>JABSTQ010009208.1:1437500-2037500 GCA_013358835.2 Ixodes persulcatus | reverse complement strand
GGCAGCACACTCTTTCACTAGTTCGAGGTAACTATGAGTCAGTTTTTGCTTTGGAGGAGCCACGCAGTCCACGGTTGCAGTTTTGAACTTGCCGGCACGCACTGCACTGATGATCTTCTAAATATGGGGGCACAAAGCGGTACGTGCCTGCCTTGACACGTGTATGCAGCTACTCTGGGATATCGCAAATCTTTTCTCGGGCGAAGTTCCAGGCGCCTTCCTCCATTGTCTTCCTCCACAATTGTGTGAGGATCGGATGCCCTTTGGTGGGTTTACCCTCTCCCACTCTTTTTTCTTGAGCTCCCTGAAACGCGTGAACTTCTGTTTGGCAACTGAGAGTAGGACGATCCCTTTGACTTTCGGTCTGAGTGCCTCAGCGAAGCTTCGCACATTTGTTATGGAGTACAATTTTGTACTTGTCAAGTCACACATGGATGCCTGGTGCTTGAGCACGCCACCCACTCCGTGACATGAGCTTTCCCCGTACCCTGATGCGGAGAATATCCGCTTGGCGACGACATTGCTTTTCTTGAATTCGTATTCCTGGTGCCTGTTTTTGAAGTGGTTTGGAGCACCGTCTGAAATATAAACGAGTTGCGTGAAAATAGGCAACACTTCCTCCAGCCGCCCTTCGACAACGCTGACCGCAAAGAGCGCATGGGACGAGTCATGGACGATGTTGTCGCTCACTACGCCGAAGCTTAACGTTCCCTGTTCGGTCGTAGCCACGCAGGTGAAGATAGAAACCACCTTGCTTTTCCAGTGATGTCCATGCACCGCGCGCTGGATTACGACACTCCAGTTTTCAGCAAAATCGAAGTGCAAGATGACGGCACGTGACTTCACATGCGCTTTCTCGAGCCATATGGCTCTTCGCTGGGCGCGTCCAATAAAGAAGTGGGGAATGTATTTCTTTTTGCCCACTTCTGAAACCCGTTAAAAAAAAAAAAAAAAACCGTGACATTCAAATGTTTTTCTTTTTAATTATTTTTATTTATCAACTTGCCATTGCACTTTATCAAGGCAAGCTGCAGTACGTCTTCGAGTTCGAGTCCTAGCTTAGCCAGCGATGCATCATTCCTCTTCAAACAGACTTCACATTCTAGCAAAAAGCAGTCTTGCGAAGGGGCCTTTTTTTAAAAAAAAAACGTAAACAAAAATAAAAATGTATTTTCGAAATCGTAGAGGCGCACAATGCCGGTAAGGTTGCTGTATGTAAATGTGCAGTTCATGTATACGTCCATGTGGAGATAGCGGGCCAATTGGCACGATATCTTCTTTACTTCACCAAAATATTTAATTGACCGTCTAATCCGTGATTGTAAATGAATTGTTCTAATTAGAAACTTTGCAGAGCGTCATCTAAAAGTATGCTAAATCAGTTATATTTAAAAATACAGGCAGCGTTTGGGAAGCCGGTCGCGGTGCGCTAAAGTTACCCCTCGAGCAACAGGCACGAGGCTATCGAAAACGTGCCCGGCCGTGGTTTCTTCGTGTCTCATCATCCAGGTTCTCGCACCGCCCAACATTTTGCCCGCTGCACGAGTGGTGCATGTAGCGCGCCGCCGCACTTCCCACCCGCTCTAAATCTCGTAATATATTTACTTATGAAATGGCTTTCAATTAAATAAGTGAGTGTCTAATTGAAACCACGTGTTTATTTTCACTGACTGTACTAAAAAGTTAACCAACACAGTTGAGTTCATTAACCGACTTGTCGTGACGATGGGCCCTCCTGTAATACGTCCCCCTGGCCGTGTAACTCGTCTGTACAGACAGCATCAATGTCTTTCGCGGCTTTCTAAAAGAGAAATTTCTAAATAATAAGATCAATAACACGTGCAGTTGAGCTTTTTAGGTCTCTACCGTAGCCTCCTCTATACTGGCAAAGGCTGGTAGTTGGAAGACGGAGCCATAGAGTGCCCGGTCGCAGACTTGGAGCGCGAGGATCTGGTAGCACAGAACATCAAAGAGCCATTTCTCGGAGAACCTGGACGTCAGCGCGCAGCTTTTGCAGCGCGCGAGGACCCGAAACACACTTCTTCGCTCGGGAGAAGTGGGTTTCGGCGTCTCGCCGCAGCGGGGCGCCAGTCACGTGGCTTTCTCCTCTCATCCGTTGTCTGCCGCTCCACCTTTACCATTTCGGCGGCCGCTTCTCGTGGCGATCTGCCAGGGTTTGCCAGTATATAGAGGAGGCTATGATTCCGTTCAATCCACTTCATTGTTATCCGAGCGGGACAGGTTATTGTCATTTTAGATTCTACTGGGTCCTTCTCACCAGCATATTGTCCTTTGCGGGGGCTCGTCGTGAACGCCCGCTTCAGTGGCTCGGCACCTCGCGAGACGAGAGAAGGTCAGCAATGGCGGCTGCAATCTGGCGCGCGTGTAAATCGGCTACAAAGTTCCGCTTTTTCTGTATGCGTACCAATAAACCCGGATCTTTGGTTGGCTCGCACGCAGGCCAAATACATGTTATTTTTTTACCTTACGCTATCCCGAAGCGTTTTGAGACAATAAAAAAACAAACGCATCGATTTTGGTTTTATTCTTAGTGGCCCCTCCGAGATCGTTGTTGACGGTTATCCGGAGTTTTATCTGAAATAGCGCGATGCACGCATTATGCGCCTTTCATAAATGTTAAAGGGGCGATGCAACAATTTTTGTACTTTGCCCAAATACCGCTTAGAGCGGATCCTTGACGTTAATGACCTATGAAACACGCGTTCGTTTTTCACCCCACGCAATAGAAGTCCCAGAAAAAAAAATTAAAAAAAAATTGACGGCATCTCCACGTGGTGAATGATGTTGATTGGGGCGAAGCTCTGGTGGTGCTGATGATACTGATTTTATTGTTCATAAGTAGTGCTGATGGTGCTGATTTTTTTTTATTGCTCATAGGTAGTGCTGAGTTCCGGGTCGCGTTTCGACTTCATTATTACTGCTTTATGGTCGGTGAAATGCAGAGCCATGCATGCAAAGTTTAACGCGATTATATACGCATTTGACTGCAGCGTCCTTTTCTGTATAGACGTTGAGCGGCTACATGCAACGTTGCATCCATGACATCCCCAGCTCTTGAGTTACTACCACATCTCAGAGCCCCCTACTCGTCCCGCAGTCGTGGCCGAGTGCTTAAGGCGGTGGTCTAGAAATCCATTGGGGTCTCGCCGCACAGGTTTGAATCCTGTCGACTGCGCAAGCATTTTTTTTGTGAGCACGGACGCCGGACGGACGGACGGACAAGGCTAGACCCTATAGCTTCGCCCCTAAAACGAGCAGCGTTCACCCCCTCAACTCGCAGCCAGAACAAGCGGCCACGTGATCTGGAGACGATTATATGCCGCCAATGTGGATCATAGCCACGCGCTGGTGTTGGCAAAGCACAGGACACGCGCTGAGTTCCAGACATTGTTATGGCTCGGCTATTGTCGTTGCAGCGATTGGACGCGGGCCACTACCCGAATGCTTCTCGAGCTAGTAATTATCGCGAGCCCAAATCGAGTGCCCACGCAATTATCGGGTCTCTATGAACCGCATTCAAATATCGTCATTGGGGTGTACTGCGATCTCCACGTTACGTCATCAAGTTTCGCAAAGGAGAGATTGAATGAATATGATCGCTTTTGTCTCTGAAATTACAGCGCAACAAAGGAGTTTCTTGGCCAGTGGCGTTGCGTGCGAGTATCCTTGAGTCCCACTTGTGCCAGTAGCTCGTGTAAAGTGAAAAAAAAAGGTTACTCCTCGATTTTCGTGAAATAGACAACATTAACAAAACACAGCATCGCATCGTTGCAAACGATACCTTCTGGAGTACTCCGCCGTTCCCCCAACCGCAAATCTGAGCTCCAAGAAGCGCACCTCGGCGGGCGGTGGGCTGACAGCGCAAGATGTCAGCCCACCGACCAACGAGGTACCAACTGCGAACCGCTTTCAACTCCTCCCGGAAGAGCAAGGCAAATCTACCTCTTTAAAAGAACCTGGAACCTTAATTGAAAGCAGACAAACAACAGTCACTGCAGACAACGCAGAGGCTCAAGACATTCCAACCAAAAGACCACGGGTAAATATATCACACAAACACATGAAGACATCAACGAGCGACTCATCTGAAGGTGCTACCTCCACGTACGAACTGAATGAAGACATGATTGAAGATGACGACACCGGATTCATCCAGGTGACTTACAAGAAAAACAGGTCGACAGGAATACCAATTATATTTCATACGACCTCCAAGGAGTTCTCTTTCTGGAAAGTTAATCCGAATTCACTGGCACATGAGGTGCTTGGGATCGCACAAGAAAAAATTCTGTCCCACAAAATCACTAAGGATGGCAGTCTCGCAGTGAGTGTCACTTCACTCCCTGCAGCTAATAAATTTCTAGCGACCACTTCTCTCATGGGATTCGAAGTAAAACAATCCACGCCGAAGTCATATTCCGAGAACATGGGAAAAATTAAAGGAGTTCCACTACAGTACACAGACAACGAAATTCTGGAGTACTTACATGATGCAGGTGTTACGTACGTCCAAAGGCAGGTCGCATACAGGAGAGAAGAGGACGGTAACTCAACGCCTCACCCCAAGGACAGCGTGATTCTTCGTTTTATACAACACCGTCCGATGCCAAATCGTGTGTATGTAGGTTTCACGAGCCACCCTGTGGAGGAATACTTTGGCGCCCTAATTCAATGCTACCCATGCCAACGGTTTGGACATATCGCACAAAACTGCCGGAGCGCAAGACGTTGCAAGATCTGTGCCGGTCCACACCACCACAAGGACTGCAACTATCGCTCTGAACCAAACTGCGCAAACTGCGGATGCTCTCATGCAGCAACATATGCCGGCTGCTCCAGCAAGAAAGCTGCCACCGCGCTGAGGAAACAGGAAATACTGAACGGTCGCGCCCCCAATCGTAGATCGCCACCTTCGAATCCAGAGACCGTACGCCAGCATGAAACACCAAGTCAAAGAGAAACATCAACGCCTAAGAAAGACCGGACGTACTCACATGTTTTGCAACGACAGTCGAAGAAACAGGCAAACACCGCAAGTGAGACACCTCAGTGTGATCCAATGACATCTGCACCACATTCACAGAGAACATCTCAACAGTCAGGGTCACCGGTGCCTACAGCATCTGTCGACGGCAGAGCTTCAAGACCCTCAACTTCCCATGCAAAAATGTCGACCACTTGTGACACGGCCATCAGCGGTACAGGCACATCGGCCACCCCACCATACCATGGGATCGATCAGCAATTGCTTCTCCAACTGGTCTTTCTGGCTGTGAAAGCCATCATCAAATCACTTCCTGATGCACTGAACATCTCCGAGGTAAAAACACTTCTAGCTATGGAGCCTCTTCTACTGGCTTCGAATAGGTCGATATAAATGAATGAAGTATATCGCCGAACGACAATATTTCAGTGGAACGCCAATTCTCTTCGCACAAAAATGGGTGACTTCCGGAAGCTCGTCGCCGAATTTAGGTTTCCTGTTATTACAATATTTGAAGGACACACGGATGACCAATTCAGACTCGCTGGATATGTCTCATACAGTTCAAAACGTCTACGTGGTCCAAGTCGAGCCTTGATTTGTGTGAACAAATATTCGACTCGACCTTTTTATGCACATATTCATCTGATGGACCAGAATATGTTGCATGCAAAGTCAGGTTTGGCGAGAATGTATTGAGCGTAATTAGCATTTATATTGAACCAGCCATAGCTATTACCGAAAAAGATATTACGTACATCTTAGATGCTGTTAACAGACCGTTCGTTATGTGTGGCGATTTTAACGCACATAATACACTATGGGGAGGCATGCAATGTGACAAGCGCGGTAAAATAATAGAAGACATAATTGATAAAAATGATCTATGTGTGTTAAACGATGGATCACAAACCTTCATTCGAGGATGCAGTTATTCAAGCGTTCTGGACCTAACAATTTGCTCACAAGATACTTTTTCTGATATGGTCTGGCACATAGACGTTGAAACGCACGGGAGTGACCACCTTCCCATTCTTGTACAGTATTCAAAAGCAAAGTCTTTAAGCCGTAAACAAAAGAAAATCAATATCACGAACTGGCGTAGCTTCCGGCGACTGAATACAATGCACTGCAAAAATATGGATACATTAGAAGAGTTTACTTCAATTGTGAAGGCAAATTTTGACCATGTAACTAAATCAGTATCTGTCCCCGATGGGTATGCGGGAATAGATGCATCGTACGAAAAGCTTGGGGCGATACGTCGTAGAGCAGAAAGAAAATGTCGAATGTCGGGGATGATAGAGGAATATAGAAAAGCTCAGCACGTACACGACCTTATCCGCCACAAGCTGAAACAGCTATCCAGGCATCGATGGCGACAACTCTGTGCCAAGATGGCAGCTGTGAGAGATCTCACAATGCAGTGGAACATAGTCAAAACACTCCGTTCACCAGTAATACAGAGGTATCCTCTCCGCGCAATGGCCTTATCAAGAGGAGTATCAGAATTGGTACTCGCAGACCAATTTTGTGAATTACTGGTAAACTCGAGCAATGCAGCTCAGACCTTAAGGTACCGTGCATCGTGTGTAATAGCCCAAAAAGCCATTGACCGCGAATTACGTGCCTCCGATACACAAATGGACCGCCCTTTGCTACTTCGAGAAATGAAATGCGCCCAATCAACTCGCAAACGGAAGTCACCCGGTCCCGACTTGATAACATGGGAAATACTGGCGAATCTCGGTCCGACTGCAACTAGCAATCTTCTCGAAATGTTTAACTCTATCTGGATTGGCGAAGCTGTGCCTGAACAGTGGAGGACAGCCAAAGTCACGGATCTCCTGAAACCAGGAAAGACCCCGATGGAGTTAACTTCGTTCCGGCCAGTCAGCCTCACTAGCTGCGTTGGGAAACTTTTTGAAAAAATAATTAATCAACGCTTACAATGGTGGCTTGAAACTACCAAAAGCCTTCCGGATTCATTAGCCGGGTTTCGTCCAAAACGTTGTACAATGGACTGCATTCTAGACTTAGGCACTTCGGTGGAACACGAACGTAAGCTTGGAAAAATGTCAGTTTCCGTATTTTTAGATATTAAGCGAGCATACGACACTGTTAGTCATGTACACGTTATACACAGTCTTCTAAAGCTCGGAGTTAGAGGCCGTGTTTTACGATGGATTCAAAACTTCATTACAAATAGGACTATATTTATGCAGACAACAAATGGAGAGACCAGAAGACACGTTCTCAAACACGACGTTCCGCAGGGAAGTGTTCTCAGTCCTACATTATTTAATTCAGTCATGGCTGAACTACCAAGTCGTCTTCTATCACCGAGTAACGTCACAATTTATGCAGCTGATATTTGTATATGGGTTTCAGATAGTTGTGTCGAAACATTGCAACGACAACTTCAAACTGGACTCAACATCATAGAGCAATATTTAAATGAACGAGGTATGGACATAGCCGCTAACAAATCAGTGGTGCTCCCTTTCACCAGGAAACACCTTAAAGGACTTCAACTCTCAATGAAGGGACAGACACTTGAACGTGTAAAATGCCACCGATTCCTTGGTGTAATCGTGGATCAATGTCTTACATGGGTCAAACATGTGGACATGTTGGTCGACAAAATAAAAAGAACAATAAACATCATTCGTCATTTTGCTGGGCAAAACTGGGGAGGCTCAACGGAGTCCCAGTTAATTTCACACTCGGCTCTGGTACGACAAACAATTGCTTTCTCAATCCCAGCACTATCTGGTTTATCAGCTGCACAAGAGAATAGACTACATTTCATGCTGGCTCGAAGTTTGCGAGTTTGTCTCGGCGTACCGCGTCCGACGTCGGGAACCCTTGTGTTAGCAGAGGCCAAGCAATTACCAGTATCATCATTACGTGAACAGGAACTACTGCGTAATTTCCTACGAGTATCGACGCAGCACTGCAACCACCCACTTGCTGACGCATTATTGACTCGAAGCGAATCCTGCACTAGCAATGCGCTTGCAACATCAACTTTTCATCTACCCGACTACACGGTGTGGGTGCAACAACCTAACAAACCACCCTGGATATACCAGACTTCAGAAATCAAAATATATCTACCAGATTTCAAATCAAAAGCAACAACGAACGCATTGGTTATTGCTCAAACTGCCCTTACATATATAGAGGAAGCATATCCTGATCATATACATGTATGCACCGATGGATCCACAAAGGAAAACGGATCAACAGCGGCATATATCATACCCACACGTCAAGTCCAAAACTCATACCGACTCTCCCACAGAACATCATCAACAACGGCAGAGCTACACGCTATCCTCTCTTCAGTAGAGCATATAAGAGACACAAGCGGTTCAAACAAATGGCTCGTATGTACAGATTCTCAGGCAGCACTTAAAGCTATCATTGCAATGAGCCCTCAAAGCCCAAACGCATCACTCGTTTATAGAATTATAGAAGCTATCAATGATTGCCTAAATTCTGGACAAGCAATAATGTTACAATGGATTCCAGGCCATAGCGGCATCCAAGGAAATATAGAGGCGGACAAGCTTGCTACAAACACACACACTCGTGACAGGGTGCGAATGATACCTTATGCAAGTCCCGACATAAAATCTATGATACAGAATCACTCCAAAGAAATATCATGGGATATATGATTTAATGATCGAGGTAGAAGCTCTATATTATATCAAATAGACCCAAATATCCTTTTTCCAGTTCAAAATGACCTTCCAAGAAAGATCGAAACGTTAATACACCGCTTACGTTTGGGAGTAGCATACACGAATGAATTTTTGTATAAAATTAACCGAATAAATGACCCTAGCTGCGATTGTGGTCAGGCGACAGAAACAATAGAACATCTATTCATTGATTGCCCTCGGTTCGACCAGAATCGATCACGACTGAAAGTACGACTGGACATTATTGACAACCGACCATTTTCTCTCAACAAGGTACTAGGCCCGTGGCCTAACCATAGATCAGAGAAGCAAGCATTTTCGGCAATCAGACAATTCCTGGAAGAGACTGATATTGTAAATAATTACTAAAATGGGATGTATTATAGAATGCAATATATATGTATATCTGTTCGAGTGAATTATAGTGAATAACTTCACATGCTCGGTGAAAATTGTGGTGTGATGAGGAATGTGACATGTGAAAGACCGAACTTGTTTGACTGATCGTGTGACATTTTAAGTGGACTCAATGTAACCAAATATTTGAGTGTTTTTTGTTTGCGGGGAAAGCACTTGGGGGGGGGGGGGGGGGGGAGAGGGTGGGAAGGGGGGGAGGTTGTATACGAAGTCATGTGGGATGTTCTAATTTTTTTTTTTCTTGGCGAGTAACTGAACATGGAGTAGCCGGCCATGCCTTCATGGCAGCCAACATCTCCAATTTCTTTTTTTGGTCATTTAATAAAGAAAGAAGAAGAAAGAAAAGAGAAAACAACAACATTCCCATTGAATATCGTTGCACCGCTCCTTTAAATTAGTTCGCGGCAGAAAAGAACGACGTATCGTCTGAGCTTAATTCCTATCACCGTAAATGCGTAACGTTCAGGAAACCGTATATTGTGGCGGCGCCATTTTAGTGCCTCGTCTCCGCTGCGGTAGGGATCGTGATAAGACGTCACGCTCTGTGCCACAGGCAGTCTTTTCACACGTTACTGAAAAATATAATCGATTACAATAATTACTCTCGGCTAAAAACTTTTCAATTAGATGACTTATAATGACTTGACAAGGAACGTAATCGGACGTTACTGGGAAAAAATAAGAGTTTTTTTTCCGATTATTTTTCAGAGTTTCGAATCGACATATTTTTCTGCCGTTTCGGAAACGGGCCTTTCTTCTTTTTTTAGTATTGATGTATTGATAGTATGGAGTATATAAAAAAAAAACACTGAAAACCAATGCAAAGGCACCATGCCAATGTGTTCTGACGGGCGGAGGCACGTTGAACTGCCCTCCATTTTTTTTTAAATTTGATTTAATACTCCTCAAAGCGTTTTGTCGGGCATTGTATGAGGGGGGAGTACACGTTTTTCGACAAAAATAATGAAATAATAAATTTCGTACATATTTGCTTAAAGACAAGAAACAATGCAAATATACCCACTCAAAAAAAAAAAAGAATACAATCGTAAACAAACAGAAAGCATCGTGCCAACCCGGCTACAGGAAAAGAAATCAAACTATATTTGCACATGGAAAACAAAAAGGACACCATCCTATGACTTATTCCTGGGGAAAGTAGAACAAACGTTCACATGTAGATTTGAATTCCTTTTTATCTGCTATACGTACAACGTGGTGGGGCAATGAGCTCCATTCTGCTAGTGGCAAGCTGCAATGGCGTGTTGCGAAATTGGTTAGTGCGACAATTCGATAAGCGAATTTTGTGAGGATGATCATGTCTGGGAAAGATGCGAGGAGGGGGAGGCAATAAGCGTCTTTAAGGTTAACATCGAAGTAATAGATATTGTCGATAAACGCCAGGAGGGAGACCTTGCGCCTGGCGTCTAATGAGGGTAAATTAGCCCTTTGTTCCCAGACATCTCCCCAGACGGTGCTCGTTACTCGAAAAAGGTTCATTGCCGGCTACTTATCGTCTCAATGCATGGATTATTTAGCGGACCACTCTCCCGTCGGAAACTTTTGATTGGAGGGTTTCCTGGCGGGAAACTCGTTGAAACAGAAGGGCGCGCCATTAGGAACTGCAGGGAAAAATTGTAACGGTTTCGAGTAATTATAGTACTTTCAAAAATATACGGGTTACTCTCGCGATTACTTCCTAACATAAGTAGCCAACTTATTACAAAATTGCTCCAAAAAGTAATTGATTACGAGTAATTTGTTCACTTCTAGTACCGTTCAAGTTTCACCAGCACATACTAGCTGTCTTTTTTTTTTAATCTATAATAGGACCTTTAAACTTATCATTTGACTTGATTTCTCAGGAAATATGAACGATTGGCTCTTCCAGTTTCTTTGCTGGAAAGTCCACGTTTTCAGTCTTTCTAAATTGTTTATAGTCGCCACTAATCCTTTTATTTTGCCTTTCTTATCTTTTTTTTTCTAATTTACGTCTTAGTAAGGCTTCTTTTTTATCTTCGGTCGTTTTACTTTTTTTTACTGTCTTGGTCCTAATTTTTTCTAGATGCTTCGCTCTTCCTACTTGCGTCCCTCGTTCCCCATCTTCTCCTTTCGTCGTAATTTTCTCCTCGACTTGGCCGCTATAATTACCGGTACACGTCTTTCGTCTCGTCGAAGTCCTCAATCGAGCGGAAAATTAGACGTGGAAATATTTTTGTGTGTGGATAGGTTCCCGTTATGTAAGAGCCTGTCATTACGAAGGATCAAGAACGAGATAAATAGAGGAAAAAAAAAAAAAGACATTCCCCTAATTCCCGATTATTTTCACGACGTCGCTGGTATTGAGGACAAAAGACTGTGGTTCGCGGTGGCACAGTGCTTCCATAAAAGTATCGCTCCGTGGTTTTGGTTAGGGCCTGTTCTCACTAAGAAGACAAACAAACATTACTCTATGACATAAAAAAAGTATATTAAAGCATTGAGTACTTTTATAACAAAGCGCCTTAATCCCCGAAAAAAAAAAAAACAAAAAAAAAACGACGTACAACACGCAAGAAACAACGTTTACAACATAGCGAGGAATGTGCACAATGCAACAGACGACGTACGGATCGTAACAAACAGACAGCGATCTAACAGACGGCTTACAGAGTGCAACAGACGAACAACTTACACGATGTAGCGAACAACATACGGAACGTTGAACGGACGACCGAGATGCGCGAATAGGGACACACAGCCAGAAAAGTAAATGGACGGCACGCGTCACAGACCACACGAGTGTGCAAAAACATATGGCTTACGCGAGCAGCAGGAACGATCGCAACGGAGCAAAGGTCGCACCAACGGCCTATACCCAAACCAACAACAGGCCTCAACGGCGCAATATAAATAAAGACACTCAGCAAGGACCGCGCGACAAGAACGAGACAAAAATAGCGGCATCAACGATGCAACATACGAGACTCCCAAGCCGCATCAATGGCGTAATGAAAACAGCGAGGAAAAAAAGGGAGAAAAAGAAAAAAGGAAACCCGAACCAAGGAGGAACTGGAGTGCTCGAGAGACGGATGGGTCTAGCACCGAGTTGTCGTGCGGTTGGTCGCCTCGGCGACGAGTATAGTACGCTCGCTGACCGATCACCGTCGTCTGCGCGGAGTCCCATCAACCGGCGTGATTGTCCTATACGTGGTTCCCCGGCTCCAGATGGGCTATACGCTTCTTTTTTCACCTGACGGTAGGACTGCCGCGTACGGTGCCTCCCATCCCCACCAATCCGGCGCCGTGAAACGTACCACGTGATTACGCTCCCCCCGCGCGTCGCTCTGACTCTCCCGAGGGTCACGCGATAGATTCGCGGCGAGCTAGTTTGGCCGCGATGACTTCGTAGCGTCCGCGGCGGTGCATGGTGTAAGGTGTCACGGATTACGGTGTACGTACACGTATGCCATTACCGGAGGCGTCAACACTCGTGGCTCGGGGGGGGGGGGGGGGGGGGGGGGATGCGTGGACGAGCGTCTGGTGTCTTGCCGATAGAAACGGATCCTCTTCGAATACTTTTTTTTTTATCTTTGCGGGATTGTTCATGAGCGGAAAGAAAGCGTGTGGTATCCAGGTAAGGAATATATATATGGAGAGAGAGAGAGAGAGAGAGAGGTTAGCCGCGAGGGAAGTTAGGGAGTGACGAAAGAAGAATTGCGCAAAGGAGGAGGGGTTGGACAGATTTGTTTGCATACGTTAGCAAAGCCTACAACTTCCTTTTTTTATGGGGGGGGGGGGGGGGCGGTCAGAGTTTGAGCCGAGCCTTCCGATGTGGGTTTTAGAAGGGCGCACGGTAAAGAAGCGTTGGTGATCATGATGATTACCACTGTAACTTTGAAAAGCATAACTTATTTACCAGCGAGTTGGATAATGTGAGCCGAAGTAAGGGAAAGATGCACGGAAGCGCTGTGCGAAATTCGGCACCACACGGTCGAGAAATTTTAATTAAATTAGGGGAACATTATATGTGTGTAGCAGGGGGCTCAAACACGCGGCCCGGAGGCAACCGGCTACGCATCCCGGTTCCCATGCGCTGGAAATGGCATGCGCCCTAGTGATCTCATCTCGCCGATTCATTTTCGCTCGAAAAGTAGCTCTGCCCTTTTAACGCATTCACATAGTTTATACGTATATGTGTTCATTTGCCCTTTGTTTCGCTTTATTTTTTTGCTTCCCAGCTTTTTGTATTGGACAACAATTACGCTACTTGTGCAAACGCGAACTATTCGTTTAAGGATCCGTCTCGGCTGCAACAACTCTCGATCAGCAGGAGTAGCTGCCAAAGATAAAGCTACGAGCTTGGGATTATCGAGCCTTCAAAGTGCTTCTTCAGAGTGTCGTAATAAAAATCGTCAGGAAAGCAAGAACTGTCAAATTAACTGATTGATTTTTTAAAGACATATAGTGCTTGGTTAATTTCTGAGAGAATTGAGCAACGGGAGAACGGCAGTGCAATTGCTCTCTCGTTTCATTAAAAATGCCAGCACTTTGGCGGGGTGGTGTCGTTTTAATTCCTGATATCACATGACCTCAGGCGGCAAAGTAGTCATATAAACAAATCAAATCTAGACATGTCACCGGGAAAGCTGTGAGTTACAAAAAGCATAGAGGACGAGGTTCCTTCTCTTTAAAATCACTGACCCCCCCCCCCCCCCCCTTTCCCGTTGTTGCGTTGGCCCTCGACGTTTCCCATATGGGCTACCTGGCCCCCAGACTGGAATGAGCTTGAGACCACTTGTGTATGGAATAAAAACGACATAACGGGCGTTTCTATAGAAACGGAGGACCGCGTTGTTTTCTTTTTTTTTTTTTTGGTTTTTTTTTAGCTCCCAAAATAATTTATTTGACGCCGAATGCGCACTCTCCGCGCCAATATAGCGCTGGCGGTTTGAACCAGATGTCAATGTTTCAGTACTTACCGTTGCCTAATTCGAGAGTTATAAGCGATTTTCTGAAATTTTCAATGAAGAAATGGGACCCGTTCTCGGTAGGAGAGGCCGTACATCTCGATCTGCTCGAGGGCGTGGTCGGCCGCCTGTTTCGCGTTGAAAATGTTCGAAAAACGTTTAAGATGACTTCGAACAGATAAAGTAAATTCCGAAACTTTCGCATCTGGTACGGATTGTTGGCTCGTCATTTACTTTTTCCGTGAGAAATAAAACGCGGTTCTTCCCCCTCCCCAAACCCCGGTACATCTTATTATATACGAATAAGTGTCTGCTCCCTCCTCCCCCCCCCCAAAAAAAAAAAAAAAAAAAAAAAAACACTTTTTCTTTCTATTAAAAAAAAAAGTTTCGAAATTTCTTTTTTAACTTTTGAATTGTAGAGTGGCAAATTTCAAACACATTGCTCGGCTACGGCTGAGAAGACGAGTCTCCCAGTTGAGGCAGACCTAAGTTCAGGCTCTATAAACCTACACGTACTTTTCTTTCTTTACATGAGGCGTTCTTCAGGAAATTCCGTCATCGTATCTGCAAGGAACACCGGGGGTCTTCTGTACGATGCACGAGCAGTAATGACCGCGGCTGTCCTGACTCACTGACTCACTCCCTCGCGCGCAGTACTAGGATGGCGCGGTGGCCAAACGCGTTTCTTCTTCGCTCTCTTCAGAGGCGAGCATTCACCGTTGGCGCGTGGCAGCGCGCCAAAGCAACTCTTTTTCTGACTGCACCGAAACATCGCGTGCGAGCCTCGTGTTTTTCGGGAAGTGTTGTCGGCCGCTTCGCCTTTTTGTTTTAGCTTTTTTTTGTTTTTTGTGTTTGCGTCGCTCCGTAAATGCTGGAAACTCGCAAGTGTCTGGCGGCGAGTTGAGTGAAGGAGAACGCTCTGCTAAGTGTTTCGCTCGTCCGCGCCGCTTAACAAACGGCGAAGAGGACGTGAGCTCTGCGGTATCCTGCCGTCGTTTCCCATCGCGTGCGGTGTGTTGAGTGGCCGATCGCTGGGAGCTTCCTTCTGACGTCGGGCAACACTGCACCTAGAGAAGTCAAGGCCCGCGCTTTTTCCCCCAAACGTCGTCACTCGTCGTCGTGGATCGCGGGCAGCGCCGCGTTCAGCTTGCGTCGGCCCCGTCGACAGCGCCGTCTTGCAGCGTCCGCCAAGAAGAACGCGTCTGCCACTTGGGGGGTTCGGGTCGGGGGTACCACTAACGATGACGTCACTCCCGGGCCTTGGCGGAGTCGGGGCCAGTTTTTTTTTTTTTTTTTCGGCCCGCGGTTATTGGGTCAATCGTCTCTGTCCGCGCGCTTATTCTAAGATTGCGTAGTTTTTGTGTGTGTGTGTTTGTGTGTGTGAAAGAGGGGGAGGGGGAGGGGGAGTGGCGGGGAAGTGTTTACGGGCGCGTCTAGTTTTGTTTGAGGGGTTGTCCCTCATTTTTACGCGCCGTACGCCTTTGGCTGGTTCTTCGGAATAACTTACACAGTTTAAAGGGGCGGTGCAGCAATATTCAGATGCAATTATTATTTTTTTTTTCCAATTTGTACAAGCTAGTTTATTGGCACTAGTAGTGGGACCTAGAGCAACCAAATGTGCTAGAGGCTTAGTGCTAGTATCGGCACTTTGTTTCCCAATCTGCAAGTGGGCGCCGCCATCTTGGTGCTTAATGCAGAGCAGACGCAACGCTAGATCGTCACAATTAAAAAAATGCGACTTCCTCAGCTTAGATGCGGTGTTAGGAAGCTCGGATGGTATCGTCTTGCTCGGTGGCGAACTGCCATGTCTGGAGAACGGAAACGCGTTTCCTGCGATTTCAGATCAAGCTTCAGATAACTGGCCACCATGATTTTAAGCACCGAGACGGCTAAAGTGTCGTTACTCAAATTCGTACCTTATTTAGTGGCACTATACTCCGTTTCACCTTATGCAATTGTACCGCAGCGAAGGCTAGAAGCGCAAGCCTCATAGCGTTGGCAGATACCCTTGGTGCACGAGAGCTTGTGCCGCCGAGGTGTGCCATAGAGCAAGGAGCTCGCGCTGTAGCCTTTCCTGCGTACATCATAAGGTGAACAGAGTATAGTGGGACCCAAGCATGCTCGCACAGCAACGCCACTGAGCAAGAAACCTCTTTGTTGCGGTGTAGTTTCAAGAATATAAAGCGAGTCTTTTCTTTCACCCTCTCTTTCGCAAAACTGGTGACGTAGTTTGGAGGTCCCAGTGTTGGCATAGTTTCTTTATAAGGATGTTTGGATGTGGCTCATAGATTGGACCCGAGCATTTCGTGAGCGCTCGATTTGGGCTCGCGATAATCTGTGGCTCGATAAGCGGTCTTTGCCTGTGCTTTGCCAACCGCAGCGCTTGGATATATGATAAACATTGGCGGCATATTATCGGGTCCACAGATCACGTGGCCGCTTGTTCAGACTAAGAGTTAAAAAAACAAAAAACGCTACTTGTGTTTTATATTTTATTTTTGGTTAAAAAAGCGATTAGCTTTTTTAGGATTTTCAGGCCATTGTGAGGTATGCTTCTGGCCGTTTATTTTTTCCGCTAAATGTAGCGGGGAAAATGACGTCACACGATTTCGTGTCGCATGACCTATACTGCTTTCTTTCCAGAAAACGAAACCCCAACACAGGAGGTTTTTCGTATTTTTTCGCATTAGTTACAGTTCAAACGCCTGTATAACGAAGCGTGTGGGACCGCGATAATTCTTCGTTATACACGTCACTTCGTTATATCCGTCGCGCACTTTAATGACCCCAATAAAGCAGATGTACCGGCTATTGAAGCGTTGTACAGGCTATTTCGTAGTAGAAGCGTTCGTTGTAGCGGCGTTTGACTGTTACATCTTCCAGGAACACGAACATAATATTGAGAATCACGGGATAAAAATCCACTATAATTCGCCTCTAACTCGTTTCTTCAAGAACCTCTTCAGCTTCCCTTTGAATAGTATAAATATCGCGAAGGGACGCACAAGGCATAACACAAAGACGGGGCTAGCATAGTCCCGTCTTCGTCTCCATGTCCTTATCTGTCCCTCGTGTACTTAATATTCTTAATCAACGAGGTCCACCTTAATACTTTGGCAAAACGTTTATTCGCTGCTCAAACGCGAGGTATACGAGGGGCGTTCATACAAGTTCGTATTATTGGCACAAAAAATTGGAAAAAAAACGGAACAAAACAGGCAATCAACATGAGCGCGCGTCCTCTCTATACTTCGTTTCACCTTATGTTGTACCGCAGAGAAGGCTAGAAGCGCGAGCTCATAGCGTTGGGAGCTGCTTTAAACGCACGAGAGCTTGTGCCGCCGAGATGTGCCCTAAAGCAAGGAGCTCGCGCTTGTAGCCTTTCCTGCGGTACATCATAAGGTGAAACAGAGTATAGACCTTTCCAATGTTTACAAAATCACAGTCCAGCGTGCGATCTTCACAGCCAGCACGTGCGTGTTCGTCGCTTCGGAAAGCGAGCAAAGCACGCGCCATACGCACGAACGCTCAAAATGGCACCGGCCACAAGCTCGTTTTTGGAAAGGTCTATAGTTTCCGCACAGTATAGACCTTTCCAATGTTTACAAAATCACAGTCCAGCGTGCGGTCTTCACAGCCCAGCACGTGCGTGTTCGTCGCTTCGGAAAGCGAGCAAAGCACGCGCCATACGCACGAACGCTCAAAATGGCACCGGCCACAAGCTCGTTTTTGGAAAGGTCTATAAACATCGCATGCTATAGTAGCTCTGAACGCCGCTAGGGAGTCGAAACAAAGATGGCACCGCCCGTCGGTGCCAAGCAGATGCAGTGATCCGTTTTTTTCCTTCGAAGGGAAGCAATGCCAAGGATATTAATTCCAATCTGGGAGCGTTGTTCGGGGACAACGCCCAAGTTTATGACACTTTAGTTAAATGGTGCAGACGCTTCCAGTGTCGCCAGATAAGAGGAAAGCATTTCAAGGACGGCGACCAAGTGATTGCTGAAGTGGAGCGATTCCTGTACGCTCAAAAGGAGGAGTTCTATAACATTGGCTTCCGGCATGTGGTGCATCGCTGGAAAAAGTGGATAACTTTTGGTGGCGAACAAGTAGAGAAAGCCTCAACTCCTACTCGACTTTGATTGCTAAATCTTTATTCCTTCGTGACGATAATACGAACTTTATGAATGCCCCTCGTACATGAAGGTCCGCAAAGAACGCAGACATCTGTGCTTCTCATAATCATTTTTAAAGGTATGAAATCGTCTCAACTGCGGGAAATCAGTAAATGAATAAACAACAAACTGTATAAATGGTGCTTTAGTGAGCTCCAAGCTGTAAGGACTCCACATGCTCTGATGTCTCTGAAGTTAAAGTGAGCTATTTATAACCGGGGGGCCTAGTGGGCCTAATTCATTGTGGCGACGGTTCATTGCGCTATCCGCCCGACTCGTGTGTATACGCATCAGTAGCGCTCAAGGTTGGGTGTGCAAGAATGGAGTGGGGAAATTATGTTCCCTAAAGGGGAACGCTAGTCCATTGTCCCCCTCTTCAGACCTTCGCCGTGTTCGACAGACCCGAACTAATGTTCCAAAGAACTCCGCAATTTTTCGGCATGATCGCCTATAACGAATTCGTTATATAGCAACTTTGTTGTGTGTTCTTTTTTTCCCGCTATAGCGAGAATCGATGTCGTGGGAGCGCGTGCAGACCGGCTTGAGCGGATTCGATTCTCCTGAACTAATCAGGGACCGTATGCTTTAGCAAAAACAGTTATTTCCGTTTGCGCATTTTTTTTGCAGATCATGATATAGATAATGAAAAGGGGGGGGGGCGTTTGGTAAGGGTACAGTTAATTCGGGTACTAAGAAAGAATGAACGGGTAATTAAAGGGACGGCACGTGGGTCATTAGAAACGGGTGCACGTGTAGTCTTCTGTTTTGCTTGTTTTTCCATTTTTCCTTGGCTCAGGCCTCATCGAACTCTCTTCAGTTTGTTTGGGTGATCTAATCATTTGATTGGGAGTCATTACGTTTAGTTAGGCATGGGTTTGGACGTTAGAATATAGTTTAGATTAGGTCAAGTTAGGATGTTAGGTTCGGTTAGGTTAGGTTAAGTTAGGGTTTGAACTAGGGCGCAAAACTACAAATCGTGAGGGATATAAGACGTGCAAAAGGAAGATAAAAGGAAATAAGAAACGTTTACGACGCACGCACTTCGTCAGAAGGGCGTGCTGGTGCTTAAAGACCCGTTGAGTAACAATGGCGCACACGCACAATGTAGAGCCAACTCAGCGCTCAATCAGCGCCGGTGCAGCTGCACCGCATGTTTAAACCGGCTTTGAATGATTTTTTTTTTAGAGAGAGATTTTGACCATTTTTGGGGATTAGAAATGCCGGGTGGTGGCTTTAGTTACTGGGACATCCTGATGACAACGTTGAGCCTGCGCACTTGAACCGAACGTTGGATACACGAGGGATAGTGGATGGTGTGGCGAATCATTTTCAAATCAGTCGAGCGTCTGCATTTGCATCGATTCACGACAGGCTTAGGTTTCGAAAAGTTTGTGCGAAATGGACATCTGAAACGTTGTGGGGAAAAGCTTTGAGTCGCCTTCGTATAAGGAGTATTCACTGGGCGCCATATTTGTGGGTGCTGTCTAGAGCGCATGATCTGAATGAGCCCACATTAATAGGCTGCTAAGACCGGCAATCTTGAGGGTGCGGAATGCACGTTACAAAAGAACTGTGGAAGCTCGCCATCAGCACGCGCTCAGCAGTCGTGCACACAGCTATGGCCGCCAGTGAATACTTCCTATACCATTTGTCGTCGGGACGCAAGCCAAAAGAACGCGTCAAATATAGACACCACCACGTGCTAGCCACTACATATCATATCAGTACGCGGAACAACCTAGAAAGGCAGTATTCATGCGCGAGTTATGTGGCGTCAGCGCGACGTTTTTCTGACTGCGCCTCAGTAGCGGACTACTTGCACATCGCGGAGGTAACAGTGAACATTTTCAATTTCTAAGTGAGAGCTAAAATGAATAAAAATAAAATTATTCTCTCTACCTGCACCACCAAACGGTATAACATGTAAAAACCAATTAAGAATAAATGAAAAGGTCTATACTCGGCGACAACTTTTCTTGGCATTGAAGGGAATGCTGGGGGGGGGGGGGGGAGGGGGGGGGGGGGCGGAGCTCCTGCACATGTATCACTCCGCCAAGCATCCGGGCTCTCATTACGTCAGTTTTGGTTTCGTTGTCGGCATTCAAGGCAAGCACTCTATACAGCTCGTTAGTGTCTATGAAACCGTTTCCAGTGGACATACCAGGGCTCAGAGCAGATGCCATCTGTTAAGGAAGAGATCCCGGGTACGTCCGTTTCGATGGTGTCGGTTTATCGTTCCCTCTCGTGCCGTTCATGATCTCGTGGTTCTGTGCTCTTCTACCTCATTTTCTTCTTGTTGCCCCCTACCAGATCTTTAGTAACTAGGAAACTAATTTCTTTTTTATATTTTTATTTTTCAAGATTCATAATGACGTGACAATTATTATTCAAATGACGAATATTGAGATTATAATTTACGTTACAGCCAAACCACAATTTAGACCCGGGGACTGTATTCAGCTGCGTAAGAAGACAGCGTGCTTCGGCTCTGTAGCTTTGGCAGCATTGCCAAGAAAAGTTGTCGCCGAGTATAATATGACCAAAAAGGAAAATTTGATTAAAAAAGACAGTCAACCAAGAAAAACAGGGAGGCAGCAAAACTACTCGATTGGTTACGGGGCTTGTGTTTTGTCAGCGGACTTTTATCGAGTATAAAGTCAGGGTAATAATGGCGTAGTTTAAAATAATGTCCGTTTAGTTTTGTGCTCCTTGGTCTTGTGTCTTGGTTGAGACGACGACGAGGTTTCTTCACTGGTTTCGTTTGCTTGCGTTATTTTTTTCTCCATCTGTAATATAAAAGAAGACAAATTTGTATTATGGGGTTTAGTATAAATGTTTATTTTATTGCTTTAGGTTTAATCTAAATTACTGTTCCAAGCTGGTTTTTTTTCCCCGTATTTTAAAGCTAAAATTTCGTGATAATGGATTTGAATATTATCCTATCATTAAGTTGTAATGTAGCCTTAGGGGTCTATGGTCCGCTCGGTGATAGTGTCTCTTTGTTTCGAGAGATATACTTTTCAAGAGGTATAGAAGAGGTATTCTTTCAATAGTTATATACTCGTTCCCAGCCACCGGGTGGACATACCCAGTGTGGGCGACGAAAAAAGAATAAAGCATTTCAACCTGCACATAGCGGAAAAAAACACAGGCGAGGCAAAACGAGAATGGGTGACGGTTAGTACACTTATATCCTGAACGACTGGCGCGTTTACCGCGTCAAAAAAAAAAAAAAAAGAGGTCCCTCGATTTCCGTCTTGTGACGTCATAGGAGTGCCACGCTGTCGCCGAGTGCGATCCTGGCGGTGTGGCAGCACCGATAATGGATGTGGCAGACGCCTGTTCCCGTTGCAGATTGCTCTCGTGCTCGACGGTCCGCGCAAGCTTCGGCAGCCAAGAGTTGGGACGCGGCGGCGACAGCGACACTCGCTTTTGCTCGTGCTGTTTGCCTGGACTCCTCCGCTTTCGATGCACGGGCGGTATATAGGACGCTAAACGCGCCACTCGGAGACGCGTTCGATCCAGGCGCCGTAATAGTGTTCCGGCGTAATCTGTAGCATTTTCTGGTCGTATTGAGGTCAAGCATTGCGGATGGAGTTGTTGCATAGCTGATGCCCTTTATTAAAAAAAAGAAAAAGATGGTGTTCCATAAAGGTGAAAGAGGTGGGGGGCTGCGATCGACATAAATCGATATGCTATTTCCTCGAACCCCTACGAGTTATTCTCCTTCCCACTTTTTTTTTTTTGCGGTGATGAGGTACCGGGCGTCGCTTGACCGATTTATGGTCTCCTTTTTATGCTATTTTTTATATGTAATTTCTTTTGCCAGTTCGTCGTTTTCGCATTTTAAGTCTGGTTCGTTCGGCTATCTTTTGTCTGCAGCGTTTTCTTCGCGCCAAAATTCGCTTCGAGAAATTCGAGGGTCCTCCTCTATGTACGGTCTCGGGGACAATGGACTTGAACGAATGAATGAAATAGTAACGAGCTTTATTGGAGGTGATAAAATAAATGAGGGGAACATTGTAGCGTACTGAGAACCGGGTGGATTATTTGTCGCTCTAATTGCCACCGGGAAATGCCTCTGGCTCGAACCAACACTTCCCTTATTCCGTTTCACTTTAAAATCCGAGCGCAGCCGGTACGCTCTGATCCGATGGAGTCATTCAAGCAGGACCAAACGTGCATCTTCATAGCGCTCGTCGTCTTTGTGCGTCTGCTCTCACCAACTAAACCAATTACGTTCAGTGAATGCGCCGCGATCCTGCGCTTTTTATATGCGTGATTTCTATGCGTGATGTCTATGCGCGTAGGAAAACGGAGTATAGATGAGAAATCACGCGCAGTGAATGCGCCATGATCCTGCGCTTTTTATATGCGTGATTTCGATGCGTGTAGAAACAGCATAGATGACAAATCACGCGCAGTGAATGTGCCGCGATTCTGCGCTTTTTATAAGCGTGATTTTTATGCGTGATTTCCATGCGTGATTCAATGCGTGTAGGAAAACGGGGTATAATGACCAATCACGCGCGGTGAATGCGCCGCGATCCTGCGCTTTTTATAAGCGTGATTTTTATGCGTGATTTCCATGCGTGAATCAATGCGTGTAGGAAAGCGGAGTATAGATGGCAAATAACTTGCAGTGAATGCGCCGCGATCCTCCGCCTTTAATACGCGTGATTTTTATGCGTGATTTCCATGCGTTAGGAAAACGGAGAATGGAAAATGAAAAATCACGCGCAGTGAATGCCCCGCGATCCTGCGCTTTTTATATGCCTGGTTTGTATGCGTGGCTTTTATGTGGAATTTCTATGCGTGATTCAATGCGTGTAGGAAAGCGGAGTATAGATGCCAAATCACGCGCAGTGAATCCACCGCGATGCTGCGCTTTTTATATGCGTGATTTCTATGCGTGATTCAATGCGTGTAGGAAAACGGAGAATGGAAGATGACAAATCACTCGCAGTGAACGCGCCGTGATCCTGCGCTTTTTATATGCTTGATTGCTAAGCGTGATTCAATGCGTGTAGAAGAAGGGAAGTACAAATCACGCGCAGTGAATGCGCCGTGATCCTGCCCTTTTTACATTGACCTAAAACGAAAGAAACACACAAGAGGACGAAACATGATCACCAACACGCTCAAGTCTTTAATTCCCTTTTTATATGCGTAATTTCTGTGCGTGATCTTATGCGCGATTTTTATGCGTGACGGGAAACGGAGAATAGATGACAAAGGCCGCAGTGCTGGATTTGATACGTCACCTATCGGATGCCAGCGCGGGACACACCTTGGACACGAGTGTGGCGTCAGCGTTCGGCTGGGATTCGTGGTCATTTTGCGAGAACACGAGTCAGCCAATGAGTGAGAACCACGGAAAAATCACGGCCAATGGCGGAGCTCCGAATGATTGCACCCGAAAAGTTATTGGATCATCATCGAATATTGTTCAATGAGCTCGGAATCTATCCAGGCATAGCTGAGTTGATACATAATTTCGCCGATAAGCGGTGTTACAGCCTTCCACCTTTTTGCGAAAAAGAAACAATAACAAATTACCAACATCGCTAGCAACGTTGGCTCTTTTTTATCGTCTTCCGTTCTAGACATATCGCCTTAATTATTGACGCTAACGCCCCACTTTGATGACGCGTAGTATATCGTCCTGTAGCTTATCGAGTTGTGCGCGGAATGGTCCGCGTTGTTCATTCGCTCCGTGGAATGCATATGCTGCAAGAACAGCAACAAAAACAACAACAAAAACAGCGACAAAAGCGATGCATATTTAGCGCCGCTGTATATCCGATACCACAAGTTTCTTGTCCGTTACAACAATGTTTACTCGTGATTTATATGGGTGCGTGATATGTACACCCATGTGCCTATACATTACAGGAAACATTTTCCAACTGGTAGATTGAGGTCACGTGATTGTGGGCCGCGTTTGCAATACGAGCTGCGAATTGAGGCGTCCATGGTCTACAAGCGTCTCTTCACAATCCGCCCGCTTTCCTCCTTGCCAGGTGACAACGCTGCGCATGCGCAGTTGAGACCAATCTGACTCGGACGAGGCGGCGTCCTCCATTAAATGGCAGACGCTCTCCACGGTCTGAGTTGCTCCCTCTCTTAAATCTAAGCATCTTTCTAGATGATACAGCACGTCTCAACGCATACTATATCGAGCCCCAAACATTCCTTCGCTTATTGGAAAGCGACGAAATGCAAAACAATAAAAAGATAAGAGGCCCACGCGATGCTACTTCGATCGCTCCTCGTGATCCTCTTTATATATATATATTTTTTTTTTTGCAGAAAAGTGGGGTTGGGAGGCAAGTTCCGCTGCGTCACGTTCTAACACATTTAAAATTCAGCGGGCCTTACGCTGACTGTAACAACAGGGGGATAAACATATACACGTACAGCGCATCGTAAGCTATATATATATATATCGTGCGCACTTATAGTGTGAGATGCCCCAAGGCCATGTCAAAAAGTATACATCTTTTTTTTTTTTCGCAACTGCTTTTTACGTTTTGTTATCCGCGCGATCGCGTATACAATGTTGACACCGAACGCAAATTTGTTGGTCGATCGACCTGCGACGGTGTAAATTAGGTCGGGGCTAGGAGCATGCACTGACGTCGAGGTACTTGTCTTGTTAACGCGTTACACGAAGATAAATTTAAAAAAAAAATGCCCGGCATGACGGCTTGTACGTTGAAGCGTGTTCGTTTGGATCGCTTCCGCGTTGGAGATTTGACGCAGCCGGCTGTATAATACCTCGTTTGGCGGCGCGCGTGACCAAAAGCGTATCAGCGCACGGTCGGCCAAAAGCTGCACGATATGATCTCTTGAGCATGATTGATTCTACTTTAATAAAGGGCAACTCCGATCTTAAGTCGAACCAAAATAAAAAAACTATTATTCATTTAAGGAGAATGAATACGAGCGATGCTAGAATATTACACTGTAGTGTAATATTCGCGGTTTCCCGATTATAACGAGAAACCGCGATCCACTCTAAACCTGACAAAAAAGAGTCGTATTTTTCGCCCGCAATGTGCGGAGAAAGGAAAGCGATAGGTGTAGCACGGTCGCGCAATGCGGCTAGAATGATGCCGTTACGTACCTAGGACGGAGGTGCGACGTGGTTGATTTTCATAGCCGTCGTGGTTGGCGTCGTGGATGCCACTCACGACCGTCATCCGGCGCTCGGTGATCCGTGAAGTGGGTAAGCGCGGTGGAAGTTTCTAAAACCGTCCAACGTTGCGCGTAGCAACTGGATCCTGCCAAAGTGGGATTTCGCATAACGCGAGTAATGTTTGAAAACAAGTCTTTCAAGCAGATGACACGGAAGATTCCCCCTTCGTCGCGTCGTTACTGGCGGGGTGCCGGGGCTCCCCTCTATTCTCTCTACGCGCTGCGCGGCCGACGGGAAAACCCGACTTCTTTGGCCTCGCGCCCAGAGCGGAGAGAAAAAAAAGTTTTTCCCTTCTTCGCGCGCGCTCGCGCGGCGGCGACGATTGACAAAATTGAAGTCTCTGCAAAGTGTCGCCCGTAAAGCTATCGCTTTGCGATGCTACCACCAGCTTCTCAGCGTGCATTCAGCGGGTTCGCTGTATGTCAAGCAACCTTGTGCCCCGATGTCATGTTCGTAATCAAAGAGTTTACTATAATTCGTACTGCCACTTCTTTCGCCATTTTTTTTTTGCTGCGTTTTCAGTTGCCCCAGTCGACATTTTCTGCTTGTTACATTATGTTTTAATGGCCCTAGTTTGTAAAGGCTCCTGAGCGATCGTGCACGAAAATGACTGACTCGCTTGCTCGCTCAAGAGCGTCGCGGTCCCGAAGGCGGCATTCACTGGCGGCCATAGTTCAGTCCGTTCCTGCTCAGTGCGAGCTTACGATTAGCCTCCACTATACGCCTCTGCAGCGTGTCTTGCACACCACCAAGGTTCTAGTTCTTCTCAGGAGATAAGTGGGGCCTCGTTCTGAGCCTGCGCTGAGCGTTCCTTCCGTCGTGGCGTACTCGCTTTTCGGCCGACAACTTAATAATTGTGTATTGATATCTGCTGCAGATATTTGATATCGACGAAGAAAGCGGTAAAACATCCGTAGCATCTTACCTGACTGATCGGAACTGCTCTTGCGACTAGGCCTGTCGTAAGTTTTGCGGTGTCGTGGTACGAACGTGGCGTCACACCGCGGCCGTGCAGCTGATTTCAAGGGTTGCTATCATGCTCGAGTGGGAAGTTTCGGTTTCGCCGTATAGACCCGCAAAACAAAACTTTTGAGATACGGTATCCACAAAACTACACAATAGGGAGTTTTAGAATAACGTACACAATTTTAGCGCACGCTAGCGCTAAATTTAGCGCTTGTATTAGCGCACGCGACGCAAGAGAGTTTTAGAATAGCGTTTCTCCGTCGCGACGCAAAAGCCCAAGCATCTCGCGCTTGCGACGCCACCAGGATACAGTCACAATTTTTATTTCACACAAGAAATGCTGTAACTTTAGAAAAAACACAAGTTTTTTGGTCCAGAGTACCATTTCAGATTTGTTTAAACTTGAGAATGCGACGCGAGCGGTCGACCGGTCGTGTCCGCTTGCGTCGCCTCGGCAAGAGAGGTCTCGTGTACTGACCTTCGCACACCGCCGAGAAATGTTCGCGCGTTACAAGCATCAAGTTGCCGGTGATCGTTGCCAAACCGAGTACAATGTCGTCCCGTATTGAAAATCGCAGTCGCGAGGATGCCGCCGACGTCGCACTCACGACGCCGCCAAAGCAGCCGCCGCCATTTTTTTAACTCTGCTCGTCTTGGCTTTAGCCAACTTCTCATCACGAATCCTTCTTGGAGAAGTGCAAAGACTCTTTGCGTACGCACGCTATTTCCGAGAAATAGCGCACGCTAAAATTGCGCACGCAAAGCGCAAAACCTGGTTTGCGTTCGGAGCATGCGCAGTGGCGACGACGCTATTCTTTGCGCACGCAAAGCTTTAGCGTGCGCTATTCTAAAACTCCCTAATAAATGAAAGAAAAAAAACACCTCGTAATTCAGGGACACTTCCTTCACTGAAAACAGTCGTAACCCTAAAATAATAATTAAAACAAAATTGTACTTACGATTCTATGAAAGGATAAAACATTGATGACGGGGACGCCAAACTTCTTTCATCGATGTTTATTCTATCGTGTATTCGTACCTATTCACCAACACGCTCGTTTTTAGTTATTAGTTACCCTTTAATGGAGATAAGAGGAACGTGAGACTGTTCATTTTTGACTCCAAGCTTAGACCGCGCTTTTTAGGCACACCATCGAAGCTGTAGCCAGCATTCGATAATTCGTTTCATGACGTCACAGATAGGAGCCAGTATTCGCTGACAAGACTAGAACTGTGGGTAGGTACTGGGAACGTCCCGTGTCCAGCGTGAGCTTTTCCTCCTGTACGGAGAGCAAGTCGTCTGCTTCTTGCGCAGGAGTTGCGGTGACGTCAGAACGACCCCGAGCTCTGATTGGCTTTGATTGAAAGGTTAGTGGGTAAACCTCAATGCTAGATGCCTTGAGGTCTACCCGCTATATATATATATTTCTTGTTCCAATCAGTCAATAAGAGTTTGGCGTTCTAAGATCATCGCAAACCCTGTGTGATTCACTCTAAGAAATAGGGGGTGTACACGGATACTCCCCTTGTCCCTTATCTAACTCCTCAAAACTACATTTCTTCGTTCTGTCCACTGACGTCGAGCTGGCGATGCCAACTTTTACGTATCAAGACTACAAAACAAAAATTATTGAGGTTTTGCAGCCGGGCCGCAAAAACCTTGATTGTCTTAATGCAGCCTTTAATGAGTACATTAGCTCTTTTAATAGGTTGTATCGCTCGACTATCAAGCCGCTCGTAAAAGTTGGTATCGCCAGCCCGACGTTAGTGGACAGAAGGACGAAATGTAGTTTTGTAAAGTTACATACGGGACAAGGGGAGTGCCCGTGTACAGCCCCTTCTTCTTAGAGTGAAGAAGCAGGCGAACTTGCGTTCCGCACATCTTCGAGAAACAATGGGGCGTCTCGTGAGTTTCGAGCGTGCACACGCAGCCAAAGCACGTGGTATAAGGCAGCGAGCGAGTGTTGGAGTAAAGGGCTGTTTATACTCCGACGTTAAGCGCAGTGAACGCAGCGTAGCGCAGAACGCGCGCCTTCATTGGCCGGCAACCAGGAACTCGCCATCTGCGACCAATCAGTATCTGCGCGCGCTGCGCTACGCCGCGCCCGTCGACGTACGTTGGAGTATAAACGTACCTTAAGGTCTCCCAAAGGAGACGCCATCCCGTTTTCAGTGTCTATGGGGGAGTGTGGGACACCTATGCGGATCAGAAACCGATGAACAGAGGGAGACGAGAACGCCGAGCTCTGGTTGGAATGATTAGGGGGTAGACGCGAAGCTATAGCCGCCTTTTGTCTCCCCTGCTGTCGTCGAACGCGTTCGAACGGGAACGCCGGCGTACCGCGTTTTATCGGTGCGGTGGAGACAAAGGCACCTCGCGTCTACAGCCTATAATCATCCGAACCAGAGCTCGGCGTTCTGACGTCCCCGCGCGCTTTCCTGTCCTCCTCTCCCCCAGTTTCTGCCCGCATAGAGGGCGCGCCGCCGACTGCGCGCCTGAGTATTTACCAGAGTCCTTTGATCGACGGACTCTGCTCCTCCACACCCCATTGCGACCGCCGCGTCTCCGTGCCTCCACCGGTCTTGTACACGTTACTCGAAAACAAGGAATTGATTACAAGTACGATTACTCTCGGTTAAGACTTATTCCCTGGGATTATTTGATTACTCGAGAAGAACAAGAATTGGACGTTACTTGATAAAGTAACCGCTACTTTGCCGGTTACTTCAGATTTTAAAACGACATTCTTTTTGCCGGTTTGATAACGGTAAGTCTTTTGTACTGTTATTATTATATATTAGAATCACCTAACTATAAACTGCTTATCTTCTTAATCCACCAATTTTGGTAAAGCCACTTCCTGTCGAAGACTTTGTTCGAGGATTCCTTGGTATGAAACTTTTACAAACGAAGGGCGCCATTAGAAAGGGGAGGAGGAGAACTAAGGGTTACAAGTAATTTTAGTACTTCCAAAAGTAATCAAATTACTCTGGCGTTTACTTACGAATAGCTGTAATCAAATGATTATAAAATTACCCTAAAAAGTAATCCCGTACAAGTCTGGTCTCCACACGAGGTGGGGGTGTCAGTATGATGCCCCACCTCGTGGCGAAGGGGGGGGGGGGGTCATACTGATAAACGTTTTTGGGGAGTGACAGGCATGTAAGGAAGGGGAGAGCGAGGAAATATGGCAAGCGCGAAACGAAAAAAAAAAAATGGACAAAAGAAGGTTTTTTGAGTTGTGAATGTGAAGAAAAGAAAACATGCAGTCGAAAGGTCATTACGACTTCCCAAGAATTATTTTACTTTCCACCTTCAACAGAGTCAGCTTGTTTTGTTCCCTATAGTAATAAAAAGAACGCAGGCAAACAAACGGGAATGATGTATGCGGGAACGCGCAATGGAAAAGGAAGTTTGCAGTTTCCCAAACTATATTTTTCTTACCCGTAGCATTTCCTTTTCTTATTCGTCCTTTTCATCACTTTCCCTCGGCATATGTAAGAAAACACTGACCTTTCCCCATTACCCCAGCTTGGCGGGTCCCTCTATTTGCGTTCCCCTAAACAACGACGGCAATGGGCGGAGGGAGTAAATAGGCGAGGGAGGGGAGGACGCGGCGTCGAATCGGGGATTGGGGTCGTAAATTGTGTCGGCATCCTTCCCCCCCCCCCTCTTTTGTTTCTTCTTTTTTGTGTTTTGTTTTTGTTTTGGCAGAGGGGGCTTAGGGAGACTGGGGATTCTAGGGAGCGCAACCGAGAAAGCGAAGAGAACTCCAGGTAGCGCACTTTGATTCCAGCTGACGGCCTGTATATTATCCAACATTACGGGGTTTTCACACATCTGTACCTTGTTTCGCTGTAACTTGGCAAAGAGCGAAAGCTTTAAGCCCCCTCGAACCAATGAGAACGACGGTAGCGAAGCACGTGACAACCCTCACCGAAGGTACAGGGGCGAAAGCGTAACGTAAGTTTGAGAAGATGGGAAGGGGGAATCCCTCTGTTATCGGGGCCCTTTTTCCGTGTGTTCGAAACGTCGCTTTTTGTCCCTAGAAGTCTCCCTGTCACTCGAAATTCGTACAACAATAGCGGCTTTCCTTTTTTTTTTCTGCCCGTGGCTTTGACAGCACTCTTCGTTGGGTAGATGGACACCTGTCTCCATCCGACGTGCTGATTGGCTCGTAGTCTTCGCCGTTTGCCAAGTTACAGTGAAACTAACGTTGAGTGAAACGGAGCGTGGCTTCGACCTTGATTTGACTTTGTCTCGGCTCGGCTTGGATTGGACCGACCTTTCCCCTTTTTTTGTTTTGTGTGGGTGGAGTGAACGGACCACTGCTTTTTGGTTGCGTCAGACATTGTTTCTAATAAAAGAAAAACGGAGTAGACTTTTTTTTAAGTGCTTTTTTTTAGATATTAGAGATGGGCTGGTGTGCTGCACGTCGTATTTGCGGCTTTAATTACAATTTCATACGTAGTTTCGGATATATCCGCTCTTGCAATTTCCAACCCTCCTTTAGTTTAGAAATCGGAATTTTCTCATTTACGCATACAGTCGTTGTTGGAGGACTGACGCAAGGCAGCTTGAGGTGTATATGGGCAAGTTTTAGTCTTGTTCGTCGCGTAAGATAGTGGAAATTGCGGCGGAATTTAAACTGCCAGTCTTTGCTCTAATCAAGCCCAAGTAATAAATTACTCACCACTACAGCATGCAATCAAATTCTTAAACACGTTTTGAAAACTGCCACAATTGACGTAGTGGACCCTTTTTCCTGCTGGAGGTTGCGGCCATGGCTCTTTCTGCGGCTATGATTTGCGAGGCGAAGTCTCAACCTCGGGGGAGAGAGAGAGGAGTTGGTAGGGGGAGGGGGGGGGGGGGGTCGGAACAATAATGGTGAGATTGCAACATCATTCTCTTTTGAGGGGCGGCGAAAATGTAGCTTACTAGGAATCCGTTCGCCAACATCATTTCCCCTGGCCGGAAGTTTATCATCTGCTTGAGGATTGTTGTGTGCGTACTAACGCGTTTTTGGGGCGCGTTTTTTGCCAGGTTTTTTTTAGCATAATCATCGGGTAATGGAATATTACGCAAGAACCGAATTGCTCACGCCCAGAGAAGGGCAGTTGGCCTTTCAGCCTACTGCATGTGGCAATCCCTCCCAAGTGCAGTTTGGGAGGGATGGCGTCCGTGCTTAATAGGCTCTGACGCTCGTGCTAAAAAACACTTGGACATTGCGGACACGTTCATTGGACGACGGCGTCGGAAGGCACCCAGAATTTGTGACTACTTTGTGCGCTGCTTTTATGCTTCGTAGGCAGCTGAACTGAACCAAATATTTAGCGTTAAAGGTGTATACTCCGACGACTTTTCAACTACCCCAACTAACTATTATTTCGCGATCACCGGCCTTTACCCTTTCCGGTATGCTATTTAGTATCGCGAAATTCAGAATGGTTATTGTGAAATCCGCAAGTGAAAATGATCTCAAAACCAACATTAAAATGTAACCGCACTTTTGAGTGCCGTGACGTCAGTGGAAGGCAGGCTTGCAGGTCGAACGGGCAGTCTAAAATTGAACTGTGCCCAGCGTTTGTTTCGTGCTAATTTGCGGGTGCTAGAGCGCGCTTTCAAAGCATTCCTTTGACGCCATGAAACTGCTTCTAATCAGTTGAGAACAAAGTCTACAGTCCAAAGAGTGAACTCCCATGCCTTCCGCTGATGTCACTTTATGATTTCTTGCGAATTTGAAACTTTCCCTTTGAAAAAAGGGGGGAAAAAGCACGGTGATGATTAAAAGTTTAAACCCAATAACCTCGCGAAAATTTTTTATTTTGGCCCAATATTTGAATATTCATTTCAGCGATGTTTGTTGATGTGTTAGAAAATTTTCAAGCACGTCTGGGGCTATAAAAGAAAGAAAAAAAAAAACGCGAAAATACCCTTAAAAAAAAAAAGGAAAAAACCTTGTATAGTGTTTTTTAAACACAACGTCGCCTCTGAGGTTTCCGAAATATGAATCTCTTTGCCGGCTACTCATAACTATGTTTGTCATATCAGCAGCTGTCTTGCCCGCGGGCTGGGCAAGGTACATTGCACCCTTTTGAAAAGGTCTTTTACACCTACCTGCTCCCCGCGCTTTGCGCGCGACTGCAGAGCCCTTGTCAAACTGCCAGTACACCATACAAACGACAGGTGGGCAGAGGCTGTTTGAAGCACACGTTTCTTTCAAACACGTGTGACGGCCCTGTGACATTGGTCGTACAATGACTGTCTTTAGACATGTGCGAAACACACATCTAGTGTGCACGAAGCAAACGTGTTTCGAACTTGCTTGTGGTCTGCCCACGGATAACTCTGCAGCAAACACCCTGCCTTTGCTTCTTCTTTTTTTTTTGTCGTTTAATTCGCGAGCAGCGTGATTGCGACTTCGCGGTTTCCATATCGCTTGAAGCTGATGATGCTGATTGCTAACAACATCTCACCCGGACGTCTCGGACCGTGCGTTAGAGGGAGCGCATGCGTGGGTTAGAAATTAAAAGTCGCTATGGTCATCAGCTTTAGCCTCCCTCGCGTGCAAAGCATCAAGCTTCGCAGCAGCGTTACTGTAGAGAATTGAGGCTGCAGGTTGCGCCAGGGACAATAGAATCGCCCCCCCCCCCAACTTCCCCCCACCCCCCTCCCACATCCGTCTGGTAAGGCTGCTCCCCGCTGAAATTGGCGGAATCCGTCCACCGCTCTGCGCGCCCTGTGGGGAGCGTCTGGGTTCAAAGATTGATCGGCACTGGAACGAAACCGGAAATGCAAACATTGAGAAGAGGAACGCCGACAAAATTTGGCATAACTGTTCCAAAAAAAAAAAAAAAATAAAAGGAAGGCACGCAAAAAAAAAAATAAATAAATGTTTAACAGGTACAAAAACACACGTGATATCGTGATGCTCTTCTGAACGTCTGCAGTTTAGTACGTGACTCTAGAGTGGCCCATGCGGGCCATTCCGTTGTAAAACGAGCCGGACAAATTGACGCCTGCGCATGGAAAGCTTAAACTTTCTCAGAACGCGCACTGAGCAGGTCAGTTTTAGCGTGTGTGATTTCAAGGCTCAGTTTTCTTCCTGTTCATGATTTATATTTCTTCGCGTTTCTTCCTGTTTGAATATTTAATCACCTCTGAGTTGTGCTCTAAAAAAGAAAAAAAATTAGACATTAACTTTTTTGCGAAAAGGACGTTCGCCTGCCGCAGGCATGTATGTTTCAGTGGTGGAACTGCTGCGCCATTAGCGGCAAACTGTGCCAGAACGAATAACCTGCTACATGCTGCTACAAAGGCTATATTTGTGCTCAATTTGCGCCATGTCTGCACCAAAAGGTAGCTGTTCTTGAAAAGGAAACTGAAAGTGTCTGGCACGTGTCATTGTTGGCAATGCTACTAAAAATAACAATTTTTTTTTGTTTATCACAATGTTTGAAGAGTAGGGTTGCGCGAATATTCCAATTTTCGAATAGTAGTTTTGAATAATACGCTATTTGATATTCGCTCGAAAATTAACTGCGATGTTTGTACTTTTCGGAGCGTTGACCGCGGCGGGTTAGCTCCGTTGAGTTCGCTCCTCATCAAGCACTAGTGCCGTGCGGAGAAACTATACTCGCGGAGCTAACACCTCGGTCTCGCGACTTCCTTCGTCGCAGCGCAGCCGCGCGCTGAGGCGAAAAACACAGCTTCAAAGCAGTATTGTGCATGCATGCGCGCGCCTGGTGTATTAAAAAAAAAAAGAAAAGAAAGGAAAGATTGTGATTGTTGATTTTATGTTGCAGTAAAATCTTAAAAAAAATATTAACTGTAGCTATTATGCAAGGGTGTAACAGTAAAGAAAGGCGCAGCAACTATTCAATATTCGAATAAAAAAAATATTCGGCCAAAACCGCTATACACTTTGAATTTGCTTCGAACCCAAAATCCATTGTTTGCACATGCCTATCTACTACAAAGCAGAGAGCAGCGTGAGACCCATTCAACGCAAAAGTGTCCGTTTGACGTTGAACTCACGACAGTTACGTCACCGTGACGCAAACTCTCCAAAGTAGCCAAAAACATCTTTTTATGTCAAACACAATCCGAAGACGCCATCGGTATAATCCTCATAGGTTACTTGAGACATCTGCAAAATTACCCGCGTATGGAGGTTCAATAAATAAATATTTGTAGCGGCCAGGCCCCCGTAGCTATGACACTTTAAATAATCTCCCAACACTCTAACGACTGCATTTTTTTTTCACAGGCTAACTTTTGAAGAGATCGTATAAAATTTTCTGACACGAAAGCTCAAAATTGTCTGCGCCAAGAGTAGGAATCTCTGCTTCAAAATCTGTCGTTCCCCTGCTACAAGAGCTGCTCCATTTCGCCACTTGTCGGTTCCACCACTGATGTTTGGAGTTCGAATTTCGCGAGGTGTGCCAAATGTGGTGGTCCTTACGGCCTCACCCTGTATTAGCAGCGACGTGGCCGCGGCTTTAGCGATTCCGTTTTACCAATCATTATTTGACCTTCCCTCGCAACGCGAAAACGCGTTCTTGGAATTCCACCTAACGAGGACACTTACCAACTTTGGCTTTCACCGTATACCTTTAAGACCGCACGAAAGAAAACATGAAAAAAGGTCTAAACCTAGACAGATCGGAAGGAACGAAGGGGAAGAAAGCTTACTCTCGAGACTGGATTGGATTGGATTGCGACATTTGCGCGTGGAAAAGTCGTCTTTGCTCCGAGTGCTCGCGCGCTCCGCGCCCCGCGCGGAGGCGTGTTAGAATCGGACCGCGGAGAAAAGCGTTTCCCCTACTTTTCCCCTCCTCCCGGTGGGAGTTTTTCGCGGGCGTTGATTTGGCCTAAAAGCCTCGGCGTCTCCTCGATCGATTAGCCGAGACGATCTGCGACGACGGCGCTGCGGCGGTTTTTATTTTTGTTACTTTTTCGCGACGGCGAAAAGTTTTTCTGGAGCTTTCGAAACCGTATGCGGTTCACGGGCGAACCTTTTCCTCCAAACCGCGGTCACACCGATGGATACACCGTACGAAAAGACAGTCTGTGCAGATGTAGGAAGCAAACCCGCTCCCGTTCGCCAACGGGCCTGATGCATTTCCGCAGATACTTTTCCCGTCGCGTTTGCGGCGAATACCCTGTGTCTTGTACGACGTGTGAGCATTGTGCTTTGTGACCTAAGGTGACAGCTGCTTTGACGCATATTCCGTAACCCCTTCTCGATTCACTCTAAAAAAATCTGAAGCGTATGGTTTCCCGCAAAGTTTCTGGAAGAGTCAACTTTCCCGCAAAGCACGTGGAAGAGTCAATCGCCGCAATCTACGAAGAAAACTCGTTATACCACGAAACTAAAAAGAAAAAGAAAGATTTGTCTTGAAAAAAAAAAAATAAAAAAAATGGGCCGTAATCGTTGCTGTCGCCGCGTTGATTCTCGAAGAAATCCGTTAGCGTTTCGCGCAGCGGTTATACATGTAACGAAGCGTGGTGAATGCAGCCTCTCGGTACTTTTCCGCGGGGTGAACATTCTCGAAACCCTTCTTCCCCCTGGTGCAAGCAGATCAGTTCACTTGGCGCGCGGGCATGAAGGCCGTGCGTGCGATGCACGTAAAGACACAAGAGCCGTTTCGTTGCGCCTTTTTATTTACCGCGAATGTGCGTTATAAATTAGTGTTCGGAGTTTTCGGTTTAAACCGATAAAAACCGATAAAAGTACGCCGAATCCATTTTCGGAAATTCGGTTTTAACCGAAAAAGGTCAGTTTGTAGGTATGGCGTTTTCGGTTTAAACCGATAAAAGTATGTCTAATTCGTTTTCTAAAATTCAGTTCTAACCGAAAGAGATAAGTTTTTTAAGGCCGCGTCGAGGCGAGTGGGGGAGGGGGGGGGGGGATCGAGAGAGGTGGCTTTGCAAAGTTCGGCATTGTGTGACGTCTTCGCGATTGCCCTCTTCAAAGGTTCAACATGCAACAAAAGAGCTCTTGGATTTGCCTTCGCGGGACATCTGTGTCATTTCTGTGATCGGGCTTAGTGTGTCAAGCTCCCGGTCCTTAAAAAAAGTTCGAATGTGGGCTAGTATAAGGTGCTTTGCTTCATGCACTTCAGAGGACATCGAGGAAAGCCGTTAATACCTTTCTTAACACCCTCTCTCAAACTTCCTTGTGGTTGATAACATAAATACAATGGATTTTTTTTCTTGCCATTCCGCTGGTTTTTGTACAGTCATTAGCTCAGACGGTCACGTCGTCAGAATGGAAAGGAAAAAGTAGCACGCTGAAGATTATGCCCGCGAATTCCGCGATTTTAAAGGTTGTCCTGACGGAAGTTGTAGCGAAGACCACGTATGTATTGTATATGTGTCACTCTTTGAGTGATCACAAATATCACAGCTACAAGGATCATCTGATCCGGTGTCTGATGGCGTTTCTTTCATATTCACCGAAATAAACTGGTAAACTTTTTTGAGAATAAATATACTCCGAAAAAAAACCGAAAATCGAATTTTAAAATAACCACCGAAAAAAGTACGCCAAATTTTGAAACAATAAAAACAGAAAACGCGGAACCCTAGTTATAATCCTGCGGCGGATAGCTTTGCCCATACGGGCGGCCTCTATGCAACGTCAAGTACGCCACATATGCCGACGTTCGATTGTTATGTATATATGGCGACTGAAAGACCAAATCTATATAGTGGTGCCGTTGTACCCCTAAATACACAAACCGCAGAGGCTGCGGGCGAACACAGGTCTCCAAAGCCGGCGACAGCTATAGACCTTTGCAGAAATCGCCTCCTGCGCGCTGCCATCTTTGTCTGCTGGGCTGTGGAACGCCTTCCAAGCATGCGCTGTTGATCTGCTGTGCGGTATATCGGACGCTGCGCATGCGTCCACAGCTCAGTGACTCAGCTTTTTTTGCCCGGTCGCTTCGTTCGAGACTGCGGCTGGAAAGGTCTATAGGAGCTTCCGAAAGCGTGCGTCCTCCGCACCCCGCCCGCCATCTGTCGGCGCTTGCAGAAAGTGTTTCCTAGCCAGCCAGTTTTCACGGCCAGTGCGGCTGTGGCGCCGTCCCGTGGCGACGCTGCGAACTTTGGTCAGTCCAAACCAGTCCAAGGTCAGCACACGTAGCAGGGCACTCATATTAACGTAATAAAAAGAAATAGTCTGGGCTGGGAGACAACCGACTGAACGTACCGTTTCGAGTGCTTATGTTATGCCTAGAGTCACAACCCGTTTTCATTTTTAATATCGAAACGAATTTTTAGTTCCACTGAGTGCTTTCCGGGAGGCGTCGCTTATAATGTTAATTCAGTCTTCTTACCTCGTGATTGGTTCCTCGGCTGCTCTGATCGGCCAATGCCGCGATCCCATTGGCCGTGGAGCGACAATCGACCCTTTTTCAGAATTCCATCGAGCAACATTGGCCGTCGCCATTGTTTGGACGGGAAGCGTGGGATTGGATCCGAGCCCTCGCCGAACGCTGACGTCAGCACTCGTGTGCAGTACGAGCAGAGCCGAGTCCTCTCCGAAGACTGACGTAGCCCTCGTGTCCTAATACGTGCTCAGAATATGTACACGTGATCGAGCAATGGCGGAGAGGCGATGGCGTGGACATTCGAAAAAGGGTCTATTATGCATGCTCGGAACTCGCCGCGCACATTGATTTCTTAAGTTGTCGGTCAGTGTAAGAGACGAACAAACTTCAAAGTGGTCCTTCGCTTGAGATGGACGGCTCGTTGCTTCGGAGAAGCTTTGAAATAGAAGGTTGGAAATAGATTAATTCGAGTTGTCCATAGCTTGAAGACTAATTGTAGATTATATATAAAAAACGATTTGCATAAGGTTTACGTTTTTGGAGGGTTTGGAACTAATAATGCGGCTCCTGACGAAGAAAGAATTTCGGTCCTACTACTTCGGGTTAACCTCTAAAGAAGTTAGAAAGGAAATCCTACTTCTCCAAACCGACGGAGGCATTCGATGCATTCTTTTGAAGGTCTCGGAACACGGCTTGGAATCCGACTTCTCTATACTGAACTCTCTCTCTCTTTCTCTCTCTCTCTTTCTCTCCCTCTCTCTCGCTGCTCTTTCTTCCCAAGAAATTTGGGCCTGCAATGCCGAAAACAGTTGACGCGGATCCTGGAATGGAATCTGCTGAGAAATTACTTGGTGTTTTTTTTTTCTTATTTCTTTTTAATGGTCTGCTGCTCCGCGCTGTGGAAGACATTAGATTAGAGCTAAGGAGGTGGCGAACATGCGGAGTTTCGAGTTCGACCCAGTTCGGCTTTTTCGAACTTGCTACGAGCTCACGCCGCCTGGGGGAGGACGGGTGCAAACTACTATCTGTCTAAGTTACGAATGTTTTATATGCATCACTTGATATTGTATACGCATCGATACGTATCATCTAAGATTGAAAACACATTACTGTGGGCGGGCAAAAAAGTCGAAGTTGGTCGAACTTTTTCAAACGGTAGAAGTTTTCCTAAAAGTTCGCAACAACCGGACTTACAGCGGGAGAGGAGAATTATACACAAATGACGAGGACCGGACGACACGTGTTTTCCGGTCCTCGTCATTTATGCAATTCTCCTCTAACACCGTAACTTCACCAGCACGCTCCGTTTCCACGAGCGGAATCATATGTCATCATTTCCTTGTTTCGGCACCTGCATATTCCCCTATACCTCTCCCTTTCCGCCGATTTTTTTTTTGTAACGATATGCCGATTTTAGTAATCAAATATAGCTTTCGAATAGTCTCTTTCGTTAAGGGTTTTTTCTGAACAATGCGTGACACCTACGAAAACAGAGTTATCATCATCAACAACCTATGACAGCTTCCACAGCAACCTGCTGTTCTTTACCATTGTGGATTCGATTCTAGGAACGGAACGTCAGAAGAATGAACATATTCTCTTTCGTATCACACAGCTGCTGAGTCTCGCAAATCCTGCCGACATTTTTTCTTCCCTCTTTCTTTTCTACGAGAGATGCACGTGTGACGCCGAAAATGGACAAAAAAAAAAAATGATGATAGCGTTTTTCATATTACCATGTTTTTAGTCCAAAAGGTAAATTCCCTACTATAATCCTGACACAGTTGTCTTTCGTACGTCATCGGCCATTCACTCGTGGAGAACGCGCAATAACACAAAGTTTATGCGATTTTTTGTTTTTTGTACTTCTTATGGCGTGGCCAGTACGTATAAGAAATTTGAGGCCACCTTCGAATCGAGTTCTCAAATATATTTAAGTGGTGGTTATGAAGTTTTTTTTTGTTTTTTTTTGCCGTTATGTTAAGAGCACGATTGTCTCGGTATTGCGCCAGATGGGTACGCTCGTCGAAAATGTGATTCGATCGTACAGCAGACGCGCTGTCTGGTTAGGTTGTGCTGTGATGGACGTTTCGTAAGATTGTCATAAATTGAGAAGGACATTAAACCCGTTTATCTTATAGTTACTTCTTTTTTTCTTCTTGTAGATTCACAGAAACCTTGCGTGATTGTATAGTCCGTTACAGACGGACCAATGTTTCCGCAAAATCGTGGGATTGCTGACGCGTTGTTCCTCATGCTTCGTTTCATTTAAAGTCCACGAGGAGCCGACGCTACGAGCTGGTTGTACCTTTAGTTGTACCAAGCAGACAGCGTCAATTAAGAGCACCATCGTTGTCATGTTTCTGTACGTGTTCTGTCGTCGCTGAGCCAATCGCAGTGAACTCGCACTTTTGAAGCTGCTTGCTTGATTGGGGTCATTACCTCGTTTACGTCAGCTGCGTCTGGACTTAAGCTGAAACGAAGTATGGATCCTCGCGCTGCAACACGCGGTTCGAGTCCGGCTCGAAACGGACCAGGGTCTTCGGCAACTCGCCGACGCTTGAAGCGAAAGCAGCCGATCAGTATAATGCAATGTTTTCCCGCCCTTTGGTGGTAGTGATGATGATAACTGAAAACGGGGTTCAACTACGTTCTGTTTGCGGTGCATCGTTTTTGCGGCTGAGCGGTTTCAGGAAGATCGGTAGGTAGTGTTCTCGGAGTCGGATCAAGACACGAAAAGGCATGACTAACGTGTAACCTCGGGTAAAATCGTGCGAGAACGTTAAAAAGTTAATGATGATGATGACAGCGGTTGTTGGGTGTGAACGGGGCAGGCCCGTGTTGCTGGTGTTGCGACGTCGAGACACCGCGGAAAGTTGCCCCGTCTGAAAGGGTGCCGAGACGTATTAGGGACTTGCAAACCGTTACCGCGTTCCGCATATACCAAGCGCGCACGCGGAACAGGGTAACGGTTTGCTACAAATACAGTGTACTATACTTCGTTTCACATTATCTGCGAGCGAAGCCAAAGCTAGAAGCGCGAGACCCGCGCTTTTTGCGTTTCTCCCCAGCTCGCGCGCTCGAGCAAAGCCTGAACGCACGGAACTTTCGCGCTCGCGCTTCCAGCTTTGCCTTCGCTCGCACATAAGGTGAAACGAAGTATAGAAGTAGGGGATAGCTTTGGGACTAGCGCGGCTCCGCAATGGGAGCCCGTGGGCCCGCGCATATCGACAATTTGCAGTGGCGCGCTGCAGTCGCCTATACACCTGAAAGGGTGTGTATATGGCGACGCGGCAACCCGCCTAGTTTGGCGAAAATTGCTTCGTGTGTTTGTAACACTGTACTTAGTCTCAGAGGTTGGTGGTCTACATTGTATTTTTTTTGTGCCTGCATGTTCTTTCCCGGTGAGATTTTTGAGGCGGCTACCATTTCGCGTAGATGGCGGACTGTAGACGTTTAAATTTATATCGTAACGGCGGCGCAACGCCGGCGGAACTATATATTGCAGCGCGCCAGGCTTCAGAACAGGCTGCTCGCGTGTGAAGGGTGAGCCGAAAGCGTCCATCTTCATCGTTCCGAAGGCCAGAGCCGCAAGAAAAGTCTGGGAACGACTTCTCCTTGAAGAAACGAGCTCAGTCTGCGAATTTCATTTTCAGCCTCACTACATCTTTTGAGACTATATTCATATAAATAACGAAAACAAATCGGAGTTTCTCTAGGGCGCACGGGCGCACCGCACGCCCTTCAGGTGCAGGTGCCGGTGCCGGTGATGCTATTTGTAAAAAACGATTCGATGCGCCTTACAGGAGCCGCGTCGCTATTTCTAGTACACTGTACTACAAGTCCCCACTGTATCCGAAGCGCGAATACTAACTCTTTCGCGTATTTGTATCGTCTAAAATCCTTCGCAAAAGTTCATTTAATTGAAAAGCACGTCTAAACTCAAACTTATATACTTCGTTTAGACTATTCACATCTCGCTTTCGACAGATCGGCCGCGTGATGAAAACGCCGAGAGTAGCCCGAGCTGGCAGCGACGGCTTCCGCTTTCCAAAGCTGCCTGGTTAGACCGCCCTACTAAAGCGTTCATAAAAGAAAAGTGTTCACCGAAGCCATGGCGAACAACAGTTGGAACCGCGTCAAAGGATGGTGATAGAATATGCACTGTTTTTTTTTTTTTCTAGATTTTAGTAGCGCTTCTCTTTGGACGGAGGTCGTAGTGGTAGAAAAGCCGGCTTGAGCGTGCAATTGCCACTCTTGAAGCCGTTCCAACAGCAGAAGGATGCCCAACCCTCAGCGCGCGGCTCTAAAGTATTCGCAACATTAATGCGAGAAGCGATTTTTAAAATTTTTTTTTTCTTTTTTTCAGGAAGAAGGGTAAATACACCAAAGAACTCTTTTCCGGCCTTGTTCGAGCAATCCACCTTGGAGCACATATTGGTACTTATTGCAGAAAAACTTCGCATCTTAAAGCTGCAAAAAAAAAAAATAAAACAATCTTGATTGCTCGCGATTTGTTTGGGTTGCTGTCCCGCTCTCCCGGCCGCTGACGTATACACGGGTGGGGAAAAATGTAGGGTTTTTTACAAGATGCCAGTAGAAAGTCGCCCCCTGGAACTCGCGCGCGGGTGGCGTAATTTGAAAATGTAATAACTTAACGGAAAAAAAGTTTTTCTAGAAAATATTTCGACTAAGGAAAGGTTATTGATGCGGTCTGCAAATTTTCAGCTAAATCGAAGACAGTAAAAAAAAAATCTGCTGAATTCTTTTTGTAGTTGTCAGGAACTACAAAATTTGATTTAAAAAATGTGTCGCGCATAAAAGCAACGTGCTAAATTTAGCGGACTAAAATTCTTCTAAATTTAGCGAGGGAGGTAGATAATTATAGATCAATTCAGGCGTATGACTAAACTATCACCACGCTAAATTCCGCTAAAAGTAGCGGAATATAGGCTCCCAACTTTATCCTTATAGGATTAAAGGCTGGAACACACGCGCTAAAAAGAAATCATCCGAAACACGGACGAAATTTTAAATTTTAAACAAACAAACAAAACAAAACATAGTTACGCGCCATTAAAAAACAAACAAACAAACAATTTTACGTGGGCAATGCATAGGCTTATTTTTCGAAAATAACCTAAGAGAATTTTCGCGTATTGCGATGTTCGCTATATATTTTTCGGGTCGCTTATGTCTGTTTCAGCCTTACGAATATATATATATATATATATATATATATATATATATATATATATATATATATATATATATATATATATATATATATATATATATATATTTCTTTTCCTGCCGCGCTGGCGATTTTTTTTTTTTATTTACCCGATTTTTTTTTAAAAGCTTGAATCCCCAGGAGCAGCAAAGGCTCACTCGCACTCTGTGGATGTCCTTAGCTCGACGGGTCACGCTGAAATGAGGCGAGTCTCCGGGGACATAAACTATAGTGTTCTCTCTTGTTTCACGGTATCTCGGAATTTGAGTCCAAAAAGGCTTAGGAAGGGAGAGGGTTCGAGTGCAGCGCTTCTGAAACCAAACCAAAACAACAACTACAACAACACAAAGCAAGCTCTAGCTTCGCTCTTTCGTTCCGCAGCAAACGTGTCTTCGCAAGAAACGTGGTTGAGCCGGTCGTCGAACTTTTATTATCTTTTTTTTTTCCCTGTAGCGAAGTTTTTTTTTCTTCTTCTCCTTTTCTGTCGAACGTATAAAACTTGGAACGAAGCTTGCGACAGGAGTAAGGAACGAGGGGAAGACGAAAGAAGCGCCAAAGTATTGAGAGCGTGCGACAACTTTAAAAGGGCGCGCCGCTCCGCCTTGGCAGCTGGTTGTCATCGCCGCCAACGACAGCGTTATATATCCATCCAACATACATTCATCCATGCAACATCCGTCCATCCGGGAGGAATCATAGGTTTGTATTTTTAGACTTAGGCTAGGTGGCGCAAGTTACCGCCCCTAACAAAGGGAAAAGCCATTAACATCCATCCATCCATCCATGCATACGTTGCATAGTGAAACGTTTTCCGCTCCGACCTCTTCCAATGCGTCCGAAGTGTTTTGGCAGTGTTGGCTGCAACGCGGTACCTAAAACGATGCAAATTGTAGTCCTAGACACGCAAAAAAACCGCATCGCGAAAAAAATTTTCCCGCGCGCGCGCGCGCCTTTTTATTTTTAGAGTTTAATTTCCCGCGCTCACCTCCTCGCTTCTTTTGATCGGTGACGTCAAAAATCAGGAAATTTAGAAGCTTTGTAGGTGACATATCTATAACATATAATAACAGCAATCGTAAAACATGTTTTTTAACGCAATTGCGAACGCACTACAGCCCCTCTTTTTCAAATACCAGAAATCAGAGTTCGGTGTGATGGTGCTTCCTAGATTTGTACCCTCCCTCGGAAAACTTGGCGGTGGTCGTCGGCGAGACGCAAAGAAACCGGTTTTTACCCGCGTCGGCGTGATATCACCTCCTCCTCGCTTGGGGTCGCCGTGGGAACGGCGCTTTGCTTCATAGCGTGGAGCGGAGGTCTGAAAAAAAGTCGAGTCGCAGGAGACCGCAAAATTTGACTCACTGCACTGGCGCGGATCGCCGGTAACGCGTTAGTTACTAGGGACTTTTAGCAAACCGTTACCCTGTTTCCCGTACTGCACTAGCGGAGCCTTCGAAGCATGCTATTAAGTGCGCGCCCGGGTGATACCGTGACCGCGGGGCGCACGCTTAAAAGCATGCTTCAAAGGCTCCGATAGTGCGGTATACGCGAAACACGCTAACGATTTGCTAAAAGTCCTTCCTGTTTTCGGTAACGTAGTAACCTGCTCGTTCAATTGCCAAAAGAGTAACGGGCAACGTACTTACGTTTACATCTTCTTGGAAATCAATTTAAAAACAAAATTACTCTTCAAAGTTTTCTTTTTTGTGTGTGTGTGTGTGTGTGTGTTTGTAGGCGTCAATTAAGTGTAATGAATTATTGAGTTTTTCGCGTTTTTCTTTTGCGTTTTTCCTCGTGAGTATTCAGATAGAACTGCACGAAATATAAGATAATTGTGTAAAGTTTCTGCAGGAGTATATAATGTTTGTTGAAGTATGACGCCGACGCACACCTTGTGTAACGTGAAAACAGTAAAGCGTTTAATTCACGAATCAAAAGCAACGCAAAAGTAAGGTGCGTTACTTTTCATCAGTGGTAACGGTAGCGCGTTCCTTTTATTTTGAGGTAACGTAGGTCTGTAACGCGTTCCTTTCTTTATGTTGCAAGTAACAACCAACGTATTTTGTTCTTGTTTTTTTTTTTTTTTTTTTTCTGCAGCACTATACGTCTTTGTCGCGTCAGTGACTTCCCACGGACGTGTTTCTTGATCTCGCTCTCAAGTAAAGGTTCGAAGTTCGAACACCTAGTCAATCGAACACCTTCCACACCTTCAGCCTTCTCTGTACGAGTTTTCACGTCTTTCGACCCGCAGGAGTTGCTCCAAGCTCGAGTTCAAATCAGTGGTCTCCCACTGTTGTAGGCGGCAACAAAGGCAACGTATCGCGAAGTATTTTTTTCTTCTTTTATTTGCGCTGGAATATGCTTCTACGAAGCGCTGTGTGTGTGTCTGTGTGCGTTTGCTGTGGTTTTGTGTAAATGTGCGTCTCACGCCCCCCCCCCCCCCCCCCCCTTCATGGGTTTCATTTCTTACTCTCTTTGTCTCGCAAATAGACACCACGTGACTACTAATTACCGAGGTGGAAAAAAAAATGGTATCACGGCCGCTCGATTGATTCTGGATCGTGCGCTCCGTTTGGAACAGAGCCTGCCGAATGGCTCTCTTTCTTTGCCGAGGGACACGAAAGTGCTCAAAGTGGCCGTAGTGGGCAGTCTCGAACCTGGCGGCGCTGAACATTGTACTGTAATACCGACAACTTAAGAAATTGTTTGTCGAGAATGATATATTATTATTATTATTATTAATATTATTATTATTATTATTATATATTATTATTATTCTTATATTATTATTATTTATTGTCAATTAGTATTATTGTACTAGCTTTCTGTCCTGACAATGTTTTAGCTTTGCTCGTCGTCTTTTTTTTTCTACTTTTGCATTTTGCCGATCTTATTTTTTTTATTTTTTAGGGCGTCATCACACAGTCTTTAGCTGGCTTTGATGTGCCCATACATATAACCTCGGTCCTTGCTGTTTTAATTTTGTAAATGATCTAGCTTCCTGTATAAACACACCAGGTTTTTGTTATTTGCTGATGATATTAAGTTGTTTACACGGTTTAAAACCGGTTGACGATTGTGAATGTCTTCAGCGTGATATAGATTCTATTTCGGCGTGGTATTTTTCAAATGACCTACTCTTAAATGAGTCAAAGACGAAAGTTATTCCTTTTCTAGGAAGCGTGAAATTCTGAGTTTTCCCTATGTATTAGATTCCACCAATATTACTCGCGTTGAGGTCATCCGTGATCTAGGCGTTTTTATGGATCCTGCAATTAATTTCAATCATCACGTGACTACAATTACGAATGCTTCCTTAGATGTGCTGGGAGCCATTACACGAGTGGCCACGCGGTTTTTCTAAAACCACTTTGTATTTTACGTTTGTTTCTTCACTGTGCGTAGTCGTGTTGATGATGCCTCAGTTGTCGGAACTGTATTGGAGTGAAAAGTTCAGGTGTATTGAAGTGTCAACGTAGATTCGTTCGTTTTTTGTTCGATCGTTTATTTTCAACCGAATTATTTCTATAGTTTGAAGGGATTTGTGAACTCGTGAAGTTAGACTCGTTGCACAACAGGAGAAACATTCGTGAACCGACATATTTGTATAAGATTGTAAGGTGTGTAATTGATTCCCCAGAGCTACTCAGTCAACATCTACTTGCACGTTCCTCGTAAGTCTTGTAGACTTTCTACTTTGTTGTACCCTACCGACTTTACCATGCGCGCACCCATGACACGCCTACAACTGACTTGTAACCATTTAGAACAGATCCGTGCGAATGCTAGGCCTTGATATTTTTGATGAAAGCGTAAATTTCGAAAGGGTGTTGAGGCTATTGTTTTTTCCTAACGTTTCGCTTTTATCTTGTTTAACATTTGACTACTCATTGACTCATTGATAAGTGCACCACTAAGGAGGCGATAAGCTGTTGGTTGGTCACTGAAAATAAGAATAAATAAATAACATTGCATTCCTGATGGAAAATAAAATTATTATTATTATTATTATTATTATTATTATTTTATTATTATTATTATTATTGTTCTAATAGTTCTGGTGACAATTATATAGCTTTCTGTCCTGACAATGTTTTCTTTTGCTTCGTCGTCTTTTTTTTTTCTACTTTTGAATTTTGCCGATCTTATTTTTTTTAATTTTTTTAGGGCGTCATCACACAAGTCTTTAGCTGGCTTTGATGTGCCCATACATATAACCTCGGTCCTTTGCTGTTTTTAATTTTTGTAAATGATCTAGCTTCCTGTATAAACACACCAGGTTTTTGTTATTTGCTGATGATATTAAGTTGTTTACAACGGTTAAAACGGTTGACGATTGTGAATGTCTTCAGCGTGATATAGATTCTATTTCGGCGTGGTATTTTTCAAATGACCTACTCTTAAATGAGTCAAAGACGAAAGTTATGTCCTTTTCTAGGAAGCGTGAAATTCTGAGTTTTCCCTATGTATTAGATTCCACCAATATTACTCGCGTTGAGGTCATCCGTGATCTAGGCGTTTTTATGGATCCTGCAATTAATTTCAATCATCACGTGACTACAATTACGAATGCTTCCTTTAGAGTGCTGGGAGCCATTACACGAGTGGCACGCGGTTTTTCTAAACCACTTTGTATTTTACGTTTGTTTTCTTCACTGGTGCGTAGTCGTGTTGAATATGCCTCAGTTGTCTGGAACTGTATTGGAGTGAAAACTTCAGGTGTAATTGAGAGTGTTTAACGTAGATTCGTTCGTGTTTTGTTCGATCGTTATTTTCAACCGAATTATTTCTATAGTTATGAGAGGATTTTTGAACTCGTGAAGTTAGACTCGTTGCACAACAGGAGAACAATTCGTGAACCGACATATTTGTATAAGATTGTAAATGGTGTAATTGATTCCCCAGAGCTACTCAGTCACATCTACTTGCACGTTCCTCGTAAGTCTTGTAGACTTTCTACTTTGTTGTACCCTACCGACTTTTACCATGCGGCACCCATGACACGCCTACAACTGACTTGTAACCATTTAGAACAGATCCGTGCGAATGCTAGCCTTGATATTTTTGATGAAAAGCGTAAATTTCGAAAGTGTGTTGAGGCTATTGTTTTTTCCTAACGTTTCGCTTTTATCTTGTTTAACATTTGACTACTCATTGACTCATTGATAAGTGCACCACTAAGGAGGCGATAAGCTGTTGGTTGGTCACTGAAAATAAGAATAAATAAATAACATTGCATTCCTGATGGGAAAATAAAATTATTATTATTATTATTATTATTACTATTATTATTATTATTATTATTATTAATGCATCTCCCGGTGAAGTGTCAGGCAGTAGGGAACTTGGAGTAATCGAGTAGCCGTGGTTCAATAGTAAAACTCGGCACTCTCGAGTCTCTTGTTGCATTATAACTCAATCGCGGTTTCTCTTCACAAGTGTAAACAGAAAAAACAAAAGAAACATGACGATGAGAACTTACATTGAAATACATGAGATGTTTTCGTGCTGATATTAGTTTGGAGGAGAAAGACACGACGAAAACGAAGTCTGAGTTCGTAATTCCGAACATTATTTAAGTCACGATTTAGTTACTAATCTCGATTTGCTTATTTCCATCTTGTTCTATATAAAGCTATAAAATAAAACAATAAACAAATTGCGATTTGCAAGTTATGCGGCGCGTGGGACGTTGTATGCTCATTCGATACGTTTTTTTGCCACTGGTGCGGGATATTATTTTACGAGCGAAAGCTAAAGTAACCAGATTAAAAATAATAGAGTTGGCAATTTTCTTTTACCTTTCACCGGGCTTTTTTTTTTTTTTCTTCAACGCACGCTTATGGCATACAGCGAAGCCGCAGAGGGCACCGATGATGATAATCAGCATTTCGCCTGCTTACTTTAAACAAAAATCTGATCTTCCGAATTACAATATTTAGTAGCGTTTAATTTTTGTTGTTGCCATATTTTTTATTTGAGAGAAAAGCGGCTTTTTCAATGAGTATATGTTAAATTTTTTTAACGTAAAGTTACATCCCGCATGGTGAAGAGAGTAAATGGGACTCGTTGGTGATTCGTGCGTGCATGGAATAAAGGAAACTGAACAGTGAAAGCTTATTTGTGCCATTAAGCGATATTGAGTTTATCTGGACAGAGCTGCGCGTCGCAGAAATAGCGAGGAATGCGCCAGCTTAGCCTTCCCGAAATATAAGCGTTCTGATGGGTTGCTTCTCCGCAGTGCACATGTGTAGCCCAGGGAAGCGCGCTTGATGGAGCGGACGGAACGCGCGCTAATGGGGGCAGCCAAATCAACTCGCGTGGCGTATCAAGTATTGTAGAGCGCTTGTCATGCGACTCAATACCGTTTAGCTGCAAATTTCTAAACCAAATCTATTAAAAAAAAAAAAAAAGCGCTAAAACGCGTTTTAAACGTTGAAACGTGTTTGTAAACGTTCAACCATATACTTAACGTCTCTCTTTTTTTATGTAATTACAAAGAAGAATAGAACAGCTATAAAGTTTCGAGTAGAATTTTTCATCCAGATTAAGGCTTTGAACGTAACTTCGCGGGTTACGCGATGCATGGGTAAGGGTACAGAGGTTTCCCGCGCTAAATGCATTTCGCGCGCAAAGTTCCCACATTTATGGCGCGACATCTCAGGGAACTTCCACCGCTGCACAGCGTCGTCGGGAACACCAGCTGGCATGTAAATAATATTTGAAGAGCGAGTCCCTTTCAAGATTGTTTTTGAAAAACTAGACTTATTTGAACGACGGAAAAATACTGACACGTTTTCGCCCTGTAAGCCATAGCCTTTTATTATTTTCCCCCATAGTTTCGCGTAAGTACCTCTCAGCCGGAAAAATCAATAATAATAATAATAATAATAATAATACTAATAATAATAATAATAATAATAATAACAGATAATTCGCAACAACAGCAAAACGCACATAAAGTAAACTTGCACACGCATCAACAAGTAACCAGTGATAAACACACGTGGATAGATTTACGCCATGGGAAAGTATACACCATACAAGGATCACGCCCGCAGTCGTCAAATAAAATTTGCATGAAAGAGCGCCATAAAAATGCTCCAGCATGAATATGTCATCAAAGGAGCGATCAGAAAGGAAATAAAAACAAGAACCCTACGAGAAATATACGATTGCTTCCGAGGTCCCGTGTCAGGAGGACAAGGTGCGAAACTGAGGACAAGCTGCGAAACTGAAGGCAAGAACACGGAGAGATGGAGACGATAGTATAATGAATGACAATCAGGGCGGAAAGGGGGCTCTCCATGCGATCGCGTGTCGAATGGTGGTGCTTCTCGTGCGTCGAGCCTTATGCTTTTCGCGATAGCCGATCCTTTGCTGTAACACCTCCTTGTCATCCTTATACTATATGTCCTTGTGCCTTGGGCATGTTCGTGTCACGTTTTTTTTCTTATTTTCTTTTTTTCTCTTTGCGAGCATTTTTTGGAAGTTGTTGCGAAGCGGACACAGGGTACGCTCTGACCCGGTGTCGCATAGTAATGAGGGGGTATCGAGTTGGAGACGGAAAGAGAAATTGCTAGCTGACAGATTGGGTTGTCTCAAGCTGGGAATCGCTTTAGTTTTAACTTTTGTTGTCATTTTGTTATGACTTTTTTTGTTTGTTTTTGCTCTAGAAAGAGGATTTGTTTTTCCCTTACAAAAAACTCGTAAAAGCAAAAAAAAAAAGAAAAAGAAAAAAAAAAGTAAGCGGCGTTTTTACTATTAGCAAGTCGACGTTCCGGTATCTGTAGGATATCGGTGACGTAGGCAGCGCGGCAGAGGGGGGAGCGGTCAATTTTGGAACTACAGATGGTGTTGAGTTGCTCGCTTTGGGCTACTCCCGGGGCTCCTCAGAATTCTTTGAATAACTATTTCTATATCAAAATGTTTAGTTTCTTATTGCAGAACAAAGTATGCGCTTCTTACTAGATTAGCAACGGGTCATTTTCACTATAATAAATTTCGGATTAGATGAAGTTCAGCCCGGATGCGAACTTCATATACCGAGCAAAAATTCATGAGCGCGATGCTCATATATGAACGAGTTTAGGTGCTCGAGTCCTAGGATACATTTATTGCAGTCAGGTGTTACGGATGTTACGAATGTTTTGCGAACCTGAAAGGTGACACGATATTTTTTTAGTTTGTTTTTGTGACGCAATATATCCCATAAATAATACACGTGTCCCCCGCTAGGTGGCGTCAGCTCGTTTTCAATTCCCGCACATGCGCACAACAGTCCAACTACAGTTCAATTTTTTATCGAACCTATGGTCGAACTCAGCATTAACTCGAAACTCGACGGTTTCGCGACGATCCTCGTGCCAACGCCTCCACGCGGCTATTGCCCCCAAAGATGGCGCCACCTGCGTCATAATAGAACGAATGCTTTAGCGGAGGCGGCAGTCAGCGCAGTGTCATGAAACATGCATAGGTGTCCGGCGTGTAGGCGGGTGCGACGTTGGGATGCTCCGTTGCTAGTATGCGAAATTGATTTGGGCCTGGTAGATATACCGTTAAAGCCGCCTGTACAATTAATAGAACCGCAGTCGGCGGCAGCGGATGTTGGGACTTTTCGCGTATTCCAGTAGGATCAAACTCCCCTTGTTGCTGGATCTAGGGAAGTATCCAGCGGTCGCTACAGCTTCAGTAATGCGTTTTGTCGCGCATGTCGCCGCTATGGCCGTGCAGTATTATTACGATGTATAGAGCGACGGAAAACTGAGTTTGAAACTTGCATATTCAAGACTTTCCATTCGAAGAGAAGGTAAACTTGGTGCAGCTATGGGTCTGAAGAATGCAACAGTCTTTTCGAGGACTCTCAGCAGTTGAGGTTGGCGCGTTTCGCCGAGCGGTGGCGCTGCGGTCACCCTAATCGTCATCCTCATTTTACTATTATCACACTGGGTGCAGAGTGTCTCCGCTTCCAACTTGGCAGCGTCTGCTCTCGCGTTTTCAATCTCACGAGGCAGGAAATTTTATGACGAGTTTTCCTCGCTCCCTGTGTGTGAGTACGAGCCGAATAAACGACGGAGAAATTTTGTCTCAACGAGCCGCAATGTTCTATATTCTATGGGGGAGCGGAAGTAGCAAGCTGCTGATTGCGCAAGGGGTTGCTGCGGCGTCAACGCGGTGCGGAATCCCCAAGCTCCGGCGTCGTATCCGAGTCATAGCAGTGGTACAGCCTCGGTCGGCATGAAGGTGAACTCTCGACGCGTTTTGGTTCACTTGCCCGCCGTATACACACCAACTCGACTCTGACGTCACGCCACGCTTCATCTCACGTCGTTTGCCAGGTTACGACGAGGCGGCACATTCGACCAGCCCATTTCTGCTCCTTACTCGCTCCCTTTATCTAGGAATCCCGCGAGGTCTCGATTGGCTCTTGCCTCCCACCATCCCGAATCCTATAGTAAAGGCTTTTTTTTTTTTGTTTTGTTTTCGTCGTGTGACGCGTACCCCGAAAAACCCTCTTACCTCGTGTCGGCGGTGTGTGCCTGCGGGCCGCACCCATTTTCATTTTGCTTCCGGACGGGGTAAACAATGGGATTTCGGGGAAAGGGTCCCGAGGAAGAGAGAGGGTGCGAGAGATCCGCCAACCAGAACGGCAGTTGGGGAAGCGTGGGAGAAAATAGGGAAACGTGCGAAAACGAAAGCGCGGCAGGGATGCGACAAGATAGAAATGGATGTTTGTGCAGTTTGGGAGACTGGGATATATACTCGCATGTGGAAATAACATAAGGTAAAAGAAGCCAGTGAGGACATTAATTTTTAAAAAATTAGAAGAGAGGTCCAAAGAATCCGGGGAAAAATGGAGACGCGCGTTTTGTGCGCGTTGCTCCTCGGTGTGAAAAAAGACAGGTGTAGGAGCGCTGGGACGGAGGTGGATGCTGCGGAATGAAATCTATAGGAAAAGACCGCCGGGGGAATGGGGAAAGATAGGGGGAAAGGCTGCTTGGGAAACGCCGTTGTAGGAGTCCGTTCAAGAAGCAGCCGTGGGGAAAAATAAGGAGGGATGTCTGCTTGGGCAGTACGTGGGAGGGCTTGCGTCGTGAGGCAGCCGTAGAGAAAAAGGCATGGAAAAGGCAGCACATTGTTGGGTATTGTAAGGGGAGAGAAAAACTGTAAGGGCATAGGTTCATTTAGGAATAAAGGAAAAATAGGGAAACTTGCAGGGACGTGATGGACAACGTAAAGGACTGAGAAGTAGAGCCGCGTGGGGAATGACAGTGATTGCAAAGGAAATTCGGGTGGTACGGATATAGATAATTAAAGAAACCGGGAGTACTTTTAAGTACGATGAAAAACAATTATCCTTTTCAATATTTTTATTTATATTTATATTATTTATCTCACATTGATATATAGCATAAATCAGATTTATTTGACGTAAATGGTATTTAAATAGCTCATATAGTTTTTTTTATCTCCCTATAATTTTTTGTTCATAACAGATCCATTACGTATAGTTTCAGCGCACAAGGGTACTTAAAATAATGTGTCAATAATTCCTTCTAATTTAAGATACATTTAGGCTCTCTTGATGGTGAATATGAGACACCATGTACTTTTTTTAATACTGCGGCAATTTTATTTTGGGTTTAAATGTCATTGCTTTTTTTACCTCAGTTTACAGGGTCCTGATTTACGCCGCAGTGCGGAGTTAGCTGCAATTTCAAATGCCGAGTTGACGAGTGAGTGAAAAGACGTTTATTGACGCTGGAGAATGAAGGAGATGTTTACTCAAAGGTCAGGCGCGCGTTTTTTTTTTTTTTTTTTGGTGATGAGATATGGCTTGGAGAACGGCTCGTCCGGCCTCTATTTGTTCTCCGTGTTTGTTCCTTTTTTATTTCCCCGTAAATGGAAGGGTTGAAAAATTACAGGAGGACACGTAGGGCTGCTTACGTGTAGGAATTCGAAAGCATTCATACAAGCAGCGTGCCCCGCTCCTCCGCGGCGAGACATGGCTGAAAGCAGTTCCTAGAACACGACGTGAAACAGTAGTGCACAGTGAGAGGGTGCGGGAATTTGTTGCGCCCCCCCCCCCTCCGAACCTTCGGCCACGCCTGACACGTACCCCGAAAGGAGGGAGAGAGCTCCCCTATCGAAAAGGACCATCAGAAAATTTTTGATGATCTATCAGGCTGATCGTCTGTCGTATTTTGACACATTGATGGTCTAATGGCCTGATGGTGTAATGGTCTGGTGGCTTGATGGTGTGATGGTTTGATGGTCTGTCGTATTTTGTTACATTGATGGTTTGATGGTGTGTTGGTTTGTCGTTTTTTGAGACATCTGACGGCCTAATGGTTTGATGGTCTGTCGGTCTAATGGCTGGTATGAATTTCTAATCACAGATATGTATCGGCACAAGACGAAAATTCCATTGCAGTCAAATGTTAACTTTATTCTGTGTCCATTATTATTTTAAAAAAGAACATCCGAAGCGTTAGGGTACCTTCTGAAATCCCCGTGGAAACTTGGAAGCAAAGTTTGTATTTTGGTTATGGTATGTTATTATTTCTATTTCGAAATGCTTGCACGTTGAATTATCAAACCGCAAAAACAAAACGGAAGAGAAAATTCGTTTAATCCACTCGCTACCTTCGAGACTCCACGACGCGCAGCAACTTCATCGGTGTCCGTTGCGTGGCTATCTACACTCTGTTCCCATCGTCCATGCCGGACATGACGGCGTCGTGCTACAGTCTGCAATAGACTAAGAACCAAGAACGCGGTAAGCCTCGTATTACCGCATTCGCGGCTTTGTAAACGTTTCTTCTCGCAAACATTTAGTTCACAGTACACGTACGCCTAGTAAATGAATTTTCTATCAAGCAAAGTGCGTTTTTCGGAACATTCGCTGCGTACTTAGGTCGTAATCATGATCCATTTGACATACAAAGCGGATCAACAAATTGTTTCATCAACGAACAATACCACAATATAAAACAGAACTATGGCTGGAAAAAGACCCGAGTATATACGAAGGTGTCTTCGTTATCTTTCGAGTATCCTAGGACAGTTGTTGAGGTGGATTATTACGGATTGAACACCTTGTTATCGAGCCACGCAGCTGGCTGCTTTCCACACCGAATGTAATTCACGCATCCGCGACGACGTAAGATCATTGACGCCTTCTCTCGGCCACTGCTGGAACCTCCCGAATATAGTCAGGTTCTTTCCTCCACCGAAAAATATTATAAGAAGCTTCACCAGACTTTTGCGTTCTGATGGTTTATCGAGACATCTTGATGGTCTCACCCGGGCAACATCAAAACGTTCCGATGGTCCGTCAGTCACCGCAAGAAACGTTTTGATGACCTCTGCACTACACACAGAAGCCCTTAAAGGGGCACTCAAGTGGTTTTTGAGTTCGTGTTTTGATGAGGACAGCTGAATTTAGACGCCCTAAGTATCCCTAAAAACCAAAAAGTATAGTCATACGGTGATTATTTCTTTAATAAAAATGTAATTGAAGGCCGCCAAACCTCGGATCCATCCGAAAATGAAACCACTCTCATTGGTCATCGCACGCTTATCAAAAGGATCTCGGGCCAATGGCGTTGGACGACGTTCCGTCGCGCAGTGATCCCGAGGTAGCCGCATCGGCCGAACTTCTTTGTCATTCGGGCTTCGATCATGGCGGAGTTCTCTACGCTCGAGGACCTGACGCCGTTAGAGGTTGAAATTCTTTGGCGGACAGCCGACCTGGGGATGATTTTTTATGACGCCACTCCGACGTGCGATGTGGACGATAGCAGCGCTTCGGAGTCATGTTCGGGTTCCGAGGACGACGAAACGCAGACCTTTTCGGGCGTTCTTCGATTTGCGGTTGGGGCAAGTCGTAACCAAACCAACGTTTGACATCGCAGCGTTACCTCTGGTACGTGATGTCAAACGATGTCGCCACGTTGACCTTCGCCTCGGGAGGACGGGGGGGGGGGGGGGGGGGGGCGGGGGGGGGCGGGGGGGGGGGGAGGAAGGCTGGTTCAGACATTTGCAATGAGCGCGTACCTGCGACTGCGTCCGTTGCAACCGGAACGACCGCTCTGCGCCGCGCGTATACATACCTGCAACCACTGCAACAAGCGCAGCGGGTCGTCAGCACGGCGACCGCTTCTATACGCCGCCGTCAGCTGTTTCAGCGCCGTAACAATGCCGTAACAGAATACAGCCAGGCAGTTTTCTATAGCTTAAAGCTTTCTTACTATTTTTTCTTGATAGGCTTGCAGGGTACAGTGGATGAAAAAAAAAAGAAAAGAAAAAGATGCAGTACGCCGTCTTGGACGATCACGACTCTAACACACGTCATTGCCAATAGTACAAATATCGCAACACGCCTTTTCTACGATTATAAAAGACGGTGTAATCTTAACAGCGATATAGCAACCTAGAAATATGATTTCGTGATCACAGATCAACGTTGCGAGCGTTCAGGATTGCTAACACTAATCTCTTTTCTCCGGTGATGAAAACGCGTGAAAATTCGCATCCTTGATACGGTACGCGCCAGTTATACCTTGAACTTGAGCACACGCATGAAATGCGCCAAATAAGAAATCCGGGCGATGTTCGAGGACACAAATGCTTAGAAAGCACCACTGTCGTCGAAGTAAACAAACACGACGGCACGGGCGTTTCTGTTATCTTGAGAGTGCCGCCACGACATCGCCGCACGAGTAGGTGGATCTTCCCTTCTAGTCCGTGCTGGGCTATCATAGCGACACACGACGAAAATTCACAGTCAAGGATAGCGCTTTTACGCGGAGCGATGAGCTTTCACCACGCCGTCCACGTCGACGTTAACCACCGACGCCACGTTTGCGGATAAAAGGAGCCGGCCCGCGGGCCGCGACCGGCACGACCGGCATGCAACGCGCGCAGATACGTGCGCTTCCGCGCATCCCGGGGGAACGGGAAGTTCACCCCCCGCGGAGGAAGGCAAGGAGAAAACGTAGTTCCTTGTTTGTGAAACGATAATTGCAGTATCGCGTATTCTAAACTAGAACTATTTTACGTCTTGTGAAATTATCATGCACAACATATCTAAATGAACGAAAAATTGTTTCTTTAGCGAAACTTTACAAAGGCCGCCACAATTTTCAAACATACGATAATTTCATTGGTCGGCGCAGGAACAGAAAAGAGTCCGCACGTATTTTATTCCTGCGTGATTAATAGGTGGTTCTGGCTTCTAAAACTGAAGATACTCATTCACTGACACTTCCTTAACGCCATCGCACCAAAAAGTAGCTTCCCCCAAAACCGCTTGAGTGCCCCTTTAATGGTCCATCAGCCACCATAAGGAAATGTTTGATGGTCCATCAGACACCGTCAAGTAAGCCTGTTGGACCATCAAAGAAGTCTGATTGGCCATCAAGAAGGTCTGTTGGGCCATCGAGAAGGTCTCTTGGACCATGAAGAAGGTGTGATATGGTCCGTCAAGGTGGTGTCATGGTCCATCAAAAAGGTCTGATGGGCCATCAAGAACGTTTGATGAACAACCAAACATTTCTAATGGTCTTCTTGATCGGGAGGGGCGGCCGCGCGCGCGCCACCCTCTCTCTTTTTACCGGCGCGCGGGCCGCAGCGCCATAGAGAGGGCTTCTCTGTGGGGTGGCGTCCCTTGGAACTATGACACGTCGCAGCCAATGGCTCTTTAGGTGCTGTTTCGCTCAGCCAACGGGAAAATGTGAATTTAGCTCGCGTTTTTTGCGCGGTTACAGATGCCGCGGGAATTTATGTCGCGTTTCTCGCGGTTATAGCTAGATGCCGCTGACTTCGCTCCATGGGACAGTTAGAGCTTTCGTATTCAAAGATAATCGAGCGCCAGCGCAGTACCTTTTTTCTTCTCTTTGTCATTCTCTCCTTCGCACGGTTCTTTTTATTTTACGCAACATGAAACTGGTTTGTCTAACTATAAAACTACAAATTTGCTTAATGAACAAGCTGTAACCACCCTAATATATCGACAGATCAAAATATCAGGTGCCAAATATTGGCACATTGGGATAACAACCTTTTTTTTAATTATGAACGGTGCCAGACAATTGTCCGGACACATCAGAATGCTGTCACCCAAATATGGTGCCACTCACCTATATATATATATATATATATATATATATATATATATATATATATATATATATATATATTCAGCTAGCTCTATACTGTATTCCGCTACACAGAAAGCATACCATGTTTGTTTTTACCTTAGACGAGGGCCACTTTGGTCATCTTAGGCAAGGGCCACTTCTCTGCAGCCTAAAAAACAAATTCGGTGGTTTAACTAAAAGAAAAAAATAATCAGTGATTTTTTTTTTATTGGTTATTAACATCATGCTGCAGGTATAATTATCAATTGTTTTCGAGATTTTGACTTTTCGGTATTGTTTTTGGGATTGAACTGTTGAATTCGTAACGAAAGAGTTTACGCTATTTAAGTCATGATTTTTGTTTTATCTAATTTGAATTTACTTAACCCTTTTCTGGGTGCGCACCGGAAAGAGATACCTCTATGACTGTGGATGTTGTAAAACTTAATTGAAATTATAATTTAAATAGTTGCTTAAATCGACTCGATTGTTTCCCCTCCACTCTGCGTTCGAGGGTAAAACCATTAATTTAGGGAGGCAATCGAAGTGGAGCGTGGGAGGAAGGGAAACCTACCCGCAGGTCGGGAAAAAGTTGACGGGGAATAAGTGGGGAACAGGACGAGCAGCTAACGTTTGAGCACCTTGCGAAAAAAAACATTAATTTATACATTTATATTTACATACCTTGAACACCCGTTTCCGGGTATTACACAAGAAATGATTATAAATGTAATTTAGCAATTTTTTTAAATAATAACAAAAAGAGTAAAAACAAAGCATGGTACGGATATACCATGGAGACTGTACTTCGTCTCACCTTAGCATGGACTAACTGCGAAGGCTGTGCAAGCGCGAGTGGGTTGCCTTGTCTACCCTAACTGGAGCACTTGCTGCACGAGCGCTCGTGCAGTCGCCGAGGCTTCATTCAAAGCGAATAGCTCGCGCTTTTAGCATGCGCGGCTAACAATAGTCCATGCTAAGGTGAGACGAAGTGTAGAGTAGGTTTACAGTTCCTGGTACAATTTTAAGTCTTATACCCAACTCACACGGCAGCGTAAAGGCCGGTTCTCACATGCAGCGAAGCGCTGATGTAGCGCTTCTCACGTGCCGTCAGCTACTTATTGTCTGCCACGAGCAACAGTTTTGATGGTGCGATACAAAGCTGGTGAATGCTTCCGTCAGCACGCGCTTAGCGCGAGGTCAGCGCTATGCTTGTAGCGCTCCGCTGCATGTGTGAACAGGCCTTAAAAGTACCTTTAACCCAGGGGGGCTATGTTGCGCTTTTTGGACTCCCAGGAGACTAGGGAGAGGGAAGTGACGTCAACAACGCAGCAAATGCAGATTGGATGTTGATTTTGTTTTCTTCTGTCAACATCCAATCTGCGTTTCTCTAGTCGTTGACGTCACTTCCCTCTTCCAAGTCTCCTGGGAGTCCAAAAAGCGCAACATAGCACCCCAGGTACCTGGGGTGCTATGTTGCGCTTTTTGGACTCCCAGGAGACTTGGAAGAGGGAAGTGACGTCAACGACTAGAGAAACGCAGATTGGATGTTGACAGAAGAAAACAAAATCAACATCCAATCTGCATTTGCTGCGTTGTTGACGTCACTTCCCTCTCCCTAGTCTCCTGGGAGTCCAAAAAGCGCAACATAGCCCCCCTGTCGTAAAGGGAGCTGGAGATCGTGATCACATGGCGCATAAATGTCCCTTTCGCTAAGGGAGGTCCTGTGTTAAACGGAGCTCGCCGAGCTCCCTTAACAGCTACAGGGAGTAGCCTTGGACCCACGAACTCAAAATAATATCAGAGATACATAAATATATCTTGATAATGCATTATAACAAACTGAATATATATAAGTATCAAGTTATGAAATGATTGTGAAAACAAATGTGATGGAATAATACAATAATGATGAACGCATACTCTAGCTAGCAGGTAGCAGCGGCGGCAAGTGGAAAACAATGTCTGCTACGAACCCGAACGCAATGGGCCTCTGCGAGCTCTTTTTCGAGCTTGTAGTAGACGAGTCGCACGACTCTCCCGCCCAGGACCCTTTATCTTCGTCGTCGTCCATCCCTTTCGATCGCGTGACTGGCGTAACCGTGAGATTCCGTCGTGGTTCGTTTCTGCATGCCGGGCACTGTTTAGCAACTTCTGTGAGACCTTTGCAAGAAAATGGAGCTGCTAAACATAAAAAGGTCGCCCACCTCGCAATGCAAACTCGTAAACGCAGATGATTTAGGGCCAGTGTGGCCAGACGGGTCGGACTTTTAAAGCAAGACTCATTTAGGTGCGCCCTTAGACTTAGAGAAAAAAGTAAAGTGCCGCAAAAGCAGACAGAAATAATATTTAGGTTTTAAATGTGATATTTCACACACAATAATAATAAAAAAAAAAACTGCGCGTCAAACCGATTTCGAGGAATAATTTTCTATCACGTGCTCCTCTCGTGGTTAAACTGGAATGCAATCGACATCAACTTAAAGTGCTCCGTTTATTTTTCGTGTGATCAAGAACGCCGTTTACTACAGGTACCTTCAGCTAAGGGACCTAAGCTAAAGGTACCTTTACGCTGCCGTGTGAATGGTGTATTATTCTAATGGTTAATAAAAGGCCCTGAGCATTTAATGAAATTTATTGGTGTTAGTTTCTGCGACAATCTCATTTGGCGATAAATGCCATTCGGCAAGTGCAAGCGGTAGTGTGGAATTAGCGAACAACGAAGATGAGGCAGGAATGAATTTAACTTTACACTTATTGTCAACTCTCGCAGAAACTGGGTTGGGGGTGTTCAGAAGGGCCGTTTTCATACGAGGGTTTGTGACGACATATCTTACGAAGAAGGAGCAGTGTGGAGAGGTTACGACGTACTGAAAGTGTTTGGAGGCTGGACGATTGCGGACAAAATTTGCGTTGTGAAACCAGTACAAACATTACTGCAAACATAAGCAAAGCAGAAAATTTTGGGATGCTGAAATCCAGATTATACACGAGGAGTAGAAATCAATGTATTGGCAACGCAATAATGTACGGTTATGCGGTAATGTCTCGTTGATATGAACAACCGCCCCCCTCCCCCCTCCCACCCCCATAAAAAGCGCCCGTAATGTGAGTGGTCTATTATACCGAGACAGAAATGCGTGTATTTACCCAGTTCGTCCCCGAAAACGTCATAGCCGGGAATCCCTATTAACCGAGTTCGTATCAACGACACACGACTACGTGAAGTGTCGCCAAGTTTGCATTAGTCGAGGAAAACAACAGGAAGGAGCTATTCGAAGGTATGTGGGACATGAGTCGGTACATTGCGGCAAATCTGATGAGTGGACACGAACGGGATGAAAAAGGAGCTGCGCAGAATGTTCGTGGTCTCCAGAAGGATATGATGCGAATTTCTATGGGCGAGCGAGCACTCAAAATACAGCAGTACGGGGCGCCCTTTGAGGGATAGTCAAAGGCTTCATGCGATTACGAGAGAGAGAAAAAAGTGAAAAATTGCAAATTGAATAAAGGTGCAGAGTGCACCAAGTGAAAACCTCGTGCATTAAAGGCCTCGATAATGATGGTTCAATTCGGATATACTTAAAAAAGTAAACAAAAAAAAGAGACAGAAAAAGTAAAAACAAAACGGGAAATTAGAGAAAGGGGGGGGGGGGGGGGGCAGACGTTGCGACACTCTGCGAAACAGTTTACCCTTTTACGTGTAAAGACCTTTTTAAAAAGTAGCGAGGAAATTGGGAAAGGGTCAGAAAAAGTTTTCCTCAAACAGGCTTAACTAGATGCCCTCTGCTTATCTGCTGATTTTTCTTTTCCCTGGATCTTGCTTTCCTTTATAACAGGCTTCGTTTCAGACGTTTCTATTTGGGAACGCGCCGCCTCGCCGTTCGCCTTCCCGAAAAGGGATTTTTTGTACCGCGTCTGCTCTTTATGTTTGAGGGACAAGAGGGAAAGACTTCCAGCGTAGGGAAATGTTCGGTAGAAAAAAGAAAAAGGAGTTGCGGAAATTGAGTTTGCCACGGGCTCATTTTTCGCCTCGTTGACTTTTTAATAGTTTTTGATTGGTTTCGGAGTTTTGCGTTTTGCTACCTTTGGTTGACGCGATTCAATGATTTTTTTAGGGTAGTCGAGGTTTGCGTACGCCCGGTTTGGAAACATTTGAAAACTCTTTCGATATGCTCTGTCTCAGTTTATAAAATTTATTGGTGTGGGTGTTCTGAAACCCGATTTTTTTTTCTTCTTCTGGACGGCCTCAGGTTTCAGCCAACCGAGACGAATACAGATTTTAATATTTTTTTTTTTAGGTTTTGAGAAAGGATTAGGATGAAGGACAGCCATTCTCTTTGTTTTCCTCATCGGTTCGGTGGGTTCCTTTAATTCAGGGAGCGAAAATGGACATAGGGAACAAAAGTGTCGAATAACGAAGACGCTAGGTGCTCTAATTTTCCGCAATATGAAGTATTTCATTCTGCCAACCATATTTGTTGAATTTTATTGACTTTTTCTTTTGTTTTATATGCCTTTTCTTCGCCTTGAGTGCAGTGTGGTAGACTTCGATAAAATCTTCAGCAACACAGATAAAAATTGGCCACTCACATAGTTGAATTTTATGGAGAAAATGCTACCTACGTCCATGTGCGGTATTTCGAGGATCCCAGAAGAGCATTGCGACGTCTTTAGTTTCGCAATTATTGCTAAGGCGGGTACTCACTGTTGTAAAGCGAAAAGCCAAAATTCTGCTTGTTGACCGCACATGTATCCATTACTGCTTGTTGACCGCACATGGATCCATTACTTATATTATGTTTGCTTTCCAAGTTTCAAAGCAAAAAAATAACGAAGTTTCTGAGCTGACATTTTTAAAAAGTCTCGTTGTTTTCCCTTTTGTACAATATATCATAGATGTCAAAAGTAGCGAGAAAAGAAGCAACGCGTTATGATTGGGTTAAAGTAAAGCGTTTATTCTTGAGATTACGAGTATCGTACCCACTACTTGAACACATAACGAAGCATAAAACTGACTCTTCTCGTGTAACGTGTAATTTCCCAAGAATAATAGTAATGAAAAATGAAAGCCGTTTACATCTCCCTGTAACGCCGAATTAGAGCGCAGCTCTTGAGGAGGAGGGGAAGACACGGGGGGGGGGGGGGTCACGTGGCCTGGGGGTCACGTGACCTCGAGGCAGGGGGGCGGAGAAAATTTTCCGCTAAATTAAATGGGCAAAATTTTCCGCTAGATTTAGCGGAAAATTTTCCCCGCTAAATCTAGCGGAAAATTTTCCCTGCTAAATTTAGCGAAAAATTTTCCCCGCTAGATGTAGTGGGGAAAGTTTTTCCACTAAATTTAGCGGGGAAATATTTCCGCTAAATTTAGCGGGGAAAATATTCCGCTAGATTTAGCGGGGAAAATTTTCCGCTAAATTTAGCGGGGAAGATTTTCCGCTAAATTTAGCGGGGAAAATTTTCCGCTAGATTTAGCGGGGAAAATTTTCCGCTAGATTTAGCGGGGAAAATTTTTCGCTAGATTTAGCGGGAAAATTTTCCGCTAAATTTAGCGTGGAAATTTACCCATCATGCACCGCGCGGTTACGCCGACGCCGCTCAAGCCAGAAACGGGCGCCTAAGAGCTGCGCTCTAAAATGAAAGCCGTTTACAACTCCCTGTAACGCAGGATTAGAGCGCAGCTCTTGAGGAGGAGGATGGAAGGGTACTGAGGGATAGGTGACTCCCTGAGGTCACGTGACCTCAGGGGGGTCACGTGACATCAGGGGTCACGGGACCTGAGGGGGGTCACGTGACTTCGGGGGGTCACGTGACCTCAGCGGGGGTCATGCGACCTCAGGGGGGTAACCCTTTTGACCCTCGTGAGGGCAACCCTCGTGACCCTCGTGAGGATAACCCTCGTGACCCTCGTGAGCGTAACTCTCATAACCCTAGTAACCCTTGTAAGGGTAACCCTCTTGAGGGTAACTCTCGTAACCCTAGTAAGGGTAACCCTCGTGAGGGTAACTCTCATAACCCTCGTGACCCTCGTGGGGGTAACCCTCGTGACCCTCGTGAGGGTAACCCTCGTAACCCTCGTGAGAGTAACCCTCGTAACCCTCACGAGGGTTACGAGGGTTACGCGCGGCTACGCCGACGGCGACGGCGACGGCGACGCCGACGCCGCTCAAGCCGGAAACGGGCGCCTAAAGGCTGAACTTCATGGGACGAATTATGTGACGAATAACTGGCGAACGCCGCCCGACGGCACGCTCGCTTTGCGCGCGACGTAGCAGCCACTGTGTTCATTCCACGCGCAGAGCAAAAGCCGCCGGGCAAAATTCGTCGGTTATTCGCAGCATATTCGTCCCATGGAGTTCAGCCGTAAGAGCTGCGCTCTAAAAAAGCTCTGAACAGAGCAAGTGCTCAATAGCCGCCTCGGTTTCTCCGAGGCAAAGTGCCGGCTATAGGGATCCCCAGGTGGCGGGTTCGAATCCCGGCCGAGGTGCCCGGAATCTGACAGGGGCGTATTCGGGTAGAAACTGAGAGAGAGAGAGAGAGGAGGAAACGAGAGGGGACGTCCAAACGCCGAGCTCTGGTTGGACGGTTTAGTGGGTAGACGCAAAGCTAGCTGCCTTTATCTCCGCTGCACTCATCGAAGGCCTTCGAACGCAGGACGCCGGCGTCCGGCGTTTGGCTTTCGAATTCGAATGCGTTCGACGGGTGCAGTGGAGACAAAGGCAGCTATAGCTTTGAGTCTACTCACTAATCCTTCCAACCAGAGCTCGGCGTTCGGACGCCCCCTCTCGTTTCCTCCTCTCCCTTACTTCCTGCCCGCATAACTGAGAAGGCGCCATGTAACTGAGCTTTCGGCTACACCTCAGAAGATCCCCGTGGTCCAAATGAACCATCAGTCCTCCGTTGGAGCGTGCCAGATGCCCTCCGTGAGTATCTGGCCCGTAAAAAAATGCCATAGTTGAGCAAATGCTAGGCCTACTCTTGGCATCGCTTGACCTTTACATATGAGACGGTTTCGCGAAACGCCTTTTCACTTCCGGTTTGCCGCTTTCCGCCTGTTGATGATGAGCAAAGCCCTCCGATTTTCCTTTTAGTTTGCAAGCAGACGATCAGTATTAACGTCGTTCTTTTGATGTTGGTGAAACGCACAAGCACGGTGAATGGCTCCCTCGACTACGGAACTCGGCCCCCATGTACTCCACTTTCCCTTTCGAAGTCGCCCCGGCGGCAAATAACGGCGCCATTTCGGCCACCGACGGGTCGATTTCTCTATCGCCGATACGTATAAAAACAGAACACCAGCCGATGCTTTTGCAGGAAAACACTTCCTCGCGCGTAGGACTTCGGCTGATTCAGAAACCATGCCAACTATGGGTCAAGAGGCATGGGCAGGACGACTGACTGAATGAACAACTAAGCCTTTCCAAAAATTGAAGTGTTACATGTCCTTGTAGAATGTGCTAGCTGTTGCATTCACAATGATTTATTTGATGTAGAAAATATATAATTCCCGCAAGAGTAGGTCGGGATTGCTCCAGGACATTCTGGACTGGGATCACACCAAGTCAAACCGAGCCGGGTCACGTCATACCGCGTCACGCCAGGACACAACAGAACGCCAGAACACGCGTCTGAATTCACGCTCTGATGTTAACGTCAAAAAACACCTGAACCTTGTCACGCCAGAACACAACCGCACGCCAGAAACCGCGTCTGAATTCATGCTCTGGTCGTAAACGTGAAAAACCACCAGAAGCCGGTCCGCCAGGACACAAAAAGCACACCTGAGTCCGCGTCTAAATTTCCACTCTGATGTAAACGTAAAAAAAAAAAAAAAAGAGAGAAAAAAAGAACTTAGTCTTGCCAGGACACAATAGCACACAGAAACCCGCGTGTGAATTTCTGCGCTGATGTAAATGTCAAAAAACACCAGAGCCCGATCTGGTAGATTTTTTTGATAGGGAGACGTATAAGTTCAGCATGGCGTCCGGCAAGCTCTAGAGCAGGACGCGACCCTTTTCCATACCTCATCGAGCCACATTGGTAGTCGCCATTTCTTGGGCACGAAACGTGTAATTAGATACGAGTTTTTTTTTTTTTTTTCGTTTTTTCGAACGTTGAAGCAGCTTTCGTATCTAAGACATGCCCACAGAACGCGCCCAAACAATGAAGGACTCTGGTAATTTGAGCAGCAGTTACTAGATGGCTCGCACTTTTGTAAAGAATCTATTGCGTCACGTGTAACCGTCCTATATGCTTCGGCATAAACGTTGCGCTAATATCCAGTTATTCGTCTTCGTTTTCTTTTTGTCCGTGTATGCTATACATCTTCCATTCGCATCGATAAGCTTCAACACCATCATGCTTGAGCATTGTTGTGCTTCGAAACCAGCCTGCTCGGCATAAGTTGGGACTGTCGATGGTTGCGTACCTATACCACAATTGGTGAATGTGGCTAGGTACGCAACTTCGGCGTGTGTATACGCTTCTTGAAATAACCGTTTTCTTTTTGGCCAGGAAACGGTAAAGCGAAAGGGAGACTACGGGCTCCTGTTTATTTACACAGACGCCTTTCGCGCGTGGGAATGCATTTATAGATCTCCGGGCCGGCCGTTGGTAATACACGCACGTCTCCATGTATATTTGAAGAGGGAACGTCACGGACATAAGGACACCGCACTGTGCTCGTCCGTCAGGGTAAGCTCAATTTATTTATGTATCACCGGAAGGGAAAGGGTAGGGTGAGTGCGAGAGTAGGGCTCTGATTGGTCGGGTCGCTCCGTGACGTCAGCCGGAGGTGAAAGGACGAACGAGATCCGTTCTATCTATTTTATTTTCTTGTTCGCGGCGCGGCGGGCGCGAGTCCTTGAATACGAAAGTGCGGCTGGGCAATGGCAGGCCGGCCGACACGACAGGGTCGGTGATGACGTAGGGGCGTGACGTCATCGCGGTTTCGAGGGAAGTTCCAAGGAAAGGAGGAGTTAAGAGTAAGATCGAGATACACTTCGGTGGCGGGTTATATCGCTTATATTCCAGTATAAATGTCTGGGCGGTATGAATTTGATAGGGTCCATCTTTCTCTCCTTTGATCTGGACGTAAGCTTTTGATAGTTCGTCTTTAGTGACATAAGAACTGCGAGAGATGCTCCTTCTGTGCATTTGCAGCAAAACTGTTTCTGACGTCATGAAAACGAAAAAACAAAAAAACACACACCCGTTAGCGCTTTTTTTATTTTTCCAAAATCGGCACCAACAAAACTCCACCTGATGAACAGATCACTCCTCAGTGCCCAAAAAGGGGCTCGGTTTGCTCGTTTTTGCCCGTTTTTGAGAACCGTTAACCATTCAGCTCCATGTATTTGAGAGGTCCGTTGGCCGCCATTTTGCCATTGAAAATGTCAAAAAATCAGTTATAACGTTTTAATTAGATCACGGTTAGTTGTAAAACTTTGGCACCTGCTTCGGACCGCTATCGTTAAAATTGGGCGGATAATTACCGTTAATTATCCACCCAATTATTATTACTTATAATTACGACGATTTTGATTTTTGTATACCGATTTGCCGGTCGATGCGCGCGTACTCAAAATGGGAGGAAATATCCGGAGCTCCCAGAGACGTTTTGCAGTAGCTGTCCATGGACGCCGCCATAACCGGCCTTCAATTTTTGTTTCCTATTATTCCGTTTACTTCACATCATTATTACCGTTGCAGGCCAGGTCATTGCCATTTCAGATTTTATCGCGTCCTTCTCCTCAGCATTGGCCTTTGTGGAGGTTCGCCAACGCCCGTTTCAGTGGCTGGGTGTCTCTGTAGGACGAAAGAGTGTCGGCAATGGCGGCTGTAATCTGGTTCGTCTGTAAAGCATCTATAAGGTAAAACGATCATCGCTCGCGTTGACAGCACGTCCTCGTGGTTTCGATCTTCTCTCGGTCGATTCCAATTCACCGTCGGCCACGTGGAGAAAAATTACCGGGAATTATATCTGCTTCGGTTGGCTCCCACGGTTACCAAGACGACAACAGGGTCACCGGGACAACCGCGTATATTACCTCGTGATTGCTTCTCGAAGCCACTTCTTGCGTCGCTTGCCACGTTGTGTATATACGACTTTGTCGTATATACACTTTTGCGGCGACTGTCGTTGCTGTTGTTTGCGGTCGCTCGAAACCCCGGTAAAGTTGCCCCGGATAAAACCGTTCGAATCGTGCCACGAAGGCGCTTATGTTTTCTCCCGTAAAGCCTCCGTCAGTCTGGGCAGTTTGATACTTTCGGTCTGTTCGTACGTCATTCAAAAATACGCGGTGTTTGTTCAAGACGCGATGACATTAATATTTGCCGACATGCCTCGGGCATATGTTCGAAGCAAGGTTTGCTTCGTACATTTATGTGCTGCGCACATGGGTGCACAAAGTGTTTGTGGTGACCAAGGTGACAACTTGACGGCGCACCGGACCCAGTCAAGCTAGCTCTTGGTAGCTTTATTTTTTTTTTTTTCGGTGTCCTCGGCACAATGTTGCTGAAATGAAGTTCAATATAGGACGGAGAAGCACGCGTATCACACAATGTCCGCAGGCCGTCATTTTCTATAATGTATTTATTAGTAGCATCACCGCGCCTTAAGGTCACTAAGGCTCGCAGAATAGACCTTCCCGGATAATCCCGGGAGACATTGCAACGAGGGGAATTGTGGAACTGTTCGGATGTAGGCTCGTGCCGGCTCGAACGCTTCGTGTATATCGTGGCAGTGGCACGACTCATTCTTCCTTATCGTTAGGAGCTCAGAACACACACGAAAGTAAAGCGAAGGCCGTCGTCATATACTTTGTTTAGATTCCCTTCTGCCTTCTCGTCGTTCTGAAATCACGAACTGTTAAATGAACGTTAATTTCGTCTTCGCGTTTTGAATAATTTCACCTGCCGTACACGTCCGAATGTCACAATGCGTGAAGCCGACGCTGGGGGGGCATTACCTATTTCCGGAAAGGTCTATTGGTTTTTTGACCTTCTCTGCTTCCAGCACACACCTTTTGTTCGTTCCCACCCTTTATCTCCTATAGGCTGTTTTCGAAAGTGCGCGCCATCTATACTTTGTAGTTTCAGCTTGAGCCCGGCCGCAGCCGACGCTACGAGGTAATAGGGAGTTTTCGTAGATCGTTTCCGCTGTCCCGCAACGCTCTCCGCAACCAGCTACGCTAGCCGGAACTCTACAGTCAAGGCCATGGGCGCGCCGGCGCAGTAGCGGCTGCTTCGTTGCGGAGGGCTTAGCGGAGGGGGAAACGCGGTCTACGAAAACTCCCTAATGGGAACCCGTCAATCAGCGTGAAAAGCGCGAGTCACTCGGCCTTCTTTGTTTGTGATTGGTTAAGCGACGACAAAACACGTATACAAAAACACAAGACGAACACCGTGGTGGGGCGCTTACTTGGCGGCCTCTGATTGGTTTCATCGGCTCTTAGCGTCGCCTGCGTCTGCACCTGGGGTGAAACGAAGTATAGTGGCTGCTGCGCCTGTTATACGAGGCCGCCCTTATTTCGAGCAGGCACATTTAGCACCTATTGAACACCAGGTAGGCCGTTTCCTCTTTCAGGTAATGGTCGTTTACTTTTCCCGTCAAGTAATGAAGGAATCTAATTTAATACTTTTTACCCAAAATTAATTGTATTTGTAACGAATGAGATGTTTTAGCAACGTGTACAAGATTGCGAGTCCTTTCCACGAAAAAAAAGTATAGTTTAAGTAATTAGTATAAAAACGATCCCAGCATAAGTGTTCGAAAAAACGCAATACGGATTCATAGAAAAAAGTGAGATGGAATCATAGCTTTTTTTTTTTGTTTGCCGGCGAAACGTGACGAGGCATTCGAGCGTGACACCGAAATTGAGAGATAAAAAAGGAAACAAAGTAAGGCAACTAGGGAGACAGAGCGGTTGAAAAATGGACGGAAACTGTCGGAATACTCGAACGGGGGCGCAAAACACACAGCGGCAAGACTTTTTCCAAAGTTTCCGAACCGCTCTAGCATTCCTACACGCCAGATCGATTCAGAGTTTTCGCGCGCACCGCACAAGCTTTCCAACGTACAGAGCACAAACAACCAAACAAGCGAAAATCAGCGCATGGAAGCGCCGAGCTGGATGGCTAAAGTGTTCAGGTAACCAGCTCACGCAGCCAAGTTCCACGAAAGAAAATAACAAAAAAAACGTTTTCCCTGTTATTTAAAACAGAAGCCACCCCCTAAAAAACCCACATCGTTAAAAAAACACACACACGCAAAAAAAAAAAAAAATCGACGCCGACGTTGTCGTATATTTAGTGTAATAAACGTAGTTAAAAGAAGAAAGAAAAAGCTCGACTAAACTAACGGTCATGATAGGAATGAAAAACAACAACTCAAACACTAGCTAAGGATACACGCAAGCCACGCGCGTATACTTGCGAGAGCGGGCTGCGGTGAAGGAACGGTACCCTAATGTGCACGTAAGCCCGGAGTCAAAATAAACGAACCGGGCTGGCCGATTTGGTTTAGTACGTTTGGCGGCAGTTTTTTTGGGTTGTTATTGGAACGGTTCCGTTGGTTTACATGTTGTTTTATGGGTATTTGTTTCATTGGTTCCCATTTTAATATAGCTTCACGATATCTTCTGGCTCTGTTTATAATTGCGTTCGCGTTTGCGGAGTCTTGAGCTTGTATAAAAAGGCTGAATGCGCAGATGTCTGGCGCTCGTGCGCCACTATCGCGCAACTCGCGACGTTCCTATCCGGCATCCGCTGCGTCTTTTACGCGGGTTGTGGTGCATGCCGGGCAGCCGACTTGCAGGAAGTGGCGCTCGTGTTAATGAGCGCATGGTGCGTGTTGTTCGCGATTTAATACTGGTCATAAAGTGACAATAGCCGACAACCTAAGGAACGTAGGGCGCGGTGAAAGCCGACGATAGTAGCTCTGCTCCACGGCCAATGAGCTCGCGACGCGAGCCGATCAAAACGCCGAAAGAACGAATCCCGCCATGCAAGAAGCATCTATGTAACAGAACCACGCCCCTCTTTTCTTAAACTGCCAGTGACACTCTAAGATTCGTACGTATCAAAGAAATGGGAGGGGCTTAGGGGAGGAGGCTCGGAGCTCCGTTCACTTCTTTGCTCTTCCGTATACGACTGGTTGAAACGGAGAGAACGAGGGTATATTCCTAGAGCAAAGGGAATCGCTTGTTCACCTTTAGGTTTTTTTTTTTCAATTCGATTTTTATTTGCGCTGCGCGTAACTTACGGGCACTCGCCGAATTAAAGTTGAGCGAAATATACATTTTTTTTTGTATCGAGTGCATCGCAGCGTTCTTCGGTTGGGAGTGCGCGTTGGGAAATGTGATTTGATTTTGGTTCCCTCGACGCAAGTTATGGTAATCTTTGTTTGTTATTCTGGTCCCAACTTTTTTTTTCTGTTCTTACGGTTTGGTTTTGAGTCAACAGTGCCCGGGGTTTCGTTTCTAAATCACAGCGACGAGCGACGATCACTTTTGTTTTTGTTTCTATTTGACGGCTGTCATCGTCCCACTCGCGAGAGATATGTGCCATGCTATACAAATCAGAAAGGAATGTGGATATTTCATTTCTCCGCTTAGAGTCACACGACGGGTATTGTGCAGTTTTCGGGTACTGTCACATTTTCGTGGGGAATCGACATTGCCAGTTCGGCCACTTTGATCGGACGGGCTTACAGGACCCGTGTCAGTGCATGCGCATATTTACGCAGGCGTAGAGGGGAAGTCAAACACGTTAAATGTAGACACACCTAAAATCCGGACATCGGACTATATAGTTCCACGCACAGCGCACGCACAAGGTGAAGGTTCACGCGCGATTGTGCACACGCGTATACATGGAAACCTATGCGGCGGGAAAACAGGGAGAACAGGTGTCGAGAGAGCGCGCAAGGACATCAGAACTCTCCGAGCTCCGGTTCGAACGATTAGCGAGTAGACCTAAAGCATATCCTTTTATATACTGACAAAGCCCGGCAGATCGCCACGTGAAGCGGCCGCCGAAATAGAAAAGGTGGAGCGGCAGACAACGGATGAGAGGAGAGAGCCACGTGACTGGCGCCCCGCTGCGGTGAGACGCCGAAACTCACTCCTCCCGAGCGAACGAGTGTGTTTCGGGTCCTCGCCGCTGCAAAAGCTGTGCGCTGACGTCCAGGTTCCCCGAGAAATGGCTCTTTGGTGCTCTGTGCTACCAGATCCTTGCGCTCCAAATCTGCGACCGGGCACTCTATGGCTCCGTCGTCGAACTACCAGGCTTTGTGATTAAGGAGGGGTACGTCCGCGCGCTCTCTCGTCTCCTCCTCACCTTCACTTTCTGTCCGCATAGCAACAGCATCTGGAATAATCGAAGCCTGTGAACAGCCTCCTTTGCCTCCATTACTCTGACGCGGAACGCTTCTCCGACTTGCGTGTTTAGCGTCCTTTTTTTTTTCTTTGTTACGCATGGAGAGTGGTCTCGACGTGACAGCAAATGCCGTCACAAAAGCCTGAGTGTCATTCTGTCGGATATCGCAAACCTAACGGCTAAGCAAAAAAAAAAAAAAAAAAAAAAAAGAACACGCGATCGCGTGTCGCAGTCGTCACGGCGTCCCAACTCCGTGGACGCCGAAGATTCCGTGGAATGTTGTGACACGTCCAGGATCGCGCCCGGCGATAGGGCGACACTTGTAAGACGTCATCAGGCGAAAATTGAGGGACCTCTTTCTTTTCTTCTTTTTTTGACGGGGTACACAGAGCAGTCAGAGACGCGTTCCAGGCGCGGTAACTGCATGAAAACATCGTCAGAGTCGAAGGGCGCCAACTCAGCGATTAGGGCTGAGACCGAGGGACCGTCCTTCGACGCACCGATTGAGCACGAGGTCTCGTTGAGCGCGGACGCAGCACTGTTGTTTAATCTCTCTCTCTCTCTCTCTCTATATATATATATTTGCGTGCTTATTCACTCACACATGTCCATACGCTTTTAAACACACGTAACCACGCGCGTAAAGGTATACATTAGGCGGGTGTTCTATAATAGGCGGCTTAGTTTATCCCTTTTCGGTTCTCCGGCGCTCGGTGATCGAGTTTGCCCATCGGAGCTCGACGTGGCGTGAGACGGAGCCGTTTGGAAATCATGGTCCGATGCCCAGATGCGCGTTCTGTCGTGACAGAGCCGCTTTTGAGGGACGGCGTTCATTTGCTTAAGCTCACGGTCCAAGATACGTCGTCCACCCTCTGACCTTCTTGATGGGACCGGACCTGGAAACGGACTCGCCTCTCGTTCCGAATGAAATCCTGGCGACGATCGCTTTGCGGCCGACCTTCTACGGAATGCTTCGGGCGAGGAGTTGCAGTACTTTCCTTGTTCAGAGAAATTTGAGTGCCACGAGGTTCGCGCTAAATCCAAACTGTGTTTGTTTTTTTGTTTATGCGGCGGGCAGATTATTGGTGCAAAATACGTTTTTAGGAGACGGTACCTTGGTGAAAACGTGGGATACGAAACGCGATTCACGAAAGCGAGGTACTAAAAAACGAAACGCAAAGACGAGAATTAAGACCACCCGAAGAACAATGTGCAATGTTACCGTGTGTGTTTCTGTCTAGGCGTTGTAGAAGGAAATTGGGAGGGAAAAAGTGAGAGCCAATGGTGTACGCGCACAGGGAATGTTTCCGCAGCAGCAGGTCTCCCCAGCGAGTAGCCCCTCACTCTCATTGGCTGACGTATCATGTCACGTGACTATAGCGACATCGAGTACGGGCACAGAGTAATGTAGTAAACGTAAAGAATGTACACTCCCGTAGGCCCCAGCGGCCCAGATAGGACATCTAGCAGTCGGCAGAGGCCCTAAAGTAGTTTTGGTTTCGATTAACGTTAGTTTCGGTTTGTGAGCTCTTTTTTAATTTTTTTAGATACTTGTTTACTTTTCAGTTCTTTTGAAGTCACCCTTTAAGGCTAATGACACCCTTTTAGTGCAGTCGCATTTATTGTTAGAACGTTGTTTTTCTACGAGAACAGTCTATTAAACGAAAATCAATACAGGGGCCGTATTTTCCCTCGAACGTTTTCGTTTTTCCAAAGAGAACAGAGCCCAAGTTCTAAACAAAAATCTCTTCAACTTTGACAACAAGAACTACATGAGTGCCCATGTGTCTCGTGAAGAGAAGCTGTGTAACCCAGCCCAGGAAATAACGGCAACAACAAGAAGGGATCTAAAAATAGTTTATTGTAGGCAAAAGCATGTACAAGCAGCCGAACAGCATGTTGTGTAACTACAAATATCTGCGTGCAGAAGCAGGAGAAAGCTTGCGCATTCTTGCGTGATAAGTTATGGGTGTGATGGTGATAGGCTGACATCTATTTTTTTTTTATCAGTGTACCGGATATTTTTTATCGTCAAAATATTAGAGTAATAGTAATTGGGTTGTGGGTTCTCGATGGTGACCAGCCCTCAGATACGGCAGCCCGTCTCTAGCTGTAGATGTGCAATTTAGCCGGTGCAGTACGACTGCTAGCCTGGGGTCTTTAACAAAAAGGAGAGAGAACTAAAGAAGTGCAAAAGGATAGCAAATACCGATTTATTATATTCAAAGTGATTCATTATCAACATGCTTTAAATTACATGAATGTGCACTTGGCCTGCCCGCATTTAATTAAGCAACACATAACTGAAAAATCACTACAAGGTCATCACAGCTATAACCCCTCAGTAGCTGACATGGCTTGCAACCTACATTCTTTTATCTACATTACTTTGTATACGAAAAAGACCTCCATGAACTGTTTTCCACAAGATAATATGTTTCAAGACAAAACTTCAACACAGAATGTCATGACCACGCTGTAGCTCCTTAATACAACTGAAGAACATGAACTTTTTTTCATACTTGAAGCATAAAGAGCCTAGTGGTGCAAAACGTAGGATCACGCAATATAGAAAAGAAAGTGACGCAGCAAATCTTGCCTAAATGTCAACAAACTTGCAATAATATTTACTCCGCTCGCAATAGCACCAACACATCTCGAGTACATGTCGCCTACGGTTGTTGTCATCAAACAAACGATAGAAAGTCACGTCTGTCGCGCACCTTGAGTCACGTGGAAAACGAAAAAAAAAACTTCATGCCTTGCTTTCTTTAAGTGCTTTTAATATTTCTACAAATAATGCTAAACTACGTTTATAAATAAAAGTTTTTGTGAACGAAATATTTGCGAGGATCTCAAATGTATTTTTTCCCCAACTGCGATATCTAGCGGTCGGCAGAGGCAACGCTATAAGTAATGGAGTAACACGCTACGTAATATATCCATCCACGAAGCACTTATCTCGGCCGGGAAGGACCCCAAGTTTCCACTCTTTACGTTTACTGCATTACTCTATGATACGGGTAGTAACCGGGGGAGGTGGATAGATGAGAGCGCGTGGGAGAGCACTGTGTAATCAGCTTTTTTGACGATTAATCAAGCGCTCACTTTGACGTTTCGAGTTCGATGAATTTTACTTTTACAAATGGCGGTAAGATGAATGTCAGACTGTCAACTCTACTGGCGTTAATTTATAGGCGCCGCAATGATTCGAATCTTCCAGCGTTCTCTCCAGCGTTCGTTCTGCTAAGGTGGAAAGAGGTGGGAGGATCTTTGCATGAACTCTTAAACTGTCACCGACTATACTTTACAAGCGCAACAATTATCTTTGCAGCGCGCCCAAACATGGCCGAGAAGATGAGTCGTAGGCCTGCGGCCAACCGATCGCTACGCTCGGTTCTGTGTTATCTTGAGACAGGGCGTGCGTACTTTCGTTCCCTTCGATTGCCTGGTGGCCTGGTACCCACTCGAGGTAGATGCGCAAGTGGGGCTGATTGGTCATGTATCGGGTGAAGAGTACTAATATGTGTTCAGGTAAGTCGTTTTTAGCGTAAGCCCTGAGCGCGTCCTGGCTGTCCGTTCTAATCGTGAGCTCATTCGTTCTGTGCGAGTGGAGGGTTGCGGCTTCGGCGATCGCCTGTATTTCGGCTGCGGTCACCGATGGGACGTTGGCATGACGCCTGACGACGTGGCCTTTGGGACCCACCGATGCGGTGGTGGCATTGCTGTTTGTGAAGCTTGCGTCCGTGTAGTAGATGTCATGGCCAGGGTCGTTTAGATGCGTCGCTCTGCTCTTTCTTCTTTCTGAGTCTGAGAGGAGCAACGCAAATTCCCCCCTCCACTACACAGTACACCGCGCAGACAAGCCGCGTTGATACGGCAAGCACAAACAAACTCACTCCCGTGTGACATGACGCTACACTACAACCTCGGAGGACTGCCCAGATGTCAAGTCTGCGGAGCACACAACCTCCCGATAACAGGCATACATACTGGGAGTGCCCGAGGGCACTGAACTCGCCATACATTCTTGAAAAAACTCAGCTACCACTCCACATTTCCCCCACACGTGGGAGAGCTGGGCAGCACCGCCACAGGACCTGCAAACTACCTTATGGCAACAACTGCAGAACCATGTCGAACATGTCCTCGGATTAACACCATTAACACCATAACACCACTTAACGAATATGCAAGCTAGGACGGACACTTCTCGTAGCCTGACTACAAACACCATATAGAAGTGGTAAAACCAAAAAAACGCGGCTCGGACAATGAGCTGCTGTAAATAAAGTATGTTCCTTCCTTCCGAGAAGATGAGGGAGAGGAGAAACGAGAGGGGACTTCAGAACGCCGAGTTCTGGTTGCAAGGATTCGGGGGTAAGTCTAAAGTTAGCTGCCTTTGCGTCCACTGCACTCGCCGAACCCGTTAAAACGCGTGAAATGTTTTTTTTTTTTTTTTTTTTTTTTAGCAACGAATTGTGTAGGGTTAGAATATTTACATATTTTGTTCTCGTTAAAAATGCACGTCGTTTTCTTTTTTTTTTTTTTTTCAAAATAACCGTTGACGAATTGCCACCTCTAACTGTCCAATCAGACGGCCGCCTGGAACAGACTCGCTACAGACGACGTGACGGTTTTGACATAGTGGGCGCGGTTTTCGTTCGTCGATGGTCCGGACAACGCAGTCTTCCCTTTGATTCTTTTCCCACAGTTGTCACGTTATCACGTCGGAACCTACGTATTGAAAAATACGTATCAATATTTGCAAAAAAAAAAAGACGGTTGGTGAAAAAAAAAAAAAGATTAATGAAAAAAAAAGCGCATTTAATAGGTGTAATGGATGGCTGAATCTGTGACACCGTAGCTCACTGTCGCGTCTGAAAATCAACACGGAGTTCATCGTTGTATTCTACGTTCAGAGCTTATAGACGAACTGCGGTGGAAGTTACGAGCCGTATCTGCCAATCGGGTGTCCATAGCGTGTCACGCGACCGCTCGGCCCGAGCCGGGTTGACGCTCGAACCGCCAAGTCACGCGGTACGTTTAATGCGCTGGATTGGCTGCTGGAGTGGCTTCTAGCATCAGATGTGTTCAATCTTACGATTAATAAGAAAAAAAAAGAAAAGAAAAAAGAAACACGAATTTATTACGGGTGTCAGAAAGTAAAATTGAGGCACGAAGACGTCGCGACCTTTTATTTCGATTAGAGCGATTCTGGACGTTTTATTTCATGTTTTGTCGTTACATTTGTTTCTTTTTGGGAAGCGATACAATCTTGTCTTTTTTCTTTTTGTTCGCCTCGATTCGATTTGAATAATGGTTGGATCGCGTGCAACTAGCCGGGAAAGGCTGAATTATATCGAATTTTTAAATTTTTTTTTTATATTTTTGTACATACATTTTAAAAATCCAGTTTTTTTTTTTTTTGTGCTTTTTTCGGTTTCGCTCTAGACTGTCTGGAACACGTCGCGGTGGCCATTAATCTGCGGCGACACTGCCAATACACCATACAAAGAAAGGGCAGTCTGTAGACACTACGTCTTGAGGTGTCTTTCTTCCCCATCCGGTTTTTGTACGACATCGGTCGTACAAAAACCAGTCTTTAAATGACGCGTCCTAAGCGCACGTACGTCTTTAGAAGCACGTTCGAAAGCAAAGCATGACCCTCGAAGCATATATTCGAAGCATCTTCGAGGCAAGCGTGCTTTGAACGTGGCTTGAGGCGTTTCCGCAGATACTTCTCTAGTTCGCAGACTGTGTTTAGTGTGATGTACGAGCAGTATACGACTATACGGCATTAGGTGAAGTTCTCGATTTCTCAGTTCATATAGTGCTTAGTTTCCTTTTTACGGCGGAACTGTTAAGGGCTAGTTTCCCCAGGATCGTGTACCCCGCAAAGAAATGAAGACACCGAACTCGGGACAGCTTCCGCCATCTATGAGGGACGGCGGCAAGCCACGTATCTGGTTGCCGCCGTCGTTCATAGATGGCGGCACACTTTCCACTGTGGCTTTCCGACTTGCGGACGGCCATCTCTTTCCATTGTACGGCTTCGCTGGTCTTCCTTCTTCACCAAAGTGGAAAGGCTGAATTTTTTTTTTATCAATTTGGCGTTAGTTTTGTTGTAGCTTATTTTTTATGTTTTCGAATGCAATGCACGTGCCAAGTGTATATCACTCACCTCGTGCAGCAGGGTAGAGGCCACCGGTGCGATAAGGCGCCCGCGTGATTTTTCCGTCTCTTATCATTAGCGACAAGATGTTTTGGTGGCGCCGCCCTCCTATGGTTCCCCCTTGTGACGTCACTACCTTGCAAACAACAAGTTCGATGGTGTTTGTAAATAGCATGGTGGAAGCTTGAAATCATTGCGCTCTCGAAGGAGCACTGCCAACACCGTCAAAATTAAAGTTTTTTCATTCCTCTTATTTCCGTCGATGATAAATCCTTTTCTGACGTCATAGTCAGCGTTCGGCCAATCGTGGAAGGCCGACCACAGCGACGCTTTCGGTCGCGCACGTCGCCAATAGCCTTAGTACCTGCTGCACGAGTGGTGACTTAAGCGCACTACTGCGCTTTTCGCGCGCTCAGTCTTTCTGAAAATTACTAGTTTAGTGGTTTTAAATTACACCCCGCAAGTTTATAATTGGAACCATATGTCTACTTTCACTAATTAAAAAGCTAATTAACGAATTTTAGTTAATTACTCACCATACTGTGACGGTTGTTCGCCCATCGAATGTCCGCCGAACTTGAGAAACATATAGTGGAGACGGCATTCACGTAACTGTGAAAACACTTTTTTTTAGAACTGTTTCTTAATAAAAATTATCACCCGGTATACATTCTTGCGCACATGTTAGGTCTGCCAACTCACTTAAAGGGACCATGAAACGATTTTAGACAGAATTTTATTGACTGCATATCGTTTATGGGATGAAAAGATAACTATAACGCGAGATTAGGAAAGCTAAATCCTAATTTATGGCACGAAATGTTGGCAAGTAAATGCGGACTATATCTTACACTTTCTCCCTGGAACGCTCGCAACGAAGCTGAGTGTATGAATGGATGGATTAATAAGTGAGCTGTGGCGAAACTTTCTGGAATGGGTGGTAGCTTGCGCCACCTAGCATCCACAAAGTAGGCGTCTTTTTATTTTCAATTTTTTTTTTCCCGAGCATGTCAGTCGAATTTAGCTTTCGTATTGGATACGAGTAGTGTCACTCAAACTGTGCTCGCAAACGATGAAGTTGTCGATGAATACCTTTGACGGAAATGACCGAGATAAATATTTGGTGGCATAAGCCGCAGCGCAAACGGGAGCGCGAAAAATCTCTCCACGAAGAATGCCATCAGGAATTTACGTTACTTCGTTTCTAGCGTTTTGTATTCGCAGCCTAAATGTGAACCTACCATTCTCTACTGAGTAATGGCCACTCCTCCGCGGCCGGTTCCGGCGCCGAACTGTTACAGCCTTCGTCGGGCGAGTTCTCGTTTTGCCGCGTCCCTGTCCCGGCGTATACGGAACAAGGCACATACTTTCACTGCACCGAAACATTTTAAGCTGCACTTCACTCAGCTGCGACGTATTCCTAACCATGGCCATAGGCTCCTCTATACTCACAAAGCCTGGCAGTTCGACGACGGAGCCATAGAGTGCCCGGTCGCAGATTTGGAGCGCGAGGATCTGGTAGCACAGAACATCAAAGAGTCATTTCTCGGGGAGCCTGGACGTCAGCGCGCAGCTTTTGCAGCGGCCAGGACCCGAAACACACCTGTTCGCTCGGGAGAAGTGTGTTTCGGCGTCTCGCCGCAGCGGGGCGCTAGTCACGTGGCTCTCCTCTCATCCGTTGTCTGCCGCTCCACCTTTCCATTTCGGCGTCCGCTTCTCGTGGCGATCTACCAGGCTTTCTCAGTACATAGGAGGCTATGCCATGGCGTCCATCGCACAAGCGTTGCGGACAAACGACAATGCAATCGGCGTTCAGGGCAGTCTTGGGCAGTAACTAGTTACTAGTAACTTTTACCTGTAACGCGTTACTCTTTAATACTTGTAACTGTAGCACTGTTACTTTTTTATTGGGTAACTGTAAATGTTCAGGCCGTTACAGTTACTTTTTTTTTTTTACTATATAAATTGAACCCACTGCCGCAGACATGGAAAAATTGGCATCTTGAAGTAGTTTTCTCCAAACTTCTCGCTGACAAAAAAAAAACAAAAAAGCGTGGCTACGCTATAAACAAACAAAAAACAGCCTGGTTCAGCCCACGACCGAGGATGTACGACATTCGAGTCAGCACGAAATCGGGAGATAAAGGAAGCGGCGCCCGCGGTGGTAGAGGCGGGAAACAATGTCTGTTTCACCGACTGTGGTTCACTCTTCTCTCGTGCGTACCATCTGTGGGTGTTGGTGGTCGTGCAATTTCTCCGAGTATTCCGTCTGGGCTATGTCTGGGATATGTCCGTGCTGTCGTTTTTACTACCAGTCCTTCGCCGTTTCCCCATCCCTAATAGATTTCAAGAAAGCCGCCCCCGAATTGTACAGAAAGCCGGCGCTTGTTTAATTTATTATTTCTCTTCGAAGCCGCTCTAGTGAACACGACTTCCACAGTTGGCGTTTCGGACATAGACGCCGCGGTGGTCGTCGCACACTCGTAAAGCACCTGAAGCTAATTGTCCCCTTTCCGCCTATATTCTTTGGAAGCTGCTTGACATGCTATGTTTAGGCCTGCTTCCGAGTATATCCCAGAATGTAATTATATGACCATCTCTGTCCTCATTCGTTTCGGAGTGAAAAATAAACCAAAACGTTCACTAACGCGGGCCGATGACAATTTTGAAAAACGGTTGATTCTAAGTTATAACAATTATTGCATATAAATTATGCACATCAAAATGCTGAAACGGCGAATGACGCAAAAACAAAATGTAACGAGAAAGTAACGGCGTTACTGTTTTTGCAGTAACTGTAACTGTAACACGTTACTTTTTGAAACCGGTAACTGTAACTGTAACAGAGTTACTTTTTCTCTCTAGGTAATTGTAACTGTAACACTGTTACCTTTTACTGGTAACGTGCCCATGACTGGTTCAGGGAAACCTCAGTAGGTGACGTCATTTGGACATCCTTGCGTCGAAACGTCGACGGAAAAACGTCTTTTCGACGCATCGCGTCATTTGACTGACGCGGTTCCCTCGCTCGGCTGGGAGAACTTCCGTTTCCGGTAGAAAGGCATACTTTACGTCATGGCCACATGATTTCACATGTTAGTGGTCGAGTCAGGTGGAGTAGAGAAGGAAAGCAGACGTGAGTTTTCATCTTTCTTTTTGTGCCAAACTGGAGGCAATAAAAGGAAAACGGATTCCTGCACCGGGTTTCATGAACGTTGAATGTTGAATGGAGTCTTCATTTGGAAAAAGCTGGAAAATCATGTCATGGTCCTTTTAAAAGAGCCTAGTAAAATAAGCTAATTCAATGTTTTTAAACGACTTAGTCGAATGAATAACAAAAATAATCTGATGGAGACCACTTTTATTTTGAAATAATCGAAAATATCAAACACGCCATTTTCGAAAAACAGATAAATGGTTTTCTTTTTACAGCGCAGCTCTTAGGCGCCCGTTTCCGGCTTGAGCGGCGTCGGCGTCGCCGTCGGCGTGGGCGTAACCGCGCGGTGCATGATGGGTAAATTTCCCCGCTAAATTTAGCGGAAAATTTTCACCGCTAAATTTAGCGGAAAAATTTTCCCGCTAAATCTAGCGAAAATTTTTCCCGCTAAACCTAGCGGAAAATTTTCCCCGCTAAATCTAGCGGAAAATGTTTCCCGCTAAATTTAGCGGAAAAATTTTTTTCCCCGCTAAATCTAGCGGAAAATTTTCCCCGCTAAATTTAGCGGAAAACTTTCCCCGCTAAATTTAGCGGAAAATTTTCTCCGCTAAATTTAGCGGGAAATTTTCCCCGCTAAGTCTAGCGGAAAATTTTCCCCGCTAAATTTTGCGGGAAATTTTCCCCGCTAAATCTAGCGGAAAATTTTCCCCGCTAAATGTAGCGAAAAATTTTCTCCGCTGAATTTAACGGAAAATTTTCCCCGCTAAATTTAGGGGAAAAACTTTCCCCGCTAAATTTAGCGGAAAATTTTCCCCGCTAAGTTTAGCGGAAAATTTTCTCCATCCCCCCCCTCGAGGTCACGTGACCCCCAGGCCACGTGACCCCCCCCCCCCCCTCCCTCGAGGTCACGTGACCCGCCCCCCCCCCCGTGCCTTCCCCTCCTGCTCAAGAGCTGCGCTCTAATTCGTCGTTACAGGGAGTTGTAAACGGCTTTCAATTTTTTTAAAGTATTTTTAAATATAAAAATATACACTCTAGCCAAACCTTTATTGTTGAATTTTAAATAGCATAAATCATATGCATGCCGAATTTGGGTGTAGAAACTGCAAAAATTTCCCAAAATTACAAAAAAAAAAGAAAACGCGTTCGAATATTGTTATAGGTGTGTAACGGTACTCTTTCGCAGCTGAAATTTTGTTATTGTTGTTAATATTTTTTGTGAGAAATCGGTTACAGAAGAATGGGACGGAGATGGGACGGCTACGTCTACTTCTCAAAATAATGTGATGGCTGGCGACGCCACAATTTGAAGAAGCCCGCACACGAAAAAAACTCAAATGTATGCCTTTCCAGTTCGCCGAGAGTTCTTCACACGCGAATTTGACTAATTTCGCGATCATATTTGGTCCTTACTATTATTATACATGAAAAAAAAATAAGGATAACAAAACAACCAACTCCCAAAATCGTTTTTTTTTTTGCGAAATATTGGTGATGCATTTATTTCTCCGTCCAGTCTGAAACGCGGCGCTACAACATTATTACGATGTACGCATAATTTAAGCGGGCAGCGCTAAATTGGAATAGCTCGAGGTCGTCGGCACGTGGCGTAATTCTTGAGTCAGGAGTAAAAGTGTGGGCGCTTCTTCGTGTTGCACTGGAAAACGTGACGGCCAAGCGTTTATTAAAACCCCAGCTACGTTCGTGTTCATGAGTACGCGTGTATGTATGTACATGTAGCGTGTCTTTTACTTGATGAGAGCAGACGACGTTGTAAACCGAGGGTTGAGACACGTAAGGAATATTATTATTTTTGTTTATTATTTTTGTTCTTGCCGCTATAAGACGCCGAGTTTTCACCATCTGGCTGTTAAGAAAACTAATATTGCCCAGACGTCTGCGTGCGCGAGCAACATTCGTAAGGCTTAAGTGGCTTCCCGCGTCTGGGACTCCGGTTTACGATGACGAATTTTTGGGGGAAGGCGCGGTTGGTGCTCAAATCCGATTCACAGCTCGTGCTTTCTGCTGTGTATGTTGAAACACGGAGGCGTTTAACCTGGCATTTCTGGCGCAGTGTGCGAAAGCGGTATATAGGCTGGAGAAGAGCTGTTTCGAATCGGGTGATTGCTATGCCGAAATTCGTTTAGTAAACTTCCAAGTAAATTGAAACCCGAGATTCTGATTGCGTGAATATTATAGTTATCGTCTATTATAACATCAGGAATGAATACTTTTCATTTCCTCCCAACATTTTTTTTTTTACATTGCATTCGAGCAGTTGCTTTGTACCGAGGGTTTTGATGCGGGATGGCCGAATTTCCGAAAAGGTGTCTCACGGCGGCGTCGCGGCCGTCTCACGTTTGGCGCACGTGAAATCTGCGTCGGCCGACGCCCGTCCCAATTTAAACCCCCGGGGTCGAGCGTGAAATCGATCGGACGACCCCTGGTGGCTAGATCGGGATGGACCCGAAGGAAAGCCAGATCGCCATCGTGATACTGCGCATGCGCGTTCGCGCTCATTCGCGCCAAGAAAAGAACGCTTCGATTGTTTTGAAGGGGTGACTGAAGCCAGCGTGCAGCCGACTTACCCTGATTGGGTTACGGTCACGTGATCAACTTGCCTCAAGACTCAGCCGTTTTTTAGGCCGGGAGAGAGAGGGGGGGGGGGGGCGAAGGTGGCAAAGACCGGAGCAGGTATCGTGAGCGCTGACATGTTGACGCTTTCAAGCAGCTGTGCATGAGCGCCGCCATAACGGACCTTCAGTTTTTGTTTCCTCTTATTCCGTTTGTTCCACTTCATCATTACCACAGCAAAAGAGATTATTTCCACTTTAAGTTTTACTGTGTCCTTCTCCCTAACATAGGCCTTTGTGGAGGCTCGTCAACGCCCGCTCCAGTGGCTCGGCATCTCGGTAAGACAAGAGAAGGTCGGCAATGGCGGCTCAATCTGGCGCGAGCTGAAAGCGTCTTATAGACGAGAAAGAGAGCGACAGAAGAGCGAAGATCGAAAGCAGATAGGTTAGGCGTGTCCTTTATACCGCAACGAGTTGAAGTTGTTCGAATGCTGGTCAGCTTTATTTGTTTTTATGCGATGCGCGTCGCCGATATTTTTTTGCCGGAAGGTAGGCTAGAAAATAACTGGGCACACACCTTACAGGTGATGTTTCGCCACTTTTCTTGTGTGCACGTATTATGGCGTTCATGAGCATGATAGCTTTTCCTTTAGATTATTACATTAACGCTGTGCTTTAAGGCAAGCCTCTTTTTAGCGATGACACTTCTTTTATTGTTTTGTCTGCGACTTCTCATGACAGTCTCCAATGTGTAACGCTCAGAAGCTTGTAAGTCTCACCACGCTTACCGTGACCAACAAAATGTCGGATCGGCGTCATGTGAATGCCCCCCTTTCTGTGAAACAACTAACGTCATGGCCGAATGACCGGCTGGCAGCTTTTACGAGCGCTCGGTAATTGCGAGGGATAAAACGGCCAGGTCGGCGAATGGAAGACGACTTACCGCGATGTTGATTGTACGAGACTGTTAACGCGAAAGCGCGAGAAGTGCGCTTCCAATGCCGCCTGCCTTAATTGTATTAACTCCGAAGGATGTGCAAATCGGGGGGAGGGAGGGAACAGAGGAGAGGGAAGGGGGGAGCTTTCCCTATTGCTCGTCCCGTCGCGGTGGATGTGTGTTCCGCGGCGGAGTCCTTGCACTATGCGTGCATATCGAATGTGTGGGAGAGGGGGGAAAGGTAGAAAGAGGGAGGAAAATGAATATGCATGAACGGCGGGGGTTAGGGACTACGTGTTTGGAGCAGTGGAAATGGCGCCGAGTCGACAAGGGTGGGTATGTGTTTAGAAGTCTATATAAAAAAAAAAGGGAGACATAGACTGTGAGCAAAAGAGCAATGGGGTAGTTGATGTGGCGCCAACTTATTTGAATAGCCTGTCATCTGCATACAGCACAGAATGTGTCTTTTTTCTCACGGAGGTGCCTTAAAAAATACTCTTTATTACAAGAATTTGATCAGTATCAACGTCTAAAAAGGCAGCTGCCCATCGATGCAAGAGCAAGAACGTCATTGTGTGGTAGGCGGTTCCAGATAGACTCGCAAAATAAACCTCAGTAGGGATAAAACATTGTTTGTCTCTTTGCGTGGCTCTAGGAAGGAGGGACTGGCCCTCCCTCCTAGAATGAGACAGCGGCTACGATGGGAACATCGAGTTGAGATACGCCTTGAATTTGACTTGGATTTGGAATTGCGGATTCGAAATTAAGCAATGTTATTGCTTAATTTTATAATTGCTTAATATAAATTTTTTTTTATATAGGATACATTTAACGTGGATACACGCCCCGTGCCTCTTCATGCAAATACCGCAGAGCGATGTTCGAAGAGGGTGTTTTTTTTTTTTTTAAGCTTAACAGATTTGTTTAAAAAAAGCCGTGAAAGTTACACTTATGCCGCTTGTGGAGGCGAGTTATAAGGCCAGGGGGACATATTATAGGGGGCTAATCGTAACAATCAGTCGGCTAATTAATTAAAATTCGTTAATTAACTTTTTAATTAAGGAAAATAGGCATATGGTTCCAATTAGAAATTTGCTCAGCGTCATCGAAAACCCCTAAATCAGTCGTTTTCAGAAAGACTTTGAGCGCGTGAGAAGCGTAGTAGTGAACTGAAGTTACCGCTCGTGGAGCAGGTACAAAGCTAGAGGTTGCGATAAGGCGCCCGCGCGATTTTTCCGTCTCTTATCTAGCCCCAGCCTTGTACCTGCTCCACGAGTGGTAACTTTAGTGTACTACTACGCTTCTCACGCGCTCAAAGTCTTTCTGAAAATGACTGATTTTGGGGTTTTCGATGACGCTGAGCAAGTTTCTAATTGGAACCATATGTCTATTTTCATTAATTAAAAAGTTAATTAACGACTTTAATATTAATTAGCCGACTGATCATTACGATTAGCACTCTATAATATGTCCCCCTGGCCGTATAACTCGCCTCCACAAGCGGCATAAGTGTAACTTTCACGGCTTTTTTTAACAAATCTGTTAAGCTTAAAAAAAAAAAAAAAACACCCTGTATATATTCTCAGTCGTTCTATCGTGCTGACGCACGATATACGACTGAGAACCCCGGCAGCAACGTTCTTTGGAAAGGGCATCCCGAAGCCTGTGCCACGTCATAGTGACTGCTTTGAGCCTTAAAATCCAGGCCGTCCACCCTTGTTGATGTTAGACTGGTGGCAGCTAATAAAACCCGTTTGCTCTACCATGGCCAGCTTTCTGGGACACGCTGTTTTAGTTCCCAATTCTCACGATACGCGGTGTATCAACCTTGAGCAATCTAAAGCCCGTTCATGTTTTCAAAGTAGCGCAAGGTGCGTCGATGCACGAGGCACGTGCAACGGGCTAGCCCTTGGGACGATCATGGCGACACAGCGCAGCACTGCACTACCCTCTAGAACACTGTAACTGCACTGAGCTAGATTTCAGACGCCATGTTCTTCCCAGAAATGGCGCGCGGCACGTGTCTCGTTTTTTATTTTTATTTATCGTTTTTTTATTATTATTATGTGTCATACGATGTTTCTCAAAACCTCCATGCCAACACCCATTATTTGTCATACGATGTTTCTCAAAATCTCCATGCCACCACCCATTTCTGCGGTTATTGCCCAAGAGACCAAAAATGTGGCCGTAACTTAATTTTTGAGTAACTTAATTGCTTGAGTGGTGACATCTCATCCATTTTTCCGTCCAATCGTTTTTTTATGCATTTTGAAGCGCGCACAATCTGGTGTCACTCAGCTCGAGCGCGTAGCTCTGGCTAATGCATAGACGCCATTTTACCGCCCAAGTCACACACCCATTGCGCGAGAGCGTCACGCGCTGGCACATTCAGGGCAACAATGGATGTCTTCATTCTCGGACAGACAGACATGTAGAGGCACCCTAGTCCTAGTCCTTCGGCGCTTGTCTTTTCCCATAATGAACCAACTGGCCCAACTCACCATTTTGATGTAGGCACCCTAGAGCAAGATAAACGCAGAATTCGAAGCGCGCGACCGCCTATCTGAACCTCCTCTCCTGTGCATTTCTCCGGCCTCCCACCCTTTTCACCGTTTGCGTCTATCCAAATACTTTACTAGGGGGAATACATTCCACTCCGCTCATTTGCATTTGACAGAACGCCTACAGCGCCGAATCCAGCCCTGACGGAGGGGAGGTCTGCGCCGAGTATTCTTTTTTTGGCAAATAAGCTATCATCATCATCAGTCGTAGACATTTCACGACGACGCGCTATGCTACGCCGGCGGTCGGTGCGCCAGTGCAAGCGAGGGTCTCGAGGTGTGAAACAACGTCAAATGTGTTGCGTGGTGTTTTCGTTTTATAATTTTTCGAAACGATGCACATGACATACCCCGAGTTTCAGCAAACATTACTTTAGTTTAGGTTTCTGAATTTGGCTTTTAGAAACAAAAAATCTTCCCAATTATGTGTATTTTGCCGTTTCGCGTTCAATAGACAATCTGTTCTTTCTTTTAAGGCGCTACCGGCTGTTGGTCAGCAAAGCATTTTGTCTTTAGTCCTTAGTTTTTAGTATTTATTTATTTGGCTCTGGAGAGCCGCGGCACCGCGGAAAGGCAGCAGCCCGTACCATGGAGGCCCGCGGTGCCGCGTCTAGTGAACATGATAATGTGATGACATGCATGATGACGACGACATGGATTGTTGGTATTAGAGAAGATGGCAGTCCGATTCGCAGAAGTCCAGGGGTGCTATGTTGCACGTTTTGGACTCCCAGGAGACTAGGAAGAAGGAAGTGACGTAGGTGTGAATGAACGTATCTTTGTTTTCTTCTGCAGATACCGTCATCAGCGACTCCACCAATCAACATTCAAAGAGCGTTGTTGACGTCACTTCCTTCTCCCTGGTCTCCTGGGAGTCCAAAACGTGCAACATAGCCTCCCTGATTTCGTGAGGTGGGTTGGGCGGGTGAGCAGCGAGCCATGGGGATCGGGCACGCCGTTCGATCGGTGCATGAAGGAGCCCCGAGAAGATGATGGCGCTCTTGCTCACAGGGGTCCACGGGGTCGAAGCATCAGGCTCCAAGGAGGTAGCCTATTCAAAGTAGAAGCTGCCGCTTCCGAGGAACCAGGGGGGCTATGCTGCGCTTTTTGGACTCCCAGGAGACTAGGGAGAACAAGTGACGTCAATAACGCAGCAAATGCAGATTGGATGTTGATTTTGTTTTCTTCTGTCAACATCCAATCTGCGTTTGCTCTAGGCGTTGACGTCACTTCCCTCTTCCAAGTCTCCTGGGAGTCCAAAAAGCGCAACATAGCACCCCAGGGCTCCGATTGAGGCACCGCTGTCGCCCGGTGTGTCATCCTCCCAACGTCGTCGTCGTTGTGTTCTTTATTTATACGCGTATATATGTATAAATAAAATAAGATAGATAAAAAGACACACAATCGAATGGCCAGCGGCGCGCCGTTATAGTTATATTTCTAGTTTATTTCTTGTTATACACACCTGAAAGAATCTTGTTCAGTTTGTGTCTGTAACCGAGCTAAACCTTTACATACACAGGAAAATTCAAAGCATATATACAATGCAAGTTTTTCTGACTCTACGTAACAATTGCTTATATTTGAAATCCAGGGCACACATTTTGATTGTAACCATCTAATTATTATATAGTCATATTATAACTGCCATATTCTTAGTCAATATTCTGTCACAAACGCATCGTACAAATCTTTTTTTTTTTTTTTTCGATAAGCCTATGTAAAGGTAGCTTGGCCGCAAGCTTCTTGGTGCACGGCGGAGTGCTAACTCTACAGGGGCAAAAAGCGGGCCGAATTTGAAAGTCTCGAGGAATAAAAAGTATTAATTAAAATACCGAAATTTTAATTGCGGTGTGGGCTATGAGTTGGCTGCTATAATATTCCTCGGGAACTTTACGAATCTTCATTTCAGTGCAAAGAAATTTAAAATTTTGTCAAAGTGGCCCATAGGACCTAATGCAACAATATTATATCGGGCCCAGAAATAAAAGGTATACAATGCTGAGGTTAAAGTAGGTATTAAATAAGAGTGTGTTAGTGCCCTCTATGGATATCCCGGGGAACTTAAGGATTTCTGCATTCGTTTTGCTGAAATTATCATTTTACTGCGTTTTGCTGAGAATAGCCAAGAGAGGGCGCAAGGACACCGTGTCCAGGAATGCTGGGGATGGGACGTCTAAGTCGTGGTTAGCTCAGCTGGTAGAGCGCTCCACTGGAAATGCAGAGGTCCCTGGTTCGATGCCAGGAAACTTGTACGAGCAAAGGGCTGTAAGAGGAACTAGAGGGAAGGATGGTAACGGTTACTAGTAATTTTAGTGCCTTCAAAAGTAATCAGATTACTCTCGTTATTTATTCCTAAAAATGTAATCAAATGATCACAAAATTACTTCAAAACGTAATTGATTACAAGTGTATTGATTACTCGTAGTGAGTACGCGTACACGTCTGCAAGAACCCAGGTGGCAACTATTTTGGGGAGAACGTCCGAAAAAAAACAACAAACCTCGTGCCACGTCGTAATATCAGCCTGTATCTGTGCGGTGATTGTGTGCAGGAGTATACGTAAAGTATCTGTTAACATTTTTTGTATATTAAAAAAAATCATAATTAGTTTTTGTTGTTTACTTAGCGCATCGAAAGCACCCGGAAGGATTGAGAGCCCTAGCGGGAAACTTCTTTGGTAAGCGTGTGCCACGTCATAATAACTGCCTAAATATGTGCGGCGAAAATTCCAAGTAGCTGAAAAAAAGCGTACTGCGTTTAAAAAAAAAGTGTATTTTTCTTTTTAGTTGCAAAATTTTGCAACTAAAAAGTTTAAATGTAGCGCTAGCGGCCCCGAACCAGATGCCAAAGCTTCAGCCCTAATCGTTACCCTAATCAAATGTTAAGTGATGTTCTAAAACTTCCGGTGGGAAAATGGGGTCCAGTTTTGCCCGTTTTCGGTAACTGGAGGCATAGAGCTTCGTATATTCGAGAGCTCTGTCGGCCGCCATTTTCCCATAAAAACGTTTTAGAAAACCCCTGACAACGTTTGAATAAAGCAACGGTATTTTTTCTAAAGCTTTCGCTCTGACCGCTAGCACTGCATTTGGGCTGAGAATCGTCGTCCGACAACCATTTTCTAAAAAAAAAAAAAACACTTACTTTTTTTTTTGGGGGGGAGAGAGGAAGGGAGAGGAAAAAGGAAGGCCGCACCTTCTACATATTGTGTGTATTTAAGGATTTTTCATCGCTCTTAATATTTTTTTTTTACCCAGTTCATCAAAACTTTAGAAAAAAAAAAAAAAAAACTCTTGTAGATAAAGATAAAGAAGTGCGCGTTTTCGCAGCTGGCTTTGCTTCAGGAGCCTGCGGGGAAACCGACATCACTGGTGCTCTTTTCTCGCTTAGTTTCGGTTTGAAGCAGTGCACGGTGTTAACATTTCGCGCCCCGTGCACGGGCCCTCCGCAAATTTTCCAACAAATATTTCTCGGCATGGCTCCAGCGCACAGGGGTCGAGCGTCACTCCTCCAAAGACCTAATGCTCTCGAAAGTTTAGAAAGCTAATTGGAACTTTTTAGTTATTAACTTAATTAACCCATTTCGCCTTTTTCTTTTTTCTAATGGCCGCCTTGGCCACGAACTTACCTCAGGACAAAAAGCCATTACGCAAGCCCCCCCCCCCCCCCTTTTTTTTTCTTCCAAAATATCCTAACCGAAAAAAAAAACTGCATATAACAGAAAATAGAGAAAGGTAAGCGAATAACAAGATGGAGGTAGCTTATTCCACGTGTCCGATCTTGCTCGAGAAGCCAGTTAGTTCGATACATGCGAGCCACATGTCCATAATGCAGTAATAGCTATCGAAAACAAAACAAAACAAAAACTAACGACAATTATTATTTTAGCGATATGAGCTAACGAAAAACACTCGTGGGCTGATCCATCGGTCGCTGCTATACCCTATTCGCCTCTAAACCGACAGCGCCCACTGGACAACTCGTACGTCCATCTCTTCGCCACGCGGTCGTGCTCTCGCCCACACACACGCCACTAGAGAGGGGAGTCGGGTGACGAAAGGAAGGCGGGCGATTGGTCCGTCTGAGCACGTAGCTTCTACGCGCTGTCGGTCTATAGGGGAGAACGGAGTATGTAGCTCCGGCCGAACATCAGCCTCTAGACACGGACGTCGATTACGAAACGGATCTATACGGGGCTCGCCCTAAATGAGAACGGATGAGTTCTACCAGGTGTATATATGCTCGCCAGACTCGGTGAGCAAACGTCCGGCAGATCGTTCGCCCGTACGCGTTATCGATGTTGCGGGTCGGTGCGCCCAGCTCGCCGCGAAGATGTATTATCGTACACGTGCGCTCTCGCCTTCCAGGCTATCCCGGGGATTTCGGGTGTTGCGCGAGAGACGCACGTTTTCGGGCTCGTTCGCGCAGCCTCGTCTTCTGCTCGAGCCGCTGGAGCACCGCTAATTGGCGACGTGCGCGACCGAACGCGTCGCTGTGGTCGGCCTTCCACGATTGGCCGAACGCTGACTATGACGTTATAAAAGGATTTATTATTGACGGAAATAAAAGGAATGAAAGAACTTTAATTTTGGCGGTGTTGGCAGTGTTCCTTTGAGAGCGCAATGATTTCAAGCTTCCACCATGCTATTTACAAACACCATCGAACTTGTTGTTTGCAAGGTAATGACGTCACAAGGGGGAACCATAGGAGGGCGCCACCAAAACACCTCGCCGCTAATGCGTCCCACACGAAGGGAGGTCTGCACGCAGGCATGTTTGAAGCGCACACCCATGTACGAAGCCAACGGGCTTCGATGGTACGTCTGCTGCGAACTCGGTGTCTTTTTTTGCGTGTTGCGCGAGCCTTACGAGACTGAGGCTTTTAGGTTGCGTATACGTCACGGTGGTTGATACGTCCGGTTCCGTCGAGAGTCATCATCCGTCTGCGCTTTGTCCGAAGCGTGGCCAGCGGTTCAGAGGGTGGCATTATACACAAACCCGACACGCGAAGCAATACGGATGTCTGGTTGACTCGCGGGACGTCACGCAACGAAACGTGAACGCTAAGGCTCCCGCGTGAATGGGCCTTTTTACGGCCTGTTTTTGGAAGAGGAGGAGGCGAGAGCGCTCGGGAAGGTCGGAGCACCGAGCTCCGATTCGAATGATTACGCATATCAGACCTATGCACGCGTAATCTCTTTATTTTCAAAAAAAAAAGGTCAGAAGAACACGTCGCGACTGGTGTCAGTGCGGGGGTTATATGCCTGGCAAGCTCGCAATTGCACGCGTTGCCCACACGAGCGACACGCGCTTGGCGGTTCAAAGATCTGGGTATACGACATCACGACTGGTCGGAGGTCCTTCGTGTTGTCTTGCGCTTAGTTACATATTCGGGGAAAACGAACGGGATATTCAGATTCACGTGATAAGAATAACCTAGAACTTACCTCAAACTCGGTTTGTCCTGTTTTTCTTTTTCTTTCCAGAACCTCTTTAGCTTTCTTTTTAAGTCGTTATAACTTGTGGATTTCTAGAATGCTTAGAGCCCACAGAGTGAGTTATAGCCATATTTAGGCGATCTTGGAAACCTCCTCAGGACACCATTAAGGTGAAATTAAGTAGAAATAAGCTGCACTTAAAGAAAAGCCCACCATGCAGTAATTCTCTTTTTTTTTGTTTGTGTGTGTTTAGGAAAGGGGGGGGGGGGGGGGGCAATGCGATTATATTGCTTTTCAAGAGGAGCGAAGAAGCTCAGGCTATGTTGTTTCGCTTTGTCGTGGACTGTTTTTTTACGTTTCTGGAGGACTGAAAACCGTTTCCAGCGATTTTGTATGAAGCTCCAGTCAACTGGCAACCACGATTTTAAGCAAAAAGGTGGCTGACGTGTCGTTACTTTACACTCGAAAGCATAACTTAGTTTTCAGCGGCTAGTTTTGCACAAACGTATATATTGCCTTTTCAGGCTGTGTTGCAGGGAAACCGCGTTCCAAGGGACAACGTTTCTGGAGCCAGTAACCACGCAGTTCCACCGATGCAGTAACCAGTTCCACCGTTTTCAAAATAAAAAAAAAACAAAAAACAACAACCACAGCCACCGATGCAAGACGTTCCGTCTTGCATCGGTGGCTCTGGTTACTTTTTATTTTTTTTTTTATTTTGAAAACGGCAAAAATGAATGCGTTCATTTTTTTTTGTCTATTTATCTGCAATTTAGCCGAATTTAGTAAGCATTTAGAATTTTTATTATTGACTATTTCAGCCTCCGACTTCAAAGGATGCGGAAGTGTCCAGAGAGATAATAATCATCATCGTCATTATCATCATTATTAATGGAGATATATAGATATTTATTGCGGCTCTCCAGAGCCGCGGCACCGCAGATAGGCAAGTCGCCCATACCGTAAAGGCCCGCGACGCCGCGTCCAACGATGATAAAAAAATAAATGTTGTACAAATGAATTAAAAGAAAGAAAAAAAGTGATGACGGTTTAAATGGAGCTTGTGGACGAGGATTATGGGGTTGATAAAACTATTCAACCTTAATTATCGGATCAAATTGTTTATTAAACCTCGAAGGCCTTCACGGACATTACACAACGTTGGTGTACATGCTGGAGAACATTGTTATACTATAAAGCAAATAAACAGAAAACAAAGGCAGTCAAACAATTTCGGGGGAAAAATACAGCTAATTAAACAGGAAAACACTGTTAATTAAGCGAGAGCAAAGAACCGGAAGAATTGTGACCTTGGCGACACGACACGTAGTTCGAAGCGAAAGTTTTCACTCGCTCGCTTCATTTTATCCGCCGATTATCCGGCGCAGTATTTCGGTGAAATAAGCGAACGTAATGATATTGAGATACTGCAGGCTTTTTCGTAGGCCCAGGCAAAGTACCAACGATAAAAATAAAAAAGGCATATTCCGCACACGGCATAACTTCGAAATTTTGGAATACTTAACAACACCATATGAAACGTATGTAATAAAAGGTCATGAGCGAGGAAATACTTATTCAAATAAAGAATATGTAAAAAAAAAAAAAAAACTAGTTATTGCAAAGTTACAACACTCACTCGAATAAACGAGGCTTAAGTTTGCACTGCACATGAAAAAAAAGTTTAGATCATGGAAATTCTCTGTCGGGCTATAAGCGAACTTTTACTCGGATTCGGTGATTTGGGCCAGTTCTTCCGGTAGCGAATTCCAATCTTCTATGGTTTCAACGAAATATGAATATTTGAATGCGTTGTTATTGCCGCGATACGGACTTATAATTTTAGTGTAACGAGTGCGATCTGAGTGACTGTATGGTGTTTCTAAATATTGATCCGAATTTATTTTGAGGTAACCTTGGTGTAACTGATGCACACATTTGGGTCGGGCAATGTTTTCGTCTCATTCCGAATGTTTTCAATTCGGATCTTTTAAGCGAGACGGTAATACTTTCCGTGCGTCAATATCTTGAAAAAATGAATCGCAAGCCCTAATTTTGGATTTTGCTGATAGCGTTTGGTAAGTATTTTTGGTGAGGATCACACGCGAGGCTTGCATATTTTAATTAAGGTCGAATTAAGGTCTTACAAGCAGCTAATTTTCATTCTAGCATTGAATGTTTTCAAATTTCCCCTGCTGAAACTTAATTTTCGGCGAGCCCTGTTGCAGATATAATTGAAACGTGTGTCCCATCTTAAGCCTCGTGATATTAGAACCCCAAGTTATTTAAATTTTATTGAGCGGAACGTCGAAATTTGATAAGTAAAATCAAAAACTTCCTTTTTGTTCGTTATCGTCATGGCAGCCGATTTATCGAGATTAATCTTCATACCCCAGTCAAGGTACCAGCGCGAGACAGCCTGTAATGACGCATTAAGTTTTTCTTGGACGCTCTTTTCAGTTATTTCAGTGCATGGCTCAGTAAACCGAGAATAGCCTGACCTTTCCCAATGAATCAATATCCCTGCCCAAGTCGTTTACATATACATTTAATAATAATGGGCCCAGCACCGAACCTTGTGGTACTCCAGAGTATACATCGAGTGTTTGTGAACATTCATCTCTAATGTCTACAAATTGGTCGCGTCCGCTAAGATACGCTTCTATCCAGGATAAAACATGCCCGTTAATACCGATAGCTTGAATCTTATGAATTAGTTTACTATAAGGCACATGGTCAAAGGCCTTCGAAAAATCAATGAAAATGACATCCGTTTCACCTCGGTTATTAATATTTTCCGCAAAATCATGAACTGTTGCAACTAATTGAGAAACATAGAGACACCAGTTCTAAACCCACGCTGATCAGGATAAAATGTTTCATTCGTTTTGCAAGTACGTCCTTGTGTGTTTACACGTGGAGGTGAGGGAAATGCTAGGTCTATAACTGTGTAATAGTGGCTTGCTTCCAGTATTAGGCATGGAAATGACTTTGCCGCATAGGCAGTCGTCTGGAACTTGAGAGTTTAGAATAGACACGTTATATAATGAATAAATATTGCGACATCATCGAAACTTCGCGAGCTAACCTAACAAACCTAACCTAACCTAACCGTCAAGTTGCGGAAAACAAACAAACAAAGCCGATGTTGAGTTTGTGCTAACAGTGTCGCGAAGTATATGGTGGGTGAACACAAGACCACTAATTAGGACGAACTCCACTGCGCAAACGCTGAACCGATTCTGCCATCTTCGAACCGAGTTTTCGTCTTTGACAGAGAGTTTGTTTTCTGACTGGAAGTTGGTTGGTTCTGACAAAAGATACGCGACGCCACGAACAGGGTTGTACACCATTTTCTTTTTTTTTTCGCTAAATTTAGTGAAAAAAGCTTTCCCGCAATGCGCCGGCCACCCGTTCTTTCCTTTCGCGCACGCATAGAGATCCTGAAAGGAGCCGTACCGCGTTTCCCGGGCAGATGTAATGTCACGAGGAAGCTCTTTTGTGTGTCCCCCAGCCGTCGTCTGTGTATACCCCTCCCTCCCTAGCAAATTAACGTGTCACTCGAAATTCGTACAAAGGCTTTTGAGCGTCCCAGCCCTCCCTTTTGTCCTCTTCGGAGATTAACGTGTCACTCACAATTCGTACAAAAAGCGGCATTCCGCTCTCTCTCTCTCTCGTACATGGCCTCGACAACGCTATGTGGCTACGCGCAACAAGTGCAAGCGTTGGGTCACGTGTCTCTGTCGGGTGCGCTGATTGGCTCGTTGGGACCATAGCCTTCGCCGTTTGCCAAGTTACGGCGAGACTCGTAGTAGACTTTGTCAGCGCAGAAGAAAAAATTAAGAATTAAATATTTTTAGCCAAGAGTAACTGTAAATGTAAACTAATACTTTTTTTTTTTTTAATGAGTAACGTGTACAAGATTGTGTTGAACAGAGAGCACGCGCTTTTTCCTCCGTGGGGGGAGCGAGTTTCCCCGCACTGCTCGCGCATTGGAGGTTCGCTTTCCCGCACGCGTGTGAGTCTTGCGGCGAAGCCAACTTGAAAAAACGAAAAGCGCGGAAAGGCGTTGAGACGACACCAATTTCTCAGGAAACAAAAAAAAAAAAAAAAAAGAAAATAAAAATAAGATCGTAACTAGAGAAAATAGGCTTTCCCGCGTGGCACCCCCGAATGCTCGGTGGCGAAACTGACATGTCAAGCGGCATCCTTTCTAATGCATTTGAACTTCTTTTCTTTATTTGTGCACATGTTTGTTTTTGTTTTAGCTTGCTTTTCTTTTTTTTTTTTTTAAGGAAGAGGAGACATTTTGGAACTTCGGAATGCCTGTGACTTGAAACTGTCTTCTTTCTTTTTATAAACGATTTTTTTTATTTTTGTTAGCTCTGTCTAGAAAATGCCAGAGACAGGAACATATATCCTTGAATTCGATGATTTGACACTGTCGTCCTCGAGCGAAATTATTTTTTGTATTGAATTTCTTAATATTTGTTTTCTCGTGTTTATTTTTTTTTTTCGCTCGTCCTTGAAGTAAAATTACGGAGCGTCAGTGTCAGTTCTGAACAAAAAAGAAACAAAGAAAAACGAGTATCGTATTTATGTCGCAATTTAAAGAAAAAAATTATTCCGATATTTTTTTTGTTCTCTCGCTGCACCGTTATTACGCGACCGTGAAAGTCAAGGTGACGGTGAAAGTATCGCATCAGAAGTCTAAAAGGAAGTGGAACTCTCATCCATCCTTCCTCGAGATATGAAACCATCCACCCGTAAAAGAATACGCCCCTTCTTTTTCACGTTTTGAAAATGGTTCTCTTTGGCTAAAAAAAAAAAATAAAATAAAATAAAATAAACATCTAAACTGAAAAGGATATGCTTCGCCGGAAAATCGTTCCAAGCTGAATATTTGTTCCGTCAACGGCGCTCGAGAGAAACCATCTCTGACAGTCGCCGTTGCTCTCAAGTATTCCTGTTCTTGCTCGTGGTCTTCGTGTCAGTTTCTAAAAAGATACACGACGCCGCGAATTAGGAATGTCTCTAACCTGGTTGAGTGCGAACCAGATTTGTTGGGAACGGCTTTCCGTGGAACGACGTTTTTTGTTTTTTTTTAACGTGCTCTTTTTAGAGACAACGGGGGAACGCCGCCTTGCATCGGTGTTGACTGGAACGGAAGCTCGTTACAATTTCGAGGGAACGTGCAACGGATAATGATTGAAAACCTGAGACTGTGGTTTGAAAACGGAAAATGGTGAAGTAGGAAGAAAAAAGGGGACAGACAACGTCTCAATTCCTACTTCACCATTTTCCGTTTTCCAACCACAGTCTCAGGTTTTCAATCATTATGTATAACTTACACCAGCTCGCCTGCACTTTAACCGTTTTTTCATCGTGCAACGGAGTTTTTTTTTTAACTTTGTTTTGGCAGCTTTTAGCTGGGTGGTTCTTGAGTTTTCCCGCCTCGTGTGCGAGTTCTTATTGCTCCGGTGTCGCGTGCACATTGGTGCCTCTTGGTGACGTGCGCAACCAAAGGTGTCGCTGTGGTCGACCTTCTACGATTTGCCAAAGGCGCTCGCCAGGACGCCTCGAGTAGGAACGATGTCTGCGTTTATCAATCGGGAGATACGAAGAACGTCAGATTGTCAACTTTGGCGGTGTTGGTGTAAACGCGATGACTCCAAGTTTCCACCGTGCTTTTTTTTTTTCCCCCTACACCATCGAAGTTGTCGCCGGCAATCGGTAGTCCTGGTTATGGCCTCCGAGATTTTGCCCGCGCTCTGCTCCGGCCTTTCCAAACGCTCGGCTGCCCGGAGAAAAATCGAGCCGAGTCAGTTCAGTTGGGAAACTCACCCTTGAAGCCCTGGCCGCTCGCGTCCAGCGAGACAAGACTAAATACAATAACAGCGCCGCCGTTTAGCGACGAGCCAAACCATAAACGATGATTAATATAGCTACTGCGAAATAGCACACCGAGATGGCGCCACAGGCACTCCCGCTACTCGACCTGAACCAATACGTGCAGCCGTGCAGATCCCGGAGTGGCCGCTGCGGAAAAAATGGTGGCGTTGCGATCGCCATTAGTTCGGTTCTCGAGTACGGATCGGAGCCACTTTTTCAAAGCAGGTTCTATGGTAGTTTCCCAATTGGCATGCGGCGCTTAGAACCCACAGAGTTCTTATAATGTACGTTAGAGGTTCTACTGGCGCTAGTGTGCTGTCGCAAATTGAAGTAGACAGCAACCAGTCGAAAACTGCCTTCCGGTAATGCATTCCTACGGGAAAAAGTGAGTGCATTTTCTCCCTGCGTTCGATTATAAGAGCAAATATCCCGAAATTTCGTATGTACTAGGTAGCTTGGAACATTTCTCAGCCGGCAGACGAAATGAATTGGTCAGTTACGGCGTTTTAGAGCGCAGCTGTTAAGGGCTAGTTTCCCCAGGATCGTGTCTCCCGCAAAGATACTGAAGACACCGAACTCTGGACACCTACCGCCATCTATGAGCGGCGGCGGCAAACCACGTATCTGGTTGCCGCCGTCGCTCATAGATGGCGGCAGCCTTTCCACTCTGGCTTGCCGACTTGCGGCCGGCCATTACTTTCCATTGTACAGCTCAGCTGGTCTTCCTTCTTCACCAGAGTGAAAAGGCTGAAAGTTTTTCTTTCAAAATCATTGCATTAAAAACGGCGCTAAAACGGCTTCGTACGTGTATTTATGTGCACTGTCGGACGCTGTTAGCGCGAACACGACGTCGTCGCTTTTCAGCATGGGGGATATTCGTGCCAAACGAACGAAGGACATCAGGAAAGCCAAGAGAGGCTGCAAGAATTACGCAGTAGCACTGGATCAGTAGATCCCTGTGCATGAAAAATCAAAATAAATTGAAGGCACGTAATTTAGTACGATTTTCAATTTGTAAGCAGTGCTTCAGTCTTTCTGCTTTGTGCGAAGATGCTTGTTGTACGTTCAAAACATCACCCGCACGCTCGAAATCTTATAGAAAAAGTGCCGAGACGTGATGTAACAGATAGGAACCGTAAGGTGGAGCCACCGAAACTTATCGTCTCCGATAGTCGCAACCGTTTCTCGCCCGGATCACTCGGTATCAGTCAGACCTTGTATTACGACGACAAAAAACGAAAGAAGACCACGCTTTTTTTTCTTTTTGTCTTCTTTTTGCTCCTGGGCACTTTTCTTTCTGTTTATCAATCTGCCCGGGCGCCTCCAGTACAGGTAAGGTGCCCGAGGTCGATACGGGCCCTGTGTAAGATGCCATCGGCGATCTACAAAACCTGCGTATCGACCCTCGGCTTCGGCACTCGAGACCGTCGACGTAACTCTTCCTGGACACGGAAGGACACCTTAACGATCTTTCATTTCATTTCATTTATTTCACCTTAAGGGCCCGGTTAGGGCATTACATAAGGGGGGGGCAGTAAAACGAAGAATACAAAAGCAAACGCAGTAGTAGAACAATAACAGTAACTATAAACAAGAACATGAGAAATTATACATAATGGGCTAGTAAATTATCGTAAAACACTGTTCCATCAGAGGTGCTGACGATGGAGGATGGCAACTGGTTCCACTGTGTGATGGCATATGGGAGAAATGATTCGTTGAATGAGTTAGTTTTACCAGAAATACGTTTTATTGCACAAGAGTTGTTTAGGCGGGAGGATATTCTATCGGGGGGTGAGAGCAGGGCGTTCTTTTGTTCTGGGCAATGATAATAAATTTTATGAAGAAGGCATAAACGGGAGAGTTTCCTTCGAATGAGTAAAGGTATGAGCCCGAGTTGACTTTTTAGAGAAGAGACACTAGTGAAGTGGTCATATGATGATAAGATGAATCGAGCGGCTCGGTTTTGTAATGACTCCAGGTGATTGATTAGATAGACTTGATGAGGACTCCAGATTGCTGATGCATATTCTAATTTTGGCCTTACATAAGTTTCATATGCCAACTTTCGGACTTGGGGAGGGGCGTCTCGCAGATTACGTCTGATGAATCCGAGGGTCTGTGAAGCCCCTGCAGAAACGGCTTCGATGTGAGGTCTCCATGAGAGGTCAGGCGTTAGTCTAAGGCCAAGATATTTGTACATTGAAACTGATTCGATCACGTCTTTGTCTAGGGTATAATGAAAGGGTAAATGAGTTTTCTTGCGGGTAAAATGGATTAGCTTACACTTAGATTTGTTAAGCGACATGAGCCATTTTCCGCACCAGTCGTTAATTTTTTTTAGATCAGTTTGAAGCAAAAGATTATCAGTGTCTGTTGAGATGGTGTTATAGATGACGCAGTCATCGGCGAAAAGTCGTATTTTGCAGGAGATGTCATGTGGGAGGTCGTTAATAAAAATAAGAAAAAGCAGTGGGCCAAGGACGGAACCCTGAGGTACACCTGAAGTGACGTTTGCTAGCTTTGATTCATGCTCGTTAACCACCGTGTATTGCATACGAGACGCAAGAAAGCTTCTAATCCATGAATATGCAAGGGGATCTAAATTTAGGGATGATAGTTTAGAAAGCAGACGTTGATGGGGAACACGATCAAATGCCTTCGAAAAATCGAGAAATATGGCGTCGGTTTGTATATGGCGTTCTAGGTTAGTCTGCAGTTCATGAACAAATTCACATAGTTGGGTCTCGCAGGAGAACCCCCTACGAAAACCGTGCTGGTGCCTGAAGAAAAAATTATTTGACGTTAGGTGAGTCATGATGTTAGAATATAAGATGTGCTCAAAAAGTTTTGACGCAATGCAGGTTAGAGAGATGGGACGATAGTTCGAGGCGGAAGATCGAGTTCCCTGTTTGTGGACTGGGGCGATCCTCCCAATCTTCCAGTCGGAAGGCAGACAACTCTTGGAGAAAGATTGATTAAAGATGAGACTGAGAATTTCACCGGAAATGTTGGCTGTATTTTTTAAGATCTTTGCATTAATATTGTCTGGGCCTGCTGAGGAAGTGAGTGGTAGTTTTTCTATTTGCTTAACGATACCGGAAGAGTTAACAGTAATCAACGACATGGGCTCATAACACTCTTCAGGGACAGTTGGAACATTTTGTGGGGATTCAGTGGTAAACACAGAAGAAAAGTATTCATTAAGAACTATAGGGCACTCCTTCTCCGGTACAGGCTCACCAGCAATATCCTTCAGATTGATATTTACGTGGCCACTTTTAGGTGACATAAGCTTCCAGAATTTTTTCGGATTATTTTGCAAGATTGCGGGCAAGTCCTGGGAAAAAAATTTAATTTTAGATAGCTTAATGGTTTTAGTATAGTTTTTGAGCGTAGTGTAGTAAGCGTCCCAGTCAACAGCTAAGTTAGTTCGTTTTGCCTTTGCAAACAGTCGTTTTTTCCTATTGCACAATGACCGGAGCGCTTTATTATACCATGGATTTGATGAGTCCGTCCTAATACGTAAAGTAGGGACGTATAATCTAACCAGATCACTTATTTTATTCTTGTAAAGTACCCAGTTTTCCTCAACAGATCTTATCGAGAATTCAGCTACGTACAAGCTATAAAAATTTGATAAATCATTGTTCATTGCTACGTAATCGGCTTTATTATAATCGTGAATAATTTTACAGATTGGGTTTTTGACAAACACCGGGAATGACAGGTCAACGTGAAGGATACTATGGTCGCTCAAACCGTTACAATGACGTACTGTTTTTACAATGTCCGGTGATGTAGTTAAAATGAGGTCGAGAATGTTATCAGAGCGTGTCGGTTGATTAACCACCTGCGTCAGATTGAAGGTTTGACACATGTCAAGAAATTCTGTCGATGTGCGTGACCCATCAGATGATACATTGACCCAATCGATTAGTGGAAGATTAAAATCACCAAAAAGCAACAAGTCAGCTTTTGGGAAACGGTTTTTAATATCAACTATCCGTTTCCCCGCGGATCCTTTCTTGCTCGCTGTTCTCCGTTCCTCTCCCTCACGACGAAGCGCAGCCGATGCTACGACGCACTCCAGCCAATCTAACGTCGTGAACGTGTCCCATGGCTGCTCGACCCGCTCGCACTATACGCCGGCGGTGTGGCGAGATCAGATGCATGCTTGGGCCCTTTCGCCCCGCTTTTCAATAAACGAAAAGTAAAAAGAAAAAAGCGGATTTGGAACACGGATTTGGAAGGGCGATGCAAATATATCTCTTAGTTAATACCGCTTCGAATCAAATCTTGACGTTCATAACCTATAAAACACGCGTTATTATTTTTTTTCTCCACGCGATTGCAGTCGCGGAAAACATTCGAGAGAAACGAGAGGCGTAGTACGTCCCCTTCAACTCGTAAGCCAGAATTCAAGCGGCCACGCGATCTTGAACCGATTGCATGCAATTTGCGCTGTTCGTATACCGGACGGCCCATTATACCGTTTCGGACGTGCAAAAACGGTTCCCTAAAACTCCCTATTGTGGAGGTTAGGTCATTTTCCCGTTATGGCTGCAGCGATTGGGCGCGAGCCACTATACACCCGAAAGCGTTCTGAGGCATTGAATTGTCACGAGATCAAAATCGAACGCCAGCGCAGTGCTCGCGTGTCCACTGAATATGGGAGCCGCATTTATATGTCGTCATCACTGCGTGGATCGCGAAGCTCGATGACGAAATCCTGAAGATCGCGTTGTCGACAACGCCAGCAATGGGATCCCGCAACTTTTGTCAACGAGTTTTGCAAAAAAAAAAAAGACTGAAAAAAAAATGCTGCTTTATTTTTGAAAATGTGCGGCGACAAAAAGGCTTTTTGGTCAGTGACGTTGCGTGCGAGTACAGTTGGATCGCATTATAGTGCCGGTAAACTTGTGTAAAGGGAGAAACATTCCTACCTATAATCGTTGCACGGCCCCTTTAACGCAGATGGCTGATTTTCTCCAGCGCCTAATACGAGGGTTTTTCAAGGTTCACCGGGACTTTTTCTTTCTAGTCTGAAAGTGCAATATTTTACATGCATCAAACAATGTAATGTTTTCAAAATATTCCCGTACACGTCCAGGCACTGCTGTCATTCTTTTGGCAGCTCCCCGATTCCTTTAGCGTAGAAAGAACTGAGGTGTGTGACTCCCGTCGGACGAACACGTCCGAGCAGTCTATATTTGCTCCCGGCTGTCGTCCCTTTCCAAACTGTTGGCGCAATTCCTGTACTCGTGTCCGTAACATCACTTGGTTGGACCATACTGTGCTTACGAACTTTTCGAAAATTCTGCTGGTGGAACGTTATCCTTTCCCAGAAAATGGATTTTGCACCGTTGCTCCTCCCAGCTACAGGCACATTGATCGAAGCCAGGATAGCTGGGACTGCCGCGCATGCGTCAAATACGTCGTTACGCGCATGAGATATTCAAGGTGGATTACGCGTTAAGGTCCTCCGCAAGGTTTCATCATGCTACACTTGTTGAGCGATTTCTTATGAAAAAAAGAAGTCCCACTCAATCTTGAACGACCCGAGGATGCCTTGTTTTTGACGAAGGGTACGCGAAACGCATATTTTTATCGCAAAATTTGCGCTAAGTTTCTTTTTAATAGGGTTTAAATATACCGATGTGCCAAGATTTAAACAAAGCTGGACACTAACGATGATCTCGGTAAGCTAAAGCGGGGGTCTCCAAACCCCGACCCGCGGTCCGTCGCCGCGACTCGCTCCAAATGCGCAAAAGAAGATACCAGGAAGAGCGAGAGAAACGGCATCGTAACGAAGTTTTCTCTCCATGACTGAAGATCGCCATTACCAGCGTCACCATTCTTAGTCCCCGGCTTCACGTCTGTGTGTAACCATAGGGTGTCCCAATTCACCAGGCTCGATCTAAAATGGACCGTGAAAATCGACGCCTTCACGTAGCAATCTAAACATTTCGTCAAACGTGTATTGCACAGGTCGTTTTTTTCTTGTAAACTTAGAAAGCACAGCTCCTTTTCTGTAAAAAATTAGTCCAAGAAACTTGCAAGGGTCAACGGAGGGCGGTGAGGCAGACGACCAAGTCGAATGGCAGGGCCCGTTTGGCCCTCGTATTGATAGATGGCGCTAGCACCTTATCGAGGCGGCTCGCGACTACCGTGGTTTATTAAAAAGAGCATAATCTTTTTGTAATGTACCTGCGGTTAAAAAAGAAATGCGAACAACAAAAACAAAGCTTAAAGTAAAAACAAGTGTTGCATAACGACGCCGCTTTTGCTGCCAACGAATTTCGTCTGCATGTCGGCTGCTTTCTTTCGCTGGTCGGCTGCACCTTCCGACGCTGTTCCCGACGCCATCTATGAATACGCGCGCCAAACGCGCCCCGCAACTCGACTCAGTCGTCTGCGTCGCCGCCCGCCGTTGACCCTGGCAAGTTTCTTGGCCCTTTTTTTACAAAAAGGGAGCTACGCTTTCTAATTTTACGAGAAAAAACCGACCTGTGAAATACACCTTTGTCGAAAAGTTCAGATTGCCACGTGCAGGCGTCGACTTTTACGGCTCATTTTAGATCGAGCCTGGTGACTTGGCACACCCTATATGTTAAAATTCCTTTGCGTTCTCACGTACATTGTGTTTAGCGTCCTCTGCCACAACTACTGTATATTGTCACATTTAGGTTTATCATTCTCATATATTTTTTTGTTTTTGTTTTTTGCACTGCGCGAAAGTGCCGAAGTTCCCCCGCGCTTTGATTTATGCCCGGTGAGTTTTCTTGCTCACAATTGTCGTGTATTCCTCATAATTAGCTGACTATAAAATTTGAAATTGAAGTATAGTATATATACTGCATAGCACATATATTGCGTTAACATTAATATTTGCGTTTAAATGCTTATCTGTTTATTTACTTGGTGTTCCTCCTCTTTTAATAATTACCCTTTCTTTTCCCAGCCCTCGTAGCTGTGACAGAACCCTAATCCGGCCCCTTAGCCAACACGTTTGGAAACCTCCGGGATAAAGGAATGCTCGCGATCCGCTGGTAGAATGTGTCTGTTGTTCCTCCCCCCCCCCCTCTCTTTCTCTATCCCTCTCTGTCTCTCTTCCAAAGGTCACGTGACACGAGCCATTGGATTGGCTTTGAGGGCTTGTAGTGACCCCTGCGGTTTGTGGTAAGGTGAAAGTGGGTGTATATACGCCAAAAGAAAATTATTACAAAAAAGGTGGTAGTAAAGGTAAAGATGGGAGAAGGTGTCCTTAGGGTCGACCATATAGGTTTAATTGAGGAGCGCTTTGCCGTTCAGCTATAGGTCGCGCGCTGGCGGAAGAATATCGAAGGGTGTCGGCCGCGTTGCAAGCGGCTCATTAGGCGAGCGGGTAAAAAACATTAATATGTTTTCCGCTGAACTTTTTTTCATTTTGCATGTTTTTTATAACTTTTGGGATGCAGTGTCCCGGTGGGTGAATTCGAGGGCAAACGCATCAGGTCAGAGTCCCGCACGTTAATTAACCATGGAGGCACTTTATTTAAGATGTTGCGGGGGAAAAAAAATCTTCACATACGGTATTTTCGAGGTGACAACTGTGTTGCTGGAATGCTACCTAAGGATGATGTTTGGATGCAGGAAAATAAAATCCGATATATGTTTCAGTTTCAGTTCAGTTTATTATACGTCAAAGACATTTCAGATGAAATGCATTACATGAGGGGGGATCAAATGACATATACAGATAGCAGAAGAGTGACTGTGATCGTTTGACGGGGCAGTCCCGACTCCCGAGTGCTTGTTTATAACTGATACGAGATAAAAAGTTGATCGTGGAATCGCAATCTTTAATACAAAGAAGAACGTGCCTTGTCCCTGGTGGTGAACTGCGACGTGGCGCGGAGTTCTAGCGCCCAAAGTCGACCAGTCTCAAATATTTTGAGTTTCAAACAAGAAACAAAACAATTGCAGTGGCTTAGCTCGGCTATGCCAGGATATACGTAGCGTGAGCTTAGGTTCAGCTGGTTATTCTTAGCTTTCCTGGTTGTCTAGGATTAGCTTGATTATTATGCTTACTGCTGCTTCAATGACACACACACGCTATACGCATTATGTGACTACTTCGGGTTCCGATGAGTTAAGCTTCTCCGCTTTTCTGCACCGCTGAGCAGCAATTTCGCTCTCCTTCTCCATGGCTATACCACACTGGCAAACGCCCCGCTATATGTATACCCCCACTGATACCTCTGCGCATGCGCACAAAATGAGAGGCGCTATCAAGCGGCTCCGGTGCAGCGTCATACTTGGCTACTGCGCAACGGAGGCGCACAGCTGGGCACTCGGCGGCGCCACTGCGTCTGCCGCGGCTATGACGTCACTCTTCTGGAATGCGCAGACCGCTGAGGCGCGCGCGGCGGCGGCGGCGGAGCGCGCGGCGGTGGCGGCTCCGGTGCGCCAGCTGTGCAGCCGCCTCGGTGGCTGCGAGGCGAGAGCGCTGGTCTACGGATCCCCATGTGGCGGGGTCGAATCCCGGCCGAGGTGCCCGCAATCTGACGGAGGCTTATTGCGGAGAAGGCGCCGTGTAACCGTGCTTTCGGTTGCACGTCAAAAGATCCCCAGGTGGTCCAAATTAATCCTCAGTCCTCCGCTGGGACGTGCCGGATGCCCGTCGTTGGTTTGGCACGTAAAACCCCCAAATTCGACTTTTTTGCGCCAGCTGTGCGCCGTGTGACGTCACTGCTCCTCGCGCATGCGCAGCACGGCTCTCCAGGAGCCACGCGAAACTGCTCAACCTCGGCCTGTGTAGCTCACGCTACAAAAGCGATTGAAGATGCCGACTCCAGAGAATGCGCCAAACGTTTCAAGTATCGAATGAAAAAGAAAAGAAGCACAAAAAAGGATTAAAAATGCCTACTTCAGGTTGTACCATGAACCGAGTCAAAGATAAGGGCGATCAATTTTGTTCATTAAACTATTCGCGTAGGAAGCGTTTGTCAAAACAAGGGAGTTTTTCACGATGACGCTCGAACGGAAAAAGGTTGACGATTTGTGTTTGCAAGAATGATCAAAGATACGGGTCTCACTAGGCAAATATGCTATCAACTGTGCTCAGGGAACGACAGAAAACAAAAATGCCTCGCTTTTGACATTTTCATACTTCAGCGGAACCGTTTGTTGACGAAATGCGTTTTATTGTTGTCGGTTTCGAGCAATGGAACTTCGTGGAAGTTTCCCGCAGGGTATATTTATCATACGCGTGGACGCAATTGGCTGAATTTCCGTTTCTATGATCCTTTTTGAGAGCTTTGTGCGCCGCTATATCAAAAGATTGAATGCGTTGTTTTCTATGGCTTTCTGTTGGAACCCGTTGAAGAGGAAATCACTCTTTTTGTTTGAGACAGAGGAAACCGCTGAATTTTAGTTCAAAACACGGGTCTTGATAAAGCAAGTGAACGCCATGTGAAACAAACATTCACTCAAGGCACTTTTGACACATGTACTATAATTTTGTGAACTGAGAAAGCATACACAACACATGACGGCACTTGCCTTTTAAAGTCATCCCGCCTCAGGAAGCCTGCGAAGCACACATTGTCAAACCGCAAACCTTCCTTTTGTGAAGTTCCGCATCGGTTGGATCGTTTCGCTTCGGATTGATGGGAGATTAACTATTTTTGTAAACGGAAATGAACAGCGCGCAAAAATTAATTATTTTTGCGCGCTGTTTATTTGCGTTTACCATGAACCAACTCGCCTACATCACGACACTAATCTATTTTTGTAAGTGGCAATATTGCTTTTAGTATCAGAGTGAACCGTCGAAATTATTTTCGTTAAATATGTATGAAAATTATGCCTGTCTGGCCTGAGCCCTCGCGCTCGGAAAACGCTTTTCCTAATGTGTCGCCCTCGCGCCCGTTTCTTTAACATCTCTCTCGAAACGAGGTGTAGTGAAGCTGCAGGGTGGTTGGAGCCGCAGTCGCCCTGCTCGTCCATTGTACAGAATATTTGATGAATACATGATACGTGTCTGTAGACTTTCCGCAGACTTTTTTGTATGACGCACTAGCAGTGCGTCCGCGGCTTGAGAGACCACGGTGACCTTAGCAAGTAACCCGTGGACACCAAGCCCAAGTTTGGCGACTGAATGTATGAACTGCTGAAGCTCTAGAAATTTCGTTACAAAGTTACCCCATAACGTTCTACAGTGATGTGATTGGCCTAAGCCATTTTGGAGCACATTTCGGAGCACCCAAAACAGCGTTTTGGAGCAGCAAATGCGGCCTTCGGAGCAACCAAAACAGTGTTTTGGAGCAGTAAAAGCGGCTTTTGGAGCAGCCAAGACAGTGTTTCGGAGCAGCAAAAGTGGCTTTTGGAGCAGATATTCTTAGAAAAATAAACATGTTCGTTTTAAGTGCTGAACAAACGAAGGACACTTTGTGTAGTGTCCTGATGTGACGTGTGACGGAACTCGCTGCTTGTGGTTTTACACGTGCCAGATTTTCGCCAAAAGTAAGCAAACGTAAAACAATGGATTGCAAGCGTCCCGGCTGGTGCCTCTGTCGTGCAATCATGTTCGCATGCACGCGAGGGCAACTTTGAGAGGCTTGCAGTTGCGCGTGCTTCGTGCGAGCGGAGACAACGGCTGTTCGATCGAAACCAAAATCATGCCACACCGCTCCGTCGTCAATAGACCTTTTGCGAAATTCCCAAGCGCGCTGCACGTGCTGGCGTCTGTAGTATACTTCGTTTCACTTTCTCTGCGAGCAAAGCCGAAGCTAGAAGCCCGAGACCAGCGCTTTTTGAGTTTCTCCCCAGCTCGCGCGCTGGTGCGAAGCCTGAACGCACGGAGCTTTCGTGCTCGCGCTCCCAGCTTTGCCTTCGCTCGCACATAAGGTGAAACGAAGTATAGTAGCTTTTCTAAAGCAAATGTCTAAAACAAATGGCATTTGCACGCGCGCTTGTCAACGCTTTATTTTGGTGTTTTACTTCGAATCTTTTATACGGGGAAGGCGATCGCGTGTGGCGCGTGTCCATACATTCCCATCATTCTCCTTGATGCTTGGGTAATTTAGCAATAGGTCTATTGATTCCCAAAATCGTATGCAAAATGTAACTGTCGAGCACTACGAAAAATAGTCCAGCGGCGCGTGCTTGCCAGGCCGGCAAACAAGGTACAAGCTAAACACACACAGAAAAGGATGAATGCTTGGGCGAGTTGGTGAACCATATTTGACGGTGACAGCGCAGGGAAAACCACTCTCACACCATACACTGAGGAAGACAAGCACACGCGCTGAACTTACAACTCTTGTGTATTCGAGTACTTCGTTTTTCTCTTCAACGTCCGGGTTGACTTTTCGAACGGTATAAGTAGAAGAAGTAGCACGACATACAAGGAAAGTTCTAAATACACGGGAAACGAACAGTAAAAGAAGAGAAAAAAAATATAAAGAAACGAAAAAATATATATAACCTAAAAACTTTTACACAGCGTCCCTCTCCCTCATCGCTATCCTTTAGAGAGAATTTGAAGCTCCTTGGTTGACAGCGCTATAGAAGGACTACTGACACACTTGTCCTTCAGCTGTGCTATCCTTTCCGCTTCCATTATTTCTCTTGTCAATGCGTTTCGACGTCTACCGATCACAGAACAATTTTCAAAATGGGCTACACAGCCACAATCGCGACGATGGAATCCCAGGTGTCCAGCCACGACTCGGTGGGTGTTATAAAATTGCTCTCTTAAACGATCATTTAAACACCTTCCAGTCTGGCTGTATATTCGTATATTCGGTCCCACTCTCATGTGGTAGAGAGTATGTAGGCCAGACTGGAAGGTGTTTAAATGATTGTTTAAGTGATTTTCCCTGCGCTGTCACCGTCAAACACACAGAAAAATCAACCTGAGCGCATCGATGCAAGGCATTGCGAGCCAGGGTCAGAAAGTTCTTGGAGCGCTTTATGCAACGACTGAACTCGAGACAAACAAGCGCGCTGTGCGGGTTCAGCGTCCAGACATTGTCTTCTTCGCTTTAGCTCACTTCTCTTCACAAACTTTTTTTCGCGGCAGATTTTTCACGTACCGGGGTCCCCCTCGAAAGAAAGCCCACCGAGAAAGACCTACGCAATCAATACTTCGACACAGCAGTCTTTCAGTCTAAGAGGGATTTTTGTAGTAGCATATGATTTAAGAAAGAACGGAAATGTTGATGAACATGCGGCGGTACTTAGTTTCATTTTAGAAAGCGCAATATCTGCAGCGACGTGGGGACGGCAATACCAAACGTCGCGCGACCATGGTGACTGGAAGGCAGGGACCAATTATAGTTTTCCTACGGCCGTGGCTTTCAGGAGCGAGTGCTTCAGCTCACAGAGTCACCCCCGCCACGTAAAAACGTGGTTTCGTTTCACAGCTTGACGGCATAGCTGGTACCCGCCACGCCATCGTCGGAGCATCCACACACACCCACATCTATCGTTTAAAATATGTTTAAAAAAGACGCGAGACGAGATTCACGAGACGACAAGAGCGCGAAAGGCGACACGGCGGGAGAACCATGCAAGACCGGATGGACAATTGATGCAGGGCACTTTGTGACGGGCGACCGCTTGCGCCACATAACACACGCATGCTCAATTACGGTGCTCAGTTTAGTCCCGGTTTTGAAAGGCGACCGATATCAGTTTTTTGGCGCAGGCTTGGCGCAGATTTCCCATATTTTGGCAAAATGTAGCAGGATGTAGCAGGGTCAGCCCCTTGGCGCAGTTTGGCGCAATTGGCGCAGCAATCACATCACTGCGTTCTAGGAAAATCATCATCTTAAAAAAAAGGGGGGGGGGGGGAAGGTACGTTTTAGGCAGTCTGAGCGGAAGGCTGAAGGCTAATGTTGAATGCGAGCCAACGTAGTTGCAATATCCTAGTCATTACGTCTCAGGGTTTACTGATATTGGCTTTTTGTCAACGTGTTATGGCGCACGCAATATGTATGGTTGACCATGTCTGGCCACGCCTCTGGATATGATTTGATTTTTACCAGATACATCCGGCGAAATCCTGGTCAGCCAGCTCCTACAGAAAGATCTGGGCCACCGAGACTCAGCCAGATCTGCAGTGACCAGATCAGAGCATCCTGATGTGGATCAGCCAGGACTTGACGATTCAGATCTGGATCAGTCACAAGCATCCACATGTAGAGCAACCAGATCCGGAAAGACAGATGTGGAAGTCAGATACCGGTCAACCATATTTAGAGCAGCAAGATGGGGACAGCCAGTATGATCGGCCAGGCTCTAGCCAGACAGATCCATCAAGATCTGAATTGACCATATTCAGACAGTCAGTTGGGGAACAGTTAGATCCAGCGAAATCCCGGCCAACCAGATCTGGAGCAGCCACATCTTTCCAGTTCTGGGGGAACAGGTCTGGACAACCAGACTGATCGGCCAGGTTCTGGAGCAGCCATACTCATCCTGATCATAGGCCATCAGATCCAGACAGCCAGATCTGGAAGTCAGATCCAGCAAGGTCCCGGCCAACCAGATCTGGAGCAGCCGGTTCTATTCAGATTTTGAGTGGCTGCAGATTCAGGCAGCCAGACTGACCAACCAGGTCCTTGCCAACCAGGTCCTTTCCGACCAGATCCTTGCCAATCAGATCCATCCGGATCTGGAGAGGCCAAATGCGGCAGCCAGATTGAGCAGCCAGGTTCTGTTCAGCCAGATATGGAGGATCCAGATCCAGCCAGTCCCTGGCTAACCAGATCTCGAACGGCCACATTCGTACACCCAGGTCTCCTGGCACTAAGACCTAGACCAGTCTGTAAAGCCCACAATCTAACCAGACATATCTTCAACGTTTGCTACGTCCATCCTTCTCGTCTTTCCCATCCTTTCTTAGGCACACCTCTTTCTCCTTTACGAAGTTGTTGGCTATTTTTGGACGTCGCCTAGTTGAGACATCGCTCATATGAAGTGACAGACGAGCTCCGGATGTTGCGAATGAATATTGAACGACGTTCCAGTCTGCTCGCGCAGTTGCTTGATTACGTACCGCGCCCGAGTCGGCGGAATGGACTCGGTGTCTATAATTAATTCGCCGTCTATGATTAAGCATCAATCGGTAGAAGTGTCTTCGCGTGTTGCAATTGTCAAGGGGCAAACCGATCTTAAATTGTGGAGTGACTTCTTCAATCGCGTCGGTTTGGCGGAGTGTGCCCGGCAGCTTGGAAGATGTGTCTCAAGGTAGCGTGTCGTAACTCACGTATACTTTGGAAAGCTGAAATAGCTGCCGATTTGGAAACCGCTAGAAAGTTCCCTGACAGATCGAACAACTTGATTGATGGTTGGCGTGGAGCACGCCATTTTGGCCGTTGGCCAAATGAACCGAGCCCACCTTAACTCAAGCACAGAAACCAGTGTCATTATTATGATAAACATCGTCATCATAATTTCCTATTGTCTACTCATGAACAGCTAATTGTTTGGATTATGGTGCACAGAATAGGCATGATACATATATGGAGAGGTTAATGTCCGTTCAAATAAGTCCTTATACATTCCGAGATGTCAATGCCCGCTTAAACATGTCCTTTTACAATACATGACTTGTTCTGACGTGCTGCTGATCGCGTACCTTCTGCGGCAAATATTTCACACCACCAATTTTGTTTTGTTTTTCTCACGAAGAACAAGGGTCAATGACCTCTAGCACAGTGCAATGACGTCACGTGCAAGCCACGCTCGTATATATTCTATCCGGGTCGCGTGACCACGATGCGGCTATACGGCACGGGCTTGTAGTTTGCAAACGGACTTCCACCGAACGAGCGCATCCGTTATTGGCGACGTGAGCGATCGAAAGCGTCGCTTTGGTCGGCCCACCACAATTGGTTAAATGCTGAGTATGACGTCAGCAAAGGATGTCTCAACGACGGAAATAAGAGGAATGTAAGAACTTCAATTTTGACGGTGTCGGCAGTGTTGCTTCGAGAGCGCTATGATTTCAGGCTTCCACCATGCCCATTACAAACACCATCGAACTTGTTGCTCACAAGGTAATGACGTCACGAAAGGTAACCGAACGAGGGCGCCACCGAAACATCTCGCCGCTAAGAGAGACGCGAGTCTTTCGTGGCAGAGAGTGCGTGTTGGATCGTGCTAATAACCTTCACTGTTCTCTCAGCTTAAAGGCGAGAGCATGTGAGAGATCTCTGCCAGTTTACTTTTGAAAAAAAAAATATATTTTTGTAAAAGAGGACGTTGATGATAACGCCTATGTTGCATCGCATTCGTGTTTTTGTTTTTCGTTTTCTGATCAGTCGTCACCTCCTGTGAACGGCGTGGAAACGGCGGATTGGGGGGGGGGGGGGGGGGAAGATACTGACACATTCCCTCAAACGGGACAAAGCTTTAAATTGCTTATCCCACAAAGTGCCACTGGCCAGACTGAAGTTTGTGAACGGTCTATTCATAGCCAAATCCGAGACTCCAGCCTCTTTTTTTTTTTATATATAATTAGGAATGTTGCAAACGTTTTGCGTGGTTCGAGTTCGAACAGGTTCCGCTTCTTAGAACTTTTAACGGAAAGTTCGACACACGCTTGACTAAAATTCGACGATATTATGCGCGCGCACGGAAATCCAGAGCCCCAAATCTAGAACGGGGTGACACCACCTGGCGAAAGAGGAAAACAAACGCACTAAATCAGTAAGAGATTCCTCTAAAATTTAAAGCAAACTACAATATAAATTTAGTTTTTTTTTTTTCAGAAATGTTATGAATTTATTCCGAAGAAGACTGGCTACAATATTCAAAAGTCGAACTTCGTCGAATATCGCCAAAAGTTCTCAATTGCCACGAATCGTTCAAACCTCACAGGTCCCATAATAGTTCGCGACATCCGCACTCGTAACGCGAGGACGCCAACGTAACCTAGTGATCTGGTCGGTAGCCCCAGTCAAAGACAGATCCGGATCTTTCCATTGATCCTATCTTCGGCTGCGGCTTCGACCCGTTGTACACGGTCGGTCGGTCGGTCGGTCGGTCGGTCGGTCGGTCGGCATATAAAGAAGCACAAAAGGAAGCGCGACCATCGAACCCTCATCGATTTCCTGTGGCTCCTCCGTCGTCTCGAGCCGTTCCTCCTCCAAACCCCGTGACTCGCGACTTTCCTACTCTGCGCTCAGGGCCTAAACTGACAGCGAGGTGAAGGCTACTCGCTCACCGAACCAATCAGCCGCCCCCTTTTCGTCACCTGACCCGACTCTCTGCGCGTGGGTACCCTCTTAATCTTGTTCTACTTAGAGTCCGGTTATAACCGGTTTATTTTGCAAACAAAATTGGCGCTTGACCAGAGGGAGCTGTATTTCATATACCTCTTAGTTTATGCACAACAGTGTTTTGGGTAATTGCAAATACCTCGTAGTGAATACAAGGCACCGTGTCAGATAACTATAAATGTAAAAAAAAAAAAAAATACTTTCTGGAAGTTTTATTAGGGACAGATGGGCGCGGATATGGAGCAAGGTAAGGGGAGCCACAACAAAGTGGAACGCCTATCACGTAGCACCTACGTTTTTTTACGTAAACAGAGCAAAAAGAAACCTAAGAGGACCGGCGTTTTAGACATAATCCCTGATACACAAAAAAAATGTACTTATTCCAGAAAAAAAAAGCCCCACAAAAAAAGCGACAACGACAACATGTGGTGCGTTCTTTTAACCGGGACCAATGGGGAACCAGGACCGGCTAGCTAGATTAAAGGGGCCTTGAGACGATTAGGGGGATCGGTGGCCAAGGGGGCTAGCGCACACCAGCACGGAGCACGTGGAGCGAAAGCTCGCGCTGCAGAACCCAGGGATCCTGGGTTCAATCCTCACCCCTGCCCGTTTCGATCTGGATGAGCATCGTACCGGCGTGCGGTCGTGTATCACTATTGCGTGATGGACGTTAAAGACCCCAGGCTACCGATTGTACTGCACTGGCTAAATTGCTACAACGAGTGACTCGTCGCAACTTTAAATGGCTGACCAACTACACGCTGTATAAATATCCCCACAACCACCACAATTATTTGAGACGATTTTTAAACGTTTCCCTCCTGAGCTCTATCCTCAACTCAAAAGCGAAGTGAGAAATTACGTGGTCTTGATGTGCTTGGGCAACGGCGCGGATGACTCCCAGCTTCTACCTTGCTTTTTAAGCACACCGTGGAACTTGTCATTCGCAATCGATGATAAGCGCCGTCAGGGCACTTATTGGCCACGAACGCGGACCCAAATATTCGTCGACGGATTGATTGTTGAAGAGCGCATATATACGTCCGAGTGACGCTGTGCTCTTGTCCAGAGCGTGAGCTGGGGTAGGCTGACGTGCTTTGGGTACCGCGGATCTATAGGGAGTATTCACTGGCGACCATAGCTGTGTGCGCGAATGCTGAGCGCGTGCTGATGGCGAGCTTCCACAGTTCTTTTGGAACGTGCATTCCGCACCATCAAGAGTGCCGGTCTTAGCAGCCTATTGATGTGACCTCGATCTGAGCATGCGCTCTAAACAGCACCCACAAATATGGCGTCCAGTGAATACTCCCTATAGACGATTGCAAACAGGGCATCTGGCGGCCGCCATGCTCTTCCTCGTGTGAGCAAGCACGTGGAATTCCAGGCCTGCCAAGGCTATCTTCACGTGCATGCTGCGCGTGCTTGCACGGATGGGGCACCAGCCGGGACGCCACGCTTGCAAACGTCTATAGGAAGTATTCACTGGCGGCCATAGCTGTGTGCGTGACTGCTGAGCGCGTGCTGATGGCTAGCTTCCAGGGTTCTTTTGCAACGTGCATTCCACACCGTCAAAATAGCCGGTCTTAGCAGCCTCTTAATGTGGGCTCGTTTTGAGCATGCGCTCTAGACAGCACCCACAAATATGGCGCCCAGTGAATACTCCTTATAGGGAGCATTCACTGGACGCCATATTTGTGGGTGCTGTTTAGAGCGCATGCTCAGAACGAGCTCACATCAATAGGCTGCTAAGACCGGCACTCTTGATGGTGCGAAATGCACGTTGCAAAAGAACTGTGGAAGCTCGCCATCAGCACGCGCTCAGCAGTCGCGCACACAGCTATGGCCGCCAGTGAATACTCCCTATATCACAGTGAAAAGGTGGAATTGCTTTCGCAGGAAAGGAAGCGCGAAATAGTCCGCTACGTTTTCGAATTTTGGTACCAAAAAGCAGGCTTTTGACTTTCTACCCTCTTTCTTTGTGGCCCACTAAACGATTCGCGCTTAGTAAGATTCCAATCTAAAATTATTTATCCCAACCCAAAATTTGTTTCATGGCCCCTTGAAAGATCGGCTTACACGCGTCCAAAGCGACTGAAACGGCAGCAGTGACCGAGGAATCCGGACAGCCGTTTTCTCCATACATGCAGAGCGTGGCAAGCAATGCGAGGAGTAGCAGCTTCTGGCAGCAAGCACGAGTCGCAGCTAGCTCTTCCGGCGTCCCGGTTGTTTCTGTCGTTTCGCTAGCTGTGGACGCAACCTATACGCAAACGCGTGAACCGGGCTCCAGACTGTGTGCGAGAGAACGGGCCACTCCGCTCCTGGGCTAGCTTCGGCGGTGCTTTCTTTCGTACAATCTCAGCTGATACGCTGATTCATTCTAGCAAGCCGGCCCAGAACGTAGCCTCATATACTGACAAAGCCTGGCAGATCGCCACGGGAAGCGGCCGCCGAAATGGAAAAGGTGGAGCGGCAGACACCGGATGAGACGAGAGAGCCACGTGACTGGCGCCCCGCTGCGGCGAGACGCCGAAACACGCTTCTCCCGAGCGAACAAGTGTGTTTCGAGTCCTCGCCGCTGCAAAAGCTGTGCGCTCACGTCCAGGTTCCGCGAGAAATGCTCCGTGCTACCAGATCCTCGCGCTCCAAATCTGCGACCGGGCACTGTATGGCTCCGTCGTCGAACTGCCAAGCTTTGTGAGTATAGAGGAGGCTATGCCCAGATGAAGAGTGTACGGGCGGAAGCGTCGTGATCACGTGACGTTTGAGAAAGACACCTAGCTAGGACTGGTCCGATCGAGCACATAGCTTCCACCGCACTGTGAGCTCGGGGGTGAGCCGAGCGTATAGGCACCACGTTTCGTCCCCTTATCGATCGACGTCCTGCACTTCGTTTCGCCCCAGGGTGGACCGTAGCGGGAGCCACCTCGGCCATTCCAGCGCTGCGAACGTGCCACGTGACTGCGTGCCCCGCGCTTTGCCGCCCCGCTCCTCAAGGTCACGTGCCTCTCGCGGGCCATTGGAATGGCTTCGATGACTCCTAGTGTGTCACCTGTGGCCTGAAAAAGGGGGGGGGGGGGGGGGGGGCTGACGTCTTGGAGCGCTCTTCCGCTCTGACGACTCCACCGTGTGGTCAGTCGGGCTGGTGATATCCCGACGTCTGCTGCTTGTCTGCGTCCGTCTTTTTTATTCTTAGTATTATTATGGCTGTTGTCGTGATTTTTTCCGTGTACTGACAACGAACCCATGCTTCCGAGTTTCTTTATTTTTTATATTTTATTTATTCGGGTGGGTTTTTCGATTTTGATAGCGACAACTGGGACAGATCGGTCTTACACCCCGAGTGCATTTCGACTTCTTTGGGGAGACAGAATGATCCCGAAGGAAACGAAAGAAAAAAAGAGAGAGTCCGTTTTCAGCTAAATCTATACTTTAGCTTTAGTTTCGACTCGATGCCTTTGACCCCGATGTCTACGTCATGCCTGGAGTGTGCTCTACATGGTGTTTTGTTTTGATCTTCGCAAATATGTTCTAGAAATAGAGCCGTGACGGCTATACACAGGTGTACGGGTTTAAATCTATTCGACACGAGTGGTGCGCGTCGGCGCTTAGCATGAACTCGGTAATCGTGCCACTAAAAAAGAACAACATTTGGCTCTCTTGTGGCTCAAAATCATAGTTCTCAGTTGTCTGAAGCTTTATCTGAAATCACAGAAAACGCCTTTCCGTCCACCAGAAAGGTTTACACAGTTCGCGAAGGAGCAGAGAAATATTGCACGAGCTTCCTAACGCCTGAAACTAATCCCGAGGAAGTCGCACTTTCGAATAATGACGATCGGCAGTTGCGTCTGCTCTGCATACGAACTAAAACGGCGGCGCCCACAATAGTATCGGGAACAGAGTGCCAATATTCTAAGCGTACCTCGTTTAGTGGCTCTAAGTTGAAGTATAAACTGATCCGAAAGCACCGGTAAATGGTGTCCTCGCGACGCTGTTGCGCAAAAAAAAAAAAAAAAAAAAAACTTTCATAAAAAACAAAAAAAACTGCTGCTCTTGCATGAATGTTTTTTTGACAAAGCGCGGTCGTTTAGAGTGTATATATACCTTCTCAAAACGAGATATGACATCCCTATTATGCGCTCAGACACACTACTTTCGCGTACGAATGATGTCGTAACTGAGCACTTTTTCAATTTTATTTTTTTGTGCAGCCATTGGACAAACGTGCACCCAATTTGAAAAAAAAAAGAACTGCGTTAGACAAAAAGGTAAGGAAGATAAATGGATTCCAAAAGGCACCCGTGGTTGTGCATAACCACGGGGGCCTTTTTGGAATGCTTCGGCTTTTCTTCCTGTGTCGGTAACTCTAAGTGATCGTCTTTTAGCCTGTTTTTTGTTTTGTTTTTTTGGGTGGGGGACGGGGGCGAGTTTCGATGTGCGAGTCATTGTATGGACGGGAAAATGCCCGGATGTTGCAGTAACCTTGTGACGTCATTTTATAGATGGTTGCGCCCCCATGTGTGGATCGCGCGTGGGAGCAGGAAGGAGTTGTTTAGGTGGGCCTTTGCTGTTTGACAGCTTCGATTGCACGGTTGTACGGGAAACTGTTTTTTTTTTTTTCTTGAGGGGGGTATTTTTTTTGTGTGTGTGTTGTGCCCTGGTGTCTTTTATACACCGCCAGATTTTGCCGTCTTGCAGGCCAGCTTTTTGGTTTTTATTTTTCTTATGACTTATTTCGGTTTTTATTCGTGCCTATATTTGTGTCTTTTTTTTTTTTCAGCGGTCATTTCTGTACGTTTGTTTTGGTGTAGTAGTTACATACGCTTCTCCGATATCTTTTCGATATCTAAATTCGGTGTCTACTTTCAAAATGGCCTTGACACCTTTCTTTCTTTTTTTTTTTCTCGTGTCTGCCTGGTCGTTTTATTTTACCTCAAGGCGCAGCCGCTGTCGCTACGGGCCAATCGGACCAATCAAACAGTGTTGAAAAAAAGAAGCGCAAACTCACGGGGATTGTGAAGTGCCTGTACGTGTTCTACCATCGCCCAACCAATCACGTACAGGAAAGACCGAGTGACTTGTGCTTTTTTTTTTTTTTTTTTCCCACGCCGTTTGATTGCTTCCGTCAATCCGTTACGTCGGCTGCGTCTAAGAGTTAATTGTCACTCTACGAAGTGCAGTGCCTTAACTTTATCAGCTTATATTGTGTCGTCTACCTTTGGATGTCCTCTTCATATAGGCCTACCTTCGATTCTCACGTTTACAATCGCAGACAGCTTAAAAAAAAGAAGAAAAAAAAAACTGAGGGCGTGTTTTATTATCTTAATTCACGCTTCTTGCTTCCTGATTGGTTCTTTTGACGTTCTTGTTGACTAATGCCGTAATTTCATTGACGGAGGGTGATAATTAGATACTGGCGACTCGCCAAGCACTGCGTTTTTGTTTCTTGTAATATGTCGCCGGCTATAGACCAACACGCGGCTCTGACTTCACGCAGCTGCGGTGGCGCTGTCGACGGCACTGCGCGTGCGCAGACGATTCACTTCACGCGAATTTGGTTTCTGCGCACACGCAGTGCCCGCACCTGGTGTGGGCAAACGCGGGCTTGTTCGTAAACAGCGTGTGGGTCTAGAGCATTTTTGTAATTATGTCCTCGTGTTTCCTGAAACATATAGTGAAGTTATGCTTTTGTTTTAAAGCTCCCTCCCCCCAATCCCGGACTTTTGTCCATCCGTTCGTCCGAGCAGTTTTCGCTAAATTTAGCGGGGAAAGTGGTTTCACGTGACCTATACATTTCGGAAAAATTGACGGCATGTGACATACACGTCAACTCCGTTTCCCCCCTGAATTTAGCTGGGAAATTGCCGTCACGTGACCTATATACCAGTTCGGGTACCCGCGAAATTTAGCGGGAAAATTCAAGTCTCGTGACACCTTGACACCGATCTAGTTTCCCCGCTGCATTTAGCGGGGAAATCGACGTCACGTGACATGACGTCACGTTACCTGCAGAACCATTCAGTTTTTTTTCGCTGAATTTAGCGAGGAAATATCCGGCACGTGGCGCACCAATTCCTTATAATGCATTGCATGGATTATAGGACTTTAGAAGGTGAATATTGCTACTAGTTTTTCTTTCTCCCGCAAAGGCCTGTGTCGACATGCTAGCTGTCAGCTCTGCTGACTTCTTTTATCGCTTCCTGAGAAGTAATTCGTTACAAGAAAACGGATTACTTGTAATCCGTTACTTTTTTAAGTAATTTTGTAATTGTCATGTTACTTTTTTTCGGAACTGGCTTGTAATGTAATTTCGTTGCAAAATATTGGTAACGGATTACTTTAATTACTCGTTACTTTTTAAAAAAATATGAGCATAATACAGCAACTGGAGCAATACGAGTAGAACATTCAGCAGCATAAAGAGAGTTCAGCAAAATAGAAAACATCAAAAAGGGGAGAATAGCCCAGAAAACACGATTTTTTGTATGACCGTTCACTGCCTTTCCCCCGCCTTTCATCGTGTTTTCTTCTTCTTCCGGGCAGGAGAAGCTCTTCGTGTTTATTTGTTTTTGTCGTTTACACCGATTCACCCTTTTCAACTTCTTCGACGTCTCCCGCCACCTGCAGAGACATCAAACGCGAGTCCGTACCCCTTCGATTCGCGGGTTCACAACTCCCGTAACAGACGATGTAGCCTCGCGCGAGGGAGTCGAATTCTCTTTGTCTTTGATGTGCGCTACTGCATTCTAGTACGCTCTCTAGGCACGGCTAAAAAGCGCCCGGCGTGAGGCTTGTGAATAACAGGCGAAACACCCGAGTCAAAAAGGAGCTTTCGTAGATCGCTTCTTCAGCTCCGAATCTCGTAGTGGAGGTAGACGCTGCTACTGAGCATGCGCACCGCTAGCTTTGTCTGCACAATTCCAGGGCTCATTTCCGGAGGCCGCAAGCTAGCGGAATGGCGGGTGTGGTTACAGCTTTCGGTGCCTTGTCAGCTTACGGGTGAACGGATTGCACCTACACGCTTTCTCTTAAATACAATATTTTATTTTTACAAGGACTACCATAATACGGACGTATGAGGAATGAAAGTAGGGTTGCGGAACATATATGAAAAATATCAAAATTGTTTCTATTGTTCTCTGGATAAGTGTGCGAAAAAAAGTAACGTGAAAGTAATTTGTAACATAACGAGTAAAGGAATCCGTTACTTTTCAGTGAAAGTCATTTGTAACGGTAATCCCTTACATTTAAGGCTCGGTAATTTGTAATTGTAATCCATTACATTTTTCAAGTAACGAGCACAAGTCTGTTTGTTCCCCACCTTTCGCGGCCAATGGGGCAGGGGGGTGCTTGTTTCTATCAAATGAGCTGTCCCATGGATGATTGTCATAGAACAGCAGTACGAGAGGAACTCGACGCTTAAGTAATTTTTTTTTTTGTGTGTGTGAAATACGAGTGATATTTAAGAGCCTTACCTCGTACTTCCACGTCAGGAAGGCGGGCTCTTTCATTCTGAAGCCGATCATCCAGGAGCTTTAGGGAGCGCGATTCTCACACCGCGGTGCCGCCATCGCTGAAAGTTGCGAATGTAACTTTCAGCGATGTAACTTAAAAAAATGTAACTTCAGCGACTAAAGTTGCGAAACCAGGTCAACGTACCCACAACGTACCCACGTTGTGGGTACGTTGACCCGGTTTAAACGGACGCCGAAAAGGTGTCTTTGCAAAAAAAAAAAAAAAAATGTCCATCTTTTTGCTATATTTCAAGAGCGCTCGAAATGCCTGGCGTTTGTCAATCCTCAGTGGCATCGTGGTTTCCCGTGACGTTACGGGACGAGACCACATATGCTGACGTCAGGTCGCGTGACATGACATCGTGACATCACAGTGCCACGTGACATCGTATGCTGTTGCTTGACGGGACGTCATGGTCTCGCATGGCGTCACGAGACGATTGTGACGCTGGCGACGTGACTGAACGCCGTGACTTCGTCACGGTCCTCAGGTGATGACGTCATGGTGCTCAGGGGATAACGTCACTTTTCAAAACGCCGATGACGTCACGCGAATACTGCGACGTTATCGGCGCGGCGGCACCATCGAGGCGACATGCCGCGTACGCAAAAGTGCTAAGAGCTGCTCCTATAAATGCCACGCATTTCGAATTGGCATGGATGTCTAGCGGTGCATATTGGCGACGTGCGCGATCGAAAGCGTCGCTGTGGTCGGCCTTCCAGGATTGGCCGAATGCTGACTATGACGTCAGCAAAGGACTTCTCCTCGACGGAAATAAGAGGAATGGAAGAACTTCAATTTGAACGGTGTTGGTAGTGTTGCTTTAAGAGCGCAATGATTTCAAGCTTCCACCATGCTCCTTACAAACACCATCGAACTTGTTGTTCGCAAGGTAATGACGTCACGAAAGGTAACCACATGAGGGCGCCACTAAAACATCTCGCCGCTAATAGACCCCATAGACAAGTGCGTATGCCAACAGAACCATTCGAAACACCCATTGCTTTAAGAGAACGGTGTGTACGACGCGTCCCCCTTGGTGGGACGTTAGAAATACGATTCTGTTGTATGTAAATATAGACCCTCCCCCCCCCCCCCCCCTTAGAAAACAACAACAAATTAGTCGTTAGTTGTTTATACAGCTGGAGTTTAGTCTGCCAGAACATGGCGACATTGTTACTCACTGTAGATGAGCAATTTAGCCAGTGCAGTACTACGGCTAGCCTGGGGTCTTTGACGTGCACCACGCAGTAGTGATGCACGACCGCACGCCGGTACGATGCTCATCCAGATCGAAACGGGCAGGGGTGGGGGTTGAGCCCAGGATCCCTGGGTTCTGCAGCGCGAGCTTTCGCTCCACGCTCTGGACAGCTGCCGCCATTTATAAGCAACGGCGGCAACCAGACAACCGGTTTGTCGGTTGTCTGCCGCCGTCGCTTATAAATTGTTGTCTGGCAATGCCGCCGTCGCTCATAGATGGCGGCAACCTTTCCAGCCTTTCCAGTCTGGCTTACCGACTTGCGACCGGTCATTACTTCATTCCCACCATAGTACAGCCTCGCTGGTATTCCTTCTTCACCAAAGTAAAAAAAAAACTGAAAGCTTTTTTTTTTTTGTCGGCCTGTTTTTAAAAAACGTGTAATGTTTTTTTTTGTCTGCGATTGATGCTTTGTAGAAGACAAACCCCATTCTTTGTTGGTTCGCAGACGGTTCGCCGACGAACCGTCTGTAAACGATATCTGAGCTTGCGGGCAAATCGGACTCCAGGCCTGTTGTTTTTCCAGAATTATTCGAACCTTTTTTTTCCCCGTTTTCTTTGAGTCGCTTAGCAACAGTCCCCGGCTGTTTCCTCAATCGTCCATCGTTTATCAGCCCGAAGTGTCCACTCCAAAAGAAAACGATATCGTCTCTTTTAAAGGTAACGGTCCCCAATGACAAAACGATTACGGTGTGGGATCGATGCCACCTCGATGGATAAATCACTTCGGAGACGCTGTAGAACCAGGTCGGTTTGCTTCTTTACTTACGCATCGATCTATATCTCGATCGCGTTATCGTGCGTCTCGTGTCCAGGCTGTTTCCTCGAGTCCAATGTGTGCATCTTTGTTATCTTCGGGAACATATTTCTTTTTTTTTCTCACTCTCGGGCAATCGTTGTGGGATTCTGACGCAGCATTTTGTAGCTTCGGGTATACACGTTGCTTTTATCTCAATCGCCGGAGTTTATTGTAGGGATTTTGACGTAACGCTTCTGTGTCTTCAGAAATATTGTCTCGTTCTCGGAAGTCCTTCCCATCGATTTTTTCGATCCTGAGTGTTTTTCGTATATATATATATATTTTTTTTCGATGGCGTAACACAAGCGGACGATCGTACACCGTATGTTTCGACATCACGTTGCTTCTATGTTTGGGGATCGTTAATCAATTGTATATAGATTAACTTCTACCGTCTCTCTTCCTGTACTTCCGATCGTGTCTAATTTTAGAGACCGATGACGTAAGTTTGGTTCTATTTATCAGCCATTGAGGACGAGACGACGTGCACGCTGACGTCACAAAGTAGTGCGCGAGGCGGAGGAAACATCCCCAAGGATGGCGAAAGTATCGGGTAATGGGGTAAATAACATTCTTCTCGGGGACGAGTTGTGTCGCGAAATCTTGGGTGGGTTTCAAGTCTAAAGGCCCGTTCACACTCTTGCGACCGAGTACGACTGAGAGAGACGAGATCTCTTAAAACTTTTTAATTTTTTTTTTTAGGACGAGGGAATACACTGGCATTGTGGCGCCATCTATGCGGTGACCCTGGAACTGCATTTCACAAGAGCGAAGGTTTTGGCGGGATTTCCGAGGTCAAATGTGCGTAATACCCATAGAAAGGCTCGTTTATAACATTGACAAAAGGTTTTCGAGCCAAGAAAGAAAGGATAATGCGCGAGAGAAATAAAAAAATATGCCGTACCGCCGAGTTTACACTGCTACCGAATAGATGGCGCCAGTGTGTCCTCTGGTTTAAGAAGTTTTAAGGAACCCAGGTTTAAGAGGTCGCAAGAGTGTGAACGGGCCTTAACGCAATATCTAGTTAATAACAAATTATGATTATTTTGGTAACATGCATACATGCCCGCTCGTCACGCCTGATTGTAAGCAGGAACGCTCCCTTTTTGTGTATTTTTGTGTTTTGTTTGATGTACAGAGATTTTGCGTGCTACCGGTCTTTTGAGGTCGCTTTTCCATGTGTCATAGACATACACTGAAAGACGTTAGAGCCTTTTTTTTATTTTTCATGTTAAAAAAATGAAAGCCGTTTACAACACCCTGTAATGCCGAATTAGAGCGCAGCTCTTGAGGAGGAGGAGAGAAGGGTGCTGAGGGGAGGGTATACCCCTCCTCCCTCCTCATCCTACCTGCTACTCCTCCTATTCCTCCTCCTCCCCTCCTCCTCCTCCTGTCCTCATCCTTCAAGCTCCTCCTCTCCTCCCCTCCCTCCTCCTTATCCCTCCTCCTCCCTTCTCCCCTTCCCCTCCTCCTTCCTCCTCCTCTTCCCCCTCCTCCTCCTCTCCCCATCGACCTCCCCCCCGCGCTGTGCATTGTGGGATATTTCACATGATGTACCGCGCGGTTACGCCGACGGCGACGGCGACGCCGCTCAAGCCGGAAACGGGCGCCTAAGAGCTGCGCTCTAAGAGAAAAGTTATACTCTAAACTAGGTATTATGAAATTTTGAAATGTCCAGTTCAAAGTTTCAGGATTCTTATTAGGTGCTGGCATATAATACACCCGCGAATCTTCCTCGAAGGATTGCAATCACATACATGGCTTTGATTCAAAGGGTTTATTCATCTCGCAGTGTCTGCTTTTGAAAAAAAATTAGGCAGAGACACTTAAGACTGCTTACTTGTAGAAATGCTAAAGCATTCCTATAAGCCGAGTCTTCCCTTTTCAGAGGGCGCGCCGGCGGTGACATCGCGCTCCCCCACTGCGCAGGCGCGGCGCCCCCTCCGGCTCCACGGCTTCCGTGACGATGAATCTGCGTTGCTGCGCTTTTCTTTGTGTTTTATTTTTCTGAGGCGCGTCCGCTTCGACATCAAGCGCCCCGCTGACTTCCGCGACGAAGCCTCTGATATGACGCGTCGCAGCCCGTGGGAATTCCACTTGTGGGTGCCGTTTTTCTGCTACAGACGGTTGCAGGCAACGCCGGCTTCGCTCCATGGGACAGTTAATGCTCTCGCATTTAAAAAGCTGTGCCCTCTTGGTGGGATAATGTTACGCCTTTATAGTAAAATTTCCCCCAGATCCTCCAAGGCGCGAAATGTGAGCAAACCTACGACTAGCCTTGCACAATTAATTTTGGTCACAAATTATTCAATTAGATTACTTGATTACTTGGAAAAAAACGTAATAAGCCGTTATTTGAAAAAAAAAAGAACCGTTAGTTTTCCGATTATTTCAGATACTCTAAACGACAAATTTTTCTGCCGGTTTGAAAACTCTTTGTTTCTATACTGTCTATCATTTTATTAGAATCATCGATTTCTGGACCACGTATCTGCTTAATCCACCAATTTTGGTAACCCATCCTCGTGTCGAACACTTGGTTCGAGGATTCCTCGGTAGAAAACTTGTAGAAACTAAGTGGCGCCATAAGGAAGAGGAGAAAGAAATCGTCTCGGTTTCAAGTAAGTTTAATACTTTCAAAATAATAAAATTACTCTCGCGATTAAATCCTAATGATTGTAATCAAGAGACCACAAAATTACTCGGAAAAGTAATCGATCACAAATAGTATCATCACAACAGGTATACCAGCGTGCAAAAACACAAGGACAAAGGGTGGAAATAGCTGCTACCAGTTGCAATCATGAACCAACACGCCTGCATCGCCACACTCATATCATTACTTGCAATGAGTACCGCACAAGTCTGCGTATACCGTAGCCGAGTTGCGCCATCTCTCGACGTATATGTCAGAAAATGCGAGCGAACCTTCGGCACGCTTGTTCCATGGCGAAAAGGGTCGCGGCTCGGACACCTCTCTCGGTTCTTCCACCGTGGTCGGGAACGCCGTTCCGGACACCAGCTCGTAATAATTCTGCGCGCGAGTGTCGCGGAGATGATGTAGCCATTATACGCGGAAGTGTGCGGCCGATTGACGTGCTGTGCTCCATGAATAGACGGCCCTTCCATCTCTTGACCTTTGTCCCGCGGAGAAGATGGTGCACGCCGGAAATGGGTGTGCCCGTTGCCTTGTACAGCCATTAATGAGAAGAACAAAAAAGGACGAGAAAGAGACGAGCGGGAGAACCGGGGCGTGGTGGGAGAGGGTATGGGCTCTTATGTGGTTCGCTTAAATCACTAGCGGGCGTCATTATGACGGCGGGCGGCCCTCCTTGCTTCGATGGCCGGTTGGGGTAGATTGGTTTTAAATTAGTATTTGCTTTTCTGTGGCGGTGCTCTTCGTGGGGACCGTACCCTATTTATGATTTCCGTGTTCCTCACAATGTCGGGTATAGAGATTTAGTCCTTTTTGTGTGGGATGTCTGGCTTTTTTTTTTACGTTCTGCAATATACGTTTTGTTTGTGTATGAACTGCGATTATCGGATCGTTGATAACCTCGTTGATTATGCGCATATTTAGATTTTTTTATTGTTCAACGCCGTAAAAATGGGCAAGAAGAATAATTTAGTGGTCAGGGTACGCCTAGAGCCACTGTCTATGACAGCTTTAGCTGCAGGAGTAGCGACACAGCGCAAAAAGACCTAGATGCACAACGCCAGAAGCGCCCATTGTGATCTCCATTTTGAGCGTGGAGGTATACCATACATGTTAGCGGCTTCTAGCAGCGTCAGGCGGCTTCTTGGTTAGTATGGCTCATGTACGCGCATGCATGCTGATGGTACTCGAGCTTCTGTCGAACTCTTGTCGAGTCCGGGGTTCGACCGGTTCGGCAAACTTTCGGACTTCTTGACAAAACTCGACGAAGTTCGACATCTTGATCATGTGTTGCCGGACTTCCACGAAACACTCGAAATTCCGGGAGAACTGACAAAATAGACAGTTTTGAAGATTAGAGAACATAACGTGTGCTACACAGCATTAAAAAGAAGAACAAAAATAATACATAAACAAGGCTGCACCCTTCCTCCGCCAAGCGGTGCCAGCTCGTTTTTAAGATACAGGGATGCGCAAGATAGTCGAACTTTTCTAGAACTTTGACATGAAAGTCAGAAAAAGTCGAACCTGGACGAACTTCGCGTTAGACTGGGTTGCTATGGAAACCGAGCCAGCTATGCTCGTTGCTAGGGCACCGTGCGTGACCAATCGCGACGAGAGGCGACACAAGGAACAGCGTGGCGTCACTCTGGCACCTAAGGGTTCAAACCCCACCCCTGCCCGTTTTCAGTCTCGGATGAGCACTGTACCTGCGTGCGGGAGTGTATCACTACTGCGTGGTGCACGTTCAGAACCCCCAGGCCAGCGGTTGTACCGAACTAGCTAAATTTCTCATCTACAGCTAAAACACCAGACGAACCATTGAGGCTGACTAAATTCCGGCTGTCTAAACCCATATTGGACACAATTACTCTGGCAGCTAAAGCTGCCATATACAATGGCTTTAGCTAGGCCGTGTCGTCTCCGGCTGTTTTCCTCTTTTCCTTACATCTTTTTTTGTGGCGAAGAGCGATAATATTGAACACCAAACTATAGTCATTGACAGTTTAAAAAACAATTGTGGGGACGATCACGCAACATGATTTGAATTGTATATTTAAAGTGATACTGAATCGAAACTTAAAGACATATACCTCACGTTCAGAAAGAAGTCAGACGTAATCAACTCTATCTGCTAATGACAATCGCACGCTTGTATTTTGAACGGATGGCTGTATTCTTCGTTCCAAAGGACCGATACTCTATCGAGCGCTCGAAGATCAGCCATCGGAGAGCGCGATGCACCGCGGCAGACGTGACGTCAACTGTCCCAGCACGGGAAAAGCTGCTTGGGGGCTGGTGGTTATGTGCTCCGCCACTTGGTGTCGTCAACGCGTTACAACCGGGTCGTGTGTTTTTTTTTGTTTTTTTTTTTTTAGTTGTCTTTCTTCGCTCCCCGCAGGAGCTGATTAGGCCGGGACGAGAAGGGAAATCCGGTTGGACATTGCTCGCGTGCACGCAGCTTGCCGCGGTACATCCGCGGAGCGTTGCTGCTTTTAACTTCAGAGTGATGTAACGGCATTCGGTTTATTCCTTTTAAATTGTTGGGAGTTTTAGAATAGCGCACGCTAAAGCTTTGCGTACGCAAAGAATAGCGTCGTCGCCACTGCGCATGCTCCGAACGCAAACCAGGTTTTGCGCTTTGCGTCCGCAATTTTAGCGTGCGCTATTTCTCGGAAATAGCGTGCGTACGCAAAGAGTTTTTGCGCTTCTCCAAGAAGTATTCGTGATGAGAAGTTGGCTAAAGCCAAGACGAGCACAGTTAAAAAAATGGCGGCTTCCTTGATTATGTCGGCGGCTGCTTTGGCGGCGTCGTGAGTGCGACGTCGGCGGCATCCTCGCGACTGTAATTTTCAATACGGGACGACATTGTACTCGGCTTGGCAACGATCACCGGCAACTTGATGCTTGTAACGCGCGAACATTTCTCGGCGAAGGTATACGGTGTGCGAAGGTCAGTACACGAGACCTCTCTTGCCGAGGCGACGCAAGCGCACACGACCGGTCAACCGCTCGCGTTGCATTCTCATGTTTAAACAAATCTAAAAAGGTACTAGGACCAAAAAACTTGTTTTTTTTTTTCTAAAGTTACAGAATTTTGTGTGTGAAATAAAAATTCTGACTGTATCTTGGTGGCGTCGCAAGCGCGAGATGCTCGGGCTTTTGCGCCGCGACGGAGAAACGCTATTCTAAAGCTCTCTCGCGTCGCGTGCGCTAATACAAGCGCTAAATTTAGCGCTAGCGTGCGCTAAAATTGCGTACGTTATTCTAAAACTCCCTAGTGTTTCGGCGTTTTTTTCGAGCAAAGAAATTGGTGTCTCCGTGGTGAGGCCAGAACGCGGTTGGCGTTTAGACAAAAAAAACAAACAAACAAATAGGCGCGAGAATTTTGTTGCAGTATCCCTTTAAGTACGTCTTTCTTGCCGGAAATACCGTAAGTTTGCATTGATATATCTTGTGTTTTCTGTATTACTACATTGTTCATATACTCGGCGATCCTAAGAGACGTTGTTTATGCGACGCATATATCACACAGGCAAACGTGGAACATAATCCTGAAACAGCGGTAACCTATCATATCAGTCAGTAAGCTATTTCAATTTTCTGTCACAAGGACGTGTGGTTTATAAATCGATACGGAAGCCTTTCTTCTTCCTCCTCTTATTATTATATAATGTCAAATATGGTGTGATTGTGTCTTGAAGTTGTGACGTTAGAAGCATAAAGTTTATTGTGTTCGATTGCAATCACTTTTCTTAATGCATTACGCACGTTATTAATTAATTTAGTTGAAATTGGTATGCAGTAGCCGGCATTAAAACGTCAGTCCCATTGTCTTTATAAATTGTAAAAAAAAAAGAAAATTACTGTAATTTTTTCGTCTTTTTTTGCGAAGTAAAGATTGAGATATATTCGCTCTTTCGCAATACCATTTTAGGGCGTCGAAATGTAAACACTGGATATGTAAATAACGTCGAACGTCAACGTCCGTTTGCCACCACAGGCTTTCCCGAGATTCCCCATTTACCCCGATATTTTTTCTCTTTTTTTTTCTAGTCTTCTTTTTTTTTTCTTTCGCGCACCGAGTGTCCTTATGCATAAATCTTGCTTTCGCCGACATTTTTACTTAACCCCCTCAAATTGAGTATCGCTTTTTTAACATTTTTCTGTCCGCTTTTGTCGAGTATCTCTTGTAGACTACTTTCAATGCGCGGATTATTGGGTATTGCGAAGGATTACGAGGCGTCGCATCGACAATCCTGTTCACAGCAGATTAAAGTAGAATTTAGGGGGATTAAGAGACTCGGCACGTTGTTTTCTTTTTTATATCTATCTCCCCCCCCCCCCCCCCCGTCCCTCCTTCCCCATGAGTAGAGTCCAGTGGACCCGGACCTGGGAATCGCTCCGGTCGTAATTCTCTTTACAGGCGAGAACTTGACGAGAGCGTGAGCGCCCGAGCGTAAAAATTGGCAGCGACCTTTATCTCCACATTCCTATATGTATAATGCATGAAGTGCCGCATTTATTTAAGGAGCGATCGTTTGAATTCGTTTAGAAGACATTAGACAGCCGTTTTGGGGAATGAAGAACGTGTTTATTCGATTCATTATCCCGCCTCCATTGTCGTCAGATGGCGTCACGTGACCCGATGTCATGCGGCGTGAGGTCATGTGATGTCAGTTATCCTGCTAAACATAGCGGGAAAACGCTTCCCGCCTGGCCAATGATGCGACGCGACCTCAATTGGTGTATAAATAAAGACATTCATTCGGTTTCCCCGCTAAATCTAGCGGAAATCTTTCTGCACGGACGGACGGACGACTTTTTCGGCGAACCGGAGCGAGAACCGGAACTGAACCGTTATTTTTAGCCGAACGGGAACTGAACCCAACCAAAATGTTCACCGTAACCTTCGAACCGAACCGGAAAAATATATAACGGTAACGGGTTCAAAACAATTCGCGGTAGCATTTTTTTTTTTTTTTTTTTGCCGAGTGGGCTAGCGCACACCATCTCGGAGCACGTGGAGCGAAAGCTCGCTTTGCAGAACCCAGGAATCCTCAATTCAATCCCCACCCCTGCCCGTTTCGATCTGGATGAGGATCGTACCGGCGTGCGGTCGTGCATGATCACTACTGCGTGATGCACGTTAAAGACCACAGGCCAGCGGTTGTTGTGCACTTGCTGAATTTCTCATCTACAGCTGGGAGACTCGTCGCCCGTTGAGGCAGACCAAGTTCTAGGCTGTATAAACACACAGAACCCAATTTTTTTTTGTTCCAAAACATAATGCCTTTGAATCCCCAAATCTGCCCAGTATAGACCATGCAGTGTCTGCTCTGTTTCATGGGTGCTGCCACGTTTGTTTAGGCTGACGCCATGACGCAGAAGGGGTGCTGCGCTTTTTGCAAAACTCCGTTTTTATTTTTTTTAATGTTTGCGCATATCGCGGGGAAAGCATGTCAGAAATACATACTCACGAAACTCCGAGAACAACATCGATAACACGAGTGCTGCTCGGTGAGCCCCTCTCTTCACGAGAGCCTGCGTTAGAGATTATTATTTCCCATGTTTATCGCCGGGGGCCAGGATTTCGGACACTGGTCTATAGGTATTTCGGGTGGTAGATAGCGATGCAACAGGCTACAGGCATCAACTCTTTCCACTTGGCCTTCGCCGTTCCCGTTGGCGCGCCACCCGTATTTGCTTTGCCTCCTAGGGAGAGCTCCAAGCGTTTTGACGTCCCGTTGGATCATGTCCTAAGGCTTCTACTTAAAGGACAAACGTGTAACGTATCTCGTACCCTCTGGTCGCGCAAACTATACTACCGAGTTTTTGCACGTCAGGTCGGCAATGCATCCTGTGTATAGTTTTTTTTTTTTGTTTTTGTTATTTTACTCTTGCGGCGTAAACGCTTCCCTGGAGGCGGCTGCCTGTTACAAAACGGCTTTGTTGCTACCAAATCCAAAATATTTCACCTGCAAAAAAAAAAAGCCTTATTAAGCATTACAAGTTCTTTTTTTTGTTTTTTACAAACGGCTTGCTTTAACTAACGTCTTTTTGTCTGGGAAAACAAATACGGGGAAGAAAGCAAAAGAGAGGAAGGACAAAAAGATACAGAGCTCGAGCGGTTGGGCGTCGTGTAAGATGTATAGTTTGTCCGAACTACGCCAGGCATCTAGAATTTTTCTTGTCTGTGATGACTATACACGACAGCTTGACGTCTCCATCTTAGTCCTAGCGAGCCCTAACGCAGTATAGTTGCGTGTTGCTGCATTAACCGCACCAAAATCGCAAAAGCGGACTAAGTTGCGAGGTCTTCTTGCCGAAACCCTGACCGTAACGTTGAACGCAAGCCAGCGTCAAAGCCCCGACCGTCTCCTCGTTTCAAGGCGTAGCCATATCCAAGCCCGAGATCTACGCAAAGCTGCTTCCGAAGCCCACCGTAAGCCTGGACCAGACCAGCTGGATCTTGGTCTTCGAAAGCGGTGAACTGGTAAAGGCATGCCCCTCCGTCTCGAGCGGGCAACAAACTTCCCATGACGTAAAGCAGCCGTGGAACGCCCTAAGCTTTTTGCTGAGCCGACCAAAGCTTGACCTGTCGGAATGTGAAAGGTTCAAGCCCTCAGTTTGAGTTTAAACTTGGGTGCAACTAAAAGGTTTAGGTTCTTACCCGAGTACGCGGATCACAACTATAAAAACGTTGTCAGTAGTACGGGTCGTATAACTTAATAAAAAAAAAAGTGTATTTAGGTGTAGGATTAACCGGGGAGGGGGGGGGGGGGGTTTGACCTTTGAATTACGAAGTCTTTGACAAAATACAGCGTTCTTGAATCGTTTATTTATTTCTGTTAAACCGAGTATACAGGGGAAAAGTTTTTTTGTAAGTCAAACTTTAGCTTCAAGAAGTTGGACCGGGCTCACCGGTTTATCCTGAAGTTTTCGACTTATACAACTTCTGTCGGGAATGATGCAACGTGTACGCGTCGTCGGTAGTTGTTAAACCGACTTCTGACTGTGTTTATTGCACAATTCTTCGCAAAAAATCTTTTCTTTGTTTTTTTTTTTACTATTGGTTAAAAAAAGTAACAATACGTATAAAGGCCCGTTCACACTCTTGCGACTAGTAAGACCGAGAGAGACCAGACCGGTTTTTAAGCCTCTTGCGATGTCTTAGAACCAGCTCCGCTGCAGCGCATCCGGTCCTAAGCCGTCGCAAGAGGCTTAAAAACCGGTCTGGTCTCTCTCGGTCTTACTCGGTTGCATATGTGTAAACGGCGCTTAAGAATCTGCTCTTTCGTTTTGAATCATGACGCCACCGCTTTCGCTTCGGTGCCACAGCCAGTATCCAGAGCCTCCACGTACTATGTACACAGTAACCCAGTGACCTAGGAATCGACCTCTCGCGACCTTGAAATAGTGCCGATCGGGCCAAAGTCGAAGTGGCTTGTGGGCGCAACGCATACCACGTGCATATATACCTATATACTTTCCAGCTACGACATATCCGGGATCTATAGCTATGATCTCTTGCCTTCGCCGAGTCACCGAATCGAATATGTCGCAACACTCCGTGGAAGAAAAATAACAACAACAAGAAGCAAGCATACAACAAAATCCCACAGGCCTAAATATGGTGGCCGCTCGGTGACGTGGCAACCCGGAGTTAAGCCTAGCGTCGCTCGTAAAAACAAGAGGGGCGGAAGGCGGGTGGCCGTAAAAAAAAGGTCGGTTAAGGCAGTAAAAGGGTGCATCTGCCCCGAAGGTTCGCTTATTTATGGCTGCTGTTCGGGCCACTTTTATTTACTGCTAAGGTTGCTGATGCGTCGCACGAACCTCCCCGATGAGTTTACTTCGGATATTGTGTTTTTCTACTTTTATTTTCCTCTTTTTGAGAATCATGAAGCCACAAGACAATGCAATCAAGGACGGGCCCGATACGCTCGTATGCATCCTAAATAGATGTAATTCTATCGGGCGTGTGTCTACGTTGTCATGTTCCCCTAGACGCAAGTTTTCTGTGGCAAAGGGTAGCCCCGTGTTCCTTTCGCACCATAAAATCATCATCATCATCATCATCAACAGCGACCTGAACCGACACCACGTAGAAGACGAGGGCCGCGGATGACGTCATCGTAAGTGAATCCCCGACCCGCCCAAGCGCCAAACGCTCTGAAGCTCAACGAGAGACGCCTGAAGCTCAACGCGAGAAGCTCAACGAGAGAGCATGCGGAGAGTGTGGTTGCACGCGCTCCACCTGCTGGCGTCTGCGGCGGTAACTGTCCTAAAACAAACACCCCAAAACATGTGGCACTTTGCGCACTCGTTCGTCGTTGCCTCGTCTAGATTATCTACTTTCAATATCTCATATGGATAAAGTGAGCGCGCGAAACTAATTTCCCCTCGTTCGCCGCTTCTCAGACGTCCGCGCCATTGCCTGTCCGCCATTGCTTGATCATGTGTTCTGAACAGGTATTGGACACGAGGGTGACGTCAGCATTCGGCGAGGACTCGGCTCCCAATCACACGCTTTGTGTCCACGCAATGGCGAACGCCAATGTTGCTTGGTGGATTTTTTAAAAGGGTCTATTTGAAAGGTATATTGGGAGCCTTTTATGAATTTCCAATATACCTTTAAGAGGTTTCAGGCCTCGGCTTCCTTTTAAAGGAATGACAATACGATATTGACTTTTAATGTCACTTCGCGTCTATAAAATTGAAAAAAATAACAGTAAGCGTTAAGGGAAAATTGAACGTCATAAAGACGAGAACATTAAATTGAAACAAAAGTGTTAGACTTAATATAGTACGTATCTACAGAGCATCCTCCCCCCTCCCCCCCCCCCCAAAAAAAAAAAAAAAAAAAAAACATGCAAAAAAAAATTACGCACCGCCGCTTGCTTTCCGCCCTAATGTAGTGCTAGCGGTCCGAGCCTAGTTTTCAGAAATAAAGGCCTTGTCACATTGAGGAAACACGACGGCGACATCAACACAACTTGTTGATCAAGTGTCGAGCAACATATGTTGGTCGTTGGCTCCGTTGCTCGACAGACCTGTCACATTGCGGAAACATCAGCACAACATGGACGACGGCGTCAATGTTGCATTGGCGTGACAGCTTTCGGCAACAAAGACAGCCGCATGTTTGTTAGACAACGCGTGTTGCCCGGTTCGGTGGATAACAACATTTTGTGCCGACAACACGACAACACAGACTGCTTCGAGCTTGAAGCACACCATGAGTAACGTGCCTATTTTAAATAATTTACCCAAACAAAGGGACGGTAAATGGTACTTAACAATATCCAAGCCATAATGTGCAGCTGAGAAAATTAAAAAAAGAAATGCATACGTAATTACGAAAGGCGATAATTAAAAATGTCACAGCTACCATCGTCAGCATTCAAACAGTCAGTCGAGATTTCAATTGCCGGCAATGATGAGCCCACATACTCCTAGAATACTAAAAATAGCCTGCGTACTTACTCGTTAAAACTATTTTGACAATCATTCACCAAAAGCGAGCGATAAAAAACTCGGAGCTTAAAACGACCGCTGCCGAAAGCAGTCGTGGGACATTTAAAGCTTGACTAACGGCAGCTCGAAGCACATAAAATTGTTTTAAAACCCCGGAAGTCTGCGCGCATGAAGCGATCACAAAGCATATAGGAAAGACAAATAGACGACATTGAAAAGTTTTTGTTATACTGATCGTTTTACCGGCCGACCCGTCACTCGCACTTTTTTTAAACGATTACGGCTGAGTGTTAGGCTATACACAAAACGCCTTGAGGTACACTGGGCGATTGCGTCTCTTGCACTAGAAATGGGAATTTCATGAAGCGTATAAAAGTGGTTCATATATTGGCTGTCGTAAATCATAAGATTAGATGTTATCTCGTTTTTCTTGGTTAGGGCTAGCTGCTTTGTCAGCGAATGAAGAGCATTTCGATAAATTAAGAGCCGGAAAAGTCCTTTCATGTTAAATTTTTGCTATCAGTGACACTGCTGGATGTTGTCTCGTGGTCATTTTTGGTCCTTGGTCGTCAAATGTGCTGGAATTTTGTAGAGGCACATTTCAAACGTCGCCGCACCGCGCGCGAAAAAAAAAAAAAACGCAAACAAACCAGATGGCTGCTTTTCGAGCAGAGCTCGGTTTGACAGGGTGTTTGCTCTTTGACCGTCGGAGGACAAATCGGCCGACACGGTGTTGGGCGACAAAAACATGATTTTCCCAACAGTTGATGTTGTCTCGTGGTGACAGGGTCACCAGAAACACGTTTCCCTCGTGTCGACGGTCAGAGTTGTCCAACTGTTTCCTCGATGTGCCAGCGCCTTAACCGTTATCTTAATCCAAATTGGTAATTGATTTTCTGGAAATTCCATCGAGAAGACAGCGGCCGACTGCGTCCTCGAATACATGGAGCTGAGTGGCAGCTTCTGGGAATGGACTCCATTTTGCCATTCAGAACATCAATCATAACTTTTGATTAAGATAGCAGTCAGTCCTGAAACTTTAGCATCTCGTTCGGACCGCTAGCGATTTTGGCAGAAACGTAGTGTCCTGCAATGCGTGGTTTAAAATTGCAGAAAAAAGGTTTTTTAAAGGGGACGCGCTGTGTAATTATTAAATTTTAGTAGTTTTTGTTTTCTTTTAGCTTTTTTAGCAATATGTTTACAATAAGCGATACTTTAATCACCGAGAAAAAAAAATGCCTTGACATTATTTTTGAACTCCCGTACCAACTCGCTAGACGCACTTTCTTTTTCACATCTGCTTTTCATGACTTAACTATGCAGTGAATTGCGTGAGCAGACCGCGCTAAGCTAAAAAGTGCCACGCCGAATTTTAGGATTCTGCTCCACAAGCAAGCTGACTTTTAAGTCCCAAATGGGGTTCTTAAATTATTCACGAATCCTGTATTTCATTTAACAACGTACATACGAGCTTGAAAGATTTTCTCGTTTTTTGTTGTTGTTTTGTTTCGTTTTTTTGCCGATGAGTTAACGAGTTTTACGTAAGATCAACGGGTTGCTCAATAATTTAGGCAGCAGGAGTTGCTATAGAGAGTTTTGGTTTTAGACTTCCTTCCCTGTATATGGAACAATTTGTCAAGTGCTTTTTTTTTTTTTACCTTGCATTCTTTAGTTGATGTGATAGATGTACCTATGTTTTATGCGACGCCATAGCATCTGTTCTTGGTAGTTCAAGGAGACTTAGGTAATTTGAAGACGGAGTCTTAAAATGTCACCCCGAAAGAGTGTGCCTTTACACACCAAGAACCAATCCCATGTTTGTCGCCATCATAGCGTAGTAGTAGTTGGAAGTATTCTCAGTAGCCTACCCTATCGAAAGATCTATCATAGCACACCCCGATTGTCCATCAAACGGACAACTTCTCGTATTTGGAGACATTTGATGGTCAGATGGTTTCTTGGCTTGATGGCCTAAGGTCTTCTTAGTTTTAGAACATCACAGCTTGTTAGACGAGAAAGATTGCAAAAGTGCCGGAATCAAAAAAATGTTTTGTTTTTCATTCTTACTTCTGAAAAACTACACTCTAAAAAAATGCCTGCGTGACAACATACCGCAAAACACTCAAAGAGCCAATCTCTGCGATCTACGAAATCAGCTCGGCGAATGATCAGGCGGAACATCCGTTTAGACCTAAAAATAAGGTTTGCGCCGTGGCATTGCGCAATGCAAAGCGTCATGCTTGCATTGCGTAATGCCACAGCGCAGACTCAATTTTGAGGTCTAAACAGATGTTCCGCATCATCATTCGCCGAGGTGATTTCGTAGATTGCAGAGATTGGCTCTTTGAGTGTTTTGCGGGTAAGTTGACGTGCAGGCTTTTCTTAGAGTGTACCGCAGGCAGGGTGGACAATAAAACTCAAAATGATTTACATCGTGATTTAAGCCAGGTATGTTTTATTATGATGATATAAATCAGACCTGTTTTCCTCTGATGATTTACATGACCAGTGTTGGAGGTAACGCGTTACTACTAACGACGTTACTGGTAACGCGTTACATTTTTCGCTAACGCAGTAACGTAGTCGTTAGTATTCTGAATGTCTAACGAGTAAAGTATTTTCGTTACTTTTTTACGGTATCGGCTATCAAATTACGTTACTCGTTACTTTTGATCAAAACTTGTTAAATACTTTAGGCATTTGGAAAAGGTCACGACGCCTGATCTGACGTTTAGAATAGCGATCTTGTGCATAAAACTGGAGACGTTAGGGGAACTATATTTATGTCGCAAGCTCAATGGAGGATCTAGCTTCTCTGCTCGAGGGGCAACTACTTGTGCTTGAGCACGCAATGAACAGGCAATGCCGTATCTTGCTGCTAAGACTTCTGAAACTTCGATTTCCTAAAACGGTGGGTTTTCCACTTATCAGTCCATCTATTCACCCATCCATCTCAAAATTCTGCACAATGCTTGTCGCTGCACAAAACCAGCATCCGTCACAGTAAACTTTAAAAACAAAAAAAAAAAAACCTTTCTGACCAAAAGAGACATCCCTTAAAAGGCGACATTATCTCGCTTCTCGAAGGCGAAACAAACCTTTGGCTTCCAGCTAATTCCGTTCGTCCTCCTTTTTTTTTTTTTTTTTTCATAGAGTCACCCCCCACAAGGCTTGAACGAACGACTGTATTACAGCCCCCTCCCCTCCCGTCCCTCCTCTTCTCCCTCTGCTTTGTAGCAGCAGAGGTGGACCGCGGGAAAGGGGGGGGGGGAGGGAGAGAGAGACATCCGTTTAAAACAGTAAACAACTATACCCGTTTTCACCTCAAGAACCGTAGTAAAAAAAGTCCGGTACCTCACGGAGCATTACTTATTTCCCCCTTTCTGCGGAGAATTAAGACATATGTAGGTGAATTTGAGATTAGATTTATGCTATCTTATCAAGACGCACTAGTCTGAAACGCCAAAGGCATCGCTCTTTCCTCCAAGGACCAAATCTCGTAAGAACTACTTCGCGCCCTGTATGAACTATGCGCAAAACTTGCTTTTTTCTTGAGGTGAGAACGGGTATAGTGGCGAAGCGATTTGCTCGTTTCTCTAGTTACAAAAAAAAAAAAACACCTTTTGTGGATTTTTTTACCCTCGCTCTCCCCCTTGCTGCCTGAAAGTTCCTGACCCACTTTTGTACACAGAAGAATCTTTCGCTTGATTAGTCTTTACTTCACTAAGGTCATAATAATAAAAAATAAAAAAAAAAGTTTTAAACCTGGAAAGGGAACTTACAAATACGAGACCTTTTTTTTCGCAGAAAAACTGAGAGCTACTGCTGGTAAGAGGCAGCAAGTGATTATAACCAGTGTGCTGGTAACCGGTGTCCTGTTCCACATAGTGAAGTAAATCAGTCTCTGGTAATAGTATGAACCGGACTGTTACTAAAACCGGCGTAAAGATGAGGGGTGTTGGTTGGCTGGTTGTGTTCCAGCAGTCCCCGTTCGCATGCTGTAGTTTATAAAAGCCAATTGACTACCATCTCCGACTCATTCTATGTTTGAGATGAGCATGGATAACAAAACTCCGTCGCTATGGCCAGGATTCAAGGAAATGTATCAACTAAAAGAGACGAAATCAGATAATTTACAGTTTCATGCCTACTCTGCATGCCGAAAACTAAGCTGCTTCACGCATCAAAGACGTCTAGTTTAAACTTAAAAAAGCGCATCAAGGTGAGTACGTTTCTCGATTATAATTAGTTTTCTCTCCGCTTTTCACAATGTTTACAGATCGTGGGTATTTTTTAGAACTTGCTGATGTTTCACTGCCCTCGTTGCTTTATGCCAATGCTAGCGCTCCCAGAACTTCTTAATAAGTTCATTAAAGCATTCCGCAAGCATGTCGACCATGATGGGCTAATATTGAATAGTTTTCTCTTTCACGAGACCGAAGGCATGTTTGTAAACGAACACATCTCTGCCAAGCATATGCACTCGAACAGAAAAGTAACGTAAAAGTAAAGTTCGTTATTTTTGAAAAGTAACGGTAACAGCATACCGTTACGTTTGTAAAAGAGTAACGTAGCTCAATAACGCGTTAAGTTTTACCAAACTAACGAGTAACGCTATTTCGTTACTTTCTTTCGGTAACGGGCACAACACTGCATGATGAAACCTTTCCCGCCACAATAATCCCAGACATACTTTTGCATTTACCATCTATCATTTATTGATTCTTTCTATGTGCATTTGTTTATATTTAAGTAAAACAATCACCCAGAAATAGATATTTGTACCGCGCTGAACACGAGAAAAAAAAAAAAAAATTCTGTTCTGAGCAATCGGAGCCTTGCGCTTTCATTCTGCCTTCCACTTTTCAGATCAGTTACGCAAAACAAATCATTACGCGAAAAAGAAAACTAGAAGAGTAATGTCTATTGCAAGCAAATCAAAACGCGAAAAAGCAAGCAAAGAAAGACTTTTAATTTAGAAAAAGAATCGAGTCGTTTTTGTTCTAATATTGCGGGTTTACGTCAAGAAAATGTTAATTAAAGTACTTTGTGTAAAAGTAATTATTGATTCCGCAATATAAGCAGTCATTGGACAAATTATCAATTAATCTGCCATGTTCAAAAATACATGTTGTGATAATGAATGACTATTTTCGGTCTACAGTGATTTAAATCAAGTTAATCCGATTTTTATCAAAATAATATGATTTAAATCTAGTAAATGTAATTTAAATAAAATAAATAATATTTATTTATTTTTTGTTATAAAAAGCGTGATTTTTCGCACTCTGACCACTGAGGACAGACAACATTTGATGGTTTGCTTTTCACACACTATTGGTAATCACTGGGCAGCCTTCTAACAATTAGGTTGCCGAAGAATCAAAAGAAGGACGACCTTCTTTTGTGACTTTATGCTACGCGACTTCATCAGACGTGACTTCATTAGATACAACTTCATCTGTTAGCATAAAGTACAAGAACGTTCGATGCGGAATGAAAATCGATTTTATTAATGGAACGAAAAACAATCTATAGGGGGACATAAGCGGATCTGACGCTGTGAAACGAACCAGAAAGATTGGCGCCTCCGAATAGAAAGCTCGAACTTTCACCGAATGAGCATTGAGCAGGTCAGTTTCACCGTGTGAAATTTGAAGGAGTTGTTTTCTTTCTGTAAAGAATAAGAGCAACGAACTTGCCAAGGCCGACAGAGACCTTTGCGAAAAGAGCTCTCTGGCCGCCGCCATTTTGCGACTCGAGCGACCCCTATTAGTCAGAAATTTCTGACACCCGCCTGAGCTGTGGAAAACCGGTCAGCGCGACTCCCCACCTGCATTGTCCATTCGGAGATCGCCGGCTTTTCTTGAAAAGTTTTACTTTGTTTGCCTGTTCAGGACGCTTAATATGTGTGTGTTGAATCTTCCACTTTGAGAACCAGAGAATATCAAGGCTCGTAGGCTGCTCGGCCTTCGCCGGAAACGAACGAAGAGAGCGATACTTCAATTAGACCGCGACGCGGGCCGGACGTTCTTCCAGGATTATTTCCGTTGCGAGAATCTCCGTAAAGTCTTCCCGGCTATGTTCCCGGTCTTCGCAAAAGTTAGCTGATAGGGTCGGGTCCGGGGTATGGGAACGGAATAGACTGCGTTCGTTCATTTGTTTTGCTTCTGTGTAAAAAAAAAAAAAAAAAAAAAAAAAAAAAACGGCTTTTTTTAAAACGTGCTTTGGAACAAGCCGGATTCCGTCCGATTGTCGTGAAGTCGCTATCGTCGGTCGACACTGTATATTGGATATGCTGTGTTATTTGAAACCTCTCTCAAGTCCTCTTCGGATAACGTGGCCCTGTGGGATACGTACAATGTACGTTGCTCGATTGATGAGACTCGTTGAATTTTGTGTTGTGCGCGGGGAGTACCCAGGCAGTTCGGCCTTTGTAGATTGACACGGCTGAGTGTATGGTGCCGTAAAAAAAACAAATCGACATCAAATGAAATAAACAATCCAGTTGCATTTGTTCTGCCCCGCACGGGCTCACCAAAAATAGCTTCCATTTGTTTGTTTTTGTTGCCAAAAACCTTACAATGCTTTCTTAAAAACCCCGAGAATTTCTATTCGCCATAGAACAAAAAAGAAAACAAAAAAAAAAACGGCAATTTAGTTTCCACGTGCGTCCGGAGTTGCGCTTACGCAGGCTGCCACAGCCTAGCGCAGTCGGGCAACACTGACGTACACTCTCGAAACCAGGGAAGCGCGCTGTAAATCGCTTCGTTGGAGACTGCCGCTGGAGAGGTCTTACCACTGATCTCAATGACAATTGCTGGATCGGGCTTCTCGCTCCCGCGAGTGAAGCCACCGAATGGCCATCTTGCTCGTAGAGGATTTGCGGTTTTGCTAGCGTTGCGGAGGCTGGCGGCAGCGAGCTGAAAACATGTTTTCTACTCGTTCGTCGTCATTCGTCGAAGAAGATTTTTAAGACCCTGTGTAAGGTTGAGACTTGCTGTTGAGAACACGTGGAAATTTTTACGAAAGCGCTGTGCAGCAGGAAAAAGCCACAAAAAATAAATAAAGATTTTGTACTGCTGATTTGATTGCCATAAGCGTCTAGTAAACAAAACAAAAAAAACGCGCCGCTGATGCCGACCCCTTCCCCCCCTCTTCCGTCTCCACTGGACACTGGATCAAGCTCATTTCTGGACCGCGAGTGCCGCAAGTTACAAATACAGTCAGAGTAAAAGTTAAACGCTGCCCAGAGGTATTCATACGGCTTCACGCCAATTGCACTCGCAAAACAGACCCACACGGCACCGAAACGAATCTTGATCGGTATCTAAGCGTGCGAAGGCACAGAGACGCAGCACTTCGGCGTGCCAAAGAAGCTTTGATCAGGCCGCGAGACCGGTGACACTGGCTTTCGACGAGTTGTGCCTCTACATACGGCTTCATGCACATTGCACACGCAAAACACATCCACACGGCGTCGATTCTTGATCGGTATCCAAACGTGCGAAGGCACAGAGACGCAGCACTTCGGCGTGCCAAGAAAGCTTTGACCCCGCCGCGAGACTGGCGAAACTTACTTTCGACGAGTTGTGCCTTTTTCCTGTGACACTGCTCTTTCGTTAAATTGTCTACGTGTTCACAACGGCAAGTCTCAACGTTTACACAGAGTCTTTAGAAACTTCTTCGGCGAATGACGACAAACGAGTAGAAAACGTGTCTATAGCACGCTGGCAAACCGCAGCAAAAGGCTAGCAAAACCACAAATCGTCTACGAGCAAGATGGCCGTCCGGTGGCTTCACTCGCGCTGCAGCACAAGCGGGGAAGCGCGATCCAGCAATTGTCATTGAGATCAGTGGGTCTTACCGAGTTAGCGACGCCATTAACCCGTGGCGCCACCTCTCGATAAACACAGCGAGCGGTCTACGCACTCCGTTGTCTGCCCGCTGCACCTATCGAGAGAAGAGGCCGCAAGTTAATAGCTTCGCTAGCTCGATCGTCTGCCAACGCACCCTACGTCAACTTTGGCAACTTCGTTGCTCTGATTTTCTTACAGGAAGTAAGCTATGCCTTTAAATTTCGCGCGATAAAAATTACCCCTTCATTGCACGTTCGGTTAAAATTTTCGGCTTTTCATCTGGAGGTGCCAAGTTCTTCCGACTCGTTTTACAGTGTCGGATCCAATTACGCCACCTTGTACATCCCAACTATGGTTCTAATGACAACTCTGCTTTATATCATATTATGTCATACGTTAATTATATCAGCCCATCATCACACTTACTAGACGCTCCACCGCGGGCCTCATATGGTACGGGCCACCGCCTTTCCGCTGTGCCGTGTGGCTCTCCCGGCCGTGTCATTAAAGGGGCACTGACACACCAAAATCATATTTTTTTTTTATTATCCGAAACGATTGAAAACGATGCCGGGACATTACCCTCAAAATCTGAAACTTTAAAATTCAGTATTTGTGAATTAAAAAAACAATTTTCAAATGCCGAATTTGAAGTTCCCGCGCGATCCGCGCCAGTGCAGTGAGTCAAATTTTGCGGTCTCCTGCGACTGGACTTTCTTTCGGACCTCCGCCGTTGCCACGGCGACCCCAAGCGAGGAGGAGGTGAGGGATAGAAGGGCGCCGGCGGGAAAAAAACCGGTTTTTCCCCGACTCGCCAACGAGCGCCGCCAAGTTTTCCGAGGGAGGGTACAAATCTAGGAAGCAACATCACACCGAACTCTGATTTTTGGTATCTCAAAAAGAGGGGCCGTAGTGCGTTAGCAATTGCATTAAAAAACATGTTTTACGATTGCCGTTATTAAATGTTATAGAAATGTCACCTACAAAGCTTCTAAATTTCCTGAATTTTTGACGTCACCGATCAAAAGAAGCGAGGAGGTGAGCGGCGGGAAATACAAACGCCAAAACTAAAAGGCGCGCGCGCGCGCGCGGGAAATTTATTTTTCCCGATGCGTTTTTTTTTTGCGTGTCTATGAATACAAGTTTCATCGTTTTAGACAATAAAAAAAAATATGACCTTTGGGTTGTCAGTGCCCTTTTAAAGGTTATTTCACGAGTGGCCTCCTTGACTTCCTAAGTATTCCCTAAAACGGTTTCCGATTCGGACCTAAGAAAGCATTGGAGATATGTTGTGCCACACCGCCGCCAGATTTTGAAAACGTGTATTAATCTAGCTACGCATGCGCCACCTAGCGATGGTCGGATGAATGGATGCCGCTAAACCCCTTTCATCCGCGGTCGCACTGCGGTCACACCCCTCACGCATATATGCGTGAGGCGTGTGTCCGCAGTGCGACTGGGGCTCCACCGCGCGGCCTGCCGCTGGCAACCTTCGAAAGTCCGTCGACCAAGGTCGATGGAGCTTGCTGGAGCCGTCCACCGAGCTCCCCACCATGATGTCCGGACGGACATCATCGGAAATAGTTGATCGTGTGCGTGGCAGGCTTCATCGCAACTTTTCGACTCTCTGTAGGGCTCTGACAACGTAGTCTTACGCGGTAACCTTCGTAAGATTCTGGTGGTCTGTCAGCCAACGTTCAAAGACTCTTGGCGGTTCCGGTTCCTTAGCCACCGTCACAGACTTGATCGTCCATCAACCATCATATTGGGGTTTATGGTGTGGGGTTCCTTATGGAGGTCGCTCTACTGATAATCGCCGCCCGATCGGTGTGCGCTCCGCTTGTCACTCGTCACTCAGGGAGTGACATAACACAACGAGAAGACAGCGAATGGGTTTACTGTACCTCCCGGTTGCCCGTCGTCGAGAGCCGGCAGTCCAGGCACGCCGACCCTTGTTGTCGCCCGTCGATCAGAGCTCACAGTCGGAGTCCGTGTCCAGGCCTGCGGATCGCCCTTCCCGCGCCGGCGCGCGTTGGTTGGCTGTCCCGGGCTATCACTGCCCGAGTCTCGCTGCAGAACCACTCCGGGATCGTCGTGGCCTAGGCCAGATGGTCAGGGCTCGCAGTTTCCACCGGTCTTGCTCCAGACCTCGCTGTTGGACCGCTCCGGGGTTCGCCATGGGCCAGGCCAGGCAGCCCGGCTGCGTCGTTCCTGCCCAGCTCCAGCCTCGCTCAGCACGCACTGTCTCGCGCCAGCTCGTGACTTCTCCGCCGACCGCCTGTCACGTGCTCTCTGCCTCGTCTTTCACCCTCGGCTCCCACAATGGTCTATGAAACTACCCCCAGAGCAACGCCCCGGAGAGCGTCTGACTGGCCTGAAAACACCATCAGGTGTGCCTGATGTACCATCAGACACCGCCAGAAAACTCCGAGGGACCAGCAGGAAAGTTAGATGAATCATCATAAACGTCTTTATATTTTTTTTTTATCTGTTTCGGTTTAGAGGTGAGACAGCCCAGCTTTCTTCGAGTATAGTGAATATGAAGTGATATTTGTTAAAGGGATACTGAACTGAAATTTCGAGCTCACAAAACAGGGCTGGATAGATAGGCGGGACGCTGCAAAACCCAAAAACATCTCTCCTACAGCGATATCTCCAACGGATCGCCGTATTTTTGGAAAAGAAGTTTGCGATTGAACACGGCCGACGAGGCCGACGAGACAAGGCACGTCACGATTCCCATTCCCTCTCCTCCTCGCTTCATCCCGTCGAGCTGGTGAACCGAAGCGAGGAGGAGAGAAGCGAGGCCGCTTCCCCTCATTCTCAAATTCTCCCGGAGGACAGTGATGTCAGAGATCTCGCTTCATCGCGCCTTCTTTTCCAAAAGTACGGCCATCCGTTTGAGATATCGATGTATGACCGATGTTTTGGAGATCGTAGCGTCCCGTTCAACGCTTCTACGGCCTTATTTTGCGAAATCCAAATTTCGGTTCAGTATCCCTTTAAGGTATTGTAGTGTCTCGGAATTTCTTTCTTCCGAAAAGTATGACTTCCAGAAAAAGAAGGAAAAAAAAAGTGATTATCTTGGGAGAAACAATTTTGGTAACTCAATATCGGGATGTGTAATGACCCTATTACCTTGATTGATGTGTGCGGCATTTTTTGGACATTTTTTCTGGCCGGGAATTTCGACAGGTATTACAGATTCGCTCAAGACGTCGAATAAGTGAATGAATAAGTAAACATCTCGAATGAAGCAACGGCAAGTCTAAATTTGAATATCGTTCAAGTTCCATTTTTGTTTTACAGGTGCAGCAACGGCGCACACCGTATCGCCTTCGCCTGTGTCAGACTATTTCATTCTTGAGATTCTTCGGACGACTTTGATCGAGTGGGGAATATATTTCCGTTTCATATTTCGACTTCGTATGCGGAAGCGTTATTAAAAAATTTATACATTTCATTTGACGGTGGAAACTTACGCGGAACTGATGTGCAGCCACGTCTGTTGATTTTGACATGTCTGTAATTACATCCAATCTCCTCTTCGCTATGAACAAAAGCGGGTTTATCGAAAAGGCACCAGTATTTTAGTTCTTTAGCCCTCCTCCCCCGTCCCCCAGAAAAATATAGTAACAAAAAATATTTAAAAAGCGAGGCTTTTATTTTTGTCATTATTACTATTATTATTATTTTTTTTTTTTTTTTACTTTTCCTCCGAGGAGGGAATCATACTTCATATCTAGGGATTCAATCTCGAGCAAACATTGATTCTGGGCCTGCATAACCTCCTTACACTCGTCGCGCTACACTGTTAATTTTTTTTTTTTTTTAAGTCATAAATTTTTTTTTTTTTTTTTTTATACTTGCTAAGCCTGGCAGTTCTACGACGGAGCCATAGAGTGCCCGGTCGCAGATTTCGAGCGCAAAGATCTGGTAGCAGAGAGCATAAAGAATCATTTCTCGGGGAACCTGGACGTCAGCGCACAGCTTTTGCAGCGGCGAAGACCCGAAACGCACTCGTTCGCTCAGGAGAAGTGTGTTTCGTCGTCTCGCCGCAACGGGGCGCGAGTCATGTGGCTCTCCTCTCATCCGTTGTCTGCTGCTCCACGTTTTCCATTTCGGCGGCCGCTTCTCGTGGGGATCTGCTAGGCTTTGTAAGTATATGGGAGGCTATGGTGAAGCATTCTGAGAGGTCCTTAATGATTGCGCGAGGAAGTAACGAAATTAAAATCGATGGAGCATGGCAGCAAAATAAATAACGCCATAGTCAAGCCCTTTATTTTCGCTTTCGAGTTATTATTGGTTTTATAATCTCGGGTAATTACTTTCTCCGGAGTCATACGAATTGTGCCTCTCTGAACATAAAATGCGCCCATTGCACACCCGCAGTATCCGCAATCGCCTCGTCATCCTCTCATCTGTTTGTAAACAACCCTAGGCACGTTTCTCCTGATTGCTCTCGACAAAGAAACATCCCCGGAGGTTTCACCCGTAATTCGATTCGATCTAATTACGCATGCTAATGAAACGCGCAGCTTAGCGCTGTTTCAAGCTAATTACTGTGTCTTTTTTGCATTTCTTTATCGTCACACACTTATTTTTCTTCTCACCGAGTCGTTGTTTCCGTTTTTTTCATGTTCACCTCGAAGACAACATCGTATACACCTTTTCCTGTATTTCTTGTTCATATTTCGCTTACGTGTTTCATTTGCCAGTGTTTTTTGTTGTGTTTTGTTCCGCCCTTTTGTTTTCCCTCCGTTCAATCGAGTGAGTTTCTGGGCTCTCTGGACTTTCTGGACCTTCACACTTAGAGTGGAAAGTCCTCTTTTATTGCGGTCTCTTATGTCACCTCACCTCTCCTTCGCTTTCTCAGGCTGACCCTTGTGTAGCGCGGTTGTTTGTCTTTGTTTTCCTATTCGCGCGTTCCTAATTCGTCGTTCAGTCTTCTTGTACACACGCACACTTTTTTCTCTTTCTCACTTCATTATGCTCCTTTGGTTTTGGTTGCTGTGTATTTTTTCTTGCTTCCTTTTCCCAAAACTTCTTCATCCCCCTCACACGCTGTACGTTTCTTGACTTTTGCCCGCCTTTGTTGTTGTTGTCACCTTTCTTTGTACGTATATATATATAGTTCGACAAGAGAAAGAAAAAAAAAAAAAGCTATACATGTGTGAAGATTTCGTTTTTCTGGTGAAACTTTCTCGTGTCCTAGTTCATCCTTCCCCCATTTTTTTTCTTCGTTCCTTTCGTTCGTTTCATTCTTCGCGAAAAGGGGAAGTTTGGGGAAGGAAGAGCGTGACTTTGGATCGATGGGAACTGCGTGTTGCTTTCACCACGGATTCCGGGAAGAGTGCTTGGTCATCATCCGGTTTGCTTAATCCGCGTGTCACTCTCAACGCTCCCCCCCCCCCCCCCCCCCTCGCGGTTTAGCACTCTGGGTAAAATGCCTTTCCTCTTCCTCCCCATGAAATCCCTTTCTTTTCCATCATCCTTTCAATGGTTTCTTTTCTTTTTTTTATTCCTTGCCGAATATCCCTTTCCTTCCTTCGGGCGTTTCAACGCTGCTACCAAATTCAAAAACGGGGAACCACGATTTTTTTTTTACCATTTCGTTGAGAAATATTTACATATATTTATAGAAGTAAGGTTAGAAAAAAGTAATCGCGAATTAGAAAAATTCGCGCATGGATGTTTCTAACTTTTACATTGGCGAAACTTGAGACGCGAAAAACATTGCAGTCTCAGGTTTGCCTAAAGTGTCAATCTTGATAATTTCACCCGTATGTTAGTGTTAGTCTATTCTTGTTCCTCTTTTTCATGTTTGTGCGCGTCGTGGTGGTGGTGGTGGTGGGGGGGGGGGGGGGGGGGGGGGGGTTCTTTCCGAAATTTGAGATCGGGGAACGACGAATTTTCGATTAATTATTTTTGTTTTTCTTAAGAGATCTTTATATGAGATGAACGGTTAAAAAAACGCATCGCAAATTAGGAAAATTTGCGATGAAGTTTCCTAATTTTACTTCGGCGGAACCTGAGACGCAAACTACCGGAATCTCGGGTTTACAGAAGGTGCCACATTTTTTGCCTCTGTTGCGTTTAAAGTGTCCCTCTTTTTTTTCATCTCGGCTTCTCTACATTATCTATAAGTGAGCACTTACAGGGATACTTCAACAAAATTTGAAATATACCCGTCATGTTCAGAAACAGGCTGAGTATGAACCACAATATCCGTAAATGACAATCGCACATTTGTATTTTGAGCCTGATAGCTGTATTTTTCGCTGTAAACGGCCCACTCTGGCAAGCGCTCGGAGAGCAGTCAGGGGAGAGCACGTCACATACGGCGCAATCGTGACGTAGTCTGTCTCGGGACGAGCAAAGCTGTGGCCAGGCTGACGTCATCGGGATGCCCGAACCGTTCCAGCCACCGAAGCGGTTTCCGCAATTAACCGCAAAGCTGATTCGGAGTGAGGGGTTGATCTTCTATAATCTTGTAGAGGGAGAATAGGGACGTCTGGTACACACAAGCGAGAGTCCCGTCCCGTTGTGTAAAGAGTTCCTCCCTCGCCTCTTCTCTTGTGCTGGCTGTAGAGCTGTCGGGAGGACGTCAGGTTCAAGGCATGTATAGTTCTAGGCGAGGCAGTTATCGTCACTACCTGTCAAGGTTCCCAGACGGGCATTTCAAATGAGGCTTTAGGGACATCCACCAGGTGCTCTTTGCTAATCGTTTAATTAGTTTTAAAATTCCTTGTCATGTCTTTTTTAACGAGCTATTGGTGTGTCCGATGTGATACTGCTCCTTTGAACACGTAAATACCAAGAAATAAGCCCCGAAATTTCGTTGTAGTATCCGTTTAGGATACACGTCTGCCGACTAGTGCACGAACAGTGAATACTCTGTTCACGGATGTGTTATTGCCCCAGAATAGTGAATACTCTGTTCACGGATGTGTTATTGCCCCAGACCACGCGAACATTCCACAAAAACTGCGAAGATTTTACAAAAACAGAAGGCACATTGTTATCAACCTTGGATAAATATATGAACGGATGGTTCCGTTGAATCAGGCTGCGGCAGAGCGCCACCTGGCCTTACTACCGCTCTGGTGAGTCACCAATCGAAAAAAAACATTAAACGAAGTGTAATTCCCCATCAAAATTCTTAGATGTAAGTTTTTTTTTTTTTTTTAATTTGTTTAGTTCTTGTTTGCGGAATCAAGGCAAAGAAAAGGAAAAACAGGTGGCTTGACGAGGTCTCAATGCCGCTATGAAACACAAGTGTAACAATGAGGCCTCTTCCATAATCGAAGCGATCCCATGGTGTCCAGATCTCAATTGAAGCATCTTGAATAGTAGTTGGCAACTGAGTTTTGGTTTTGACGGGCCGACTTCACTTCACGACATCACGTCACGACCAAATACAGTCAGTGCGTGCATTTTAAAATACGCGACTTTGTTTAAATGTATAGACCTTTTCAGCCTCCGTCGCATGAGCGCTGCCATCTTGGAATCACGTGACGTGGCCGCCATAAGGTGGCTACAACTCGACGTTCCCCTCTCCCCTCCGCGCCTTGCCGAAGGCGTTGCATTCGCGCTTTTCGTCGTTTCACCGCGTTTCTCGCCTTATTGTAAATCTCCACCCGATGCTTACATTTACAACTTAATCGCATGCCATCATAATGTGCACGACGACATGTGCAGTTAATTTTGTAACAGATCTGTACTATTTTAACCGCCGGCGTACCGGATACGTGTGAGAAGGGAAGAGGTACAAGAATCAGCGTCAGCCCTGGCGCGTATTGAGCCCAATTATTTATGACAACTGAAGTTTGCTCAGTGATAGTGGCAGAATATTCTAAATAAGTATAGCGCAATGTATATAGATAACCGCGGATTTAGTATTTTAAGGAATGTGACCAAAATACTCAGCATATGAAGCTATGTGTGTTTCCTGAAAGTTTCCTGCCTTGCCTTCGTAACAAATTTAAAATAGTTGTTTTTGATTATATGGGATATATAAGATATATAAGTAACGAACATTTAACCCACATTTTATCTGATGTTCGGGATAATGGTAACGTCCACATCGGACGATTTGTTTGTTCACGACATTACACCTAAATCTGCTAGACTTTCTTAATGATTTTTGCGATATAAGCTTTTGCTTCATTTATTTATGAATTTAGAGAAACTGTACATTATGTTCGGTCCCATATCTGCCGTCATTATATCGTGTCAACATTTTTTAACGCAAAATTTAATTTATTTATTTTAATTATTTTGACGCAAAAACCCCCGTGAAAAAAAAAAAAAAAAGTCACAGGCAGTTTGAGAGTGCCTAGGGCTCATTATGTTATGCCGAAAAGAAGCCATATATAGAAAAATCACCCGATTTCCGCGTTATTGTTTCTAGATCGCATAAGTTTCAACGGAAATCGGTCTATACAGGTTCACGAAGTCGTGCCTAGCATTCGACTTCAGCCAAACGTACGGGAAATCACTTCTCTCGGACCCTTTAATATTATTTGGCAAAGTTTATACAAAGACAACATTTCAGACCAACTGAGGGTCCTGTCACTTATCTAATGTGCCAAGCACGTCGTAATCAAATGTCAGTAAAACAAATAGCTAATTTTCTAACGCCAACTTTGTGAAATGTTGTTAATAAGTACTTAGCAGGGTCAATAGCTAAAGGAATTTCCCGTGCGACCTAGGACGGACTATCGAAGTATTTCTCGAGTACTTAATTTTGTTTTTAAGAAAACAGCCCGAGACAATATTCCTTATTTCTTAGAATATCTGCGCTGTTATAGGATACATTTTGAATCTCTAAAGTTCACAAAAACATGGTGTCCGCAAAAATCGGACAGTAAGCAGTGAACGGGCGACTTTATGTATTTTTCGCTATTCAGGAGATTTTTAGTCAGGTTGTGGACCTGCATTTTTACTATATACATCTACTCACTAGTCTCTTTATTAGTTCATTTTTATGGAAACTAGGGTCAGTGGGTACGGCCGTAGACAATTGGAATCATCCTTGTGCATCGTAGTCGTTTCGCCGCCGAACCTGATCGAAATTGACGACGAACATGACCAGATACATTGTTAAGTGTTCGTAAAAAAGTCCGCGAATATTACCCGAAACCACTTCGTAGTTCTCAAATTGGCTCAGTACCACAGTTTTATCAGTTGTGTTCTATAACGGGCACATTTGTGCCACGAAATTATGCGAAACTGACATTACACGATAAACACAGCCACTAGCGCGCTTAAACCGAAACCAATCAAATTGAAGCCACCCAATGGCGGCGAGTGCGCCAGCGCCCTCTATCCGCCGGTCGGGTAACTACTGAGATGAAAAGTTCTATAGACGCTTTACACACGCGCCAGATTGAGCCGCCATAGCCGCCCTTCTCTTGACTTACCGAGATGCCGAGCCACTGAAGCGGGCGTTGACGAGTCTCCACAACGGCCTATGCTGGGTTGAAGGACACAGTAACACTTAAAATGGAAATAACCTGTCCTGCTGTGGAAATGATGAAGTCAAGCGAACGGAATAAGAGGGAACAAAAACTGAAGGTCAGTTATGGCGGCGCCCATGCACAGCTGCTGTAAAGCGTCTATAGTACTGTAGGTGTTGCCTATACCGATACGGGTACAACGCTAGGGCACGTTTTTGTAGCGTGAGCTACACTGGCCGAGGGTGAGCAGTTTTGCGTGGCTCCTGGAGAGCCGTGCTGCGCATGCGCGAGGAGCAGTGACGTCACATGGCGCACAGCTGGCGTAAAAAAAAAAATCAAATTTGGGGTTTTACGTGCCAAACCAACGACGGGCATCTGGCACGCCCCAGCGGAGGACTGAGGATTCATTTGGACCACCTGGGGATCTTTTGACGTGCAACCGAAAGCTCGGTTACACGGCGCCTCCTCCGCAATAAGCCTCCGTCAGACTGCCGGCACCTCGGCCGGGATTCGAACCCGCCACATGGGGATCCGTAGGCCTCCGCTCTCGCCTCGGAGCCACCGAGGCGGCTGCACAGCTGGCGCGCCGGAGCCGCCGCCGCCCCGCGCTCCGCCACCGCCGCGCGCGCCTCAGCGGTCTGCGCATTTCAGAGGAGTGACGTCATAGCCGCCGCAGACGCACTGGCGCCGCCGCGTGCCCAGCTGTGCGCCTCCGTTGCGCAGTACCAAAGTCTGACGCTGCACCGGAGCCGCTTGATAGCGGGGCGTTTGCCAGTGTGGTATAGCCATGGAGAAGGAGAGTGAAATTGCTGCTCAGCGGCGCAGAAGAGCGGAGAAGCTTAACTCATCGGATCCCGAAGTAGTCACATAATGCGTATAGCGTGTGTGTGTCATTCAAGAAGCAGTAAGCATAATAATCAAGCTAATCCTAGACCACAAGGAAAGCTAAGAATAACCAGCTGAACCTAAGCTCACGCTACGTATATCCTGGCATAGCCGAGCTCAGCCACTGCAATTTTTTCTCGGGTTCCCGACGTGCCGGAATTTGTGCGCAGTGTAAACACAGGACGATGACGGCACATGGAACAAGTAAACTGGGCCGGTCATCCTGTTCCATCGGCTCCTCGATGTCCTAGCGCTAGGCTTCTTAAGTTACTCCGAGTCAGGAGGGTCCTACTACACTTTGGATTGGTAGTTAGGCGTCCAGAGAGGTACGGGACGCGAAATGTCGTATTCGTACTCCTCACTAAGCCTTGGCAGGCCCTTACGGTCCCCGGGGGACCGTGTTTTAACGGGGCATCAAGATGAATGGGTGCAGTGCGAGCGAGAGGTGACTTTATTTCTATGCAGTGCTGGGATGCTCTACTTCGTCGACGCGGCAATCGATACCGAAACCATGCCGTTCCTCTCCATGGCCAACCGGATCCCATAATGAAACTCGCGCAGTGTTGCTTGCAAGAGCTCTTGATAGTATCCATTGGTCACTGTCAGCAGTTGAACAAAGAACATTCAAAAATAAACAAAATCCATAACCACTGGGCAGCGAAGACCATGGTAAACGGATCAAGTAAAGTCTGTATAAATGTGCAGACAATAAATCAATGCGATAACGACATCATCTAAACGTAAACATCAGAAATCTGCCTGGTTAGCGATAGACTGAAATGTAAGCCCTAATTACGCGGACAGCCTTACCGCAGCTATAGTTCACCCTTAACTGCAATTATGCTTCCCTCTCGGACAACTATTTCAGAAGTGAAGAGCGGACGTGCGCAGCTCTGGTGGGCACTCAAGATGCGCACGTGCGCCCATTACGTTGACTGCATAGCCGCAGAACTTTGTCCACGTATATATTGTGCGGTAGTTGTGCATCATGCCATATAACACCTGAGACTGTGGTGGAAGAAATCGGAAACTTTTTAGTAAAAGGAACAGACACAGAAAGGGACGTCTCAACATGATTGGCTATGACATGACTAGCTATCACCAGCTCGCCTGCACACTCACGGTCTTTTCACTGGTAATTGTGCCTTAGCGCTGGTGGAACTGCTGCGCCATTTGGGCCGAACTGCTCGAGAACGGAAACCCTGCTACATGCTGCTCCAAAGGTTGTATGTTTGCACAATTTGCGCCATGTCTGCGCCAAAAGGGAGCTGTTCTCAAAAAGGAAACTGAAAGTGTCTGGCACGTGGCATTCTTGGCGATGCCATTGAAAATGAAGAAAGTACAGTTGTTGCTTTTTTGGATGCCTAAGTACTATATGCGAAGAGTAGGGCTGCGCGGCTATTCGAATTATCAAATACTAGTTTCAAATTAAACGCTATTTAATATTCGCTTCAAAATTAACTGGAATATTCATACTTTTCGAAGTGTTGATGGCGGCGGGTTAGTCCCCTTGAGTGCCCTTCTCCTCATGCACCCATGCACTGCGAAGAAGCAATACCCGCGGAGCTGATACCGCGATCTCGCGACTCGCTTCGCCGCAGCGCCATCGCGCACTTAGGCGAAAAACAGACTTTCAAAGTGTTAAAACGCACGCGTGCGCCTAGTCTAAGAAAAAAGAAGAAAAAAAAAAGAATATAAAAAAACGTGATTGGCAGTGCGGTAAATGGACTGAATGCGGTAAAATCTTCAAAGTTTAACTGTGGCTTTTATGCTAGGATGTATGTTAGGCAGCGATGTTTTAACAACCTGTGTGCATTACTTGTGCTTGTTTTCATTCGGATTTGAAGAAAATATTTTCATATAGCAAGAAGATTTATAAATCCCCTCAGTTACGTATGGCGGGGATTCATTATCGGTTTAATTTTATGTGAAACCTGCCATTTACTTGCCATGCAAATGTAGGCATTGGACTGTCTGAGGCCACAGTCTATAAATATAGCTAGATTAAATTTAACAAAGCTCATAAGTGGGTCATTAGAAGCTTGGGAACAACATTTGCGAGTTCAGCTGAATTTTTGTTTGAGCATGGTGTAACAGCAGTGAAAGGCATGGAGAAAGGCGCGGCAACTATTCCCTATTCGATAAAGAAAATATTCGGCCAAAACCACTATTCGCTTTGAACTTGCTTCGAACTCAAAATCCATTATTTGCGCATGCCTAACGAAGAGTTATTGGTTTTTGTGCGAACGGTGCTCACATCGATCGCGTGAATAGGTAGCGCTAGTCGTTGTGATCAGTTCGAGTTGCTATGTGCTCCGCTTAGCTGCTGTAAGAACAGTAGCAGGTTCAATACGAGCGAGGGTAGCGTGAGACACATTCAACACAAAAGTGTCCGTTTGATGACGAACTCGCGACAATTCCCTCACCGTCATACCAACCTTACAAAGTAGCCAAAACATTTTTTTACATAAAACGCAAACGGAAGTCGCCATCGGTACTCCTTATTAGTTAATTGAAACATCTGTAAAAAAAAAAAGACCGGCGTATGATTGTTCAGTAAATAAATAAATATCTGTAGTGGCCCACTCCCCTGCATGTATGATACCTTAAATAGTCTGGTAACATTGCAACAACTGAAGTTTTTTTCCACATTCTAACGTTTAAAAAAAATAGTATAAACAAATTTTGACATGAAAGCTTAAAAGTGTCTGCTCCAAAAGTGGGAATCATGTTCCAAAACCCGTTTTTCCCTACTACAAGAGCTGCTCCAAATCACAATTTGTCAGTTCCACGACTGTGACTGCGATTTTTGGGCTCCGTGGAACTAGGACAGACACACATAAATGCAGTTACGCTACGCCACCGTTACCATACTATTCGCGACTCCAGCGACCTACAGGGGACGCCACTATCGGCCAAATATGGCGGTTTAATACAGGTCGTGCCGTGCCATGTGCCAGCTTGACCCACAACGCTGGGGCATCAGCGAGCGAGCATTGTACTCTCAATGGTTCGCCCCGCTTTTTATCCTCCGCGTTGCGAACCTCCGGCGATTTGTCGATGCAAGCGAGCTTCCAGAGGCTCGACTTTCTTCGAGGAAGCGACGAAAGGACTGCCCACCCTCCTTCCACGCTGCTGATGAACGTTGGTAAACGCGAAAATGTCTGGTTCACGCAGTTGCGCAGGTTCCGTGCAGGGCAACCTGGCCAACAAGCTGATACTTCAGTAATGACAGAGTCACCGGGACTAACTGTTCCATTGCGCAAACCACCGACAACATGGAATCGCGGAAGCCACAAGACAAGAGCAGAAATCGCAAAAGGACCGGTTCAGGTCGGTTCAGTGCTTTTTTTTTTTTTATCTCTTCCACTAAGTGCCGTCCGCTTCGCTCGAGTCGCGCACTCTAAAAAAAAAAAAAAGGGGTATCACTTTACACCCTTTCGTCTCATATAATACACCCCAAAACTTCATTTCGACGTACAGCGCCCTATAGTCGGACAGACGGCGCCAAATTTTACGAAGGGCTTGATAACTGTGCGATATAACTTTTTAAATAGCTAAAGTACGTATCAGAGACCACATAAAGAAAACACTGAGTTTTTGCAGTAGGGCCAAGAAAACCCCGATTATTTTTTTGTTGTAGCCAGTAGCACGTACATTAGCTATTTTAATAAGTTGTACCACACGGCTATCGAGTCCCTCGTAAAATTTGGGGCCGTCTGTTCGACTATAGTGCGCTGTACGTCGAACTGAAGTTTTGGGGTGTATTATATGGGACAAAGGGTGTAACAATACCCCCTTTTACACCCTTTTTTAGAGTGCGATTACTCTTGAACAACGTTCTATGGCTACGCAGTCAAAGCTATGGGCGCACGTACGCTTGCGCGTCTTGAGCGCCCATCAAAGACTTGCACGTCCACACTCCTCACTTCTTAAATAGCTGCCCCCGCAAATATAGTCTAATAACTGTGGTTGAGTGTAACTGCAGTTAAGGGTGACTTGACTAAGGTGGTAACTGTTGTTGAGCGTAACTGTGATAACTATAGTGACTGTAACTGCAGTAACAATAGTTGTGGTAATCGTGGTAACTGTAGTCGTGGAAACTGTGTTAACTAGTGGTGGGTGTTAACTGTGGCAAGTATAGTGGCGGTAACTGTGGTAACTATTGTGATGGTAACTGAGGTAACTCTAGTGAGTATATAACAGCGCCCGTGTGCCCGTAGGGTATAAGACTCGAAGCTCTTACCAAAGTATCAACTAATCACCGGTGACCAAGGAACCAAAAAGATGGTATTGAAATGTCGGGGATTTTGTCTTCATTACAACTTCGGTCTAGAGTGTCGAATCTTAATCAGTGACAACATCCGTGCACGAATAAATTGCTACGCCTGAGAGCGAATCAATCAAAACATTGGAAAAAGGGGAAGAGTACAAAATTGACAAACACACACAGCAAAAAGGAACGGGTGAATTTCTTTATTATTTAGTTAATCTATCTTTCTGAGAAAAAAAAAAACAAAAACGTTTGCAAACGCATCCGTACATTAGTAAATATCACAGCTTGTTCTTGTTTTTGCAAGCACTCGACCCTTCTTTACTTTTTTTCTAACTATTCTTGTTTAGCGATGCGACTTGACGCCACGCCCTTTACTCTAATAAATTGCCCACAAGATGGCGCTGGAGGACGCGACATCATCATCATCATCAACGTCAGATCGACCAACGTTACTGGAGCTTGCGCCAGCGTTGAGATTGACTGACCTGTCGTGTTTTTTACGAAAAAAAAAATGTTTAAATCGGCTCAAACTGTTGAAAAAAAAAAAAAACCACTACTATACTCTGTTGCACACTAAGTTCGACCGCAGTCAGGGCTACGATCCGGTTGAGCCAATCAAAAGGCACCAAAAGTGCATCGTCACGGCACTCGTCACCTTTTTGCGTTTGCATGTGCCCATGCGCAGCTCCGACAACAGCCCCACCTTAGTGGCGTGACGTCAGAAGGTTGAGCTGGTCTATACGAAGTATATACTATATGTATATCTCGATTACCCAAGGTCAAAAACATATTCATGTTCCTATACGGCAAATGTAACTTACTTTTTTTTTAATATTGAGAGTGCTGTTGTGGATTTTTTTTTTTTGTTACAAAACTTAATCTCAGCGACAATGAAGATGTTTCCACGTGGCAATCCAACGAAGTGCTTCTTCTTTTCTTTCTTTTTTAGACTCCCCACGCCCACAGCACTCGAACTCTCCGGGTTTGCTCGTTTGTTGTTTGTTCTCACTCGGGTACTCGCAGAGTTTGAAAGCAGTATTTCTTTGGGCGCTCGCATTTGCTTCTATTGACACGTGCTGCGTTTTTTCGAAAAAAAAAAGAACGGGTAAAAGCATATCTGCCCTTAGACTAACGAACATCGTGCTTTGAAGTATCCCGTTGTGAATTCTCCGTGTCTTCTATAATGTAATTCCTCAATTCTATTGATTTTTTTTTTCTTGCGTGCAGAGTTACATTAGATGTTACTTTCAGAACACCATATTGCTGTTTTTCGATTCATTTCGCTTATCATTGCCGCCCACGATGTTGAGGCTGAAAGCATTTGACCTTTCGGGCCTTGCTGGAGAGCACTTAGCTTTCGGAGCGGTAAATGCGTTTCAGCGCGTTTCGGGACAACACAAACAATTTAATGGGTCTTCTCGGCTGGTCCATTTTTTTTTTCGCAAATGTTCTCGACAATTCTTTTTTATACTCAACTCTCTGGGATCGCTTTTCGTCCCTTGCGCTACACAAAGACGGAAACTGTATAAACATATTCTTAGTTTTGTAAACAGGTTCCTCACCGCGGTCGGTGACAGGTTAGGTTAGGCTAAGGTTAGGTTAAGGTTAGGCTAAGGTTAGGTTAAGGTTAGGTTAAGGTTAGGTTAAGGTTAGGTTAGGTTGGGTTGGGGTTAGGTTTGGTTTGGTTAGGTTAGGTTAGGTTAGGTTAGGTTAGGTTAAGAGTAAAGTACAAGCTCCTCTCACCACTTTGCACTTTAGTAGAGCGAACGCTTGAGGTTGCTTTCTCTCCAGCGACATGCGTAGCGTGCTGGCGTCCTAAAGGAGGGCGCCAGCACGCTGCGCCTGGCGTCGGTCTTTATACGGAACGCTGCCTCGGTTCAACCGAAAATAGCTAGTATAGTTTTCGGACAGGCAAACAAATACTTCGCGCCACTGCCCTCCCCCGTGCTGGCATTCAAAGCAGCTGTCGCAAGAAACGCAGTTAACCGCTTCCCACTCCTCCAAACAAGTCTCTGCGTTCGGAGCGAGAGCTGTGTGGCAAGTGAAAACACAACGCAAGCTTTAAACAAAACTTGTAAATAATGTGAAATAAATCCGCGTAACGCTTCAAAAAGGCGTCGTTACAGGTGCCGTGTAGGTCACATTTCTTCTTTTTTAAATCGCGTTTTAAAAGCAGAATTCGCACACCCCGTTTAAGGTGTTACGATTTACGCCATTCCTACTTTAACGGCCTATATACCGTTAAAGGGGATGCGGTTTTGTGTTGCGCCAGTCCCATTTTAATATCCATCGCTGTTTTATTTTCCAAAGCTCCTAGCATCACGACACAGGATGCCCGCTATGGTGCAATTGAATTAAAACATTGGGTCGATCGATTCATGGATTGATTTCATCGTACGTTCGCCTGCACTGCAGGCATGCCAGACAAATAGAAAGGGTGCACACGGTGGCGACGTTAACTGTAACTTACGAGCTAAGTTGAGAGATGGGTAAATTACACCCGTAACGATTAAGGTACTAGCTACCTTGAAAGGGAATTGGGCTAATTGCGAAACAAAAAAGTCATTTTCTGAGGAAAGATTGAAACGCCCGGATTAACAGAACGACCGCTTATATTCGTATAGCCGCCAAGAAAGCAAACAAATCGCATCGCCTCGCAAATGGCAAGCTGCTTAATCTCTCGGTAAACACTTTGGCGTAATGAGCTTCTTTTTCTTTTTTATCCCCTTTTCCTAAATTCTGCTATCGCCCGCGTTCTTCCCCGCGTTTCATTTTCGCGGCCACAATGGGTTCCGCTTAAACTAGTCCCGTTTATTGTCGCACTCCGAATAACGTGACGTATAAAAGGTCACTACTGAGTAAACACGCACGATCGCCGCCTTGTACAGATGTATGTCGTTATAAGCAGGGTATGTGCGTTCATTTTCTTGCGTAGCGAGTTTGTGTATTGGCATTCCTTCGCCATGATCTCGACCGGAAGAGTCTAGGAAATGATTGAGTATCCAAAAGCGGAGACTTAAGTCATATGGAAGTTACGTCGTCTAATGACCTTTCGACATTGATACACATTCTGAGTTCGCTTCGGATTCTAGAGACATAACTCCTTAAAGTAAATATCGCGGGGAGACTAATTGAGGGATTTACAGTTAGGTTTTGTCGCAAACCTGCCGTGGTTCGGATTTCGACCCGGTTCGATGCCTTCGAACTTTTATCGCGAAGTTCGATCAAAGTTCGACTATTCTGTGCATGGGCGAAAGTCGAGAACGAGCGCTTGGCACAAGAAGGGTAGAGCTTTTCATTCAACTGACCAAGGATATTAAAAACCTATGTATTTGTGCTTAACTATGGAAAAAAATGATACGAATGTTTCTAAGGAACATAAGATAAAATATGAGACCGTAAAGAACTTCCAAATTGATATAAGTTTTGATGTGTTTATTGGACATATCATATATTTTTCCTTTTTAATAGGGTGTTCGTAATTATTCCCTAAAAGTTTGAATACGAATGACCAGGTAACTAGGTCGTAGGCTTTCCGGTTTTAATAAAAAAACACCGATAATCATGAGTCGGTGCCATCAATACGAAGTGGGCAGAAACCGAAAGACACCGATGAATAAGTTGCTGCCAAAATTACAAAACCCGATTTCTGGAAATGTTTGCTCCAGCCCTACTAGACTGAAACACTTCATTTTCGAATATGATTTTTTTTTTTTCACTGAGAATCACCATTTTAGCGTCCATCTGAAACAGACCAGGGAAATAAACCGATATTTGAAAAATTAATTACCACCGAAAAACATCCGCCGATTTTTTCTTATAAATAAACATCGGAATATCTACGGTTCAAGGCTGGTTCACACACTTGCGTTTGCTTACGACCGGAGAGACCTAAAATCTGTTTGTGAGCCTCTTGTGGCTGCTTATACGACCGGCTGCCCAGTCATAAGCACTCACTATGTCACTTAAAACCTGTCTTTAGCCTTTCTGTTTGTAAGAGGTCACAAGCTTGTGAACGAGCTTTTACGTACATATACGTTATTTTAATGTGAAACGTTTTTCGGCTAAGTGTTCAGAATTTCGTGAAGCCAAGATAAAGGCGTGGCCGCGAGGCTCGACACTGATTGTTTGACGGGTGGGATAACGGGGAGGTCATATGACCAGAGAGTTAGGCGAGGAGGAGCTCGACCACCTTTGCGCACTGAGCGAGAGGACCTCGCGAGTATGGAAGACTCTGGAAGATTCCCAGGTTTATCAGCCCGATTAGCGGTAGTACCGCTTGGTTCTAGGAATAACTTTCGAGTGTACAGATGGTACGCGTTAAACTATTTGATGAAGAGCGTCATGAACGTAGGCGTCTGGCGTCTGGAAACTCAGAGTATCGCTTAGCGTTTGTGATGCCAGAACGTTTTACGTATGCAACACAATTGCCTTGCAATTTGCCACACATCTTTTTTCCTCAAAATTCGAAATTACGGTGCGCAATCAAGGCAACACTATTTAAGGACTCGAACTTCGTCCCACCTCGCCCGAAAGTCGAAGTATTCGTCGAACCAGGTCGAACCCCCAGGTTCGAAGTTGAGCCTTGGGGTTTGACAAAAAAGTTCGCTGCATCCCCTAATTACAATACGCGGCGTGTTCAAGAATGGTGTACGCAATAAGATATTCGTTTACGGTGCACCTTCATTATCCTCGTATACCGCGTGTACGTGCATCTCGGTGGTGTGTGTGTGTGTGTGTGTGTTTGGGGGGGGGGGGGAGGGATTCTGTTTGCGGGCGGTTAGCACATGCAGAACCGTGATTGCGACGACGGGATCACTTTTGTCCCCTCCGGGGGATTGGGCTAATTGGGGACGCGGGGAAGAAAGGGAAAGGGGGTGCGTGGACGGAGGGGGAAAGGGAGGAAAGAAAGGGGTCGAGGCAAATGGGGATGCCGGGGAAGATTGAAAGGAAGGCCACGTTACCGACGAAACAAAGAGGAACGCTGCAAGAGACGCCTAGGCAAGATGTAGGGAAAAGGCGAAGAGGACGGCAAATAGGGGTCTAGGGGAATTGGAGAAGGACATGGCGCAAAGGAGTCTAGGGAGACCCGTGTATTGAAGGAAAGACCGCCAGACGAAATTTAGGGGGAAAACAGGTATTTCGAGCGAATAGATTGCTATGCTTCGTTTGTCCCAAAGCCGAGAGGGTAGTGGAAGCTACGTGCTTGTTGGACCAATCATAAGTCTGTCTTTTTGTTGTTACGTGATCACTTTCCCGCCCATACCGATGCGCAGAGAGAGTGGAGTCCGATGATGAAAGGGAGGCGGCTGATTGGTTCGACGAGCCGGTAGCTCCCATCGCACTGTCAGGTTAGGGAAACCCGTTGAAAACAGGAATAGAGAAGGTGTAGATTGTTAGAAACGTGTGATATAGAGAAGATGAATGGGGATTTCTAGTGACGGTTGGCCGAACCCGGGTATAATTGAGGAGACCGAAGCAATGCGGTGCACGTGGTCGCAGAAAAAAAGCTGGCGCAAACAGGAAATTGGGGATGCCGGAGGTTAGGGGAATCTAGAGAATCGGGAGAATAGCGGAGACGAGAAAAAGTAATTTCTGATTTAGGGAAAGTAGAGAAGCTAATTTTGTAGCGAAAATGTATTTATTAAGAAGCAAACGTTGCCAAGAAGGGAACAACAAAGCCGTGTTTATCAGTTTATGGAGAGAGGGTGAAAATTATAAGGGACTCTAAAAAGGATTCAAGATGATGAAGATAGGCGGTGGTGATGTGTCTTGGGAAATCGGGAATAATGGAAGAGAGCTAGAAGGAATATAAGAAAAATGGGAGAAAATGATGTTAGGACTCCAGAGAAATCAGGGGGTCTAACAGACCGCAAGTACAGAAAACGAGGACACGGAAACAGGAAGGGAGCAACTGGGGAAACGATGACCGGAAAAAGCATATGAAAGTTGTTAGGGGAAAGAAAGGATAACCAGAAGGAGGAGGTTAGCGCTGTTAGGAAACGCCGGGCGGATAACGAAGTTTGGCGGAACGCAGAAGAGAGACGATGATGCAGGGAAAACAATAGAAAGGCAGGCCCAAAAAGGAAAACTACGCATTATGATAGCCCAAGGTGGACTCTGGGGAAAGGATTAAGGAACCCAAGGAAAAACGTAGGAGGGTAATAACGAGAAGTGGGGATTATATTGTGATCAGACAATATCATCTCTTAACTTAATTAAAAAAAATCTTGACCCTGATGGGCTGAATTGCTAGAGACTCTCCAACAAAGAGGTGTGTTTATCGATAGTACGTTAACAGCAAAAATATTGAGTCATTAAACGCTTAGGAAGGAGAGGTAATTTGACATCTGAAATAGGGAAAAATGAATTTCAAACAACAACAACGAGAACAAAATAACGTACCGTCGATCATTCCGTCTGTCAGAGTTGCAGAGGCAACACAGTTCAAATAATTAAGTTCAGGGAACAGTATGTGTATATATAACCCGGAAAAAAACGAAAAAAAAAAAACGAAAAAAAACAAACAGATAGTGCAAGGAAGCAAACAGCGCGATATTGCGAAATTGAAAACGAAGTTGTTTTTCCAGTAAGAACATTTCAGTATATTTTATTAGCAACACGCGGAGCGAGATTCCACTAGACGAAACTTATATGCTCCCGACGACCGCGAGGATTGGGGAAGCCGACGGTACTTGGGGAAGAGGAATAATATTGGGAAAAAAGGAGGAAAAGAGGCCACCTTGTCCCTAGTGGAGTTAGAGATCTGTCGGACGGAAAGAGCTCATTTACAATGGTGATGGGCAGAAACTGCCTCCGCGAATTGGGCTTGCGGCCGCGGGAATGTTTATTTTATTTTGTTTTTTGTATTCGTGTGTTTCTCAGTGCTGTCGGGACGGACACCATGTGTGACTCGCTTATTACGTTACCGCGGTACTTCCGCATCCTGAGATTTGGGAATTGATAATAAAAAGAAGAAAAGTATAGCGGCTCGAATATTTGTTGATCTTGGCCGTCCGTTTTTTTTTTTTTATCTTTTTCATGCGTGCACTTTTTGTAGCTGGTTTTCTTTCCTTTCTGTATTTAGGGAAAGAAGTGGGCGCTTCGCGGAAACCTGGGCGACGTTACTCGCGTTTGTGCCAATCACGAAAGGCGGACGGAATGGAGCTAAAAAGAAAACAAACGGACAAAAAGAGCATTTGCCTTTGTGTTGACTTTGGCGACGAGTTTCAAATTTTCTTTTTTTACTCTGCCCTTTTTATATACTTACTTAATAGGATGTTGTTGTTTGTTTGTTTCCTTTCGCGGTTGTTCAGAACTTTTCGCCGACCGTCGGTTGTGATGGAACGCTTTGTTCGAGTTTTTTATGCGTTACTTGCTGATAAAAGTTTTTTTATATGTTTTGATAAAACAAAAAAAAACTCGAGGTTTATTGTTATTATTTTGCGTTTTATTTTGATTCGGATCGTGTGGCAACACGTATTCGCTAATGCGTAGAATTGGGTTTGCGGAGCATAATTTTGAGATAGCGCTAGCTGAATGGACGTTTCTGCTGAAAGTTAAATAAAATAAACAAAATAGCGCAAAAAAAAAACTATTCCGAGACTTTCGAAGACATTTCAATGATGCAACGTTTTCAACGCTTTTGTATGTGATTTTCTATCTTGTTTGACGGACGCAGCGAAGGCGGTTTTCTCTCGGGCCTTTTAAAAAGGTGCGTGGAAGGTTCTGCAATAACGTGTCTTTCGAGTTACTTTCGAAGTATTGCGTGCTTGTATTCTTTTCTTGTAGATTTGCTAAATTTGTTTGTTTGTTTTTTGTTCGTTTGTTTCTGACCCGTTTAAATGGGCTTTTAACGAGGACATGTGGGCACGGAGCTCGCCTGAATGGGTTAAAAATGGCGCTCGAAGCAAGGTCACCACTAAACGAATACCAAAAATATGAACCGTTTTTTTTTCTTTTTTTTTTTTTTTGTTATACGAAAACGGCAAAAACGGAATTTCATTCAAAACGAAGCGCACGCGCCCTCTCGTTTTGAGAGGTCGTCTTTGCCACGTTGTTTGCCGACATTGCGGAGAAGCCTGACACACTTTTCGCGTTCTGAAAACATTTGCCGAACGATTTTTATTGTATTATTTTTTTGCTTCTGCACGCTTTTGCGTTTTTGTTTTATGCGCCACTAGGATAAGGACTATACTTTTATTAAAACGCATCAATTAAAAAGAAAGATATTAAAGATAAAAGAATGTTAAGAAGAAGACTGCACAGCCCGCAACCACTAATACTCCTTTCAGCCTTAAGCAGCGTTTGCACTGGCAATACACCGTACAAGAAGATGGTCTCCGATGAACACCGTGTCTTTCTAATGATGTGCGAGCGACGTAAGTGCGGCTTTGAGCTGCCATTGCGGTGGAAACTGCGTACTTGTGGGAAAACCAACCACCAGCCGGTCTTGCACAGGGTGACACCACGCTTTTTTACACGCACACACTCGCGCGCGGAGAACGGGGACGTCAGACGCGATGAAATGCAGGCGGTCGACTGGTCCAGCGACCACGTCGCACTCGCTTCCACCGCTCTCTCCGTTCAGCGGTGTATGAATTCTGTTAACACATCTTACGTGACAACGAGGCCATTACCGAAGTTTCTGCGTCGGGCATACAGACTGAACATGAGCGCTGCCCTGAGCGTCGGGCAATACTCGCGCACAATGAGCCAGGACACGAGCCCCGGCCGAACGATAACGCGCTACCCTCGAGTCCAATCAGCGGTCCGCATTGGCGCCCTGTGGGTGACGTAGAAACTCCGACACTGCGGCCTCGCTATCTAAGAGGCGTTGGTTACGTGGCCACTGTACGCCTCATCAAGAGGACACGGTGACGTCACACCGACGTCATCATCCGATGGTCAAAAACGTTATCTGGTTTGGCCACGGCAATTACCAGTGAGTGGACCTCCTGAGACGACGTGGCCGTAAAGGTCCATTCACTCGGCAGCGTTTGCTTAAAAGCTGAATACGTTTTTCTTTCTTTTTTTTTTTTTTACGTTACGTATAACTCGCCGAAACATCCGTGCCTCGAATGACTCGTTTATGTCTACTCCTTGAACTGGTTGCCAAGGCTTTGCACGAAATAAATGTCTCGGTGACTCTCGTGCCCGTAACCAGACGCAAGCTTACGAAAATCAACCGGCATTACGTTTTCTTACGTGGAATCTCGCGTGCAAAATTACTTTCATTGGCTGCCGCGCTTCGGGCCAAGGACGCGTGCCGCGGTGATTTTCGCCGTAAGCGAACGTAAGGTCACGTAACATAACGGATTGTAAGGAAAGTGCGTGCAAAAAAAAAAAAAAAGAACAAAAAAAAACCTCAGAACAGCCGTGGTGTCTGGAATTTTTCGCTGCAATATATATTTCTGCGCTAGAACGAGTTCCCTGTTGCTCATAAGCGCAATCTGCATCTGCTCTGAAAATACGGTAGAATTTGTAGCGTGTTTGGAGAACGCTGGAATTGGAGTCGGTAATAGAGAGTTTTAGTAGATCGTGCTTTTGGGTCATGCTACTTGTGGCGGGAGCTCGCGCTGCCACTCCGACGACACTAGCCGAACCATCACAATGTCTGGAACCCCAGCGCGTGAATATATGATCAACATCGGCGGCATATAATCGGCTTTAGATCACCTGGTCGCTTGTTGTGGCTTTAAGCTGAGGAAGTGAACGCTGCTCGTTTTTCTTGTATTTTTTTCTCCGACTTTTATTGCGTGGAGAGAAAAACGAACGCGTGTTTCTACTGGTCATAAACGTCTGGCGTTCGTTATAAGTGTTATTCGCGCAAAGTACAAAATCGTTGCCCCAACCCGTTAAAACTGAACTCTACAGGATTAAATGACACACGCTTCGCCGATATCATATTTACAACTTCCGCCAACGCGCGCACATCTGTGTTCACGGACGTCCCACTTTGCTAATTACTAAGTTCACGTTGTAAAGCTTATCAGCGAACTCGCGGTCGTTTTGGAAAGTCCGCTTCCGGAAATGAAAAACCGGTAGACTTACCCGTGGCCAGTCCACTTATCGGGTGTTTTTTGTTTTACTAACTAATTAAGCTTCCTTTTTTATTTCTTTGGCTTGTAGCCTTAACGCGGAAACGTTTTGTTTCGTTCTTTGGGTCAATTGAAACAGTATTTAAAAACATCATTTGGCCGTTTTCGTTTGTTTGTTTAATACATATTGTATGGTATGGGTTTGGCCGACGAGATTCGGCGACCGTTGCCATGCACAGCCGCCGAGTTGAGGAGAAGGAAGAAGTAGCTCGAGGAGTTGTTGGTTCTCTCTCTCTCGCTCTCTCTCTCTCTCTCTCTCTCTCTCTCTCTCTGTATATATATATATTGTTAGGGTGATGCTGTCGGCAGCAGAAAGGACAGGACAGTACACGATGATAGAACAAACATACGATTTATGGAGGCCGAGCCGGCCCGTGGGGGGGTCTGGCGCGAGATGGTCGTGCGCGCCACTGCCCCGTCGTCGTCTTCACCTTCCTGACAATATATATATATATATATATATATATATATATATATATATATATATATATATATTTGAACGAAGAGGGGAGAAGGTGATTATTGAATTAATTCATTAAAGTTAGGGAAAGAGAAAGAGAGCTGGCGAAAAATTGGGCCAGGAGCGGGGATCGAACCCGCAACCTTCGCGTTTGTTTGCGGCCTAAGAGCCGCAAACAAAGCCACAACATTTCCAAGAGCCGCGGGGGGGGGGGGGGGGGGGAGAGGAGAGGGGGAGGGGGAGGGGAGTTTTGTAAATAGCAATGAACGAAACTCGAACTACTTTCAGTCTATCCGATTCAAAAGCAGTCCAACTGTACGTAAGGCAGTAGCACAAGACTACCAAACCGTAACCTGTCTTTCGATTTAAAACGGGTTCCATTTCTCTTTTAGGGGACGTGCTCGTGTGACCGACAAGGAGGCGGGAAAGGGGGGGTAAGGTTGGGGGGGAGCCGCGAGCCGCACTGTACCATGGGAAGAGCCGCATGCGGCTCGCGAGTCGCAGCTTGGCCACCCCTGGATTTGACCATCCCGGCCACTGGTTTCGGCGGACTCAATTGTTGACCAGCTCTCTGCGTACTGTTAGTTTTGAATTGGCTTAACTAACTGGGTCGACGACAACTGTTGCCGATTTAAGGCCCGCGCAAGTTCCGAATTGCGGCACTGACGTGGCACGTCATCTCAGCTTTCAAATGTCGGAAAGGGCCCGTCTTCCAAGATATCTAGGGAACCACTCCTCCCCATAGGGGCAGGCTGCACCGTATATATAAAGGGAATGAGTGAAGATTGGCAAGTGCAGCCGTAGTAATATTGGAACGAAGAGGGGAGAAGGTGATTATGTAATTGAATCCCCGCTCCTGGCCCAATTTTTCGCCAGCTCTCTTTCCCTTTCCCTTTCCCTAACTTTAATGCATTAAATTCAGTAATCACCTTCTCCCCTCTTCGTTCACAATATTACTACGGCTGCACTTGTCAATCTTTACTCATTCCCTTAATATATATATATATATATATATATATATATATATATATATATATATATATATCGGTGTCGTCTTTAAACATTTACCGGGTCTATGAGAGAAAGGGAAACCCGGTTTTACGGCACGCATAAATAAACTATGCATTGGAGAGAGCTGAAGTTACGTGAGAATGTAACGCAGACCAACTCATGTTTACTAACCAACCGGAGCGCCCCTAGCGGACGCTACAGGCGCCACGCATGCGCGATGGAGTGTGAGCAAGAAGCTCGCCGTCGCTCGTAAACAACCCATTGGAATTGGTTCGAAAAAAGCGAATGCGATATTGTCGCCGTCGGTGTGAGTCCCCGTGCTCCTTTTGGCGCTGTCTGACCTTTTTAGCGGCCTCAACGAAATGAACGAGGCTTGCTACACCGCAAAACTTCCCATGAACAATGGGACACGCGACGATGCATTCCGCGTGAACGCCGCAGAATTTACACTAGAGCCTGATTCGCGTAAGATTCTGCTCGCTATTTTCAGTCATGACGTCGCTCAGGCTCCAAAAGCGCGAACCGTAGCTGAGATGGTTGACGTCGATGCTGAAACTCGCAAGCAGAATCGGACCAAGGGAATCAGGCCTAACAATTCGGTGATGGCAATTAATAACACTGATCAACATCTCTTTGTATCTACTTTTTACACCGAGTCTACTTACCCCAACCCATCTTCAAACTTAAAAGTTTTTTTAAGGACTGCACTTCTTATCGCAATTACCGGGTCAGCGTTTGGTCCACGGGCCGCTGTCGCTTGAACGAGCGGATGACAACAAGCTGAAATGCTCGAAAGAGCCGATGGCAGTTCTAACGATCAGGCGGCCGTTCGCAGTTGAAGACGCACTGTACGTAGTCCGCAGGTGGTCCGTACAACTTGGCTGTTTTCCCGCGTTCATGTTGGAACGAAACAAATAAATCTGACACCACGAGTATCCGTGAATTCAGCCCAAAGAAAACAGCATTGCCCCCTATGCAATTTATTTGTTTGACGAACACCATACTTATTTTATTTATATATATATATATATATATTATATACTAGAGGCCTTGATTAGGCCCTTGCACGTGTGGCACACAGATCCAAAAGATGCAAAGAATATAAAAAAAACAAAACAAGTCACATTTGAACCATCGTTCCATAACATAACTAACACAGTACGGAGGATATAAATGACTGTCGAAAGAAACAATCGACGCGCGACTACAAAAAATGTGACAGAAAACATAATGACATGAATTCAAAAGGGTGATCATCGAGTGCTTTATTAAAGTCAGTGGAGATACAAATATCATAGGGCAGTGCGTTCTAATTAGATATATAATGCGTGGAAAAAAAATTGAAAACTTGAAAGTGTTTTTTAACCAAATATTGGCTGAAGGGAAAACTCACGGCGGTCCCTATAGTTTCCCTGGAAGATAATTGAGTAAAAGAAGAACTCGAGTCACTGCAGAGCTTGTGACGATAAACTAAGTACAAAGATCTTAATATATCAATCATTTTACGTTGTTCGAGAGACATTATATTATTTGCTGACAAAGGTTGGGGAGTCGAACCTCTTATATTTTCATAAATCAAACGAACAGCTCTCTGTTGAACCATCTCAAGTTTTGACATATCTTTTTTTTTATGTTGAGGTCCTAAATTATACTAAGATATTCTATTTATCATCTAACGAATATGTTATATGCTTGAAATTTAAGGGATGCTGGGGCATGCTTTAGTTTTGCGTTGTAGAAAACTTAATTATCGGGAAGCGGAGGAGCAGATATTGTGCCTATGCCGTGACCGCCGAAGATACCCTGTTAAAGTTGCCCCCATATATTTGTGCTCATTTACCTCAGTTACCATGACGTTATTTACTCGATAAATGAACTGTAAGCGTTGAACGTAAACAAACCGTCTTTGCGGAGTTAATAATAATAATAATAATAATATGCTTTATTAGTTTTCAACGGGATACATGTTTCGGGTCCGTCAAAGCCATAGTGGCTTGTGGGACTGGGCCCGGCAGTCGGTTTCATACTGTAAAATTATTTTACAATGCTTTTCAATCTCTAATACTGCACAATGCAGTATAAACATAACACAAGAAACAACAAGAAAGAAAAAGAAAATTGACTAAGCACACTGCAGACTATAATATACTGATTTTAAGAGTGTTCCATACATGTAAAACAGACTACCAAAGTAAACAAGATAGCACATTCTTCGTACCATTACAAAACACACAACCAAAAAAAAAGGTTAAACATATACAAAGCATAAAAAAATATATATATATATGCAAGACCAACAATCAAAGCAACAAGAAGGTTTCTAACGTTCATTGTTTATCGTTTTCAAAACACCAGTTTTTAATAGTTCGCTTAACCTCGGTTATCGATGTAAGGCAAGTTAGTTCCTGCGGAAGCTGATTAAAGTGATGTGGTATATAGTAATTCCTCATTCTCTTCCCGTAATTTGTATGAATTCTGGGCAGTGCATATCTTTCTGTGTGTCTTAGAGGTTTTGTATTTAACAGTTTCTTGAAATCGTTATTGGCATAATAATGTTTTGTTATAGTTACAAACTGAAACAGTTTTTCAAACGGCAGAATCCCGAGTGCTTCGAATTTTTTTTGTGATTCTAATGTATCATATTGAGACCCGTAAGCAATATTGTTAAGTATTCTGATAATTACTTTGTTAATACCTTTTATTCTACCGGCTGAACACGAACCATAGACCGTAAGGCCGTAGCGTAGAATAGATTCTCCCAGCGCCCGGTAGACATTTTGCCTTAATTTTATGTTTGCACCATACCGAAGTCGATATGTGTACGCTGAGATAACCCTTAGTCTTTTTTTAACGTTATTCATATGTTGTTCCCAGGTCATGTGTTGATCAAATAATAAACCTAAATACTTAGCATTAGTTTCGTAAGCCATTGTTATGGAATTGTATTTCTCGCGGTCTTTACTTAGAAAGATAGGTTTGTTCAGAGTTACTTGTTTGTGTGGATTTCTCAGACACATTAGTTTAGTTTTTTGGGGGTTCAAAAAAATTTTATTACATTCAAACCAATCTATTATTGTATCTATATCGTCCTGAAATAGTGACACTGCTTCTTCATAGTTCCCATGAGGAAGTACGAGCGCGGTGTCGTCCGCATATTGAAAAATTAAAGAGTTCAGTTTTTGTTTTCCCAAATCATTTATATATATGTTGAATAGTAGCGGGGCCAGCGAGGATCCTTGAGGTATTCCATACTTCGTCTGTATTGGGTTACTCACCACATTTCCTATCTTGACTGCCTGTGATCTATCACAAAAATAGTTACTAAAATATCTTAAAAAGGATCCTCTAAATCCAATTGTTTCTATTTTTTTAAGCATGTTTGAATGATCAATAGTATCAAACGCCTTCGTGAGATTCATAAACAAGACTAAAGCAATCTTATTATCCTCTAATGCTTTACTAACAACGTCATTGAAATCTTCGAGCAATTCGGTAGTACTTTTGTTTTTTTGAAATCCCTATTGCGATTTAGATAATAAAGAAAATTTATCGCAGAATGAGGTAATAATTTTTGCCATAAATTTTTCCATGATATGAGCAATTGCTGGCAAGATTGATATAGGCCTATAATTATTCAGGTCTTTTTTATTACCACCTTTAAACAGTGGTCGTACGATCGAACTTTTGAGTCGCGGCGGGATTTCTCCCGTTTCAAATATTCCATTTAAAATGGTAAGTAAGACATTCTTTATGTGTCCAAAGTTCGCTGTTAGGTCTCTCAAACGAATTTGATCATTACCAGGCGGTTTTTTTACCGACATTGAATTCAATATTTCACTTAAATCTTGCTCCGTCATAGCGGGAAGATAAGCTGAACATCCGTTCGCCATCGAGCATGTTACCTGCATTTGATTTTGTAATGTCATCTTATCTCTGAGATCGTGCACAGCTTTTACAAAATTGTTATTAAATGACTCACACAAGGAGGCGGTATCTAAAGATCCCCCTAAGTTTTTTTTTATTGTTTCGTCAATGCTCATTTTGTTTGTTTTACCAATTAGTTGGTTTACCAAATTCCAAGTTTGTTTTGGGTTGCCCGTCTTATTCCCTAATTGGGTGACATAATGATTTCGCTTTGCTAACCTTATTTTCGCGTTAACTCTGTTCCTCATTGAACGAAATTCGGATTTAAGAAGAGTATTTCTCGGGTTTTGCTTACAGCGTATCCATAATTTTTCTTTTATGTAGCATAATTCCATTATTTCTTTATTGATCCACACGTTTCTAGGTCTTCTTCTTTGTAGTTGTATAGTCACTTTTGAGACATCATAAATGTTTCGGAATACGTCCACCATGGTGTCATACAGTATTAAGTGGTCCAGGCACAGCAGAGAGTTCCAGTCGTACTGTGCAATCAGATTATCTACTTTCTTTGAGTCAATTATTACACTTTCCTTATTCTGACTTTGTTCTTCAGCAGCCTCATTTTCCGTGAAAGCAACACAGGCAGTGAAATAGTGATCAGCAATTTTCTTTCTAATTACTCCCCCAAATATGGTAAGATCGGTCATTCTTACCAAAATATGATCAATACAAGAGACAGTAATTTTGTTTCCTAAGTACTCTTCTCTCGTGACGTCTACAATTACATTGTCAAGGCCGAACCCCGATATTAAATCCAGATAATCATTTACACCCTGTTTCGAGGTATTCAGAACGTTTAGATTAAAATCCCCGGCTAGCACTAGGTTTTTACTCGCATTTAATTTGTCTAAGAGCTTAGAAAACTCATCACAAAATAAGGTAGTGCTTAAGTCCGGAGGGCGGTAGACTACGCATACTTTAAAAAATGTTTCCAATTTACTAACTTCTAAAACCATCAGTTCGGCTTGATTAAATGTTATTTCCATTCGTTCAGACAAGCAACTGTCATTAACAAACGCCAAAATTCCTCCCCCTTTTCTACCTTTCCTACACAGATGATAAGTATGAAAGCCGTCCAGATTGAATGTATTGCATGTATCTTCATCTACGTTTATTTCTGTAAGTAATAGCAAGTCTAGTTTTGATAAGCTATCATACAGATAGATTTGAAGTTCGCCCCAATGCTTCCTCAAGCTTCGAATGTTGACGTGCATCAAATGTAACTTTTCGTTTCCGCTTGACTCTGATAGGGCTGATGTTGTGCACGCGTCCCATTCTTGAAAGGTTTCAAAAGTACTATTCATTTAGCTTATCTTGCTTAAATCCTTCTCGCTCTCGACCCTTATCACAGATGCTCCTTCTTTCTGTCTTACGAAAATTTTTCCATTTCGCACCCAGACGAACTTGTACTGCTTTTCTTTAGCACGGGTTCTTGTGCTCCAGAACAAGGATTTCAGCAATTTGGTCAAGTTTTCATTTATGTAAATGCCTTCGCTTCGTAGCGTCACTCGTTTTTTTATCCACATGTCCCTTGTGTTTCTTTCTGAGAACCTTACTAATATCGGAGCTGTTTTTCCTTCTTTGGAGTGCAGTCTGTGTACTGCCTCAACGCTCTGATCCTTTGGGGGTGGGAGGTCAAGTTTGACAGCTATGCTTTCTATTATGTGTGTCAAGTTTTCATTTGCTACCTGCTTTACGCCATGAATCTCGATGTTATTTCGTCTAGAATATTGTTCAGCGTTATCCACTGCCAACTTAAGGCTTTGAATTTCTTCATCTCTTTCTACTACGAGAGCCTCCAGGCGATTTGTTTTTTTGCTTAGTTCTTCGATCGTTCTGCTCTGATTTTCATTTTTTTTCAGGAGTTCATCGTACTGTGACGACAGATGGTCAAGGGATTTTTCGATTACATCAATTGTTTTCCCATTCTGTTCCAACTTCATTATGATGCTATCGTTTTTTCCACCTTGCACATTCATTTTTCTCTCGATTTCTTCTATCCGGTTCAGTACACTGGTTATTTTCTTGTTCATTTCAATCATCTGAGACGCCAAGAGGTCTGGATCCCTATCGCGAGACCCCTGAGATTCCGGAGATCCGAGGATCCCTGTGCCACCCCTGCCCTCTGGGACAAAGTCAACAGATTGGCGCTTTTTGTGTGTTATACATGTGTTACATTGCCAGGTCTCGATTTTCTGAGGCGACATTTGTTTAAAGCTCTTTTTTGTCACCCCGGAACATTTGCCGGAGTGATATTGATGTTTACATTCGTGACAGGTCAATGAAACACAGTCTTTCGTCAGTGGCTTTAGACAGAACAAACATTCACTCTCGGTTTGCATTTTTGACAAGGTACGCAGTGCAGTCCGGCAAATTAAAAAGAAAGAAAAACTGTGAGTTAGAGTTTTAAATCTTACCTAAAAGAGCAACAGATTGTTACATTTCGATCCAGGCATTTCGCCGGACTGCAGTTGGTTGCTGGTCGTCGGTTCCTTTTATAGTCCTCGAGGCGATCTCGTGGTCTTGTCCCTGCGCATGCGTCCGTGATGCCGCCGCCTGTTGTTGCATTTCCCACCTGTTGGCACCTCTCGTCAGTGGATGCAAGACTAGAATTAATAAGCAATGTTTCGTCAGCAGCAGTGGCTATCTCCTCGATGTCGGCTCATAGAAGTCTTTTGTCTTTCTTTTTTTTTAATTTCTGATCCAGGTCACGATCTCAAACTTTCCCATTTTATCACCATCGCTGGCGTCACATTCTCACCGGGTTCCAGCTTTCGGCGATGTACAGTTTATCCCTCGCCACCGAATGTCTTATCGGTGAAGACATCCAACACACTTAAACCCCGAAAAGCTTCCGGCGCCTTGACATCTATTAAAATAAAAATCATTTTTTTTTGTTTGTTTTTTGTGCGAGTTACGCCTGAGAGCACGCCGACTTATCCTCGTAAATAAGTGCCCTGTATTTTCACCAAAATCAGGCAAGCCTAGATACGCAGATAGAACGTCCCCATAACACTAGCACTACATTCAAGGTGGGGCTATTCTTTCCGTAATTACGATTACTAAGCTAGCTGCAGCCATAGCTGTCACCCGTTTCTCTGCGCTACCCTCGCCTCTTATGAAATACGAGCCAATTACCGCACGGCCGGATTCGCTATAAAACGAGAAAACAAAAACAGAAAGGTGAATTAGGGATATGGGAAAGCGGCGCGAGCTTGTCCCGGTCCGTATTTGGGTTCTGCCCCTACGCTGTTGAAAATACGTGCTCGGCGAATCCCTCGTGGGCGTTTAAAAGTGGACGATAAAGACGTTCGAGGGACAAAAAGGTCGAGGGAAAGGGAAATGGAGAGTTTGAAAAGAATGGACGGAAATTGCGTTCTCTAGCTCTGTTTCTTTTTTCTCTTTCGTTTTAATCTGCGCAGATGATGACGATGACGATGATGGAAACGTTGTTTATGATGAAAAAGAGATACAGTCCAGCTTCTCTTGCCTAAGGTCATCCGAGCCGAAGGGCGGGGGGGGGGGAGGGGGGGGAGGGGGTGTACCTGCTCAGCCGCAAGACTCACGGACGGCCCAAAGTACGTACCGTCGGCACTAAAGGAGTTAAGCACAAGTGATCGACTGCCAGAACCCTAAAAGCGCTGCGCGCGACGCTGCGTTGTCGCGAATATACCAAGACCGAGATTGGTTGAGTCGATCACAGTTTGCTATCTTGGAGGTGCACGGCAGGCTCTGATCGTTTGCATTTGTTTTTTAAAAAAAATCATTACAGTAATGTTTCGTTTTTTAGTTTTTTTTTACAGTTGAGCGTTTTAAAGAAAATTCGCCGATCACGCTGCGACGGCAAATAAAAAGATAAAATACCGCTGCTCTCAACCGGCAAGCAAAAAGAGACTTCATGTCCACCGACATGTACAGGGTCAGGCCGTAAGGACTAACACATTTGGCACGCCTTGCAAAATTCGAATTCCAAACGTACAGTGCTAATCACACTTGTCTATAACGCGCGAGCGTGCGGCTTTCTCCGGGGAGCGCTAGACTGGTGGCATTCGCGGAAACTAAGCTAGTCGCGTGACGCAACATGAAACGGCCCGCTCGAGGGGTGTCCTGCCCACTCTATCAGCTGGCGGCGAACGCGGAAGGCTGCTCGCACGCTTTTTACAAATATCATTGCTCGAGCAATAAACATACTAAAGCATGAAGGCGTATCAACGATGTCGTCATCAAAAAACAAAAAAAACATATCAGCACTTTACTTTTATCGCTTATCAAGCTTATAGAGTGGGCAGGACACCCCTCGAGCGGGCCGTTCCATGTTGCACCACGTGACTAGCTTAGTTTCCGCGAATGCCACCAGTCTAGCGCTCCCCGGAGAAAGCCGCGCGCTCGCACGTTAAAAATACAGCAAAATCGGGGGCCGTGTATTTCCTGTGTCCTATACGAGCCTGTTTGTCGTATGCACACTGGTTTATGAGCTCGCTTCCAGGTGGCTCGGTAAACGCAAAACAAAAAAAAAAAAACCTAAAAACTAATACCAGAGGCTGGCCATGAGCAAGATAATCGCGATAATTAATACTTTTAACGAAATGTATGAATAACGACTGCCTGGGTGCAAGCTTACAGACCAATGTGCAGAGGACGAACATTCGCTATAGGGCGGAGGAAACGCGCGGGCGCCGTTTTAGCTCTACTTTTAATATTTTACCACCTCTCACTCGATGTCTGAAAAAAATTACGCATAAAACATGTTGCGAAACTACGTTTGCGTGCCCAATTTCGGTTGTGCACGTTTGGAATTCGAATTTCGCAAAGCGTGCCAAATGTGTTGGTCCTTACGGCCCCACCCTGTACATACATTTGCCGACGAGGGAAGCGGTGATCCGAACAAGAGCGCAAGTTGGGAGTGGCTCTTCTCTGCCCACCTCCCCCGTGCTTCAAAGATGACACCCGCCAGGCACTCTCGTTCCCGCTGTGGTTTTGCGTGACTGCAGCGCCCAGTGTTGTCATTTTGTGAACCTGGCAGACGCGCGTTTGTGCTAATTTTTTTTTAGAGCCACCTGCGTACTAAAAATTAAGACAAAAAAAGAAAAAAGTCTGTGTTTACTTTTCCGCAAACCGCGCAAGTGACCAATCGTCACGAACAACGGGATGATTCCAGCGAATGGTAATGCTCAGATTCCACCCCCTCCCCCCCCCCCCCCCCCACCACCCCCACAAAAAGAAAGTGCAATAAGTGCAGGACAATGAGAAAGTGAAATATCATGCCCATGACTGTCCTTGCGCGGGTCACATTTTTCTGGTATAAAGTCGGTTTTTGGCCCTTTGTCGTTCGCTGCCATTCTTCTGTTGTTCGCTCGATCTATAACCCTGTATAGTTTCACGACATCATTAACTTGCACCAGCTCGACTGCGAGCTTTCTGCCTTTTCGCCTCTTGCTTCTTGGCATTCGTACGCAATTCGAACGGGAAATCGCACCGTGCTTCGTTCTAGATGGAGGCTTTACTCTAATGATCCTGTTCGTATATACCCGGCTTAGTCGATTTCCGGGGAAAACTCCACGTCAAGATCCAAGCTAAAAAGGCTTATAGCTTGTAACTTTGCGCCGCATAGCGCACCAAATCCTTCTAATAGTATATCGGAACTTTGAGCGAGTTATTTAAGGATATGGGAAAGTGAAAAGACGTACTATACATTCGGGGGACTCAACGGTTCCGCGCTTTGGGTTTTTGATGGATGGCGAAATCGATTCCGACTCTCACTTTGGGAGTGCGGGATTCTTGTTGTTGTTCTCTCTGAATTGATGCTCACTCTCTGAATATGTGCCGGCGGTTTGCAATCCCGCACTACGGAAGGCTTAAAGGTCCCGGTGTAAAGTCTGATTTCCGTTGTTGTTGTTTTTCTTCTTTAGAAGCAGCGATTTTTCGACCCTATTTCGGTGTAGGTTCTAGAAAGAATATATGGGGACGTATAAATCATTCTCGTAATTGCCTTCCGTCAACACCGCCTGGAATAATCGAGTCGAATCCAAGAAAAATGACCTGAATGTTGACGTCATCGCGGTGAGATGGAGCAGAGACACGTATTGGAGACGATCGCTGTGTCATCACTCGTCTCGGATTCGTGTCCAATCAACGCGTGGAAGGGCACTTCGGCGCCATCCGAATGGGATCGTGTTCCACGAGGCGGCGATTATTCTTGGACCCTTTCGCGCGCTGGCTATGTAGTCTATACTGGGCTATATGGAACGCATTATGAGCGTGCGTATAGCAGCTCTCCTCTGCTAAATGCGATACTGCATTTTTTCATTTTTATTTTTTGTCTCCAGGATAAGCGCTGGAAAGGCGTATACAACTGCAGGATTCACTCGAGGATGTGCTTTGTTATTTATCTTAATTGTCGTTATTTGTTCGATTGTTATTAACTGACAGTGTTCCTGTTTTCGGAACATTCTCCTCACATTGCCGGAGATGACCTTAGTTTATTGCTGTCTTTGATTGCATTTTTGTTAATAAGGAAATCGGCCGCGTATCGTCATAATTAAGGGATTTGTAGGATGCTTAGAGCCAGCAGAGTGAGTTACCGCCATGTTTAGGCGATCTGAGAGAGCTGCTCAGGGCACCTTTAAGGCCCTGTTACATTGAGGAAACACGTCGGCGACATCAACACAACATGTTGGTCTGAAGTCGGGCAACTTGTCGTTTGTCGGTTTTGTTGTCCAACAAACCTGTCACATTGAGGGAATATCGGCACAACATGAACGACAGCGACAATGTTGCCTCGGTATGACAACTTTCGAAAAAAAAAAGAAAAAAAAAAGAGAAGAGCGGCAATTTTCGTTGTACGACACGTGTTGCCCGGTTCGGTGGATGAGCGAATTTTGTGCCGACAACATGACCACACAGATAGCTTCGAAGGCGAAGCGCCATATCAGTAACGTATATCTTTCAAAAAGTAAAAGGCTTTCGTTCCAAAAAAATGCTAATTGGGTTTTTCTTTTGGTTTTCTTTTGAACGCCGTAAACTGCGGTACGTGCCTCGCATCTTTCTAAAATTAGTCGATCCTGTGTTTTTTTTTTTTTTTTGATGCTCAGCAAGTTTCTACTTGAAGATATGTGTTCATTTTCACTAATTATAAGTTAATTAGTAAATTGCAAGTAATTATTTAACTAACGTACCTTCTTTTTTCTTTCAATCCCATGACGTCCGTTGTGGCTGGCGATTTGTTCCCGTAAAGAGTTTCTTTTATTCTCAACCACTTTTCTTGGGGATTTTCAAAAGCCTCGCTGAAACACCCGGCATATTGTTCCTTCAAGGGCCGACGATATTACACAAAATCATAAAAATTAATAAAAAAAAAACATTTAAAATTACAAATAAGTTAGACACACCTCGACGAGGAAATATCTCATCATGACAGATTTAAGAAGATCAAAGTGCGTGCTGATGAGAATCGATCCGAGAAGTTGGTTCCAGATGGGATGTGCGGGGAACGAAAGATGAATGAAACGTTGTCGCGACAGGTCTCGGAATCCCAAACCTTGTTCTGATGATCAAGAAAAAAAAAAAAAAAAAAAACTAGACGTAAGGTGGTGGATGATTAGTAGTTTGTCGAGTAGGCAACGGTGAAAATGTATTTTAGGGAACGAAGAGAAGCTTTGCAGCACAGGGATGATGACGGCTGCGATAGAGTCTGGCCGGTGTGAGCAATGGTTGCTCATACGCCAGACAAAAGACACCGTGTTTGGTGCAGACACGATGAAAGAAGTATTTGCAGAAACACCTCACGCATGTTGGAAGCACGCGTGCTTCATACATACGTGTGCTTAGAACATGTCTCCAGATAGCTTTTGTACGACCAATACCCTGCACGACCATCGTACAGGGTAGACAAATTGCGCGGACGATCACGGGGCGTGATGCGAATGGACAGCTTCAGCTGGAGCAACATTGCGGTTCAAGTACAGCAGCATGATCTTGACGTCGTATACGTTCCATCCTAACACTCAGGGTGAGACTGTGGGCACCTACAGATCGACGACGTTCTCTTTCACGGGCGCGTTTACGCCGTCGAGCAGAGGGCGAGAGAAAAGAGGGGAAAGGGCTACGGGCGCTTTCCCTCTTGCTGGTCCGTTAGAAAGAGAGAAAGTCCCGGATGAGAGGCTTCGCCGGTGTTGGGTGTATGCATTGCCCGAACTTAGTTCGCGCTTCTTCTTCTTCTCTGTTTTAAACTCCCAAATTTAATTAGAGCTACGGGCTTGGATGGCGAGAATCCCCCGGTCATCGGGACACCATTGCTCGGTTATAGGGTGCACGCGAATAACGACAGAAAGCGTCGAATACTGTCCGAGGACCTATGTAGCTTGCACGGAATCCGGCAAGGCGAGTGCGGCTGCAATGTCTTTAAGCTCCATCGCTTTCCGCACGACCCCGATTTCCGGCGGCAGTGGGTTTGCGTCCTTTAAACCGAAAAGACTTTTCTCCAACGCCATCCTCTCGACTGCGCTCGGAACATTTTGTTAATGGAGACCGCACTTAACGCTGTACCGTCGATGAACATGGGGTACGCTGGCAAGGTGCGTGCAAGTGTTCTCGTTATAATTGCTGTTTCGGCTTGTAACTTCTTGTAACTGAATTTATTTTAATATTGATGTTTCGAAGGAGTGACACTGACTCGATTTTAATATCTACAACACTTAGTTGAAGGCTGATTTCTGCCACTGGGTGTGGCTGGAAATTGTCGAAAAGTTAGTGCTATCGGTTTTTCCTGAATCGCGATCTCCTGCGCGACACCAGAGAGCCGTAAAAATATATTTACCGTCACAACGCGACTAGATTCTTCTTATTTTCGAAATTAGTACATAATGTAGCCTGCAAGAAACCTTCAATTACTGTAGCTGAAAGTTGAAACGTGCTCATGCATCGGTGTTGATAAACGTTTTATTTGAGGATCCCGTGCCGACGAGTGTGTCTTTTATGTAGAATTGAAAACAGCAAAGTCGAGATGGGCCTATTGCCGGAGCGAGTCGATCAATGATAAAAGATCCGAAATCGATGCATGAGCATCTTTCATGCATCGGCCCGAAATGTAACACCCAGAGCTAATAAAGCTCTGGGTGTTACATTTCGGGCCGCCCGTGGGAGCGATGTATTATATTCGGTTGGAAGGTAAGGACTACTGTGGGAGAAGTACCGCTCCTGAATTCCCAGAGAGATGTAACGTGATTAAACGACACTTTGCACAGACGCGTAAATTACTTGATGTTACGTAGAAGAAGAAGCATTTGTCGGCGGGCTTGTTTCAAGGTTGGCCTGCTAACAGAAAGCTCTGCCTAACTCCCGGAAAGCAGAGCTCGGTTTTTATTGAAAACGGAGGTTGTTTTATATCAGCCATATATTATGAGAATACCGTCACGAAGAAACGTCACGCAAGACTGTGGACATCATGGCGTCACATGACGTCACGTGACATCATGGCGACAAGTGATACCATGACGTCGTCTGGCGTCAGAGTCATGTGACCTCATGACATCACGTGGCGTTAAACACACACACACACACACACACACATACAAATGACATGTGTCCAGCTAATTTACAACGCATGCTGTGTTCAATGGTCTTTGTCAGCTTGATTTTGTGTGTGTGCGCCCGGTGGGAGGGAGAGAGGGAGAACTTCTTCCTCCCCCCCCCCCCCCCCGCCACACACACACACACAGACCATTCCAAACTCCAACAGCGTGCATTGAATGCCCCTTCCTTCGTTTCACATTTCGGCCGCCAGGCCGCGCCATTCTTCGCTGCACACTCGGATTTGGGATAGCTCCCCGCTTCTCCCCTTTACGTCTTTTCTGCTAGGTGGCGTCGCCTCCCCGGAGTCGCGCGTCCGCGTAGTGGTCGAATCTAAATTCAGCTTCCGTCACACTTTGAATTAATTGTTCGAAAACCAAAATCTAAAATGGTCAAGCTGGAGCCTGTGCATGCATCTTTCCCGACCTCCCTACTTTGCCGACTTTATTTCTGCACGGATCCGTCACCTTTATTCCAGCTAGTATGTTTACCACCCTCTCCCCTTCCAAGTTCCGTTACGCCGTGCGCGTGGCTTCGATTAGTCCTTCGAGTCGCTAAGCCCTCCCCGCCGCACTACCGTCTGGACTGCGTTCGATATGTGCAAATATGCATCGATTCCTCGGAACGAGCTCTCCCGCGCAAAGCTAACATATTTTCTTTTCGCTTGAAGTCCGTATCATGCAAGCTTCGATTTCCTCGTAGCTCCACTACACTGACTTAATTTGCCACCTGTGTTTTTTTAGCATTTGTTTTTTGACTAATCTACGTATTCTATTTTATTCTCCGTGTCACCTTTCACTGGAGCGCAGAGTAGGCAATGAGTCATATACAGCCAATCCAAGGCCGTTTAAGTGTCACGTGATTTTCAAAAGGGGTGCAGCGGAGCACGTAATCACGTGACGTGTTCGCAGCTGTGGATAGGCTGGGATGCCTCGTAGCGTCGGGCGGGTTCCAACTTAATGTGAAACGGAATATACAAAACTTCAACTTTAGCACCGAGTCGTTACAGTGGTGCTCATCGATCACCACTGTCGAGTCATCCTTCGTTTATATTCACGCACCCCCACACGCCATGTCTATCTCCAACATCCATTAAAGAGGTATTGCTCCGAAGACGGTTAACTTTTGTTTTAGAAAAGGGGGAAGTGCTAATTAATATGCAGATCCGATGTTTATTCTGAGGATTTTCTTCAAACTTACTCGCGTGTCACTGACACTTTTTGCACTCTCATTTATGTCCAGCCGGATTCTCGTGATAACGCGCAGCGTGAATCACGTGGTCGCCATACCGTACTATAGCTAAGTCAATGAAACGACGGTAAAATCTTTAGCTGACAATACTGGGAGGAATCGGGAAACCGGGTTGATAACTGTAGGTGTAAAGTTGGGACGTTGTTTGTAGCTTGTTTTGTTCTTTATTTGCGCCGAGAAATTTGATTACGTTAATGGCATGTTTTATTTTATTCTCCTTAGTATTTTACACACTCTACTACAACGGGAATGTTGCCTCACAGTTTAGCAAACGCCGGGCGTAGGGTACTACAGTACAGGGTGTTCCCCTCAAGAAATTACCCTTTTTTTTTACCGCAAAAATTAACTACGCGCCACCGAACGCTGCACTATCCGCCCAAATGTAGCACTAGCGGTCCCAACCAGATGCCAAAGTTTCAGAGCTAACCATTATCTCATTCAAAAATTATAAGCAATTTTCTAAAATCTTCTATGGGGAATAGAGGGCCCGTTTTCGCCCGTTTTCAGTAATTGTCACCACTCAGCTTCATGTGAATTCGAGAGCTTCGCCGGTCGCCATTTTCCCACCGTAAATTTCTCGAAATCACTTACAACTTTTGAATAAGATAACTGTTAGTTTTGAAACTTTGACATCTGGTTGGTACCGCTAGCGCTATACATTTGGGAGCAGAATGCGCGTTCAGTGATGCGTAGCTTATTTTTGCATTGAAAAAAGCCTCGTAAACCTATATTTTCGGGACTACCCTGTACGTCCACAGTTCTTGCTTCGCTCGTGATTCAATCTTGGGCTTTGTTATCGCGCGATGCCGCAAACGGAGTGGTTGCGAAGCGATAAGAGGACACATAAGAAATCGCCACGCCTTGCATTTCCTTTAGGTGTTGATGACTGCAATACTCTCGCGGATAGAAAATGCTCGACATGCGTAAAACTGAAAATAAAGGTTTAATCGGCGAAATTGTGCCAGAAGGAAGGGAAAGAACGTTGGCTGAAAAAGCAGCAACGAGCGCCGAGATGTCGGCGTGACAGCTGCCTTGCGCGAGGGTCCGTCGTCGTTCGGAGAGTGAGTCAGCAGGGCCGCTCTGGGCTCCTTATCGCATTACCCTGGGATTCTCGAACATTCAGTCAAGAGTGTTGGAGCATAGCCTCCTATATACTGACAAAGTCTGGCAGATCACCACGTGAAGCGGCCGCCGAAATGGAAAAGGTGGAGCGGCAGACAACGGATCAGAGGAGAGAGCCACGTGACTGGCGCCCCGCTGCGGCGAGACGCCGAAACACACTTCCCCCGAGCGAACAAGTGTGTTTCGGGTCCTCGCCGCTGCAAAAGCTGCGCGCTGACGTTCAGGTTCCCCGAGAAATGGCTCTGTGGTACTCTGTGCTACCAGATCCTCGCCCTCCGAATCTGCGACCTGGCGCTATATGGCTCCGTCGACGAACGGCCAGGCTTTGTGAGTATAGAGCAGGCTATGGTTTGAGCGTGGAACACTCGCGAGACTGACTGGTCCCATGTTGGCCTCCTTACTTCTTACACTCGGGGTGAGGGTAAACACGAATCTTCTAGAAGTAAGGAGAAGCGTTTCCTCCCGGCCATCCACACGGCAACGCGTCATCGGTCGATACCTTCGCGAGGTCGATATTTGAAGAATTGTAGTTCAAAGTTAAACTTGGAGGTCTGAATCTACACTGCCTGGAATGCGTATTCACCTGGCACACTCTAAAGAGAAAGGGTGTAGTCCTACACCCTTTTGTCTCCCATAAAATGCACCCCAAAACTTGAGTTCGACGTACAGCTCCTTACTGTCGAACTGACGGCCCCAACTTTTACAACAGGCTTGATAACGGTGCGATATAGCTTATCTAAGAGCGAAAGTACGTATCAAAGATCACAAAAAAAAACAGCACTGAGGTTTTGCAGTAGGGCCAAGAAAACTCCAATTATTTTTGAAGCCAGTAACACGTACATTAGCTATTTTAATCAGTTGCACCACTCGGCTATCGAGCCGCTCTTGAAAGTTTGTACCGTTGGTACAAACTTTCAAGATCCATACCCCCCCTTTTTTTTTTCTGAGAGTGTAGGGACTGGTTCTTCTCTTTTGTCCGGTAGGCTTATTCGTGTGCATACACCCTCTCCCCTGGCCACTTCTTGCCTCCGTCACCGTTTTCGGAGGGCGAGAAGGCGCGTGATTGGTTCCGAGTCCTCGCCGAACGATGACGCAGTCCTCGTGTCCAATACGCGAACTGATCACGTGATCGAGCAATGGCGGACGGGCATATATGCGCGGACATTCGACGAGAGTCTATCATCCGTGGACAGGCCTGGAGCGTATTTGTGGCAGGTTTCCTTTATGCGTATTTGAACGCTTCGAACGTAAGTTTGCAGACGGTTTTTTGTATGACCAATGTGAGAAGAGCGTGCACATGCGAGGAAGAAATGAAACGCGCTATGCAGGCGTACGATGAGTTAGCAGTGTGTGACCGCGTCTTTAAGGATGTACGCATGGGGGTATATACGAATGAAGTAGTGCTGCCTCGTTCGCATAGGCTTCGCAGCGGTCGAATTGGCCTAAATACACCGGTGTTTTTGTTTTGTTTTTGTTTTTAACGTTCACGTCAGAATTGGCACCGCGCTATTCGGTTCGGAGCCACATTTGCACGCCCGCCCACTGCAGTTGCCCTAACGACAGTTTAGAAATCAATCACCAGTGTCGCGACGACCTTGTATTTTACAGTTGTGACGTCATTCTGCTGAAAAATTGGGTGTATTAAATTGTTGACGCGCTCGACAGTTGTTATGAAATAGAACTCGTGGACCGTCCAAGAGTGCATTGGTACATCTTAGTTGTAATCGCCGGCATCTTTGTTTCTTTCTTAATATATATATATTTTTAATGGACAGGTGTTTGGATCTTGGGTACGAATTGCTCCCTCTTCTCCATCCCGCAACAAATGCCAATTTTCTAAACCCATACTGATCTTGCACTTTCACGAAGAAAAATGTGTATTTTTAAGCTATACTCGTGTCAAAAATATTTATATTTTTCTAGTAGTATATGAAAAGTATATTGCTTTTTGGTTTTTTGAATAAAAGTATAAAAACTATACTTCAGATACTAAACTTTTTTTTCTCACTCACCTTAGGTATTGTTTGAGCGTATTTCTTTCTTTCTTTTTTTTCTATTTCTTATATGCGTGAAATTAGTGTCGTCTTAATTCGCACGGCTCATAACATAATGCGAAATACACGGTCTTCGCTCTAGACATACATGACAGAAATAATCTGCGGACAGGTATCAGGCATATTCGAATTAGGCTCGCTTCCTACTTACGCGTGCTTCGATCACGTATAAAACCAGTTTTTGTACGACGAATGTAACAGGATCGTCATGCAGGGAACCAGCACGCCTCGGACAACGTCTGCCTACTGTCTTTTTGTTCGGCGTATTGGCGGTGCCGTCGCGGCCGTCGCGGATTTGGTCGTGTGCCGCTCTTTGCCATAGGTGTCATCTGTCGCCATTCTTGTCCGACTAAGAGCCAACGCTCGTGTTGCAACAGAGGGAGTCGCTAGAATGAGATATAAGATACTACGTCTCAGATTTATGGAAACGAATCATAGCTCACGTTGGCATAAAACGCCCTTTGAGCAAATAGATAAGTAAATCAACAAAAGAGGTCGGTGCCGCCGCGGCCATCTTTCCTGATCCTTCTACGCCGCGCAGCTTTCTTCCTCTCTCTCTCTCTCTCTCTTTTACTCATATTGACTCCTCCTCTCCCGCTGGCACGGCAGGCCCGCCGAGCGGCGCCGCCGAGGCGATGGTGCGTCTACCCGAATAATGGGGAACGGCGCGTCTGTAAAGTCGGCTTTTCCCGGAAGTTCTGGAGCGTAGGGGAAAGTGTGCTTGCGGGGGCTCTCTCTCCTCCGCCCTTCCAGCAGAGGGTGCAATCTGAAGAAGGGGAAAGGGGTCCTGGACAAGCTTTCGGCTCGTCTTGTCAGCTCATTGGCTAATCGGCCTAAACTGATCCTCGGCTCTCGCCCACTGTTGCTGACACGTCTCGGAATTCCGTAGATTCTTTTTTTTTCTTTTTTTTCGTTTCCGTGACAAGACTCAAGAGCGTGACAGAAATAGGCTGAGTTGAGTCGATATTTTTTTCGTATGTTTGTTTGTTTGTCTGCGTACGGATTCCTTGTGTAGTAATAAAAACTGAAATTATAGGTTTTACAAAGTTTAGAGTCAAACAAATCGGTTCTAATTGCTGGCGTGTTTTTTTGTTTTTGTTTTTTTTCTTCTAAAATATATGTGTTTTAGACGACGCAAAAGGGCCGGCTGCATTAATTTGAGTACGTTTGGTGCAAGACGTGCTGCGAATGGGCCCAAATAACATAAACTTGTCTCATTTGAAACAATAAATAGTTTCAATAAGAATTTAGGTGGAAATTGGCTACTTAATTGTACCTGGCGCTTATTTAGTTTTCTTAACAATGGGGAAGCATCAGCGTGCAATCAAACACAGGAATAGGAGAGTCCGCCAACTTACAAATTCTTGTTGTTTTCAAAAAAATTAAATAGAAAGGAATACTTTTCTTTTTTTTTTTAATATGCGCAAGTCTTAAAGCCTTCGAATACGAGATGTCGATATTAATGAAGACGTTTCAACGTCTACCCCAATCATTCGAGGCAGAAATGCGTACGCAATCGATCACACGAGCTACGTACATGCTCTTGTACGCACAAACACAAAGTCGCCTGCGTTTGAGAACTCATACGCCCACGCGTACGAAAGTTATCCTGAACCTATAAAATGCATCAACCAAAATTCTATTCGTGTGGCTTCTTTTCACAGCTGCGAGTCACTAATTACTCCCACGAAAAAAGGTCGACGAGTAAAGTACAAATGCGAAACTGTCGCTCAGTTCACGCGCACTTCAGCCCGTTCGCCTAAGAGCAATCATTAGGGCTCTAATTGGGAGCGTTACAGGCACCATTTGTTGCTCTCCGTGCCCATTTCCGGAACGACTATACAGGGTATATAATCCTCGCTGATCTGACTATAATGTTTTGCCGATATTCGCTAATCTAAAATCGACTGATGGCCGACTCCTCCATGCGCCGCGCATTCAAGGGCCTCCTCTATAGGGCATTGATGGCGTCGAAGAGGTTTGCTCTCAACAGAATGCGCGGAGGACGCAATAAGATTGCCCGGACTCGGTCGGAACGCATATATGCAAGACGACAGCTCGGCATTCTCGAGAAAGAATTCAGAACGCGCTGGCAAAGAGTCTTAATTAAGCGCACCTGTATACACTCGGCGTCGACTGTTTTGCACTCTTTATACGTTGTCGAAAGTAGGGCGACCAAACGCTGCTCATATACATCATATAGAAGAGGCACGCTGTTCGATGAAGACACGATAAACGAAGTATCAGCGGATAGTTTTTTTTTTTTTTTTTTGTCACGAATGTGACAGGATTGTCACACAATGAACAGCGAGCAGTGCGTCCGCGACTTTGAGGTGGTAATTAAGCTTCGTGTCTTTCGCAGAAACCGTGGGCTTTGCATTTGACTCTCTTTTGTAACCACATATACCTGGCCGTATCTGGATCTTGATATATCTTTGTTAAGAAACCAGCAACGGTACGTGTGCTTTTTAAAGCGCTGCGCAGTTTTTTTTTCTTTTTTTTTTCCTTGTTTGTTGGGGATGTGAGTAATAAATTAAATAAGGCCCCATACTACGTATAATACGCGAATGTCCAGAAGGTTGAAAGGTGCGTTGCAATCGTTTGGTGTGCTTTTGAGACCGACGTTGCGTATAGAGTGAAACAGTTCCAGCAGGAAATGGAATAAATTATTTTCAGGCGCCAGATGGGCAGACCTTTAGGTATCTTCCCGAGAAAACCGAAGTCTCTGATCGAAGCTTTCATTGTTGCCGTAACGTTGTGGTTCCGCCAGCGTCATCTATGACGGATAGATAAGAGCTTTTTTCTTTTTCTTTTTTAAGGTTATTTTGTACTGTTGTGTCCCTGATAGCGGCGCAAAAGCTTGATCTCCGCTTTATAAGTTCTGTCAAAGTGGAAACAAATAAGTGTCATAAAAATGCGAACAAAAAAAAAAGGGGGGGGGGGGAGGGAGGTTGTTCAAGCTCCCGAAGAAGAAAAACTCAACACGGTGCGGAAAAACAGCCGTAAAAGAAAACTGTCCTTCGGTTTCAGGTACACTAAAACCTGAGACTTTGTTTTTCTTTTTTTTTCAGGGAGTCCTTTTTTGAGACGAAATGGAAGTTTTATTGCATTCGGCTAGGTCTCGGCTTCTTTGGGGTGCTTTCCTTTTTTTCTTTTTTACTACTTAAATCTTTTTGTTAGTGGAAATTGCCTCCAGAGGTTTCCTTCGGGAACCTCCAATTCCCGCATTCTTTTGTGGGAACATTCGAAACCCGACCCTCTTTTGAACGGCCAGAATCGGCATACACAAACTTCTGGCGTCGCTGAAAGAAGTATGTTTATACCCTCGAATAGCTATTACAGTCAAGGATATATCGAAAAGTGGCACTTTTTCCAGAAAGAATCCTCTTTTCTGGCTTAAGGGGGGGGGGGGGGGGTTATTTTGAAAACAGATACAACGTCACAAACAAATGTAATGTGAGCAGTGACGATGCATTTGTTTGCGACGAGTCGATGTGTGTTCCTGGCCGATAAAAAAATATTACAACTTTCATCGTAGATAACGTACATAGCTGACGCTTTACAAGGCATCCTTTGCCACGATTTCAGTCACCGAGAGAGTGAGGACGTCGGGGCGTGTATTTTAAAACGCCGGGCGTCCGGCACGCGCTCCGTGCCTTCCACCGCGCTTTGACCGTGCGCGAGCGCTCGACACCCACGAGACGTCGAAGCTCCGTCGAAGCTACCGGAAGCTCACGCTGGATGGCGGCACAAATACTGAAGCCCTGACGTTTGCACCGTGTCAGTGACCATGCCTACACCGTAAAAAGAATCAAACTTGCAACCTAATTGGTTGCGCATAATGAAAAAAAAAAAAATCGTATGGCAAATGTATGGGCAATTGTGTTGCATACGTGAAAAGTTGGAGCACGTCGATTTCCCCATTAATGTTAGAGGGGAAATTAAATTTCCGTTTGGGTCGCGGGACATCAGGTCACGTGACGTCAATCTCCCCGCTAAATTTAGCAGAGAAACTGAATTGCTATCAAGGTCACGTGACGTTAATTTCCCCGCTAAATTTGGCGGGAAAACTGAGTATCTGTGTAGGTCGCCGGACGTGAATTTTGCCGCTAAGTTTTTAGGGGAAATTGAACGTCACGCGACTTTACGTCACGTGACCCACACATTCAACTTTCCCGCTAATTTTAGCGGAGAAACCGAATCGGTGCGTATAGATCTGTGATGTACACCATAATGCAATTCTGCCCGAGTCCGCCCAGTGGCGCTGCAATCCTGCCGTCATAAAGAGCCCCTGAAAAGAAACAAAAAACATTTTTTTAACAGTCTGGTTGGGGCATGCGTTTCAAAAAACTAATGTTACGTGAAAAAAAAAAAACAAAAAAAATAAATTTTAGAGGAATATTGACGGCGCGAGAGCGATTTAGTCGGCAGTCACCTCCTTTCCACTTGTTTTCTCTCTCGGCATCTCGGCCGCGTGGTGGAGAGGTAGATTGGCTTCGCTTTCACGACCGAGATGGTCATTCCGGAATGACCCGTGACGTCATGGACTTCGCGCGCAGAATTTCAAATAAACTTCTCGCCGTCAATATTGCTCCAAAGATTTTTTTTTTTTTTCGCGTAAAATTTATTTTTTGACTCGCGTGTCCCAACCGGATTGTTTAAACATTATTTTTTTTCTTTTCAGTTTTTTTTTTAAGGTCCCTAATATACGGAAAGGTAGCACAATTCCTCCTCTCCCCGCGTTTTCCTCTTTTCCATTGAGGATCATCCTGCTTGCCCTCCGTCCGCGCCATGCCCCCCGCCGCCATGTCTGAGCGAAGGCCTCGCACAAACATGTGGCCGGGCGCTTGCATACGTGCCGGGCCGTACTGGTTTGCTCTTGCATACGGCAAACCAGACATTTTTTTTTTTTTCAAATATGAAGACAGTTTTATAAGTTGTAAAGCACGGGAAGACGGCTCGATCGGCAAATAACGCGAGCAGAGTTCAAATCGCTCGGGTGTAAAGAAAAGCTTTTTCCAATGCCGCTGAACGCAGACGATTAAAAAAAAAATGTCAATGTAATCTAGAGTATTTTGGGACATCGGAATGCACTGCAAAAATTTTTGCGTTTACCCGTTTATTGCAGCAAGATATGAGAGCAGGCACACGATAGAATGCACCTCTCCCTGCGTAAAATAGTTTCGTTGGCAAGGACTGCGTTGCTAGCGGGAGCTCGTGCCGTCGCTTTAAGCATGGATTGAGCACGCACCCGCAAGGCTCGCAGTCCTTAGCGTACGCTCTTCTAAATTCGTTTTCTCCTCAAGAAAAAAGGACGTTTTGCGTATTGTTCATACGCCGGGCGAAGTAGTTCTAACAAGATTTTGTTGTTGGAGGAAAAAGCGATGCTTTTGGCGTTTGAAACGTATATGTCTTGATAAGGTTACATATATTTATACTAAAATGCACATAACATATGCATTAATTTTCCTCATAAAAGGGAAAAGTAGTAATGCTCCGCGTGGAGCCGGACTTTTTTTACTACGGTTCTTGAGGTGAAAACGGGTATAGAACTTTTTAATATCTTGAACAAAGTGCACTTGCAGACTCGGCATCACTCGAGTTAGGCAAATAAAAGACACCACAACGCGTGCAAAACCAGGACGTTTCGGTAATTTTCACCATTACCGATCGCTTTGCCGCACCAGCAGCTTGGTTTGCTTCGTACACATCTTATAAACGTCGAATACTACTGCATCTGTGCACATGCACACGGAGGAATATACAACGTCTACTATTTACGCGCCTCGCTCATATAACTGCCCATCAAATGCCCTCACTTGTTTCCCCCCAGTTAAAATTAAAAAAAAAAAATAGCGCGTGCACGGTTGCCTTGTTAGCGCGTTTCTCATTTACCCCATTTATTACTGACGCCCTCTTTCATTCTTACTCTGTTTCGAGATACTAGGGAGTTTTAGTAGATCGTTTTAAAAGGCCCGCTACCGCTACGAGCGCGCGCTTCAGAGCACGCATCGAAGTGGCAGCGCGAGCTCCCGCTACGATTAGCGTGGCCTGAAAACACGATCTACTAAAACTCTCTATTGTTTTAACGTTCTCACGCGTATGGCGCGCCCTTGAGTTCACTTGCAACGCGTATAAGCTTTGCCGCACACCCGCTGGCGTACCTTACTGCGTGAGTTACATATGAGCACAGAGATCCTTCAGAAAAGCCTTCAAAAGAGAAGAGCAACAGGGTAGCTTGCTGGGCTGGTTGGTTGGACGACATAGTGAAAAACAGCGGAAAAAAGACGGAACACAATGCAGAAGACGGACACAGGATATGACGAGAGCATTTTTTTTAATTGTCAATAAATGATGTTTTATTAATCACAGAGGACAAATTACATACAAAGATGAAGACAACAAAATATTTATGGCTACAAGGCAAAGCATTACACATTTGTCACCGTCTGGCCTAGTTGCCCTTTGAAGAAACACTCCTGTTCAACTACAAAGACATCCGTAACCAAAGTAACTACTGCACATTTCTCATCATATACAACCTCCTACAAAAAAAAAAAAAAAAAAAATTCTTGAGCACAGCAAAGCAACTTCTTTTTTTTTTTTTTTCAGGATGTCGTCATAGATTATTATACTGTTCTACTGTGGCTGAGGATCCGAAATAACCTTTTTTTTTTTCAATCACATTAAATCTATACCAAAAACATTGGTATAAAAAAAACGACCTTGATACAAAGCACTCATCGCACATTTGTAACTGCATCTCACATTGCAATGCTCCTGCTACCAGATTTCCTCGACGCTACTCGCTTTTGTTCCGCTCTTACATTGTGTTTCGTCACAAGAATGTGCATCCTTGTTCGCAGGAACAATGTCACAACCTTTTTGTGTACTTCGTGGCATGTCGGAAAGGCATTGGCAGTAAACAGCGAGCTCAATACTGTTTCCTATAGAGCTGGAGGGCTCACTTTGTTGCTCAGAAGGTGGCATTCATCTGTCCTGAGCTATGGTAATTTAGTTCCGTGTTTGTCTCGCCGATCGCGGAAATATGTTGCGGAACAAAAGCGCGAGCTGCTCGATCGTTGGTGACTCTCTTTTCACTGACGGAATACGCTCGCGGTAACGCTACAACCCTCTTTATTTCAGTGGCACCCCAGTCTCTCACGAATCGTTCTCAACTCGGCCGAGTCAATGCAAGCGAGCTAAGAGCGAGCGAGTCAGTTTCCATTATCAAATACGCGTGAAACGACGTGTCAAAGTTTTTCGTGCCAGTAATTTAGTTCCCTGTTTGTCTCGTCTCATGATTGTATTAGGCGATCTTCATCGGCGAGACTGAAAGAGACAGGTAATACGATCCAGAGTTTGACAATGATTTACCTCGGAAAGTCTCCCCCGGAGGCAGTCGAAACTTTTTCGACCGATCCGGGGGAGCCATTGTATTCGTAGCTGAGGATTTTCTTTTCCCGTCGGGATGGCAAAAAGCTTTTTTTCTTCCGCAACGCTGCTTGCACAATCCACAGCGCAGCATGAGGGCATCAAGCTGCCGCCAAAATCGTGATAAAAAAAAAAAAAATCTACGGCCTGGTTGTAGGTTTTTGCTTTAAAGGCGCCGCGCGTACTTCTGGTCGCAATGCCTCACCTGCGTTTACGCGATGCTAAAGCTGCTTATTAGTAACCATGGCGCAGGTTTATCACATGTTGCAGTGGACTAAAACTGCGACGGTGTGTCGTCGCAAGCTGTGACCTTCTGACAGAGAGTAATCAATACTGAGAATGCTGCTCTACCGCAGCTTGACGTTCAACCCGCGTGGCTCACGCCGTTTAGAGCTCTGGTGACCAGTTACACTGCAAACACCCCGATATTTTCACCACCCACAAAAATATTTTTGCCACATGCAGTGACGTGACAGGTGCCCCAAGACGCGCCCCCCAGAAAGTCTCACAAGTTGTGTAATTTTCCCGCAACTTAAAAAATGCTTGCTTGGCTAACGCACGTAAGCATCTACGTCATCTGCGCTACGCTCATGCCCTTGCCGTTTCGCGTTTGTCGCCAAATAAATTATTTAAGCACACGGACCAGCGTCAGCGAGCAGGCGAATGGGAAATCTATCCCCATCTCTTCCGCCATCTTGGAACTACCGCCCCGCCATCTATAGGGCGTTGGAGTTGCGAATACTCAGTTTTACTTTGAGTCTCACCGCAGCCGACGCTATATTGGCGATGATGATGATGATGATGATGATTTTGTGGCTGTTCCCTTTGAAGCGGGCGGTTTGAATAGAGATCATACCTAGCCGAATAAAAACGGAGAAAAAAAAAAAACTGCACTACTGTTGCATTCTTCGCCACCAGTCCTCCAGCCTCCTTTTAGTCCTCTCGACTGCGTTGCTGCACTTCCAGCTGGGCTGCAGTGCCACTGCAGCGCGATTTAAGTCCGCACTGGGCCAGCACACAGCATCCCTGCCTGTGTCCCCAACTCGGAAGCCGAGGGCTTCTGCCAGAAATTGTTCGTGTGAATGTGCCTCGTCTAGATGCAGCCCGTTGTCTGGCGCCTGGCCCCAATCCACCGGGTGTCTTGGTACGAGACTTGGGCAGGAGAGCACAATATGCTTAATAGTTTCCTCGGTTTCGCCACATGCCCAGCATGATGTTGATTGTACCTGTTGGTCAAACCGCTGCCTGTACACTAGCGTTCTTAGCCCTCCCGCACGTGCTTCAAAAAGCAGGCGGCTGCCCAGGCTATTATCATACAGGGTTGTCTCTGTCGATATTTCATTTTTCCAGCGGTGTTACACTTGCAGGGTTGACTTTGAGCGGGCCGCCTCCGACCACTGCACAGCCTCTTCCTCGCGCACTCTCTTCCGCACCTCCAGTTCCCACTTTTGCTCTGTAGTGGCAGCCACGGGGACAGTAAAGAAGCCATATTTCTTTTCCAGCTGGTACAGTCGCTTTCTCCACTTTGTCTGTATCCCTGTCAGGTGTATGTACACAAATAGTCGTTTGGCCCACCGTCCTCGGTCCATGAGTCGCAGACGCCCGTCGTAGCCGATCTTGCTAGCTGCTTCTCTGGCTTCAAACGATGACCATCCAAGATCTCCTTGGACAGCTTCGTTCGCCACCATGCCATGGCAGCCTAGGGCCTGCCTCCCAACTTCGCGCTGCCGGCGCTTCAGAATGTCCCTCACGTCTCCAGGAATGCACACAACAGCATTAGCAAACGTTAGGCCAGGTACCATGGCTGCTTTCCAGAGTTCCCTTGTAACCAGAAATCGATTGCAGCTCCATAGGTTACGCTTGCGAAGGACACTGGTGTTTCGCACGGCCGTCTTTCTGAGGTGGAGATGGTGTTCCGCTAGGTATTCTGGCTTATTTGTGAGTAGAATACCCAGATACTTATAGGTGCCTTGCAGGGGGATTCGTTCGCCCTTCAGCACGCAGTGACCAAGACGCGGCTCTTCAGGCCCGGCTAGTTGCACGACTGCCGACTTTTTGCTGTTGAAGCGAAGGCAGCGCGCATCCGCCTCTTCTACACAGATGACTAAAAGCTGCTGTAGTGACTCTACACTTTCCGCTGTAAGTACGATGTCATCCGCAAAGGTGAGACCTGGTAGCGTCCAGTTCACTGGCTCTCCTTTTTCTAAATGGGTGAAAGAGAATCCTACCCCCGACTGGAGCAAGTGCCTCTTTAGCCCCGACACATAGAGGATATATAAGAGAGGAGAAAGCGGACAGCCTTGTCGTAGACCTCTTGTTACAGTCACTTGCTCCGATTTGGCACCATTCATCTCTGTTGTCACCACGTTGCCCGAATACAGACATCGGACGAGGGCCAACCACTGCCGTGGCATGTCTAACTGTTCTAGGTGCTGGAGCAATAACTCGTGAGGTACACTGTCGTAAGCTTTCGCAATGTCAAGGAAGCAGCACAGTAGTTTTCTTCCTTCCTTACGGGCGACCTCAATACACTGGGTGATCGTAAAAATGTTGTCCTCCAGTCGGCGACCCCGACGGAAGCCTCCCTGCAGCTCCGTTAACACCCCATTCCCCTCTGCCCATGCTGCCATGTAATCTTTCACTATATGTGCGAAGGCTCTGTAGATGGTGGAAGTCACTGTAAGTGGCCGATAATCCTGAAGATGTTGTCGGTTGCCTCCCTTCTTAGGGACCAAGACAACCCGACCAAGCCTCCAGTCTTGGGGCACGGGTTCTGAGCCACTGAAGATTGCACTGAAGATCTCTGCCATCTCCTGCCTCTGCCATCTCCGCGACGCCGCGTAGCGGCAACGCGGAGAAGCTCAGGAGAGGGGGTCTTTTCGACTCTGTCGTCTGCTATCGCAGCTTGGTTCTCGTAGGCAGCGTAGAAACAAACATCGTTTCCAGTAATTATTTTTATACTTCCGCCATGTCGTTCCTACGCACTGACTACACTTTCAACAAAAGGGTAGTCGTAGGGTACTACATTTGGGGTAGTCAGAAGCTGTCACAGATATCGCTACCCCCCGTTAGTTATATTAACGACCCCATGTGTAGTCACGCGGCACGCGATCAACAGGTAGTCACAGTGAGCACCCCCAAAAGCAACATGGCGGCTGGCAAGCGACAGTGGAGCAATACGAGTAAGGCCTAGCGAGCTGGACTGCTTTTTGCTAAAATACGATTCTCAAATGCGCACGCCCGTTCGCTGCCTTCCGTGCGCACTAAAGCACTCCAAAACGCGCCTCAAAGCACCGGCACCGCACCTATTACGAGTAGGGGTGACGATGTGAGGGTGAGCATTCGAGGGGGTTTGTCAGCGACTGCTTTCGCGCGGCCGGCTGCATTTACTTCGCGGCCAGAAAACATTCAAAGAAGGAATCGTATAGCGACACACGGAATGATGTCTTTATTGAACAGAGCATCTGCTTGCTGTGCTTGCCGCAAGTGATCCGGCGTTTTCGGTTGACAGCGGCGAGGCGAAGCATCACCGATTCAAGCGGCGTCGGTTCCGATCGTTCAACGCTCCTGCTCACCTGTTAGCATTCGTTATCCACTTTCAAGTCCCTGGTAATCCTCACCGCGTCTGTGCACGCACTTGGCGCTTTTCACCGCACGGGACGGCCATTCAACTGGCTATGGGATTGATCTCACTGGGACGAGAGGCCGAGAACCGAACCCTCCGTAGGCTGCTCCGTGGAGCCGTGGAACGCCTCCATGTTTTTCACTCAAATAATTAGACATATAAACGCGTGACTTCTTGAACTGGGCGGCGACACGCGCCACCTAACGGACAGCGCTCAAACTAACGAAAAAAGAAATCAGCAGTCTTTGCTTTTAGCGCCTCGCCAGACATGTACACATCGCGACACTGTTAGCGCGAACACGACATCGGCGCATTTTCGCATTTTACATCTACATAGTATTAGCGAGCACGAAATTTTATCGCTTACATTATGGAACTAAATCAGCTCTTTCCGTAGCAATCATAACTTGCATGACATCCCTTGGTTTCAAAGAGAAAAACTGGAAAAACCGGCGATTGCTTGTTCGCGCTAACAGTGTCGCGCTCTGTACCTATGTACATTTTCCACACCACACTCTACAAATACGCGACATACAGACAACACAGGATTTTATACATGAACGCGTTCACAAACAACACAAGGTACAACATCAGGTATTGACACTCTACATTCCTATACACACGACTTGTTGACACCACCAATATACTGCTGTATTTTCTGTGACCGATTAGGATGGTGACCACTGTCACATTTTGCATAAATACGAAAAGACTGTGCAAGATTGACCCGTATATAATATTTTTCTCTACTGCCCTCAGGAAAGCGCTCGTATCTCTAATGTAATCCATTGCAAAAGTGAACTGCAGGTTATAAATAAATTTGAATAGTCGCTACACGTCACGTTTTGATCAGTTTCGTTTTCTCGCTAGCCTAAACTTCAAGTATGCGGAAGCCTGTTTAATAATTGTATTAATTATCGAAACCAATTTCTGCAATCACAACTTTCTGAACACGCTGATGCATGTTCTTTTCTCTTTTTACATATCCGAATGACTTCAGCGGCGGTTGAGTACAAGTTGAGTACACTGAGCACGCGCAGGTGATTCTAGCGAAGCCCGTCCACCGGTCCTCCCCGAAGCGTTGTTTCAGTTTTCTTCTTTTCGCTACAATAGACCAGAGCAATAGACCGATCTCACCAGCCAGTTTGTCTACGCCACCGCTGCCGCAATGCATCGAGGGAACTTTAGTCTTTCTGCACGTGCCCGAACTTCGCTGGAACACTGCGCGTGGGGAGACCGAGACGGCACGAGCCGTCTCGGTCACTGCCGCCGGCCTCTTGTGAACTAAAGTTATGGCGGCTTCAGGCATGCGCCGAACGCTTGGTGAGACCGGTCTATTGTTTCTGCTCAAGCGCGTGTCTTTCAAATATGCGTTCTATGCGCTCGCGTTCGCGCCAAGAGAACAGTGCAGAATTGCCGCTTTCGGGCCCGCGCCGTCACCTGCAATGAACGCGAAAGACGTATGCTAAATTATCTAAGCTGAACTATCCAAAACAAATAGCACTTGAACATGATTGTAAACCATAAAGTGGAGATGCCTCTTAGAGTGGTTGTAAACGAAAACGGAACGTGGCAAAAAGTAGTGTCTAAGTTTCTGCAGCATGGGTTAAGTCAGGTCAGTTTGGACAAATCCTTATCGCTGAGAAACACAGAAGAACTTATTCAGATCTTGGAACACAACCATGGGAGGAAGGGTTCGGTATTCACCATGGATATAAAAGATTTATATTATTCTCTGGAAAAGAAGAGGTTGATGAACGCAGTGAAGGAGGTGCTAGAGTTGAATCTGGTAAAGTTTCAATCAGAATCGGGCGTAACTGTGGAAAGCTTCCTTACCGTGTTGGATCTCTATTTAAAGTCAACAGTCCTCGAATACAATAATCGAAAATACATTCAGAAAGAAGGTGTATGCATAGGCTCGTCGGTCGCTCCGTTGTTAGCTGAGATATACCTCAACAGTTTGGATAGAGTGTTGTTTGACAGGATGGTTGAGTTGTCACCGAACGTGGGCTTCATCAGAAGATATGTAGATGATATTTTTGTATGCACGTTTGAAGAAGGAAAGTCGGAGTATCTTGAAAAGCTTATTAGGTCAACGGCCCCGGAGTTACATTTCACAATAGAAAAACCAGAGGAGAACGTGTTGCAGTTTTTGGACTTGCGCATTCAGGTGAAAAATGGTTTATGTTGGGAATATGGTAAGAAGATGGCTAAACCGGTGCTTCCCAAACAAAGTTGTCACTCTAAAATTGTTAAGGCGGGAGTGGCGAAATCATTAATTGGTAATGCGCTAAAAAGATCATGTACACATTTCATGAGTCAAGCTTTAAAAAAACAATGGGGAAGACTGGAGGACGCGGGGTATGAGGAAACTTTTCTAAAACGACAGCTCTCTATTCAAATCAGAGAAAAGCGGGATGAACAAAGTGTGAGGAACCGACGGGTTGCTATACCCTATTTTCACGATATCTCCCATAACATAAGAGCGTCGGCGAAAAAGTTTGGCGTAGAAACAGTGTTCACATCCGATTTTAAGTTATGCAAACTTACACCTTTTGAATCGAAACAGGAAGTTTGCCAGAAGGCCCACCGCGAAAAGTCGGTTTCGTGTGAGAATTCTGTGGTTTATGAGATTCCTTTGGAGTGTGGTTTTAAATACGTAGGTCAGACGTCGAGATGTATAAATGATAGACTGACGGAACACAAACGGAATGTGAAAAACAACGCGTCCAATTCCGAGTTAGCAAGGCACCTTCTAGAGTGTAATAATTGTAAAGCCAACTGGTCGGAAACGGAAGTAGTTCACAAAGAACGTAACGATATGAAACGTGTAGTACAAGAAACAATTTGTATAAAAACGTCTGGCAACTGTATAAGTCAGGCGTCATTGCAGTTTGGGAACGAATGTAAACAATTTCTACGCTTGTAATTTTTTTTTTTTTTTAGCAGTGTTTATATGTGTATTTTTGGACGTGTTCGAGAAAGTCACAGTGTTTAGCCATTTGTGGTTTGTTGTAGGAAGGCAATGTCGTTCTTAGTTCTGGAGATGGCCCCAATTTCCGACTGTTAGCAGTGTCTAGTATTGTTCCTTCGGACTGATTGAGTTGTTAGAGGAAACGCATCTTTGAAGGTCAAACCCTTTCTTTGTGTTCGGTAGTGATTCACCTACGTTCGCCGGGTGGCGGTGGTTATGATAGAATGTGACCCTTTGTGTGAGTGTTTCGCAGGCGAGGTCAAGGAAGATAAGAGAAGGGTACCCAAGTGTCATTGTCCTCTTGCCAATTTAAGTTTTTTTTTTTTTTTTTTTTTTGTAGAGACGGCGTTGGAATTGTGGTATAAAAGGCGTCTACGAAATAAACTTTGCAGCTGAGTTTGAGACGTTGCCTCCTCTTTTTCTACCTTCTGATGTGTTCTCTTTCTGCCCCAGTCTCAGGTTTACAATCATGTTCAACTTACACCAGCTCGCCTGCACTCTGACCATTTTTTCGTTAATCGTACCCGAAGCAGGCTTAATTCCTTTTTCTTATGAATCCACTCTTCCTACGTCGTCGTCTATACTCATTTTTCAAGCATACATGGTGCTGGACAAGTTGGCACTTCGCTTGGCGGAACTCGAAGCAGACGTCGCGTACTATGGACTTTCGTTGCGGAAAAACTTCATCGACCCTGCGCAGTTCAGACATCTATCAACAAGTGGTCTATCTTGGAGTTCAAAGAAGAAAGTCATCAAGATCTACAGAGAAGGAGCCACCAGGAGAATACAAGAACTCTACACGGCGTGCAACAGACTTTGGGACCTCCTCCTGGGAAAGGACTACAGGCATCGCAAGGAGTTCCATCACTGGGACAACATCAAGAAGGCACAGTTCCACAGAATTTGGTATGTCAAACGAACGCATGTCTTGAACTCTGTGAAGATAATGAAGACGAGGGAGAATTGTTTGCCTTTGATATGGCGTAGTGCTCAGTGCGTGTCGGGATCCCGTTTAAATGTAGTCAACCCGTGCAACATTTTGATTTCCGAAAGAACGGAACGTTTTTTAGCCAAGGGACCTAAATTTTGTCTAAATGTGAGGCCTTCCAGACTCGATGTGTTTTCCGCCGTTCAAAACGTTGCGCGCTTAGTAGGTCATGATGAAAAGACGGCTTTTGTGGATCAGACGGTGGGGAGATTAGATAAAGTCATGGGAGACTTGTACCCGAAAGAAAAAAGGAATTTTAAGGATGTAAACATGGTCAAGAATGAGATAGATTCACGGTCGTTAAAATTACTCCAAACAGATAAAACGGGGAGGTTTGGTATCCTCCCAATGAAAGAATTTCAAAACAAAGCTGAAAATGCCATGAGTGTATTGTTCAAAGACTGGAACGGAAAGATGGCAAAGATGAGAAGGGATATATGCACAGTGTTCAAGGAGGAAGATAAAGAGCAAGTTGCCAAAAGCATAATGAATCAATCCAAAATGTACCTATGTTTGAAATTTTTTCTAAAGGACCATAAAGTGGAGATGCCTCTTAGAGTGGTTGTAAACGAAAACGGAACGTGGCAAAAAGTAGTGTCTAAGTTTCTGCAGCATGGGTTAAGTCAGGTCAGTTTGGACAAATCCTTATCGCTGAGAAACACAGAAGAACTTATTCAGATCTTGGAACACAACCATGGGAGGAAGGGTTCGGTATTCACCATGGATATAAAAGATTTATATTATTCTCTGGAAAAGAAGAGGTTGATGAACGCAGTGAAGGAGGTGCTAGAGTTGAATCTGGTAAAGTTTCAATCAGAATCGGGCGTAACTGTGGAAAGCTTCCTTACCGTGTTGGATCTCTATTTAAAGTCAACAGTCCTCGAATACAATAATCGAAAATACATTCAGAAAGAAGGTGTATGCATAGGCTCGTCGGTCGCTCCGTTGTTAGCTGAGATATACCTCAACAGTTTGGATAGAGTGTTGTTTGACAGGATGGTTGAGTTGTCACCGAACGTGGGCTTCATCAGAAGATATGTAGATGATATTTTTGTATGCACGTTTGAAGAAGGAAAGTCGGAGTATCTTGAAAAGCTTATTAGGTCAACGGCCCCGGAGTTACATTTCACAATAGAAAAACCAGAGGAGAACGTGTTGCAGTTTTTGGACTTGCGCATTCAGGTGAAAAATGGTTTATGTTGGGAATATGGTAAGAAGATGGCTAAACCGGTGCTTCCCAAACAAAGTTGTCACTCTAAAATTGTTAAGGCGGGAGTGGCGAAATCATTAATTGGTAATGCGCTAAAAAGATCATGTACACATTTCATGAGTCAAGCTTTAAAAAAACAATGGGGAAGACTGGAGGACGCGGGGTATGAGGAAACTTTTCTAAAACGACAGCTCTCTATTCAAATCAGAGAAAAGCGGGATGAACAAAGTGTGAGGAACCGACGGGTTGCTATACCCTATTTTCACGATATCTCCCATAACATAAGAGCGTCGGCGAAAAAGTTTGGCGTAGAAACAGTGTTCACATCCGATTTTAAGTTATGCAAACTTACACCTTTTGAATCGAAACAGGAAGTTTGCCAGAAGGCCCACCGCGAAAAGTCGGTTTCGTGTGAGAATTCTGTGGTTTATGAGATTCCTTTGGAGTGTGGTTTTAAATACGTAGGTCAGACGTCGAGATGTATAAATGATAGACTGACGGAACACAAACGGAATGTGAAAAACAACGCGTCCAATTCCGAGTTAGCAAGGCACCTTCTAGAGTGTAATAATTGTAAAGCCAACTGGTCGGAAACGGAAGTAGTTCACAAAGAACGTAACGATATGAAACGTGTAGTACAAGAAACAATTTGTATAAAAACGTCTGGCAACTGTATAAGTCAGGCGTCATTGCAGTTTGGGAACGAATGTAAACAATTTCTACGCTTGTAATTTTTTTTTTTTTTTTTAGCAGTGTTTATATGTGTATTTTTGGACGTGTTCGAGAAAGTCACAGTGTTTAGCCATTTGTGGTTTGTTGTAGGAAGGCAATGTCGTTCTTAGTTCTGGAGATGGCCCCAATTTCCGACTGTTAGCAGTGTCTAGTATTGTTCCTTCGGACTGATTGAGTTGTTAGAGGAAACGCATCTTTGAAGGTCAAACCCTTTCTTTGTGTTCGGTAGTGATTCACCTACGTTCGCCGGGTGGCGGTGGTTATGATAGAATGTGACCCTTTGTGTGAGTGTTTCGCAGGCGAGGTCAAGGAAGATAAGAGAAGGGTACCCAAGTGTCATTGTCCTCTTGCCAATTTAAGTTTTTTTTTTTTTTTTTTTTTTTTTTTTGTAGAGACGGCGTTGGAATTGTGGTATAAAAGGCGTCTACGAAATAAACTTTGCAGCTGAGTTTGAGACGTTGCCTCCTCTTTTTCTACCTTCTGATGTGTTCTCTTTCTGCCCCAGTCTCAGGTTTACAATCATGTTCAACTTACACCAGCTCGCCTGCACTCTGACCATTTTTTCGTTAATCGTACCCGAAGCAGGCTTAATTCCTTTTTCTTATGAATCCACTCTTCCTACGTCGTCGTCTATACTCATTTTTCAAGCATACATGGTGCTGGACAAGTTGGCACTTCGCTTGGCGGAACTCGAAGCAGACGTCGCGTACTATGGACTTTCGTTGCGGAAAAACTTCATCGACCCTGCGCAGTTCAGACATCTATCAACAAGTGGTCTATCTTGGAGTTCAAAGAAGAAAGTCATCAAGATCTACAGAGAAGGAGCCACCAGGAGAATACAAGAACTCTACACGGCGTGCAACAGACTTTGGGACCTCCTCCTGGGAAAGGACTACAGGCATCGCAAGGAGTTCCATCACTGGGACAACATCAAGAAGGCACAGTTCCACAGAATTTGGTATGTCAAACGAACGCATGTCTTGAACTCTGTGAAGATAATGAAGACGAGGGAGAATTGTTTGCCTTTGATATGGCGTAGTGCTCAGTGCGTGTCGGGATCCCGTTTAAATGTAGTCAACCCGTGCAACATTTTGATTTCCGAAAGAACGGAACGTTTTTTAGCCAAGGGACCTAAATTTTGTCTAAATGTGAGGCCTTCCAGACTCGATGTGTTTTCCGCCGTTCAAAACGTTGCGCGCTTAGTAGGTCATGATGAAAAGACGGCTTTTGTGGATCAGACGGTGGGGAGATTAGATAAAGTCATGGGAGACTTGTACCCGAAAGAAAAAAGGAATTTTAAGGATGTAAACATGGTCAAGAATGAGATAGATTCACGGTCGTTAAAATTACTCCAAACAGATAAAACGGGGAGGTTTGGTATCCTCCCAATGAAAGAATTTCAAAACAAAGCTGAAAATGCCATGAGTGTATTGTTCAAAGACTGGAACGGAAAGATGGCAAAGATGAGAAGGGATATATGCACAGTGTTCAAGGAGGAAGATAAAGAGCAAGTTGCCAAAAGCATAATGAATCAATCCAAAATGTACCTATGTTTGAAATTTTTTCTAAAGGACCATAAAGTGGAGATGCCTCTTAGAGTGGTTGTAAACGAAAACGGAACGTGGCAAAAAGTAGTGTCTAAGTTTCTGCAGCATGGGTTAAGTCAGGTCAGTTTGGACAAATCCTTATCGCTGAGAAACACAGAAGAACTTATTCAGATCTTGGAACACAACCATGGGAGGAAGGGTTCGGTATTCACCATGGATATAAAAGATTTATATTATTCTCTGGAAAAGAAGAGGTTGATGAACGCAGTGAAGGAGGTGCTAGAGTTGAATCTGGTAAAGTTTCAATCAGAATCGGGCGTAACTGTGGAAAGCTTCCTTACCGTGTTGGATCTCTATTTAAAGTCAACAGTCCTCGAATACAATAATCGAAAATACATTCAGAAAGAAGGTGTATGCATAGGCTCGTCGGTCGCTCCGTTGTTAGCTGAGATATACCTCAACAGTTTGGATAGAGTGTTGTTTGACAGGATGGTTGAGTTGTCACCGAACGTGGGCTTCATCAGAAGATATGTAGATGATATTTTTGTATGCACGTTTGAAGAAGGAAAGTCGGAGTATCTTGAAAAGCTTATTAGGTCAACGGCCCCGGAGTTACATTTCACAATAGAAAAACCAGAGGAGAACGTGTTGCAGTTTTTGGACTTGCGCATTCAGGTGAAAAATGGTTTATGTTGGGAATATGGTAAGAAGATGGCTAAACCGGTGCTTCCCAAACAAAGTTGTCACTCTAAAATTGTTAAGGCGGGAGTGGCGAAATCATTAATTGGTAATGCGCTAAAAAGATCATGTACACATTTCATGAGTCAAGCTTTAAAAAAACAATGGGGAAGACTGGAGGACGCGGGGTATGAGGAAACTTTTCTAAAACGACAGCTCTCTATTCAAATCAGAGAAAAGCGGGATGAACAAAGTGTGAGGAACCGACGGGTTGCTATACCCTATTTTCACGATATCTCCCATAACATAAGAGCGTCGGCGAAAAAGTTTGGCGTAGAAACAGTGTTCACATCCGATTTTAAGTTATGCAAACTTACACCTTTTGAATCGAAACAGGAAGTTTGCCAGAAGGCCCACCGCGAAAAGTCGGTTTCGTGTGAGAATTCTGTGGTTTATGAGATTCCTTTGGAGTGTGGTTTTAAATACGTAGGTCAGACGTCGAGATGTATAAATGATAGACTGACGGAACACAAACGGAATGTGAAAAACAACGCGTCCAATTCCGAGTTAGCAAGGCACCTTCTAGAGTGTAATAATTGTAAAGCCAACTGGTCGGAAACGGAAGTAGTTCACAAAGAACGTAACGATATGAAACGTGTAGTACAAGAAACAATTTGTATAAAAACGTCTGGCAACTGTATAAGTCAGGCGTCATTGCAGTTTGGGAACGAATGTAAACAATTTCTACGCTTGTATTTTTTTTTTTTTTTTTTTTTAGCAGTGTTTATATGTGTATTTTGGACGTGTTCGAGAAAGTCACAGTGTTTAGCCATTTGTGGTTTGTTGTAGGAAGGCAATGTCGTTCTTAGTTCTGGAGATGGCCCCAATTTCCGACTGTTAGCAGTGTCTAGTATTGTTCCTTCGGACTGATTGAGTGTTAGAGGAAACGCATCTTTGAAGGTCAAACCCTTCTTTGTGTCGGTAGTGATTCACCTACGTTCGCCGGGTGGCGGTGGTTATGATAGAATGTGACCCTTTGTGTGAGTGTTTCGCAGGCGAGGTCAAGGGAGATAAGAGAAGGGTACCCAAGTGTCATTGTCCTCTTGCCAATTTAAGTGGTTTTTTTTTTTTTTTTTTTGTGGAGACGGCGTTGGAATTGTGGTATAAAAGGCGTCTACGAATAAACTTTGCAGCGGTTGAGACGTGCTCCTTTTTTTACTTTGAGTGCTCTGCTGCTCTGGTTACGCAACTACACAGGCTCACTTGTTTTTTCGTTAATGACTTGTATGTTGCAACGCCTTCTTTTTGAAATTACTTCCTCTTTTTTCTACCTTCTGATGTGCTCTCTTTCTGCCCCAGTCTCAGGTTTACAATCATGTTCAACTTACACCAGCTCGCCTGCACTCTGACTATTTTTTCGTTAATAGCACTTGTATGTTTGCCAACGCCTTATTTTTGAAAATTTACTTGGAATCTTTTATATAGGTAAAAGGAACGCGTGCCGGAAGGCACGCCTTCAAAGTACTCCACCTGGGATGACACAAACTTGTTTGAAGCATTTTTTATCGAGTATGCTTGATGAAATGTGCCAAATGAGCCAGTGAAGGCGAATCATATATCCCGAGACAGAAAAATACTGAAATACGCGGACATGATCCCAGATATTTGCGTACGTTCGTCCTGTCCGGCCTCAGTCGTGGTGTTCAATGCTTCATATTTCACTGCACTTGAAAGCAAAAAAAAAAAATGGGTATGACAGGCGTGCAAGTTCGGCGGAACCAAGGAGGCCATTTGCAACTGATCTGCACACAGAACTGACCGATCACACCTTTAATGAGAGCATGCTCTTTACTGAACCGCACAATAAAAGACGACAAGAGTATCTCGTCCGGCGAACATTCACGTCAACTCACGCCCGTGCGCAGCTTCCTGTGCCTTTCTATACTCCGTTTCACCTTATGTTGTTCCGCAGCGAAGGCTAGAAGCACGAGCTCATAGCGTTGGCAGCTGCCCTGGAGCACGAGAGCTTTTGCCGCCGAGATGTGCCCTAGACAACGTTACTAAAACACTCAGTTGGGAAACTCGCCGTCGAAACCTGGGCCGCTGGCGTCCACCGAGACCGAGCTAAATGCGACAACAGCGCCACTCTTTGTCATTTGTCTGTACTGTGGCCACCTTAAACTTTTAGAAAGCCTTTTTTTGCGAAAAAACAAACGGAAAAGACTCTTTTTGTAGTAACTTTTATTGGAGTTCAGTACAAAATGCAGGGCGCGTGATGTTTTTAAAATCTTTAGTTCGCAAGGTTTTGTGGCACAATTAATATTGTTTTTATACAACCATGCCTCAGCGGGGATTTCAGGTGGCGCGTCCCGACCTAGGTGCATTTTAACTTCGGTAGCAAGACGCGGCGCGTCCGCAAGGGAGACGGGGGTGGCGTTCCTGTAACCTCTTCCACAATATCTGTGTTGGCCCCAAAATGGCCAATTAAAGCCAAAATAGAAGTGACGTGCGGTTCCTCGAATGGCCGCTGCGGGAAAAATGGTGCGTTGTGTTCGTCATTAGCGCGGTGCTGGTGGACAGATCGGAGACACTTTTTGAAGGCAGTCTCTATGGCAGTTTCCCAACTGAGTGTTTTAGTAACGTTGGCCCTAGAGCAAGGAGCTCGCGCTTGTAGCCTTTTCTGCGGTACAACACAAGGTGAAACAGAGTATAGAGATTTGGTTAAATTCCTCGAGCACGACGCCACCTGCCAGCTGTTTACTGCTGTACCTGGTAAAACCCGCTTCGGAACCAAAAAGGAAAACCGCGATACTTTTAGATGCGGAGCATCTCTTGCTCGGGTCTATGTCCCGCGGCGTCGGCGTTGTAGTCGGCACTCGAACTACGCACGCGCAACTCTCCTCCTTCCCTCTCTCCAACAGCTGCGCGTTACTCTCTCCGCTCTCTCTCTCTACCAGCTGCGTGCACTGCGCGTGCGTTCGCTTCTCCTCACACCGCGCGCGCACGCGCAACTCTCCTCCTCTAGTCTCCTCTCCTTCAAGTGTGAAAAAAAAATAAACGGCGAGCGGCGAGCGTTCCAAGTTTCTCTGCCGCGAGCCGCGACGAAGGCTCGCGTAGGGGGTAATGCTAGGGCAGTCGGTGGCGCCATCTCTCGACGTCAGCACGCAACTGACTCTTTCCTTGGAACCAACACGATGCTCCGCATCACCCCATGGTTCCCCTCGGGAAGATGGTGTAATTTTTTTTTTTATCTGCCTCGGGTTTTAGTAAGTGCCTACCAAGGTTGCCTGTACTCTTTGGCAATGTGCCAGTTTAGGCGAATTGAGCCACACGCCTGTTTCGACCGGTTCAAATTTGAATGAATGGTAACCAACGTTCAAAGAAAACAAGTTTCAAATACTTTTTGAGATTTTTGAAGTGACTTTTACTATTGAACGACTGCATGCACTTGAATGTTCAATTGAAGAGTTTATAAAACGTGACTACCCCATGCTTGTCATCTGCCAACAGGGTGGTAACGCTCAATGGCTCGAGCCCAGTGGGTAGTTAAGTAAGCCTGTGGGGTAGTTACAGCCGTCAAAACGCATGATCACTAGGGGGGGTGCTCACTTTTTCTTAGAGTGTAGAAGAAGGTTTCTACCACCGAAAAATCGCTTTCTCTTACAAAAATGATCAATGAGTTTCTATTGAGCATCTAGTGTATTCCTATTGAATACATTAAAAACTCAATAGAAACTTATTTATCGTTTTTTGTAAGGGATTGCTTTCGTATGTAACACCGAATATGCGCTGCAGTGCAAGAAATGTATGGTGGTCCGTGTGCGGAACGACGAAAACGACCTCCTTTCGTCCGCCATTGTGCCCGACCAGCGCGCCTCCTATAGTTTGCTGGAGTCGCGATATGACACCACTCGAAAAGCGCCAAAGGTACATCGTGAAGGCGCTGGTCGTCTTCGGGCGTTTGCCAGCACTGGCTAAACTAATCACGCGCAGAAAAAAAACAAGAAAAAAAGCCCCGTATTACGGCGCGTTTTCTGTGATTGATTGATTCAGCCGGGAATGTATCAAACGCACAAAGACAACTAGCGACAAGGCGCGACGCGCCAATGGCGCTACCCGATTAGGTTCCATTGGGCGTCGGATGCGGTCGTTATCCTCGTCGTTGTCCTCGTGTTGTTGGCGCGTACCCAAGGAAGCGGGGGCATTGGCCGAGGATCGGTGGGATAGATCGGTCGGACTTATAGACCAACACGCGGCCCTGACGTCACGGAGCTACGGTGGCGCTGTCGACGGCACTGCACATGCGCAGACGCGACGCTTCACGCGAATTAGGTTTCTGCGCATGCGCAGTGCCCACACCTGGTGTGGGCAAACGCGGGCTTGTTTGTAAACAGCGTGTCGGTCTATAATCAAACGGAACGAAAATCGCCTTCTGCACATGCGCCGTGGCTCTGCTGCGACGCTGCGCATGGGTCCACAACTCAGTGACTCGGCATTTTTCTCCCACCTGATAAGCGATGCAAAGGTCTTGTCCTCTCGCATTGTATATTTCACTTGGCTGCAAACTTTCTTCGTCTTAAGTCCGGAATAAGATGGTTGACCCTCCCGGGATGTGTTTCGCCTCTCAGAGTCTTCCTCCCACGTTGCATTTCCCCGGTGGAAACGGAGTCGATTAGCGCCAGCTGGCGCCGATCGACATCACTCGGGCGAATGGGTCGCGAACCGCGAAAGTGCCCGCTTGCGTAACGTCGGCAACAGGGAAACACAGACGCAGAACAGCAAAATGTTGATCGCAAAGTTATGTGCACGCCCAATAGGCCCGGGTTGCCATGGCTACGCCGTCGCCCGACACGATATCACGATGTCGCGGTGTGAACCAAGAATAAGAAAGCCAAAAAGGGTTTCGTTTGCTCCTTATACCTCCCGCCAACTTTTTTTTTTGTGTATGTTTTACTTATATCCGGTCATAAGGGCCCGAGGAAAGACTGCGGCTTTTCCACTCTTGAGCTTTTATACGTCCTTATGCCTCGAGAGTGGGGGAAGGTTGCAATAGGCAGGTGGCGCGGCGGGCACGAATGTGTATCTCAGCCCGCTTGTATTGTACAGCGCATGTGAACTCGGAAACGAAGAAGAAAGCTTAACGACAATCTGCTCGGTTATAAAGTTCTGTGATCCACACATTTGTATTTACAGTCATGTTTTACTTTTGGTAACGTTGATTACCCCCCTATATATCTTATAACATTAGGCCACTTTGTCGGCACGTGTCTAAGCAAGTACAATGTGCGAGTGCTTATATTTCACGTGTCTCCAACGTTCACCTTCCATCTGGAGCTTCCTTTTCCATCTTCGTCACCACAAGTTATTCCCGCATACACTCGCCACATCTTTGTGCTACTATTACGCGGCGCCCTGTGCTTCTTCGACACGGGCGACTGGTCATTCTGCTGTGTCGCCGCTGTCCTGAGCCGAAATAAATATTTAATGCGAATGCTTATACTAATACTAATTTTTCACCGGTAACATTCTGCTAACAACCCGTGTCAGAATTCCTTGCTCGATGTCCAGCGGTGCTCGTTAATTTACCTGTTGGGAATGATTGTCCAGTACCTTGGAACACTGACACAAGGATAGTGCTGTATAACAATGAGGACACTATTTTATATTAAGGTCGCACTAAGTAACATTGCACGAAAGATCTATTTATACTGTTACTGTCACAATGTACGTAAGACCTCACGCGGTCTTTCGTGCAGATGACTGCTTTACTGCCATTTGTTCAGAAATGTGATCGTTCACATTTACTAAAGGGGGTGTACGGTAAGAGAGTATTAAAGGAGCAGTAAATCACTTTCTACGATAGCCTATTTATGATCATAACTCAGTATATGGGCTCTAAGCAACCTAAAAAGCCAAACATTACATTCATGCGTGGCCGATTTCTCTATTAAAATCGGTATCAAATATCGATTACGTCGGAACTAGCGCAGACACCAAAAAACACCGTCGGACAAGGAGAAGGCCTCTTACTAATAATAAAAATAAAGAATCAATAGCGACTCTGTTATTGATTATCGATACCAAGAATACCTCATTTCATGTTCCGCGACTTTTTGTTTTACGCTTCTTACTTAGAATAGGGTCCTTCATTGACAGGCATGCAACTTGTGTATGGCAGGTTGGATAGTTCTGACGTGGACTTTTTCACTGGTAATCCTGAGGAGTTCAAGAGGAGTGTATTGCAGATTATTAATGGCTAGTCATTTTATCCTTTTTTTTGTCTTTCCCTTTACGTGCCTGTTCCCCTCGTAAGGGCTGCACGCTGTTCGGGGGCACAATAAATATGAATTTAAGTGAATTAAAAAAAAAAAATATCGCTGTTTGCTTCGATCAATAAGTGCACTCAGAAGATTTCGTTCATTTTTAATCGTTATTTCTTCTTTCTCTTTTGTGAAGGGTCCGGAGAATATATGTTTATCGTCGATATGCGCAGTAGATGTTTGGGGAAAATAACACGGTTTCTCGCTACCTCCGGCCCCATAAAAAGAAATCAATATTCGCGGCTAAATTTGGACGTGCGTGTGTTCGAGTTGCACGTACCACGACTCGCTTAAAAACGATGGCCGTGAATCTGGACATCGATGACAGAACGCGAATGGGTCCTTCCGTTTCGATCTAAGCGATTGCTTGCGCTATCTTGCCCGCGTGGACGCCAATATGTCAGATAACGGTACGTTTCGAAACTTAACGTTATTCGATTATAACAATTATAAGCAACCTTCAGAACATTTTCATGAGACAATGGCGACCAAGCACTCGATGACGGAACGGGAATAGTGCTTGGTCGTTCCGTTTTGATTTGGGCGACTCTTTGCTCCAACTAGTCCGCGTGAACGCAGCTATGTCAGATAACGGTGAGTCTCACAACTTGCCGCTATCCTATTAATATTTTCTATGCGTTTTTCATGCATTTTTAATGAGAAAGTGGCGGCTAGCGACCTTTACGCCGAGGAAGTCGGATACGTGGATATTCGTGGCGTCTACAGCTACCGGAAGCGGGCTTCATCGTTTAATTGAAAATTTTAGAAAATCGCAATTGGGCCGTTGGCTTTCTGCTGACCACGAAATGCTCGAACGAACACCCGGAACTTTGCGCACGACATACGTATTCTTTCTTAATCAAAATCAAAACTGATCTTTTTTTTTTTTTTTTTTAATTTGAGACAGGGGGAGATTAGTATCTGTATGCGAGCATATATTTCGTTTATAAATAAACAGTGGACTGCACTGTGAGCTGGTGCAATCGCGTCAGCCGATTGGATAAAATGCCGCGTAGTTTGCCCCCATTATGCTTTACAATCAGACATGAATGGGGGCAGTCTATTGTAACTGTCCCGTCGAAAACGTATATCAAACGTATATCCTCCCAGCACGGTTCCAGCCTAAACGTCTGGTTAAATCAGTTCATATTTTTGCGGATGAAAAAGGGTCGACAAGAGTAAAGCTAAAAATGAAGTTTTTGATCGGCGAAATTGTGTTGGAAACAAATGAAAGCACGAGCATCCATAAAGGAGCTGCGAGCGTCGAAGGCGGCAGCAGCGAGCGTGGAGGTGTCGGCGTGACAGCCGACTATCGCGAGACTCTCTGAGTCCGCAAGGCCGCAGGCTGGGCTCCTTGTCCAACACACTCGGTATCTCGAACATTGGACCTAGAACGTTCGAGCGTCGAACGTTCGGGGTAAAAATAAACGCGAATCTTTTATACCCGCTTTCACCTCAAGAAAAAAGCAAGTTTTGCGCATTGTTCCTACGCGGCGCGAAGTAGTTCTTACGAGATTTTGTTGTCGGAGGAAAAAGCGATACTTTTAACGTTTGGAACGCGTACGTTGTGATAAGATAACATATATTTAATCTGAAAGTCGCCTACATATATTTTAATTATCAACGTAAAGAGGTTTTTTAGTAATGCTGCGCGAGGAGCCAGAGTTTTTTTATTACGGTTTTTGAGGTGAAAACAGGTATAGGAGTATACCAAGGCCGAATTAATTATAAAAAGAAATGTCTGGCGCCGGGCATCGAAGCCCGGACGCCTGCGTGAGAGCCACGTGCGTTCCCCTCTGGGCCGAGCTCGCGGCAATGCTCGCGGCAATATTGCCGCCTCCTGTATTCGGGTAATGTTTTCTCATTTTCTTCTAAAGTCACAAACAGTTTAAGAACCGCAGGGCGTGGTTTAGGTACTCTTCTTGCTTCCTGGTTCGTTCTTCGGCCTTCTTAAAAGTTTTTTTTTTTTTTAGAGCGTACGACGGTCCTATCACATTGGCCATACAAAAGGCAATCTCTGCAGACGTGTTTGAAGCCTACGTGTGTACGTGGCCAACGTGATTTGAACATGCGTAAGACCTGTCCGCAGATAATTATGTCGTGGTGTATGTAGCGAACGCCGTGTCGAATTTTGTACGGTGTACGAGAATGCAAAAGCAGGTATTCCTTTTATTGTTTCCCTTTCTCCTCAGTCGTTCCCATTTATTGTCGTTTTGTTACTCGTTGAACGTGTTATTCTGTCACCCCTGTCACCTTTTCTGTCGCAGTTCGGTTCATTTTCCCATCTTTCTTGGGTCTCCGTTCTTCCTCTCGTCTGCTTTTCTTTTTTTACCACACCCCTCCAGTTGACTCTCCTCGGTTTCTCGTTAAAATGAACCGCAGCAGTCGCTACGCAAGTAATCTCGGCCAAACTGGCGCTTCGCGCGCTTCTCACGTGACTTCATCCTCCGCGCGTCGTTCCGCCCAACCGGAAGGTCACGTGACAAGCTCCGAGCGCTGGTTTGCTCCCTGGGCTCGTTGCTCTGACCGCGGTCCCCTATTCTCTTCGTGGCACGCCATTTTCTCTGGAACACGCCAAGACGTCAGTCAGCCGCCTTCCGATGTCGACTTCATTTCCGGACAACACTGCAGAGAAAAGGGAACATTACTGCCCCAGTCCCTCTCGCTTTCATCTTCTTGTGTCTTGTTCAATTCCTCCCTGGCATCCGGTGCCCTCCTACGTGTATCTCACTTTCTATCCTCCGTTTTCTTTTGCCTTTTTTTCTTGTACTTCCTCTCTTCGCTTCCGTACCTTTTTTTCCTTTGTCTCTCTTGCCCTAGGTCCTTGATTTTTGTCCTTAAGGTTTTACCCTGGCTTCCTTACTCTGTATCTCTACCTATCGTTTCCTTGAACATGCTCGATCATCTTCGCCTTCTGTGCATTCCTTTCTTTCTTTTTCTCCCTCTCCTGTTCCTTTTTCTCTTCCCCTTTTTTCGCCTTTTTGAACTTTTAAGTATTTTTTTCCTTCGATGAATGGTTCCGTAGAGATGTTTTTGATTTGCAAACTTTCCTTCGTTCCCTTTTTTAACTCTATTTCTCTATCTTTCTCGGTTCAGTAATTGTCTAACCACACACACCCTCTCTCTCTTCTCTTATTTCCTTCCACATTTTTCACGTCTTTTCATGTTTCAGTCCTGATGCCTCTCTACTCTATCTCTCTTTTTCTCCCATTCTGTCCTCCCCGTTTTTCCTTATTTCCCCTTTGGTTGTCTCCCCGTTTCAATCCCTCCACACCACTTTTCTTTTCCCCCTTTTCCCTAATTTCTATTTCTGTTCTAATCTGTACGCTTGCTTATCCCTCTGATTTCTTATTTCCCCTTTTATTTTTCTTTCGTGTTTTTTTTTGCTTAATTTTTAGATATTGCTGTCCTTAACTTATTTCCTGTTTTATTTCTCTGTTTTCCCTGTGCGTTTTTATTCGTCTGCTTGCTATCTCTTCGTTCCCTATTTCCCTTTCCTCTTTTCTATTACGTACCTTCCATATTTTTCACTCTTTACACCTCACTACTCGTCTTCTCTTTCCAGTTTTCCCTCTTTTCCCCTACTTTTTTCTGCGTTTCAATACGCATGCTTGTTTGTCACTCCTATTTTCCCTTCCCTTTTTATTTCCTTTCTTTTTTCTGTCTTATACCTCACCCTGTTCCCTGTGTCCGTTTTTTCCTATTTTCTTAATTTTCCTACATCAGTCCTATACCCTTTTTCAAACCTTCTTCATCCTCTGTTTCCCTTTCACGTTTTCCCTAGTTCCTCCGGTTTTTGTCTCCCCGTCTTTCCCTAACGTCCCTCGTGGTCCACACCCCTCTGTCTCCGCGTCTTTGTGCCTGCGTGGACTTGGATTCGGGACGACGTCTGCGGCCCCGTTATTAGCTCCACGCTATAATTAAATTCTGCGTTATAATTAACAACGGGCTCGCGCGGCCCCCAGACTACGGAAGAACACTTCCTCAGAAGACAGCAGCTGCAGAAAAGGGGTTATTTTTTCTCCCCAGTACAATAATACGCGGCTCGCGGCGTGGCGGCGCGTGTGAGCAATCGGGAAAATTCGGGAACAAAGACAGGCGGAACGGAGTGTGATACTGGTGGCGCCCTCTCAGACCGACTAGGAGAAACTTACACCGTCCCTTGGAAGAAAATACGCGACCTCAAGGCGCGTTCACGCCTCCGACTCGGGGCTGTCGCGCGACCGACTAGCTCAATGCGACGAGCGACCAGCGATGTTCACACTGCGGGCGATCGGCGAGTCGCTTCTCGAAAGCTCTTGGGACCCCCCGCCGTTGATTGCGTCTTTCCCACCACAGCTCGGGCTCGCGTTTCCCTGCTTTCGCGTTTTTGTTGTCGCACAGATACACGTGAGTTGTTTCACAGCGAAGCTGTTTATGGCTTGGGTTCTGTGGATTTTTCGTGTGCGTCGACAAAAACTCAGGTCCCGAATTTTATGCAAAATCGCTTCATACTATGCAAAAGCTTACACGTCTCATCACTTGAATATGCATTTTCAGTAGATTAGTTATCAATAGGCACCATTTTCAATATCGGTAGACTTTCAGTTAAAAAATGAAGGTTTCTCAAAGATTTGCCGCTGTGCGACTCGCGTCGGCCATGTCTACGCTCGCACCGCCTTCTGTTTGTCGTCGTTCTAAGCGCTTGTTTGTCTTGTCTCCTTTCCTTCCGCTCTCCCGGGGTGGCGGTCCCGTCGCGTGTCTACTTTCCGCCGGGTGGCGGTCCCATAGCGCGTGTCTAGTTTCCTCCGGCTCCTCGGGGCGGGTCTGTGTCGTGTGCTAAACAGCTTCGCTGGTCATCCACTTTCACAGAGTGGATGACCAGCTCATGATTTTTTCTACAAGAAAAAGATTCGTGATATTGGTCTGGGTCCTTCGGAACCGTTCAATGAACGCACAATCGCTACATTGGCACGCGCTCACTCCAGCTTCTGCGGTACAGTGCGTACCTGTCAAGCAAAAAGCCACGGAAATTGGCTGTCAGGTTGAATTTTTCTTCTTCGTCGTCGTCGTCTGCTTCACACACCGGAGAAGCGGGGGAAAAAAGCGCGGTCGGGTATAATAATAATAATAATAATAATAATATTAATGAATACATCATAATATATCAGCAGAGAAACTACTAACAATAGCCACGCGACTTCCGGCAACTTTCCCCTCCTTTACATTTCACCCTCCTCCTCGGTACACATCGTCCACGTGTCGCGCGCATGAATTCCGGGCTCATGTTTCGGTTTCGATTTCAAGCAGTTGAGTTTTTTGGCTTTATTAAAAATACGCGTGACTCCGTAGCAAAATGTTGATTAGGAAGTCTCCTGACATCATATTAAATCGCATGGCAAAAAATGTAAAAAAAAATGGAAAGGGGGGGTTGCTAGTGTTTTTTTTATAGTGTTGATCAGAGCCGTCCCAGAGACCTCCATGACTTGTAGTCATGGCAGCTACCGCGGACCGAGGCGTTGGACGGATATGTCGGTCCCCGAAAAAAGTGCCGGATGTAAACATACACGAGGCGCACCTCACGTCACTTCCGAGGCGCCTCTCATTGGTTCAGCCACCGGGCGATTTAGCGACCGGTCCGAAAAAGTGGTCTGCGAGCAACTGCTCCTAGCCGGTCGCTTTTGCGACTGTTACTTTTACTTTTGCGACAAAAATCTATTGCGCGACCGTTGCGAGCTGCAAGTGTGAACGCGCCCTTAATGTCGCTTTTGCGACAAAAAGCTGTTTGCGACTTGCAGGTTTTAACGCGTCTTTGCTGTCGCTTTTGCGACAAAAGGCTGTGGCGCGACCGTTGTGACTTGCGCAGGTTTGAACGCGCCTTAAGAACGACTAAGAAGTCGCGAACCTGTTGGTGTTCGAGCTGGACTAAGTCCGGCTTTTTAATGCGAAAGCATTAACTGTCCGATGGAGCGAACCGACGTCATCAGCTTTGAAGCCGCGCCAAACGGCACCTTCGCTTGTCCCAATGTCGTCTGTAGCAGAAATCTGATGGATAGACTCCCATTGTCTGATGCGCGTCATCAATGAACGAGGCTCCCATTGGCTCTGTGCGGCGTAATTCCAACAAACGCCACCAGAAAAGTCCTTTCCATGGCGACGCAGCGCACGCAGCGGCTTGGCCGCCGGTAAAAAGTGCGGCGGTACGGGCCTGGCCGCACAGCCCGCCCGGGCAAACTCCGGTCAGGGTACACGGCCGAGCTCAGCGCGGCGCGGCGACTTCACGAGAGCGGGCGCTCGGCCGTCGGCCGGCAACACGTGGCCGTCCACGTCACTACGCCGCAGACGAACTAAGGGATCGGAAGAACGACATTCATGCTTTCGCATTCACAACTCAGAAGTGCTTAGGTGTCCTCGGAATTTCTTTTTTTTTTTAGTTTTATCTCGAATGTTTACGAAAGTTTGACGAAATTTCGACTGTTCGGCGCATTAGCGGAAATTGAGAAAGAGATGATGCCATCTGGCGGAAGAAGTTAACAAAATAACTTAATCATTAAAGCATTAGTGAGTGGCAACGTTACTAAAACCTTCAGTTGGGAAACTCACCCTTGAAACCTGGGCCAGTGGCGTCCACCGAGACCGAGCTGAATACGATAACAGCGCCACCCTTTAGCGAGGAGTTGAAACATGAAAGTTGCTTTACATAGCTACTGCGAGATGGCCCTGCGAGATGGCGCCGCCGGCCCTTGCCCGATTCGACGCGCAGCCGTGCAGTTCCCGGAGTGGACGCTGCGGGAGAAATGGCGGCGTTGCGATCGCCATTAGCTCGGTTCTCGAGTACGGATCGGAGCCACTTTTTTGAAGCAGGCTCTATGGCAGTTTCCCAACTGAGGGGTTCTAGTAACGGTGGTGAGTGGTATGACCTGTTTATTCACAGACACGAAGAGGTCAACTTGCATATGTGCTATTTCTCAAAAAGAAAAGAAAAAGGAAGAAGTTGGGTTTTTTTGTTTGGTTTTATAATGCTCAAACATTGGTAATGAGTTTTTTTTTTTTAAAAATGTACAATGAGCTACTGTATAATTTTGTTTTCTTCAAGAATGTCACTTTCTTTTGAAGTCGGGTAACAATGTTCAAAAATCGTACTTGGTCGAAAAAACGCCGTGATTCTCTCCTCGAAAGACGGATTCTCGCGCGCGTTTGCACACTGTGGTCGCAACTTCTGTGACGTAACAAACACGCATCAGTCTATAGATCTTCCTTGAGTCTGTCTATAGACGAATTCGCGTCTCGGGCGCAGCAAGCGGAGAGTGCTCCACTCATTATTATGCTGCGTGCATGCAGTTTATAAAGTGCACGCCGCATAATAATGAGTTTATTCGAAACGCTATAGGTCTAAATCTAATTTATTGTAGCGCTTTAGCACGGCGCTCAATCGACCAAAGCGACGCTGCTTCCGGGACCTTGTGCACTCTTCGGGGCGCGCTCTCCAGCAAATGCCTGGAGCGCGACTGTGGTTATCCAGCGGTAACGCTGGGCTAAAACTCCCTATTCAAAGTTGAGCCGCAGTTGCGCGCCCATACCGCTTAGCTTATAGACTTCAAAATATAAAAAAAGGAAAGTACAAATATATCTGAGCGCGTGGTCGCATCTGGTGCACTTTTCAATGGGCTTTGTGCAGCCCGTGCCGACGCTGCTACGCGCGCGTTTTTATTCAAGAAAACGCCGCTGGCGGACGGCTCCTACTCAATCAAAAAAGCGTCAGTTTTTTTTTCCTCTTCTTTGTGTTGTTGCATTGCGAGGTTTTTCAATTGATACTGAAGTGAATTTTGAATTTTCAGAGCTGCAGCTGGAGTGACCCGTTCGCGATGGGCTTTAACGCGTCAAGAAGCAGTTAAACGGGTCTTAGGCTGCCGGGGATAGTAGTACGTTCACACTAAAACCTTTTACACCCTTAAAGGAGCGATGCAACAATTTTTTCACTTTGCGCAAATACCGCTTGGAACGGATTTCTGACATTAATGACCTATGAAACACGCGTTCGTTTTTCACCCCACGCAATCGAAGTCCCAGAAAAAAAAAATAAAGAAAAACGAGCAGCGTTCACCCCCTCAACTCGCAGCCAGAACAAGCGGCCACGTGATCTGGAGCCGATTATATGCCGCCAATGTTGATCATAGCCACGCGCTGGGGTTAGCAAAGCACAGGACACGCGGTGAGTTCCAGACATTCTTATGGCTCGGATATTGTCGTCGTTGCAGCGATTGGACACGGGTCACTACCCCGATGCTTCCCGAGCTAATAATTATCACGAGCTCAAATCGAGTGCCCACGCAATGCTCGGGTCCAATCTATGAACCCGAGCATTCAAATTTTGTCATATGGGTGTACTGCGATCCCCACCTTACGTCATCAAATTTTGCAAAGGAGAGATTGAATGAAAATGATCGCTTTTGTCCTTGAAATTACACCGCAACAAAGGAGTTTCTTGGCCAGTGGTGTTGCGTGCGAGTATCCTTGAGTCCCACTACTGCCATTAAGCTCGTGTAAAGTGAAAAACATTCCAATAGACCCTTTCCGAAATTCAGTGCCATCTGGTGGTTTGTAAAGCAGTTTAGGTTTTGCCATATCAATGGCGGAAATTAACTTGTATCGGCACCGTCACTTTCACAAGACAACGACACGCGAGGAATTGCTCAGTGTGAGTTCTTTCTCAATCACTTTCAGTTCGATGGTGACCAAGAACCCGCATTCTGAACAAAGCAACAACCCACTCAGATGCCTCGAGAAACTTCTATACACCAAAGTGCTTCAAAGCCGATTGTGTACCGCCCACAGATTGACTGAATCTGAGTTATTAGAAATAAACGCTTACGTAGCTCTTGTGTTTGTCCCGTCGTCGCGTCGTACTGACCCGTCAGTATTGACCCGTCGTACTGACCCGTACGACGCGACCTACATCGCGTCGTACTGACCCCCCAAATGTACAGGCCTCGCAACATTCGCTTAGGAGCATCTTCAACGTCTTCCTTTATCAGTCACTAGAAGGCCGCCATTGGTATGGCACAGATGCCGTTCCACAGATGATGATAGTGATCAAAGTGGCCAGACTGAATTTCGGAAAGGGTCTATTGAATATCGTTGCACCTCTCCTTTAAAGGGGTAGAGAATCGATACTCGAAATATCCCCGGCACACTTCGAAACGGGTGAAATATGACCCATAATATTCGTATATGATAATCACGCGTGTGTATTTTCAGCGGATGGCTATATTTGTTTGTTCGAAGACGGATTCTGGCGAGCGCCTCTTCAAACTCAGCCATCGAGGCGGCGCGATGCGTCTCGGGATATTTGCCCCTTGACGTCACGCTCGCAACGTCCCGGGCCCATAAACGGGAGAGGGTACCGTAATTACGATCGTCGTCACTAGGTGGCGCCAACTTTATCCTCAACGCGTTAGAGTCCCGCCAAATTTGAATACCTGTGGATATGGTGTATTGGAATCGAGACGTGCGCCAAGCACCGCTCTCTCCCGGGCTCCTCCATCGGACACGCCGCGCCGTGAAACATTCCCACGAAGCTCCTACCAGGTGATATTGGGAAATCGTTTCAACGTTGCTTTTCTCGCGTTTACGGACGAAAGACATGGTGTTTTAGAGCTGCTGCTATAAAAGAGGCCACCTCTACACAAAGAAATTGGGGCTAAGAGTTCGCTTCCGTACCCCTTTTAGTGTCTAAACTCAGTTTGTCCCAGAACAGCGTAAGGGCTTGTTCACACTGCCCCATTTGTTTACGTTAAGTTACTTTGCGAAATATTACGTTGAAGTCACCGGGACCTGTGTGCTTCATATTAAGCGAGGCTGCCAGCTCAAGGAGAAATCATGACACGCGACATTCGAAACACGAATGTTTCGGTGACTTATACGTAACGTAACTTAACGTGAGAAAATGGGGCAGTGTGAATGAGCCTTGAAGCCTCAGTCAGACTTCTCGTACATTACACAAAATGCACATTACACCTCATGTCTGCAACACACACAAGGTGTGTGTTGCAGACATGAGGGCAGAATTGTTTGCGGACAGTGAGAGGGCCGTCGGTAGAGAAGGAAGAAACGCGCCTCAAACAATAGGGAGTATTCACTGGCGGTCATAGCTGTGTGCGCAACTGCTGAGCGCGTGCTGATGGCAAGCTTCCACAGTTATTTTTGAACGTGCATTCCATACCATCAAGCTTGCCAGTCTTAGCAACCGATTAATGTGAGCTCTTTCTGAGCATGCGCTCTAAACAGCACCCACAAATATGGCGTCCAGTGAATAGCCGTCTATATTTTGTTTGGTGTGTTAGCAGAGTGTTTGCTTCTTGAGGGTGTTGCAGCAGCACGTACCCTCTTTGTGCTGATGAAAAGCCCCTAACATCGGGGTTTCGCGATATTAATTAGCCGCTTTCGGGACCTCTTTTTGCTACGAGCGACAAGTTTACAAGCAACACGGGCCACATGCAGGTGTCTCATGGGGAGTAATCTTTATTGCAGTCGCAACGGGGCACGCGCGAAAAGCAAATCACGACCTTGTGGAATGCTCCGCCGCCTTGTACACTCGACAATTTAAAGTTACTGTTTTGCAGGTGACCGCTTCCTAGTGATGCAAAACTATCGATAGTGCCGCAGAACTATCGATAGTTTTTCGATAGTCGACTATCGATAGTACTATCGACTACAAATAGTACTATCGATCGCTTTTTTTTTACTATCGATAGTCAGGTTTCTGGCGACTTTCGATACTATCGATAGTACTATCGATAGTTTTTTCCCACAGCCGCTTCCGCAATTATGAAGCTTACAACTTACGTGTGTGTGTGTCGCGTTTCGAAGCGGTAACGCCCAACGACTCTCAAGTTCATGTAATCAAGGTCACGTACAGTCTGTGGCTGAAGGGCTGGTCGCGTAAGCTCGCAAGCGCCGGCAGTTGAAGCTGACGTGACCTGACGTCCTTGACGTCGTCCTCGACGTCGTCCCAGAGGTCGCCCTAGACGTCGACCTTGGTGTCGTCCTAGACGTCCTCCTTAAGGGAGCTGTGCGACGATTTTAACGTTGAAAGAATTGGAATCTTCTACTTTTGACATTGTTTATCTTGTCACAAAGGACAGAAAACACACCTTCCTTCGAAATGTTGCGATTCCGCCGCGTAACCGCCAGGCAAAAATTAGAATATTCCCCGACCTGCAGCCGCGAGCGGCGGCCCTGAGAACTACGCGGCATGACGTCAATGGGGGACTTGTGGAAAGGTAGCAAGTTGTGCGAATACGTGCTCGATAAAGGTAATTTTTGTATAAATCTTGTCGTTCCAACATAAATATAAATGCGTCAAAAACCTGGTATTAACGACAAAACTTTTATTATACGGAGTTTTAGTGGCGCCATCTATCCTAGGTCCACATAACCGTCAGCTCTATCTGCTACCGCGAACAGCCGCCAGAAGCCGGAGGGGGACGGGGGCAGAGCCGGACGGGGACGGCCGGACCCGGATGAGACTTTCCTCCTTTCACCATATTGTACGCGCTGCGCGAGCACGTAATCACGCGGTCGCGAGCGGATGAGTTCTCGCTGCTCACTGATGGCTCTAGAGAGAGAGCTTCACCTGAACCCCGCGCGACCCCCAGTGACGTCACAGCGCACGTGACTCGGAAGATGGTGAAAGAGTTGAGAGGTGCCGAAAACCTCAATCTTTGGTCATTTTTAAAATGAAAACTAGACATGCAGGCAAAAGCGTTTTTTTTTTTTTTGTTCTTTACTTCAGAAAGGTTGAGACACCAACTGCCAAATTATTTAAGCAAGGCACTGAAATTGTTGCACAACTCCTTTAAAGGGATGGTGAACCGAAATTTGGATTTCAAAAAAAACAATGCAGGCAATGTTGGCGGGACGCTACAATCCCTACAACACTACTCGTAAGGCGATATCTGGAATGGACGGCCGTATTTTTGGAAAAAGAGGTCGAGATGGAACGAGGCCGACGAGGCGCGTGACGTCAAGATATCTCGTTTCCTCCTCTCTTCGCTTCGCACCCTCAAGGCGGCGAGGCGGAGAAGACGCGAGGCCGTTCCCTGTTCCTCTCGGAGAAACAAGACGTAAGCATAGTATCTGTCAATTGCGCCTCCATTTTTTTTAGAAAATACGGTCATCCGTTCGAGATATCGCTGTATGAGTGATGTTTCGGTGTTTGTAGCATCCCGGTGCACACTTTTGCCGCCGTGTTTTGTGGAATCCAGGTTTCGGTTCAGCATCCCTTTAAGGTCTTCCTCTAGTCATCCTCGACGTCGTCCTAGATGCCGTTCCTGACGTCGTCCTCGACGTCGACCAGACTTCGTCCTAGAGGTCGTCCTAGACATCGTTTTTGACGTCTTCTTTAGGACGTTGTCCTTGAGGTCGTTCTTGGCGTCCTCCTCATGGGCGTCGCCCGTGACGTCGCCCTAGACGCAGTCCTTGACGGGTGCACGACATGTTACAACCATTTCATCACCGAAACATTTTCTTTTCTAATGCGCTGGAAAACTGAGGGAGAGGAGGAGCCGAGGGAGCGTGGGGACGTCAGAACGCCAAGCTCTGGTTGCAATGGTTAGTGGGTACTTAGACATAAAGCTACCTGCCTTTGTCTCCACGGCTCTGGTCGAACGTGTTAGAACGCGCAACGCCGGCGTTTGGCATTCGAATGCGTTCGACGAGTGCAGGGGAGACAAAGGCAGGTAGCTTCAGGTCTACCCACTAACCATTCCAACCAGAGCTTGGCGTTCTGACGTCCCCACGCTCTCTGGCCTCCTCCTCTCCCTCAGTTTCTGAGCGCATTGTTTTCACTACAATGTTCCTGTAAAGCTATACAGCATTTCATCGCGGTTGGTAAAATGAATGCACGTTAATTTTGTTTCTCCTCAAAGCATAATTTATCGTAGTTCGAATATTATCCTAGCGTTAGCCTCACATCTTTGCCGGAAAGGCCACACCGGACCTACTTCAGCGTCTTACCGTGAGCACCTCAGCCTTCCGCCATTACATACCGCTACATGGTGACGAGCGGGACGAAAAGCGTCGCTGTGGTCGGCCTTCCGCGCGATGGATCGATCTCAAGCAGGGGACATACGGACGATGAAAACTGGCGCCGCGCTGCAGTATCATAGCAACCAGTGCTGGCGTTCCTACGTCGCTTCCGCTCTGCGCCGCGTCGCTCGGATCTTGTCGATACAGATAAGGTCCGTGTTCCAAAATGTGCTCGATTTTACTTCAGGGTAAGGGTTTTGTGCCTTGGCGTTCCAAAACCCACCCGCGTCCAGCGTTCTTCAGTCTGTGTTGTCACGTGACACGACCTGCCGGAGTAACTCGGATCCATTTGGACAGCCAAACACGCGCGGAGCGCCTGGGGTGCGCCTAGCGGCGAACGGCGCGCGGCACCCAGTTTCACCGCTCATGTGTTCCATGCTTCACAATCAGCGTGACTAAACCAATGTCAGCTTACAAGGAGCTTCTGACACGTTTTTGGGTCACGCTTTTTCGTGGCCCGTCCGCTCGGTGGCGCTCGCCACGCCATCGGCCAGCCCTATGGACTGGAGTGACGGAACCCCCGGAACGTTGGATGCACCCCGCCTGCGGTGGGAAGTGATGTAGATTGCGCAACAGTTTGCGGAGAAAGCATCGCTCGAAAACGGTCCTTCCCCATTTCCCGTGGGAACGGTGTCGCTTTCCGCCCCGTACCTGCACTCGTGCGAGCAACGGGGAAGGACCGTTTTCGAACGACGCTCTTCCGTAGAACTTGTCAACTGATAGATCTAAGAACGTCTTGCGAACCGGAGGTATGGCGGCGTCACCCGTCCGTCGAACGCTCGGTGAGATCGCTCCATTTGGAAAACGTTTTTTTGGCGGGATCAGTTCTCCTTTTATCGACGGAAATAAGAGTCACGACTGTCAACTAACTCTCCACGGAGTCGATTTAAGAACGCTATGAGACCGACCTTTTATCGTGCTTTTTACGCACACCATCCAACTCGTCGCTCGCAACTCACCATCCCGATTGTGACGTCGCGAGAGAGATCGTAAGAGAACGCAAGGGAAACATCTCGTCACAAATGACGGGACGGAGTGACGGCAACGCCACGCTAAATCAGAGTCAGGCTGCGAATCAGTCTTTCGATTACCGCCAGTGACGCGCGGCCTGTTTCTAGACCTGTCACGGGACCAATAGGGAAGGGCCATCCAGACGTCGGCCGCGGGAACAACGCAATAATGTCCCGACCATCGATCTATCGACTCCAGCGTTCCCTCTCAGACCCTTCCAATGCAGGGACGATCTCTTCCAGCCATCATTTTTTTTTTCCTTTGTCCGAGCTTGGAAGGATATAGGGAATGGAGGAGGGGGAAGAAAAGTTCCCGTGTTGATTCGATTTTTTGGGGAAAGCCTCCGATTCGTCCGCAGTTCGACCGAACGACGCACCTAAAGAAGGGGAATAAGGGAGACAGAAGAGAAAAAAAAACAAGAAAGTGAGGTAAACGAGGGAACCGTATACACTAGATCGAGAGGACAGGTATTTCCTTCCACAGTGTCACGCCACGCCTCCTTTCCGGCGCTCTTTTATTTTATTTTCCCCGGGAGGAAGTTTCGCCGAGTCAGCGGGGGAAAAATAAGGGACGAAACCGGGAGAAAAGAAAAATTCGTTGTTGGTTGGTTGGTTGTCTGACCCTGTTTCTGGAGGCTCTCGCTTTTTGTTGTCGAGTCGAGATATATATTGCGTGCGCGCGGCGTCGAGTTTCCCACCTCTCAAGTCGTCCAAACTTTGTTAGGAAAAGCTTATACTACTCTCTTCCCCCCCCCCCCTTTTTTTTGGTCCTTTTATGTATTACAGGGATCGGTATAAAACTCGAAGTGGTCGTAGCTAGATCAATCTTTTTAGAAGACGGCAATACATTTTTCTGAGAGGAACGACGGAGCATGGTGCTTTAACGCAGACCGCGCAGGGTTACCAATTATACGACGACTGTCGCGGCACACCAAACCAATAACACTTTTTTTATATATTTTTATAACAAGGTTATTGCAATGTTTATGAAGTCGGGATTACGCCGCTAATGCGGCGTGCAAAAAGACAGTCTGGAGACGTCGTTTGAGGCGTGCTTCTTCCATTTATTACGGGCCTCTTACCATGGTCATAGAACAGCTGCCTGCTGACACGTGCTCGAAGAAAACATGGTTTGAACATCCTCGGGGCGCGTCCGCAGATATTTCCGTCAACGTCTCTGCTACGAAACACCGCTTATTTTTGTACGACGCGCGCGCAGTGCGACTTGGGCTTTCGCGTCTCACTCTGTACGGCGAAGAAAATCTTTAGGTCCCTCCATTTTTGTAGACCGTATTCCGATAATGGCCTCCTGCGCGTGCCGATGCCGCCTTTCTTTGCCTCCCTGGGCCGCGTGTAACGCGTTTTTAGCGTTTACGTTACACAGTCCCGAGGGACGCACACGTTGGACACAAATGTGCCGCGTCGGAAAACGTTGTGCGCAACGTTACTATAACACTCATTTGGGAAACTCACCCTTGAAACCCGGCCGGACCGCTCGTGTCCACCGAGAGCAAACTAAATACGATAACAGCGCCACCCTTTAGCGACTAGTAAAAACGTGAAAGTTCATTTATATTGTTACTGCAAAATGGCAATGCGAGATGGCGTAACAGGCGCTTTCGCGATCCGCCCTCAAACGATACATGCAGACGTGCAGTTCCCGGGGTGGCGGCTGCTGGAGAAATGGTGGCGTTGCGAACGCCATTAGTTCGGTTCTCGAGTACGGATCGAGGCAGCTCTTTCAAAGCAGGCTCTATGGCAGATTCCCAACTTATACGTAACACATTACGAGTCAACTTCTTTTTTTCTTTTGGTAGCGAAGTCAAGGCCTAATGACTTTCTTTTTTTTTTTTAAAGAAGGAAAGAGGAGCGTATTTTTGTTGCTCCTTGGTGAAGAAACAAGTGACTGCATATATAGTTACTTCTGGAGGGGAACGTACGAAAAACACGGGTACCCAAACTATATAGTTCTCACCCAACTCGGGCCTGTGTGTTGGGTGACGAGAAGATGCTATATAGACCACGAGAAAGATGCGCCTAACGTATATGTCGGTACTATAGCCGCATGCGGTCATCCCTCAATGAACGCGTTACAAATCAAGGAATCTTGAAAGACGACAAATAGTGCGAGCTGTAAATGCTTCGTAAAAAACAAAAACAAAAAGCGACACATTTGGAAGAACGAGAAAATGACGCGTTATTTTTAAGCAGACGTAACGCCGGCGTTCCTTTTTAAATCGCACTGACGAGTAATTACGTACTTGGTTACTTTTTGAGTGAGTAACGAGTTAACTACTTTATTTAGTTACTTTGTTTCAATAACGTGTATATGCCTGTGCGTCAGCGTTCGATTGAAACTTGTCACAGCGAACCTTTTTATGGCTAGGGTTCCGGGGATTTTTCGTGTGCGTCAACAAAAACTCAGAGAGGGCTCCTACCGCCCTCTCTTTGCGTCGTTCTAAGCGCTTGCGTGCCTACCCATACAAAAATGGTCTATGGTCGTCTATGGAAAATTATATGGCAGGCTATCACCCCTTATGGCCCTCTATGGTTGGCCATAGAGATCCATAAAGACAGCTACAGCCAGCTATAGAAAAATCTATGGCCCTGTGTCTAAAGACTGGGTACCAATAAATTTTCTTTACCCGCCTATAGAAAGTTCTTTGGCCACAAGTCTAAAGACCGGGAACCAATAAATTGTCTTTAACCGTCCATAGAAAGTTTTATGGCCCTATGTCTAAAGACTGGGAACCAATAAAATTTCTTTAGACACCTATAGAAAATTACATGGCCCCGTGTCTAAAGACAGCGAGCCAATAAATGCTCTTTTCCCGCCTATGGAAAACTCCTTCGCCCCGAGTTTAAAGACTGGAAACCAATAAATTGTCTTTAGCCGTCTATAGAAAAATTTATGGCCCCGAGTCTAAAGACTAAGAACCAATAAATTTTCTTTCCACGCCTACGGTCTAGACACGCACGACGGCGGTCCCGTCGTGCGTGTCTAGCTTCCTCCGGCTCCTCGGGGCGGCGATAGTCCTGTACATGTGTGTGCGTACCTTTCGTCACGATGACCACCGATCAAGACAATAAATGTGTTCGTACCTTTGCTCAAAATTCTGTGTCACGTCTGTGTCGTCCGCTAAGCAGCTTCGCTGGTCATCCACCTTCACAGAGTGGAATGGCTCATCTTTAATACAAGTAATAATAATAATGATAAAAATAATAAAGTTATGGCAAAATAAAAACTAATAAAAAATAAAAACAAATCAGTGACGATACGTTTTCCAGCCGAACGCAGACACAGCGCTCGTTAGAGGCTCTTCCGTTTTATAGGAGTACGCGTTACATGAGGCGGCTAGGGGCCATATAACACATTCTGTGTTTAAGAAAAATATATATATATATATATATCTGCGCATGTACTGTTGTACGGGGTGGACCAATCGCTGCGATGTACGCGTTTCGTACGTGTGTGTGGGTGTGTGTGTGCGTGTGCGTGTGTGTGTGTGTGTGTGTGTGTGTGTTTGTGTGTGTGTGTGTTAAGACGCTTCTAAAAAAAACTCACCGTTGGCTATACGTTTTCTGCAGTGTTGTAGAAAACCGGCGTGCGCATTGGCGGTTTCTTCGTAGCGGATGAACGGCCCTTCCATTTCTTTCTTTTTTTTTTTTCTCTGTCTATAGGCCTTTCCAGTGCTTATCGCCGGGGCGAAGAATACTGAGTCACTGAGCTTGGGACCCACGCGCAGCGTCTTATATAGCGCACAACACAGCTACAGCGCACGCTTAGGGGGAGTTCGACAGCCGAGCAGACGGAGATGGCAGCGCGCACAAGGCGATGTTTGGAAAGATCTATATACGGTATACCTGCAATTTTACACGAATGTAAAGGCATCTAGGCAAAATTTTATTTTCGACGATGTCACTCGGGCTTCAAGGGAGGGGGAATTAGTGTCCGATAAATATTTGAAAACAAAGAACTGGTACTAATGTGATTACGGCGACTCGACACGTATAGTTCGATGTGGATATTTTCACTCTTTTGTGTGTGTGTTTTTTAATCTACGGATTGTTCAGCACAATATTTAATGAAGATTGCGCAAATCTAACTGTAATGCAACTACACTTTCCAACCTTAGAAACATAACGGGAACGGGCTCTTTTCGAAGCCACTGGAACTGGTAAAGGGAACTCGTTCCAACATCGAGGAGGAACGAGGACCGAGCTTTCGTTCCTGTTTTGGATGGAACGGGTTCGGCACTGCTTTCATGCAGTCCACTGGAACATTCTAATGAGCCAGGCACCACACGGCCTACAATGTTCACGCAAGCTTTCTCTTGCTTCGTATTAGTTCGTCGATGTCATTATCTTCTAATCCCGTAATCTGATCGGTTCCCGGGGGCGATACAGTGAGATGCACAGAGCTCGCCACTATTTGCATTTCAGTTCCATTATGCGAAATATATATCTATATCTATATATATATATATTTATAGTTAACCCAAAGCGGCTCTTTCCTAAGTCGGCTTAGCGCCCCAAAACCGAGCTCGGATAAGCGCGGGCTTAAATTCCGGTTGAACCAACCTCAACCCGGCCTTACAGACGCGCCCCTAGCTAAGCGCTGGATTTGCGTAGGGAATGTAGGGACAAACAGGGCGAACTAGGGAACGCTCAGAGGGACGAATACGATTGGCGGAGAGGAATCACGTGATGTAAAGAAAACTGCCGTAGTAGCCGTCGTCGGCGTCTGCTTGTGGCTGTATTTCTTCGGTGAGTAACGAATTAAAGGTCTCCAAATTCAATCATTTTTTTCGCTTAACTTTCAAAAACAGGAGTCAAAGTTCTAAATAAACACGCATGCTCTTTACATCTGTGATTGTGTGTTTAATATCGGTTGATAACAGAATATTTTGACAGTGACAGTAGTTTTTGTGCTCAGATTTTAAGATAAAGGAGCCATCGGGGGCCCCAAATCTCACTGAACGCGAGAAGGACGCTCTACTCGCTACATCGCTGAAGACAAAACATCATCGAGAATAAGTAGGCAGGTAAGAGGACTACTAAAATCAAGTCATGTCTGAGACCGATGAAGTTCAAAACAGTGACGAAATCGCCACGGCAGCTGCGAAAATTCCCGGAAATCGTCGAATAGAAGTCGTCGAGAGATCGTCGCGAAGTCCTTGCATCGACCGTACTCGTTTGCTATCAGCAAGGTGACAGAACTGCACAGTACCGTCGTTGAACATCCGCTGCAGCCTCAAACAGACTTCAGTTTCACACTGTCGAGTTCAGAAAAAAAAAAAAAAGTGAAATTTTTACTCGATGTGTCCCTCCGCAGGCACAAATTACTTGTCAACTTTATATATGCCGCAGTACAGCAATATCCTGAAAACGGCAACCACGGTGAGCGGTTTGAGCAACCTTGAGATCCCCAAACCAATAACTCAAATCCGAGTCGTTTGGTTAGCGTACAATCGAAAGAATGCACAAAAAATGTACACCAGACTTTTCCCTGTAACCTCTTTATGACCTTGACTGCATTTATTGCAAATTGCAAAAAGGTGAGAGGTGGAAGCTAGGCTGTTGGCGTACAGGGAACAAGCTAAAACATTCACAATCGGGAAAATGTCGAGCTTTCTCGGTCACTGAAGCTCTTGGATTATGAACGTGAAACTCTCCACAATATGTCATGTCAAAAGGTGGCTTGAATTAGTCGGAATAAAGTTATGGTTGTTGCTCATTCTTACGCCTTTATACATAAAGGATCGCCCTTTATTCGAAGCATCATTTTTTCATATTTATCTTTCTCACTGTTCGTCTTTATAAGTGAATTACCAACTCGCTCAAGTTACCATTTCGTAAAAACACAATTGTTGAACTATGGAAATATGCACCTGTCTAGTACATATATGTAAATAATTATAGAGAATCGATCGTTCATAAAAGTTACAGACACTTATATCAACAATTATGACTGTAAGCTTCTTTTGATGGTTTGTCTTATTGCACACTCTTGAAGTGAGTTATATGAACTACACAATTGAAATTCTACTTATCAGGCTATTTTGTTGATCACACTGAAGGTCTCGCTTACAACATATTGCTTGGTCAGTCATAATCACCCAATACACTGAAGTATAAGCTAACAACCCCACAACACTTTCTTCAACACAGTTTTTTGTTTAACAACTATCGTTCAATAGCTTCATGAATTTATTTTTCCATGGCCCTGGTTAGCTGTCTCTAAGCTTTGTTCACTTGAGTTTTACCGTGAGTAGCAAGTCTTGCACAGAATGCAGCTCGTACAAATTCAGTATAGTCCCATTATTGGAAAGGGCAATTCAGGCTAAGCCACCAAATATCAGAAACACCTAAGCACAGTGAGATATCACCTAGTGAAACTTGAATGTGCTTAATGTCAGTGTTGCATCTGTAATAAGAATTGAAGTAGCCTTAGGTCTGTCTTTTCAGTAAATTTTACATGATCTAGTTCCTTAAGCATCTGTATTTTTGCACCATGTTAGGATTACATTTTCATGAGTAAATAATTTTTAATAATTTTAAGTGATCACACTTTTTATTTCAAAGATCAATCTACAATCTGTGGACGATGACCGTCCCGTGGTAGTTCTCAGCACTTTAGTGCCTTCTGGAGGCAAGTTGGATCACCACATAGAAAACTTTGTTGTAAAAGTACCGCCTAAGACCGATGACTGACTACTATCGGAGGATGACGACCATCCCATGGTAGTTCTCAGCACTTCAGTGCCGTCTGGAGGCAAGTTGAGTCACGAAATAGAAAACTTTGTTGTAGTAGCACCATCTAAGACCAATCATTGACTACAACCTGAGGACAACGACCATCTAGTGGTAGTTGTAAGCACTTTAGTGCTGTCCGGAGGAACGTTGGGTCACCAGATAGAAATATTTGTCGCGACAGCATTCTCTGAGACCAGCGATTGACTATGATTCGGGGACGACGACGATCACGTGATAGTCCTCAGCATTTCAGTGCCCTCTGGAGGTCCCCCAATGCCCTGGGGATATGTCTCAGCACCTTCCAAAACGAGGCTAAAAGAATGGTTCAAGCATGTGCAGCCTCTACAGGCACTTAGCAGGACCATACTGATATTTTCTCTCACTGTGGCAGTTGCAACTATCTATAGGGAGGGAGGTTACAGATTCCGAAAACATCACTAGCCTAAAACAAAAACCTGGCTCACCGAAAGAGAACACACTTCAGAAATGGCAAAACACAATCTAGCATCCATGCTCTCTGATGGGAGCAGTTAATCTGTCAATTTTAAACTGAAGAAAAAAAGAGCAAAAATTTTAAATACAAGGATGTGATTAACAATTATTCATGCCTGTAGAATTTATTTTGATAAAAAACGTTTCAAAACCCAAGCCTGTCATGAATAATTGCATGGGAAAAGCCTTGGCTGATTTGCAAATTCTTTATCATATAATCCACTGCCACTCGTCTATCCGGCAGAATGAGTTCACAAGCAGGCTCAATGTCGTCATCAGTCATCGACACGCACGGGCATTGGCTCCTTTATGACTGACACTTGTGGATCCTTCATTAACTTCTGTATCCTGTCAAACACACTTCTTTGCAACAAAACATTTCCATGATATACTGTACACAAAGTTTTTGATAGATATTGGCACCAGACACCCCTTCAGACCACGAAGACAATGACTCCTCCACTTGTAGATAGATAGATAGATAGATATTTATTTCGGCTCAGGAGAGCCGCGTACAAATTACAGACAGGGCAGCCATTCTTTCTGGCACCACTGCCACACAGTCACAACTGCCTGCACAGCAGTGACTGACAAGACAGTGTGGCCAACTTTAGGTGCAAGATAACAGAAGTGTTATTTATTTTGTAATCACTGTCGTATAACATGAATCCTTTTTAGCGCCTATATTCCGGCTCCGACCATACATATTTCTAGATTTCTTTATTTCATGAGCCAATTTTGGTAACTGAATACATACAGCATTTACATTAAGGCATTCTTGTTTGGTCATATCCACTACATATGTGATTTATCTACTTTGACTTTATTAGGATCATAAACGTCAAAATCAAATTGGTTGTTTAATCTTCAGAGAGTGTTGAGTCAGTCAGCTATGAAATTAGATGGTTTGTGTCGCCGCTGTAGAGGGCAAACTTTCCATATGCAGCACGACAGCTAACTTGGGGTTTTTACATGCAACTTTCAAACCTGACCTTCCGATCTTCTGTGTACTAGATGAGTGATTATGGTTCTGCTAACCTGCGGACCACAAGTTGCCGACCCCTGACCTAGTACATTATTTTCCAAAATAAATAATTCAGATGCCCAAATCAGCCTTCATGAACATTTTGTGTTTTTGTTAATTATGCAAATCACTTCCGTAAGCAATTTGATGATCAAACGTTTGAATAAGCAAGGCATGGCTCTAGGGCTAGTGCCGAATTGTTAGCCAAGAATAATTTAAGCCCAGGTATCTATTGAAATGCGAACTGCAGCCAACATACTAAAATACTATACTCTGTCTGAAAAACTTCATTACAGGTATATCAGGGAGGTAGTTTGAGGTGGCCCGGAGGGGGCCACTTCTCGCAAACACTAGGTTGGCTTCTTAGGTTAGGTAATCATGTCCTTCAATATATTCCATTTCATTATAAAAATTAAATAAAATTTTTATCTCTGGGGTGTGCTTTGTTGCAATGCACAAGTGTTTTGGGGTGAAGTAGGCATCATGAAAACATGATACCTACTTCACCACACAACACGTGTGCATTGCAACAAAACACACCCAAGAGGTAAAAAGTCTAATTTTCATAATGAAATGGAATATATTGAAGGATATGATTACCCAACGATTGTTAGCTTCTACAATACTGCACAACATGTGGTAACATGTGTAGCGAGAGGGCCATGGCATAGATGCTGTGGCACAGTACACTGCACCACAGGGCGAATATGATTCTGGTACGGTGTGGTTCTTGCTACAGAGATGAATGCTGAATTCATTATTGTACCATTCAAGATGGTATTCTACATTATCACATTCACCACACTCGTCACTTTGACTAGAGGCTTGTAGGTACGAGTAAAATACTGCGACTATAGGTTTGACTTGTGCCACATTGAACTTCGTATGCACAGTTTGGCACCCATGCCATCACCTATTAGATAACAATATATGTCATGTGCTTCTAAGCTCAGTATGAACCTAATTTTCACTTTCATAGCTTTCACATATTTTCTAGTTTCAATAAATTGGTGGATTCTCCTGACAGTTGGTGACTACTCTGTTGAAAAATGCAAAGAAAACACCTATGGTATTCCTAACATTATTTTTGCCGAGTGGTTAGGGAATCATTAACAGCTACAGGAGGAGACCGAGACAAACAACTGATAGCCTAGAGAAAAGCAAAACACCAGCAATGGGTGAAACACAGCGAAAAACTGAAGTAAGCACTTGCAATTTTGACAATCTAGTGCTCCATCCCAGTTGCTTCCTGTTTTTTGTTTGAAGTTCTTATCTCCAGTGACAAACTTATCAATATGCAGAGTAGGCAGTTGTTTATGGCAGCAGCTTAGGGAGAAGCGGGTGGGTGCCAAATTTTGGAAAGTGGCGCTAGGCAAGTATGTGATTGAGATATACGAAACTCCAAGTAATCAAAGGAACACGGATCCCGAAGAAAAATCCAGAGAACGGAGGAGACACTGACCAATGATTACTAGAAGATATTGATAGGAGTAGACGCCTTCATAAAGAAAATTGTCGACTTCATTCAGACTGATATGTTTTGTGTTCCTCTGCTTGTCTGTGTGGTACTGCAGCAACAAACAATTTTCATCGTGCTTGAAATGCATCGAAAATTACTTCACTACAATCAAGTCCAAACTTCTCGTGTACAGTTGATGAGAATGGTCTTAGTGCCGCTCTTATCATAGCCTGCAAGGCGACTCTTCGGTTGGCTCAGCTAGGAAAACACGCCAATGCCTTACAGCTTCAGATCCACAAGGAGTACTGCTTCGATTAGTTCAAGCACCATGTTATGAAGAACTGCTGTTGCCACAATGCCAGAAAGTGCAGTGTCCAGTCGTCAGGCTGAACTTGAAATCAGGAAAACAGCATTTTTGTACATCCTACTGCCCTTCCATGGGGTGGATAGGTTTGTGTGTGACTTTTGTCATACACACAGCCACTGGTGTAGCAGGAATTATTTGGGGGGGGGGGGGGGCTTTTTTTCATTTTTGTGTATAGTAGTCGATGGACTGTACAATTCACGGGTACCGGCACGGCCGTCTCCAACCATCGGGCGGTAGTCCTTTAATATTTGTCTTGCTTTACTAACAAAAAAAAAAAAAAAAAAAGAAAAAGTGATGATTTCAGAGAGGGGGAGGGGGGGGGCGGGTTTGACCTTTCAAACCACGCCCCTGCCTGGGCCACTGCACACAGCATTTTAAGCATACAAAATGGGAGCGCATAGTTGAAGGGATGTTGAACAAAACTTTAATGCATGTGATAGTTACAGCATGCAGCTGTTCAAGGGGGGTCTTAACCACCAACATGAAGATGCAAACATGAGCCCTGTCTTTCCTCCCTTTGGCAATCGTCTGTGGTGCCGCAACTAGTGTCATGATGTCGTGTGAGCAAGTGAAGCCTTCATCTCACGGGGAAAGACCAAACCTGATCTCTTTCAACATCTGCCTTAAAAGCCCATTTGTAAAAAATCAATCCTCCCATCCAGTGATTTGGACACCGTACCAGAATGCTTTCGATGAACAGCTGGTGGACCAACTTTTTCTGCACACTGCACCTATACCGCAACTGAGATCGACATGTTCTACCGTTGGTGACTGCATAGAAAGGGGTGTGCAGTCAACCACAGAAATGACACCATAAAATGGCTTGATTCTGTCAAACCCTTTGGTAATGAAACTACGTATATTTTGTTTTAGTGGCGGGAAATGAAGGTATAACTACCAATACATCAAAGCGGTACTACTGGGGGATCCCTTGATGATCATACAAACTGTCAATTTTCGAACACGCAAAAATCGCCCAGGACCGTTTTTTTTACTTCCTGCTGATAGAGAACCAGAAGCTCGTTCGCGGGTGATAATAGGCAGATCTGGAGTTCATACAAATAGACGGCGGCAGTCTTCGAAGTACGAAAACCCCCACTAGTGCATCTCGTCGTGCCGATGAGAACGGTCGTCTCTTCGCATCACCTGCCCCAGCCTGCCCCAATACAGCGCTGAACGAATCACACATTGTAGTCGTTACGATTTGTCGTCGCCACGAATGAAAGATATAAAGCAAAATATTCCTAAAAAGCGCGATCACCAGAAAAGTTACGGTTATGGAACGATACAGTTTTCTGAAGCCAAGATTCTACTCGCGAGACAAGAAAAATTCACTGAAGATTGTCTCGAAACTCAGAAAACGAAAGAAGCTGAATTTTCGCTGTTTTATTATTTAAAAGCGCCGCAATCTGATGAAAACGGCAGAAGCGTCGACAATCAGCTGATCGCCGAGATCATGTACTGCCACTATTCAACGCGCTGATCGGATTGAAAGATATGCGTTGCAAGTAGAAATAAACAAGGTGGTAAATATCAATACGTTACAGTTATGCGAAAATCAGTAAGTACATACGAATAAGCTCGTTGACAGAATAACTAACGGGAAGACAGACGTGAGCCCCACAGCTCCGTGCGTATCTCGGTTAGGGCTAACACGCACTGAGAGTGGAGAGCCAACTTGAAAACAGGGGTCGATAAACACTTCACGTGACAATATTTTGCATCCTTGTCACAATCGAAGGTCATTCTGTCGAGACTCTCACGCTGCTGTAGCCTAAAACACTTTGTACAACCAATTTCGTCCACCGCGTCGACCACCACAAACCAGCCGCCATGTTTTAAATCCAGGATTAAGAAACAACCAAAAGCAAAGCGCCCAATGTTGAGCGCTCACGATAAGTGTAATTTATTGCTAGGTTTAGCGATGAGCGATTTCGGTGCAACCGAACGAAACCGAAACTTAGCTTAGGTTCCCGGCTAAGCCCCGCTTTGCGCTAAACGGCGTTGGTGCAACCGGCCCTAAGTGGTAGCCCCCAAAGGGGAGACCTAGGGTGCCTACATGTTTCCGCTCCGCTTTAGGGTGGCGCCAACTTCTTGTTACCCTTTCCCAGATCCTCTCCCACCGCCATTTTTTCCCACTTCTTAATTCGCTAAACGTACTCAACGTTGAGTTTCTGTACTCTCGACACACCGGCAACACTGTGAGGCCACTTCCGTTTCCGTTCATAAGAGGAGTCGGAGGCTCAGCGGGATGGCGGTATTCGTGGCTGTCGCCCTCTTTATTCGGGTGTTTCATATTTTGAAGTTGCGAGCAGGAGGTGTGCGTTGCTTTTATCGAAACGCGAGTTCCCGCGACAAAATGGAACGCCACAGACCGGCATTGAACGCCGAAACCTCGCCGTCGGAACGAGAGCGGTGAGCGCTACCTAGCCCTAACGAGGATTAGCGGCGTAGTCAGAGCGCACGAACGGCGAGTGTGACAAAATGGTCGACGAAAACAGGGGAGGTTGCCATGGTAACGAGGTAGGCAACACTGGTTTGTCGGCAACAGGTACCACAAACGTTGTCGCCACCCTAAACAGCGGAGCGGCGGAAACATGTAGGCACCCTAGGGAAACCCATAACCTCAAAGCGTAACGTTAGGCCTAACATTAGGCCTAACGTAGGCCAGCGCATACCCGCGTTCTCCCCTCACGTCAAACGGCTGCGCATAACGGTTGACAACATTAGACCTCAAAGCGTATACCGATAGGCCTAACATTAGGCCTAACGTCAGGCCGGCGCATACCCGCGTCTTCCCCTCCCGCTGTGCCGCCAGCAGTTCGGCTGGCTCCTTAGCAGCAATGACGCCGTTGCTGTGGAGCCACATGACGCGTCGCAGCCAATCGGAACTTCGGTGCCGTTTCGCTCAGCCAATGGAAATTTAGGTGCGTTGGTGCCGTTTTTCGCTGCTACAGACAACGGCTATAGACAATGGCGGCTTCGCTCCATGGGACAGTTAATGCTTTCGCATTAATAAGGCGAACTTGTGCTTCCTAAAAGTACTAACACTCTTTGAAATCTTGACGGGTGCAGGTTCTCAGGAGCAAATGGCGGCTCGCAACAGCGGAATGAACGGGAAGACGCCATTTCTTCCCCGCGAAATACCCTTTGGCATGCGTGATGGTTATCGCTTCTTCTAAAAGAAAGCGTCAAGGGACTTTAATATTAGCCGCTGAGCTGAAGCCGCATGGTCGGCGTACTACCAATCAATCAAAGAATCAATCAATCGACGAACCAATCAATCAAATAATTACTCGATCAGTTTTTATTTAGTTACAAATTTTATGTGCACACAAATATAAATCCCTACTTATGCGTATTCGGCCTGCTCGTGAAGTCGCGAAGGCATACTTCTTTTCTTCTTTTTTTTTTGTGTGTGTGTGTGAAAACATTTTTTTAATGCTTCATTATTCCCCGAGCCTCTTCCCTAGATTATTGTGATTATCTTTTGGTATGCTCCGCGGCTCTCAAATGCGCCAATGCGATTATATATATATATATATTTTGTGTGTGTGTGTGTTTGTGTGTGTGTGTGTGTGTGTGTGAGTGTGTGAGTGTGTGTGTGTGTGTGTGTGTGTGTGTGTGTGTGTGTGTGTGTGTGTGTGAGAGAGAGAGAGAGATAGGGGCGTTTTTACCGACTTTAAAAATTTGTTTTGTGTTAAAAACTTTGTTCCGATACGGGAACTGGCGCTTACCGAAGCAAACCAAACATCCGGGAACTGGGGGGGGGGGGGGGGGGGGGGGGTCGATAACCAATCAGAAAGCTCCCAGCCCCGCGGGTATGTCGCAGAAATAATACGGTGACGGTCGAGACGGGTTTATTAGACGACCGCAGCCTTCCTTCATTGTTTTCTTTTCTTTTTTTTTCCCCCCCGCTTAATCTTCTTGCCAGATTAACCACCGTTTGACAGGTCAATAAATCGTCTTTGAAAGAGTTTACAGCTTCATTTTAACGAGGTGCTGCTCCTAATGAAGTAATTTACTGAGCCGGAATCAAAGTAAAAAAAAAAGAAAAATTAAAAGCTCGTTTTTTTATTTTTCCCGCTTCTTTGTCTGTTTATGTTTCTTAGTTTTTGTTATTTCTGAAATTCTAGAGCTCCGCTGTGCGATGTATTTGGCTCGATCGTCTTTTTTAAACGGGGAGTCTATTGGAAGATAAAACTGCATTATGAAACCCACTTTTGGAATCGAGAGCTTATTTAGTTTTTATCTTCATTTAGTTAGTTTGTTTTTTTGTTTCCTTGAAAGAAAACGTGGAATAGAGAGCACATCACATAGACTCCATGAACATGGAGTCCACACTCATAAATCGACATGCCCTTGGGGATTTTCCCGATTCCTTAAAAGCTCACATTCAGCGCTGAAAGATTTTCGATATTGTTGGTTCCGACAAACTCCTCCGGAATAACAACTTTGACGAGGGGATATCTTTTCCTCGAGAAGTGATTAATAGGTGGCCGCTTGTTCGTTACTAACAACGTTACTAGAACCACTCAGTTGGGAAACTGCCATAGAGCCTGCTTTAAAAAAGTGGCTCCGATCCGTACTCGAGAGCCGAGCTAATGGCGATCGCAACGCCGCCATTTCTCCCGCAGCGTCTACTCCGGGAACTGCACGGCTGCACGTATTGGTTCAGGTCGAGTCGGGCAAGGCTCCGTTGCGCCATCTCGCAGGGCCATCACGCAGTAGCTATGTAAAGCACTTTTATGTTTCAACTCGTCGCTAAAGGGTGGCGCTGTTATCGTATTTAGCTCGGTCACGGTGGACGCCAGTGGCCCAGGTTTCGAGGGTGAGTTTCTCAACTGAGTGTTTTAGTAACGTTGGTTACTAACAAGCGGCCTTTTTCATTGCGTTGGATTCACCTGGATTACCGCACGAAAGCAGGTGGGGAGTATAGGGTGGCCACAAAGAATCCTAGCGCGGTAAAACAAAACCAAAATAATCTGTGCCGGCGTAGCCCCCGTGCCGTGCAAAATGAGACCAGCAAACGTGCCAGGCTCAGTGGCGGTCGAGTTCGCAGACCACGGAGTTATTGCGATGGCCCTAACTTGTGGCGCTATCTCCCGATACGCGCATCGAGCAGACGACAGAGCGAGTCGGTCGTCTGCTCGCTCCTTTCTCTTTCTAACTTCTTTCTGATAATAATGTCTGATGATAATGTTGATGCGTCTTTACCCTTTGTAGCGGGCAAGCTGGGAAAAAGAAATTGCATGCCCTAGCCAAAGCTATATATAAAAAAATCTTAAAATGGCTACTTTCCACTGTCGAGAACCACGCTTCCCAGCGATCCAGTCTCGCTTCGGTCCTCACTGCCCTCTAGCGGTGACCCAGAACGACCTTGCTCACTAGCGTTCAATTTCCACCGCGATACCACAGGGAGTGAGCGCACTAGGGGGTTATCGATTGACCGAGAAGCCACTGAAGCTAAACGTAGCTATAGAGTTGCGGCGAATCACGGGGTGATCCGCCGTACCAGACGCCGAGGGCAACTGGTGGCTTTTGACGAATGTCGCCACCAGGGCGTTGGCAGGGGGCGCCCGTCCACATATAGTTATGCTCGTTCAACCGTGTATCGTGCTACCAAGCCTGAGAGTAAGTCAGATTACTTTCCACCTCGAAACGTGGCAGATAAAGAAAGAGCTGAAGAAAAAATGAAAGACGTTTACGGAATCTCTGTAACGCGAAACTAGAGCGCAGCTCTTGAGGGGGGGGAGGGGGAAAGGACGGTACGGAGGCGAGGGTATGCCCCTCCTTCTCCTCCTCTCACGTGCTGGCGTTTCGTGTTGAAGACACGGGACGTCAATTGCCCCGTTAAATTTAGGGGGAAAATTTTCTGCCAAATTTAGCGGAAACATTTACTACATTTAGCAGGGAAACGTCCCATAATGCAACGCGCGGTTACGTCGACGCCGACGCCGCTCAACCCGGAAACGGGCGCCTAAGACCTGCGCCCTAAAAGATGCTGATGGGGTGCCTAGCAGACAGAAGGACTGGGGAAAAGACGGGCTCTGGAAAGAGGCTGTTCCTGGGCAGCTCGATAATTGCAGCTAATACGCACTAACGAAACATAAAGCACACCGATTTTGAGGAAAACGCAGTTTGACGGTAGTGACATCAAATTATTTTCTCGGGATTCCGCACGTTGCACGAAGGTCGCTGTATTTGTGAGCCAGTAAATCAAAATAAGTAGGCTAGTAAGTGTTTAATAAAAATGGTATAGTGCACGGCGCAAACAGTCTTTTCCGGAGTTTAAGAAATATCTTGGTACGTTGTAACTTTGCTACGTCGGCAAGAAAACTGGCAGGGCTGTCGTGGATAGTGCAAAATTTCTGGGCGATCGGATCAAGTCAACCAAGCGCATAGATTACGGACGGCTAACCGCACTGACCCTCGCACAACTGGGAGATCTTCCGGCCCAGTCAAATACTTTGTCACGACCACTGGATTTCTCATCTTGCTACTCAGTGGAGGAAGAAAGCAAATGTCTGTTTTTATTTTATTTTTATTTTTTTTTAAGTGAAGGCATTCAAACGTAAACGGATTGTCGCTCTAGGTTCAATTGATACTCAACTTTAATTTCGTCACCATGTAGAACAAAAAGGTGAAAAATCATTTCGTGGTCGCTTTCATAGGAAAACGGAACGTTGCTACCCACATTTTACTTCAGAATTCTCAGAGAACTCATAGATGTGATTAGACACTATAGTAAACAGCGTTCAGTAACCTGTCATGTGCACCTTTAACTTGGAGACGTTTCACAGCGACAACGGTTAGTGGCAACGTCTTTGCCCCCTGTCCCATTTGACGCCCGTCGTCTCCGCTTAGAATCACGCGTAACGTTAACCAGCTCTCCTCTCTATTAACCTCGACTCGTAACATCTCAGTTGTCTCCGATCCCTACGCCAACTCAACTATCTGACTCCACGTTTGTACGGCGAATGCTCGGACAATTCATCCGAAGCGAACCTGGTTTCTGGGCACGCGCAGCAGTGCCCACACTCGGTCGTAAACGGGGTGTACATAGGGAACGAGCGTGTTGGTGTGTAGAGAAAACTTCCCTAACTGTCGTCCCTATTTCCTCTCTTCCCCACGCAGCCAGGTGTCCGAGCGCGCATCGTGCTCGTCTGCCGCCGGCGGCTCGGGCCCCGGCGGCGTCACTCCCTCGGCTCCCGGGCGTCGAAAGCCGGCGCCCCTGCTGCGCGCCCGCACGCTGCCGGCCATTGTCACCCCGAGCCTGTGCATCATACAGGCACAGCTTGACGCGGGCCAGCAGCAGGGCACCACCATGACGCAGCACCGCCAGGCCAGGCACGCCAAGAAGAAGCAGCAGGCGGACTCCTGCAAGGGTAAGGAGGAGAGCCGCACGCGTCTCCGGCCAGTTCCCCCCCCCCCCCCCCCCCACCACCAAAAAAAAAAAAATAAAAAAAGTGGTCGCTCGATCTTGATATGTCTCCCCATAGCCTCCTACATACTGACAAAGCCTGCCAGATCGCCACGAGAAGCGGCCGCCGAAATGGAAAAGGTGGAGCGGCAGACAACGGATCAGAGGAGAGAGCCACGTGACTGGCGCCCCGCTGCGGCGAGACGCCGTAACACACTTTTCCCGAGCGAACAAGTGTGTTTCGGGTCCTCGCCGCTGCAAAAGCTGTGCGCTCACGTCCAGGTTGCCCCAGAGCCATAGATAGGGAAAGAGTTTGGCCATCTATTGTCCTCGGTGAACCCAGGCGGATCCTTGACTCCTCCCACCGGCGTTGACGTTGGCCCTAGCAACCGCGTGGCAACGACGACGCGCTGCACACGACACGCTCCTGTCCACCATGTTTGTTCTTGTTCCCCGTACGCGCGCGTATATAGGCTACGGTGGGGGTTTACCGGCTCCTTGATTGGCTGAGCTTTTATTTTCACTTCCAAGACGAAAATGATTTGTTGCTGTGCCATTGGGTGCTCTAACAGAAGCCGTGACGGCTTTCGCTTGCTTATTGTTCCGAAAGAAAAAAAAAAAAAAAAACCGACGGAAAGTTTGGTTAATAAAAATAAAGCGCGACAAGTGGACGCCGATGGCAAGTTCCCTACTTTGTGAGGTAAGAATATTTTCATTTATTCCAAAACTCCACATGTAAATGGGGATATTTCTACAGATGCGATCACGCACGGTACGAATTCATAAATAATTGTCAATAGCAGTGATCTGGTCATACATGCAGTTCAAACTTTGGCTCAAGGTCAACTCAAGAAAAGAGAAACGTAATTATAGTTCGTTGCAATCAAAATAAGCATGTGGGATCACTAAAGCTACGTCCCTTGTTTGTTGCATGAAGATATGCGAGCACATGAAATTTAAATGAAACGAAACAAAACGGCAAAGTTAATTCTAATTATGTGTATTTCTGATGTTCACTATCTGCAACTTCTAAGGGGCCCTGGTTATGACAGCCCTGCTTAAACTAGTAACTGCTAAATAAATTGAAAGTTTAAAGTTTTCCTGGATTTAATGTACATGAAGCCACTGTGCATGTAAATGTTAATTATAGGCCGTTAAGTACAATAAACTATATTCTTCTAGGCACAATTTGAAGAATCTCAGTTTGAGGGAAATCGCTTATATGGCTGGAAGAATCTGAAGCAGATTGCCATCCCAACAGTGTTTGCACATTCTCTGTGTGTATTGTTTTGACGGTTTAAAATAAAGCCTAGTTTTGTCTCCAGATCGAGCTAAATTAGACTAGCGTTCTCTAACGCCCAGGCACGACAAGTTTGTATTGAAACTGCCACTCAAAAAGTTGCATACAGCAATATCTGTCATTACTGAAAGCCCCCGTTTAAAGCAAGAAAAACGCACGCACGACGAGATCATCTCATTTAAAAATATAGCTCCAAGCTACACATGCCATTTGGCGCATATCGCGAAGAAATTCTGCTCCGGAGCACGGTTGCAAATAACCATCTCGGGCGAATAGCTTTAGCTCTCTTTCAAATTTTTAGTTTACAATCGATCATAGTTTCGGTGGAAGCGCGTTTCGATAGCAAACGCGGGCGCACCTCACCGATCTCGTGTCGTTGACGCGCGATCGCACGCCGGCGCTCGCTGACGGGAATATTCTGCTAAGAACTTGTCAACTGCGTCAGAAATTCAAATTGTCGTACCCCGACATCCAAACCAACAGATATGAAGCGTCTCTACTAGAGCTGTAAACAACGAGCCTTTTACTCTAGTGGAAATTTCGCGACACACCGAGCGCAGGGTCTGATCGATCGTAAGCAATTTTTATGAACCGGGCATCGTCACTACACGTACGGGCGGGGAATGAGCAAGGTTACCGTGGAACTGATTAAACATGGTTCTCGCATAAACACCGCAGAGATTAAATGCCGTTAAACACTGACAAAAACAGAAATCAAAACGACCATACATTGGCAGTCGCCGAGAGCAGCGTATAAGTCGTCCGGCGCGGGTAAGAACAAAAATTGCGGAGTGGGGCGTGCCCGCGACGCCAGTGTGACGTGTCAGTGACGTGGCTGGTGACCTGTCAGGCGGGCCACGCCTCTTGGCCAAACTCTTCCCTATCTATGGCTCTGCGTTCCCCGAGAAATAGCTCTTCTGTGCTCTGTGCTACCAGACCCTAGCGGTCCAAATCTGCGACCGAGCATGGCTCCGCCGTCGAACTGCCACGCTTTGTGAGTATAGAGGAAGCTATGGTTGAACTCATCACGCATTAAAGAAGATCACAAACCATGACGGGAAGACGCAGTTCGGTTACACGCGCTCCTTATTATTACCAGCACGCTCGTCTCGACTTGAATTTTTCTGCAACCCAGGAATGATACTTCAGACAGTTTGCTCGAATACGTGGATAATGAGCACTCTTATAGATACACATTTTTTTTCCTGCACATTACAGCTCACTTGCAATCCCGATAAAGTAACAAAGAGGTATATGCCAAATAACCTTTCGTTAAATTAATAAATAAAAAACAAAAAAAGACGGAATCTGGAGTGGTAGTTTTCGTAGGAATCCCGGAGCAACCCTGGAGGCAATCGGGGTTCAATTTAAACTCCCGGGATACGTCGTCGGCGGGAGTTGAAATGTTCCTCTTTCACAAACTCAAATCAAATTATGTCTGGAAATGAACGCTGAACATCTTCAGAAGGGAAAGGTATTCGCATGGAAGCGAAGCTCTTCTAAAAATAGCTCCCTCTCAAACGGGTTCACGTCCACGTGTAAGCGACATGTTCAACTCTCCTTTTCTCTTTCTCTTTTCAGTCCTTGTTTATTCATGAGCCTTTTAGGTATCATCGTTTGGGGTCAAAACGAACTCGGGCGAATCGCTCCAAATAATACATATTTTTCGACAAGATGTCGGAGGCCCGTGTTTCCATTTTATTCATCTGGTTCGCTCGCGCGGTATTTCATCTTGTTAGATCCGTCTATGTAGTTGGATTACTTATTTATTGGTGATGTTGTATATTTCACTCGGAAATTATTAGACTAAGAATCGTTGAGGAACGCTAAGAGAAGGGGGGGGGAAAGGAGGCAAATAATGGGTGTTAACTTGTATCAACGTGCCTGGTAGCTTGTGGCTGATAAAGCTTTAGCGATTCTTGTTTAGTAGTTTTTGTTTAGTAGTTTGTACAGTTGCCAAATCAGACATGTTAAATATTAATACCGGTCATGAAAAAAAATATATATATTTTTCTTTCCTTTTTTTTTTCCTTTTTGCTGACCTAAACTGTTTATTATAAAGGAATCATGTTCACAGAGACGTAACACAGGCATCGACTTTGGTTTGCACTTGCCGGTTTGTTTTAAAAAAAGTAGATTTTATTAAGTTTACATTATTTTTTTAGCTATTTACTTTTCCGTCGTCTAGACATCGTTTTGTTTTTTGTTTTTACAGAACGAGAAAAAGAAAAGTGATATATTTTAATTACTAAAATTTCTCCTATTCGAGCATGCCGAGGTGCAAAACAAGCATTACTAAACAACGCAAGTACAAGAAAAGAATGCTGCATCCAATAGCCGCATCAGGACAATGCGACGTCACCAGTTACAGAAAGTTCATCCGTTTCCTGATCTCCAATTTTCGTTTCATCGTACCTTTTTCAGTTCATTTTTGTAATTTAGTAAACTCAAAACGATGCGGATTTTTTTTTTTTTGTATCCCCTGGGAAGACATCACGTAAAAAAAAGTGGATGAAAAATTCGGTTCCTTTATTTATTTATTTTTTAATGGGCAAGTAAGGTGTGGCATGCAGCTAGTCGCTGAAGTCTCCTATCTCTGCTAGGGGACGAATGGATGGATGAATGGATGGTTGCTAATGGCTCTATCCTTTATATAACGGGCGGTAGCTTGCGCCACTTAGCCTAGAAACCAAAAGAATGATTTCCCCCCTCACCCTTGTAAGCCAATTTGCTCCCCCCCTGCATTCTTGTAACTATCACCGGGCAATGTGGGATAACCCCAAAATGACCTCTAAAAGATGGGGCAACAAAAAAAGTCACCCCTCTCTTTCTTCTTCAGTTTCTTTCCTTAAAACCTATAGAAATAAGACACGCACCGCAGTCAACAATGTTGTCAGTAACGTAGTGTAGGCGCAAGCAACACCGAGCTACTATACGTCAGACACATTGGGACGTTTTGTTTGTTTGTTACTGTCTTTAGGCAAATCCTACGGGTGCCTAAAGCAGCCCGCCACGCTCAAAGCCGGAGTCACGTGCGCCGTTACATCATGCATTCTGCAGTCACTGACTGAGGTGTGTGTTTCCTTCTCGTATGACGGTATTGTTAGGTTGGTCATACGAAACCTGTGTGCATATATGCTCAAAGCATAAAAATATATACGAAGCAAGCGTGCCTCGAGCATTCTTGAAGCGTCTCCGCAAGTATACATCTGTCATCAAGGCCACGCCGTGTCTTTCTGTATGATGTATACGAGCAGCGGGACTGCGGCTCTGGACTGTATTCTTATGGCTACGACCGTTCGTCTATCCCGTGTAAGATCACGTTTCGGTTCGTACCACGTGGTTCATCCACGCCGCCGACAACGGGGCAGCAATATGTTGCCCGCCGGAGCCGACATTTTGTTTCTCTCTCCGTCGCCAGGGTCCCCGGACAAGGCGGACGCGTCCCCGCCTTCGGCCAGGCTTCTTGCGCGTCGCAGTCCTTCCGGAGGCACCCTGAGGACGCGGTCGACGCAGGATTCTTCAGCACGTAAGTGGTACACCATACAAAAAACAAAAATAAACGTCGTATTTACTAGACGCCATGTGAGTGCACTGTTCCCCGCACACTTATGGGTTCCCAAGACCGCCGAGCTTGTTGTGGCGTGTAATTCACGTTGCAAAATCACCGTGAAAGCTTGCCGTGAGCACGAGCTAAGCAGCTATGCTTAGCTCAGGTATGTCCACCAGTGAATACCCCCTATAAGTAATTATAATTGCCGCATAAGATTCTGCGTGTATCGGGTATACTTTCGTGGCACAGGTAGACCCTAAGAAGCTGTATACCCTGTTGCAGGTTAATTAAGAGCGGGACGAGCTCGTCCCGCGAAGCCCTTCATCCTTCGTCTCAGCTTCTTACCGGCGTTCTCACTCTGCTAAGTGAAAGGAAGGGGTGGGGGGGGGGGGGGGGGGGAGTGCTTCGTGTGAAGAGCCTGTCTTAAACCTGAGGCAGAGAGTAGGTTATACGGAGAGAAACGGAGGGAGAGGAGAAGGGAAGAGGGCGCGAGGACGTCCGAGCAGTGAGCTCTGATTGAAAGGATTAGGGGGTAGAGGCAAAGGCAAGCTGACTTTGCTTGTAGGGAAACCCACCGTCTCCCTCCAATCAGAGCGAACAACAACGTTGTCTGCTTCTCGGGTGGGGTCCGGTGTTCGAACGCCAAACGCCGGCGTTCGAACTCCAGACCCTGGGTGAGGAGCAGACGACAGAGTGAGGGGTCTCTCCCCTCGTGAGAGAGGACGCACGAAAAGGTGAGAGGAGGGTGTGGTCTCGGGTTCCACCAAGCTTTGCTCCCCCGCAAGACTCCGCCATCTTGGGTAGGCGGCAAGCATCTCTACCCGTTTGCTAGCAAACAACATCTCGGCCATTAGCTCTTCGTCTCTCGTAGCGCGTCTGATAGTCGCCATAGTCAACTGACAAGGTGAGAAGTTCAGGGAGGAGCTTCAGCTTCAGCGGGAGCTTCCTACCTTCGACTGCGCTACAGCGTCTCGGGCACTTCGAGCGCTCTCTCAGCCAAGAACCGATGGAACAAAATATGGCAAGATAGTATATGTTCCATGTGTGATTGCGTGAGCATCAGGTTCTTCTATACGTGATGAAAGCAGGTGGTAATAAGCGCCAGGCTCTTTATGAGCTTAGAGGAAAACGTTCTGACCACGGATCCTCTATTCATTATGTAAGGCGTTATGTGCTCGGCGCACACGCTGCATGCATCTTACGAGATGACCTAGATATCGTGTGACATATAAACTATAATACATTCGTGGCGTAATTATATCTGCGGAAAATACAGAAGAGAAGAAGAAGCGATTCGCGAAGACGAAGCAGAAAGGTTGGGCAGTTGGAGAATGACTAAACGTGTATTCTTCCTTGGTCTCTTGACGTCCAACTTCTGAAACGAGAAAGATCCTCGACAACATCCGTAGCGTTGTATGATGGAGCACGCAGGAAAATGTAACCATCACGTGGGAAGCTATATGTATAAGTAGAGTTACGCACCGCTAATAGAAGTTGCTTGCATCAGGACAACGGAACTTGGATGTACAGATCTTACAAATTCAAGTTGCACCAATCGTTTTGAAGTTTCGTATAATTAGCAAATAGTGTTTGCTATTTGATTTTATTTTCAGCACACTTTTACTGTTCTGTGTATTCGAATCTTTCGAATAGTCTAACATAAAAAGAAATTGGAATTTAACCGTTTCTCGGGTCAAGCTGCACGGCCTTGCATCGGCGTGTATGAGAAACGGCAAACTGTCGGAGCACCTCGGTTGAGCCGATGGTTCTCGGACATTTTTCTCCCGTTCGTAAAGTCAGCCTTCTTGGCTCATAATTGTAGTTCGACTCTTGCTTTTAAAAGACAGCGTCGAAAAAAAAAAATCAGTATCAAGCTGTATTTATATAACTAAGGTAGTTTTGATTCGCTTCCCATGCTACATTATATTTTATCTAACTTGTCTTATCTGGAGCTTTATTTTTTTTTTAACGCGAACACATATGCGATATCATGTAATAAAACTATTTATTTTCATAAGTGTGCTCCCTGAAAAAGATTCCCAGTGGTGATTTATCAAAGTATATATGCTCTGTTCGTATTAAATGTAAAATATCTGTATTCGAAAATATTCGAATACAATTCTCTCTCAAATCTAAATAATCTAATTGAAATCCAAATTCTTTATTTATTTTCAAATCGGTGAAGGGGCAGCGAGATGAAAACAACTCGATTGTTTCTTGACGAGCCTCTCGCTCCCTCAGCAGTGACAAGGAAATCGACCAGAAACCCAATATTTGTTTTAAAGCAAAGGCGCCAAACAAAAATAACGTAAAACACAAAAAATTTAAATCATACAACTACTTTAGTAATTATACAATGAAAGCATATGTATGGGTGAATTCCGAACAAATATTGACCGTGTATTTTTAGCAGGTTCGTTCAAAATTTCAATGCTATGCGCCAAAAAAAAAAAAAAAAATTGAAGTCGGGGAAGGGTGGATTTTAGCATCTGACTGCCGTAAGTTGTTCTGGTGTGCGGTATTATCCATGCCTCATACCTACGAATTTCATATAGTGCTTCCCCATGGTCCTGGTGAAAAAAATTGCTATGTAAACATATTCATCGCGTTTAAAAGATGGTTTGTATGAAATAACAAGTTTATAGTTAAATTATTTGCAATTTTTACAATATTTAGTTTATTAAATGATACTTTTGTATGACTATCGTACGTAACACGGCACATAATACGGAAAACTTTCTTTTATTGTTATATGTATTTGTTTAAGATCTGTGGAATTCGTACTTCCCCACACTAAGAAGCAGTAGCTATATCGTGCATACAAAAATAGAATTTTAGATTAAAATCATTACCTAGGTGAGAAAGATACCTCGGCATTTTTATATTATACCAGCAGCCCTTGCGAGTTTATAACATAGATGTTGCACAGCGTGATCCCAGACCATGAACTGATTAAATATTACTAGCAGTAATTTTGCACTCCCGCAATATCTACATTTTTGCACCACGCGAGAGGACAGACGTGGGAATACATTTTGTATTTCGTGATCTACATATAACGACTTTTGTTTTGTTAACATTAATTTGTACAGAATTTGCTCTCATCTAATCATTTAGCCTAATTAAAAATCGAATCGCATCGTGTATAATTTGCTCAACATAATTTCCTGAAACAATACACCGGTAGCATTTGGGTAGATAACTTTGTCGTCAATATTTACAATGTCATTTATATACAAATTAAAAAAAGTGGGCCCAGTATATGCTGCCTTGCGGGGCATATGCTGTTAGTGGTCCATATTTGATATCCGCAGTCACAAATTCGGTATATGTAGCATATATTACGTAGTATCATATAAGTACCGACGGGTATCGTCGCATTATAAAATAGTGAAATCTTACCAAAATGCTGTCAGTATAAAAATAAGGCTGTGTCTACAGTGCCGTCCGACGGCACTCCACTCGCGTCTACAAGTGCCGTCCGAAAGAGAGTCGAACTGCACGTGTATCACTGGGGAGCTCGTTAACACCCCCCCCCCCCCGCCCCGCCCCTCCCCCGGCCTGCGTTCACGCCGCTTCGCGGCGACAGTATGCCGTGCTAATTGCAAAACTATACCCATTTCGCCCCGTCGCGCACGCCGCTTCGCGGCGTCCAGCCGGCCAACCAAGCCGCGCTGTACCCCATGCACCTCCGGAAACGAAGTCCCTTACCATTTTGTTTAGCGAAATTTCGGCGACCACATTTCGGTTTTTTCCTGTGTTAATCGTAAAAAAAAAAAAAAAAAGATGTAAATATCGCCAAATGCGTCGGCAAAATAAAATGTTCGAGAAAACAAAAGCAAAAAAGTAAGCCCGCACTCGGGATCGAAGCCTGGATCGCTTGCTTATGAGACGGACATTTTACCACTAAGCTACACTCCGCTTCGGAAAATTCGTTTTGAGAACTCGTTTTATACGAGACTTTCGTACGGCACTTGAACGCGTGAATGGAGTACCGTCGGACGGCACTTGAACGCTCTGCAAGAGTGCCGTCGGACGGTACACTAGACACTACGTAAAAATAAATATATGAGAGAAGAAAAAGCGAGCTCAGCACTTCGTTTTGAAAATGTCGGACATTAATTCGTGCCGCCATCTGCCGACGCAAAGGAGCTTCGAACGCGAGACTGACGGGTCCTGCCATCTGTTGGCTTGATCGGTCTGCCTCGTCACTTAGCGCCATCTGTCGGTACTCTTCAAACATCGTCGTGGGCTTCACTACCGAGCACGAAAGGGAAGACCTTGATTTGACGGGGCGACAGGTCTCGACAAGGTGATCGATTAATGGCACCTCATAGTATAGATAATGTTTACACGACGGGAAAACCACTATGTCTTCGCATAAAGGAAAAAAAAAAAAATCTTAAAGGGGCCCTGCAATGACTATTTTACTGGTTTTTAATTTGCACCGAACCTAAGCGCACTGAACGTAGTAACTTAATGAAATTTTTCTTTTCGCCAAATTCGCTTTATTTTAAAAGTTATAGGCAAATTAGAATTACAAAAACAAGCAAAAAATAACCTCCTTCATGACGTCGTAGGTCCTGGCTTGAGTGGCCGTTAACCAGAGGAGGGGTAGTGAGCTAATCGAGCGCTCACGGCTGCCGCACTCCGTGTCGACGGCTCGAGAGGGCGCCACTAAAGCGTGTGTTGGATAGGCTGTATGAAGCGGGTGGCCAGGGCGGCTTGCATTGCATTTGCTGCGCGATTAAAGACTATTTCGGCATAACACTTCATTGGCCACACACGACAGCAAACACGGGGTAAAGATCACTACAGAACGGGAGCCACTTCGCGCTGCCATACCGCCAAATGGCCTTTCTACGCTCCCGGACCTTTCTACGCTCGCCGTTCGTCGGCGCCTCATCCCACTAGCCCTTTCTAATATGTGCCGCTTTTTCCGCCGCTTGGTGGCAGGTATGTCGACGGGTCATTTCTTGTTTCCGTACTTTATAAACTGCATTTGTTTCTCTTCTGATCTAAAATACTGAACAAAAACTACTCTCACACATAATTGAAACGGTTCGCGACACTTATATTTTGTATCTCGACTAAAAAAAAGCCTTTAGCGGCTCTGACCAGTAGTAAGCCCAGGACCAAAAACGTCACGTTTTGCGCGCTTTCAGTACCGCGGGTCGCCCTCGTCGGTGGAGGAGGTTTCCGCGTCGTCCAGTTAAAATATGACGCACTGATATTTAGTTACTCTCTCCATGCCCGCTGGCTTGTCCGAACCCCAAGAGACGTGGAAACCGCAAAAATGGTAGACGCTTAAATATGATTGCAGGGCCCCTTTAACTTGAGAATCGCACGGATACTTCGCGATGACACCACGCATGTACCTAATATGCACGACATAAAAGTGAAAATGTCGGAATGAAAACAAGGAAAGGGTCGATTTATGTTTGTGCTCTTTGAGGCCTAATTTGATGGTCCCCGGACGCAGCGGGTGCACCTTTCAAATACACGCACAGAAAAAAAGAAAAATCAGTGCGTCGAAGGGCGCTTGTTGCTCGGCGTCGTGCTCGAGCCCAATCGCTGTGTCGGCGTCATCCGAGTGTGATGACGTCACGTGGCGACAGAGTAGGCTTTTCTCGAGCTTTCATTATTCCGGGTCGTGTGGGACGAGCCAACTCGATAATGTGCACCGATCCTTCGCGAAGCAACGGCAACCGGCACACATGACAAAGCACACTCTGCGGAAGAACGTGTGACGTGGCCTAGGGTCATTCCACTGCTATAGACCAACGCACTGTTTACCAATGATGTGCAAAGAAACATTATTATTAATATTATTATTCTTTTTTATTATTAATATTAAGTCAGTGTCTGCCACTGATCTCAATGACAATTGCTGGATCGCGTTTGCCCGCTCCGCGAATGCGGTCACTGGCGGCCGTCTTTTTGGTAGAGTTATATCACCTCTAGCCAAGATACAGCTGCTGAAGCCACTTGGCAGCCACCATCATACATCCATGGCAGACGGCGTTTTGGCAGTTGTGGTGGCAGGCTGCCATCAAAATAGCGTGGGTGATATTCCGTGATTGATTGAAATTGTTTGACGAAACATGTTTTTAAAACCCGGCGTGAACGGTAGCCCGGTCTTTGAGGACCCGGTGAAAGTTTCACGAAATCGCACAGCACCGGGGAAAAGCAGCACAGCACGCATCGAAAGTCGCATCGAAAAAAGCATCGAAAGCAGACGCCGGTACGTAGTCTGCTTTCGATGCGAGCTGCGCTGCTTTCCCCCGGTGCTGCGCTTTCGTAGAACTTTCGCCGGGTCCTCCAAGACGAGGCTACCGTTCACGCCGGGTTTCAAGAATCTGCTTCGTCGAATAACTTCAATCAAGCACGAAATATCACCCACGGTACAGTGTACTAGATCTACGGCTATTTTATGGCAGCCTGCCGCCATTGCGCTGTCCGCCATATTCGCCATATTACTATAATGGCTAGAGATGATATAACTCTACCAAAAAGATGGCCGACCGTGGCCGCATTCCCGTCCATAGGCGGTGCTGGTCAAACGCGATCCAGCAATTGTCATTGAGATCAGTGGTGTCTGCCCATACCAGGCGTGGGCACTGCGCATGCGCGGTGCCGACACGTAACAGCGTGACGTCAGAGCCGCCTGTTGGCGTTTTCACGCCGCCATGTTGCTTCCTAAAACGTGCCGCGTGCAACGTACACGTCAAACATTTAAAAAAAAAATGTTTTTCTTGATTTTTTTTTTTTTTTTTGGGGGGGGGGGGGGGCTAGTAGCCAGTTTTATAACCTATTGTACGCTGAAACATCAATGCACACGGGGTCGAGGAACTTTTTGAGCCCCTATCACGATCCGCCATCTATCGACAAGGTCGCAAACTTTTATACCGCTTTATCTTTGAGGCTCATTTAACGGAGTTACGTATACGATGGGTGGAGGCGTGTGGGGGAGAAGCAACAGTCGATTTATGCCATACACGCGGATCGACGCAGCGTCTGACTCTTGAGCCGACTGCGCATGCGTTTCGCAACCGTTTTACCCCAGAATCAAGTTTCTTTTGTCTTCGGGGCCAACTTGGTTGGGGGGAAAACAAAGAGGAGGCATTTTGCTCGACGCGAAGTGTCGAAACCATTGCCTGTCGGCAGTAAATCTACATATCGACGGCGTAGGTCGACGAAATTTCTCCCCGCTCGGCGCGGGCAACCGAAGTCGTAATATCACTCCGGGTACTGGTCACTCGAGAACTTCGGCTATTGTCACTATATAGATGTCGCCGACTCTTGGCGAACCTGAGTTTCGACTGCCTCGGCGAACTTTCGACCTTTGGGTGAAATGCGGCGAAGTTCGGCTTCACAAACCGCGTTGTCCCACTTGTAGACAAAACTCTAAATGTTTAGGAAACATATCTTGTTCGGTAGTTTGTCTTACATTTTAGGGAATAATCACGTATGCTTACAAAATATGAAGGCAACCGTATACAGGGTTAACGATTGTGATTTGTTAATGTGAAATTATATAGCCGATAAATATTGCACCCGTCCCCTGCAAGGACATGTCCACTCGTTAGTTAATAACATGTAAGTTATTAACAATAAGTTGATTATCACTGATAAGTTCATAGCAATAGGTTAATAACATGTAGTTTCTTGCAGTTTTTTTTTATATCAAACTGCATTCTCTCTTACGAAAGCACTTTTGTGCGTGTGTGTGAGCACAGGCTGTTCATGGAATAATATTACCTAATCTTCTCAGAAGAATATGACACAAACGAAACACACTAAACAGATTTACTACGTTATCATTGCACGCGCACGCGCATAATAATCGAACTTCGATAGAAGTTTTTTTAACGAACTTTGCCTTAAAAGTTTGAGAAAGTAGAACTGGGTTTGTTGCAGCCCTATAATTGTGACATTTTTGTCTTTCGCGGAGTCAGCTAAAGGCTTCCGTGAATGCGCCGCTTCGTGTCACCACTTGTCCGTCTTTGATTTTGTCATTGAGGCGCAGTGGAAGTTCCTATAGTCATCTTATCTCAGTGACACTGCCTGTCATTCTTATGTCGCAACACGGCACGTCGTAATGACCGTTGTGCTGAGCCGAGATGTTAAACGGGTTAGGTTTTGATTCGTTTCCAAGCGGTAAATTTACGCTCCTAAAAAGCAATTGAGTTGTAGTTACGCAAACCTGAGCCGAAGAGTGTTTAAAATGCGGTCTGTGATCACTACAAATGTATCTGCAGTATAGAATGCACGCCCACCGACCCAAGGTTGAAAGATAAAACAATATATATATATATATATATAGGAGATGAGCAGTCGTTCGGGACAACGACAGTTACAGTAGAGGCCCATTCACATAGGAGCGTTTGCTCACGTTTTCTTGTGTTACGTTTTAAGTCACCGGAACATCTGTGCCTCCAATGTTGCGGAAGGCTACTCCTTGAACTGGTTGCCACGGATGTTCCGGTGACTCTAGAGTTAAGCGGATGTAATTAGCTCCCGTAACATAATGTAACATAAGAAAACGGTGCTGCGTGAACCGGCCTCAATTCACAAAATTGGACGACCTCCCATTCGACTTTGTTTTAAAACAGCCAGTGGTGTCGAGGTGTGCTGTGATTGCTGAACGACTTTTGAATCTCCAACGCAATAAAAAGTAATATATATATATATATATATATATATATATATATATATATATATATATATATATATATATATATATATATATATTGCAAAATTCTGTTCTCGAGATTACAATAGTCATTGTAAGCCACAGTCGTAACTTGACGTAATTCCCTGCAACTTTGTCGGGCGTAGTCAAATGCTACGGTGGGAATGACCGTTAACTCAACTGTTAATCCAAATGTGTAACAAGGTTGCAGCTACAAACACGTTATTGTTGTCGTGACCTAAGAACTGAAAACATACCAATAACTCGTCCTACAAAAAAATTAATAAATGAGTCCAGACGCACTAGACATGTCTAATTCTAACGTCCAATGTGCCGAGACGAAGTGGGCGTTGTGCAAAGTTTTGTGAACACCCATCTTTACCAAAAAAAGAAAACGCTAACGGATGCTCCTTTTATTTTGTGACGTCAGAAAAAGCGGCGCCTTCCTACTGGGTGCTGCAGTGACGTCATTTGTCCCTAGGAAATTTGCAGACAAAAAAAAAAAAACTGCTGCGGTTCGCATGTGTGAAATAGCAGCCATAAAAAGTATTTAGTTAGTGAAATCTAGCTTGATTCCATTCCCTAAATATCTAATGTCTCTAGAAGGAAGAAACATTTTTTTTTTTCTTTCGTTGCAAAAATAAATTGCACGTCGCCGAACGCGTAGTCTCCGTCCAGTTCGCGCTGGCGATTTGGACTAGAGGTTGCGAATTTAATCGGATATTAGTTCATTTGAGTTAGATGCTTTGGCTAGTTGGCGCAAACCGCCGCCCGATAGAAAGGGTTCAGCCGTATCCGTCCATCCAGAGCCACCAAGTAAGATACACGTGGAGTTGCTTGCCGCCTTCATTCACGGATTTTCTTGTGGGCGCCGCCATTTTGGGGCTTAGTGAAGAGCGGGTTACCATTGGCGATAGTTACGCTTCTTAATTGCCACCTCCTCAACTTTAGATATGGTGCCGGAAACAGGGTGGAGAATGAAAATCAGGGTGATTTACATCCTGATTTAAGTTATGATTTATATTGTGATTTAAATCGCATTGATTTGACTATGATAAATTAAATCAAATACTCTTCCCCGAAAAAGCAGTTTCTAAGATTCTTTTTTTTTTTTTTTCATTTACCGTTTATCTAGTATTCAAATTTCCGTGGGGCATTTATTTTGTATTTAAAGAAAAGAAGGATCCCACAAGAAAGATTTATACCAAGCAGCCATTAAAAAAAGAGCGTATCTAGGACAAAAGGAACTCTTTTTCTAGCTAAAGTTATTTAAATTACATAGATCCGATTTATATCAAACAAACCCTATCTCAGTCAAATGCAGATCCGATTTAAATCAAATAAAGCTGACCGTTTTTACTTTCTTTTTAAGAAAAATCGTGATTTTTTTTTTTTTTTGTCCTGATTAGAAAGTGTTTTTAATATCGTCCTGCTCTGTCTCGATCTGCTTTATAACCCTCAAGGAGGGCGGAGAAGCGTTTCATCCTACTATTTAAGATAAAGCTTCGGACAGCTGGCGCAACACTCAATTTATGCACCAAGACGACTGAAAGACCTCCTTGTTATTACTCCGAAGCGTAGCCAATCTGGTCACTCTGGTCCGGACCACGTGCCAAATTTTCGGAGCTTGCCCTTATATTTCATTCGCAAGTTAGGAGCGATTTTCGTGAAATTTTCAACGAGAAAATGACGGCCGACGCGCGTCTCCCACGGATACTTGGAGATGAACGGCGTCGGCTGCCGGAAACGGGACCCGCTTTCACATAAAAAATTCCGGAAAGTATCTTATACAACTTTTCGATAAGATAACGGCATGCTCTGAAACTTTGACATCTGGCCCGGACCGCTAGTTTATTTCTGCAGGAAAACAAAACCACAACAACAAAAACAACAAATACCCGTAAAAATGTTCTTAGAGACACCCGGTACATTCGAGGTTTTTGACACTGACCGGTCTCGTGACACTAACCGGAGAGCCTCGGTATTTTCCACGATGTTCGCAGCTCCGCAGACGTAAAGGAGTATTTAGGTCTTCGTTTCCAGCCGGCGATGCCGTCGCTGCTGCTTCGTTTAGGCTCAGCCTATATAGGCTTTAGAAAGGGCAGGCAGTAAATTTTTATTAGCTTTATCGGCACACCCGGGCCATTGTTTCGACTATGGCGATTCCTGACCTCCCCCCTCTCCCACACACACACACAGTGTGCTGTTTTTACGAGGGACAGAGTCAAGACAGTTTTATTGTGCGAAGGGAACAGTCGCTCTGGGAGACCAACTGCATGGTCGCGGTCGTGGAGCTCCTTCTTCTACTGCCGTGTCGTCGTCTTACGACGAAGGGCGACCTCTGGCGTTTACTTGGCAGGCTGAAACCCCGTTATGCGGCAGGGCGTCTTTCCCTCGTGTCGTCCTGTTGGAGTTAGGTCGGAGTGTTTAGGGTGCATCCGGTGTTGGCCCCTAGACGTTCCATTTGGTGGCAGGTTTTTTTTTTTTTTTTTTCCTTTTCCATCTTTCCATTTTTGGGCCATTCTTCATCTAAACTCCCCTTAAAAAAAAAATAAAAAAGCACCCCTAGGACCCACATTTCATAATACAATCCGAAGGACCCGTATGAAGACAATATCGAAATTGCTATCCCATTTACGCTGCTATCCCATTTATATTGAACAATATATTCTCCATGGGCAAGGTTCCATCTAGAATACAGCTGGCGGTGGTCTTATTTGTAACGCCGGATAAAAATACGGAACTAAAGAGTTTAAATTTACGTTCTGCCTTTTGAGAAGCTCCAGTGATTACAACGTCATCTTTCACGAGAGGCGGAATAGATACATTATCTCGTTTATTTCCTTTCGCGTATTTCCAAGCTTCTTTAGATTCTCTTTGATATTCGAATGAAATGACTCAAAGAGAATAGATTTTGCTTTCGCTATCTTGATATGTTGCTCACTGCTTATCACTTTCAGTTTTCCGGATATTTTCAGCTGACCGATAGTTTTTAAAAGCGTTTGTTTTCGCTGTATGAACTTTCGTAGTTGTTTCGTAATTCATGGCTCACTTTTTTTTTTTTTACGTCTAGTGGTTAAAATTCACGAAGGGACAAAGCGGTCTTGCGATTCCAAAACCTTTCTCTTAAAAAAGTATCCAGAGTTCAGTTAAGGGATAGGATTTTGCGAGTGTTTTCAAAAGAACAAATATGCATTTAGTGCAACATTGATTTCAGGAATGTTAGCGTTTTCTTTGTAATTAGATTTACGTCGACTTCCACTATCACACATTTTTACATGCTCCAAATACATTTCACAAATGACAGCACTGGGATCACTAATTCCCGCCATTACTAAAGTAGACTTTACCCGATCTGGCTCATTTGTAACGAAAAGGTCAAGAACATGTCCCCCTGGGTTCTAACACAGTTCGAGTCAGCGCGAGCAAATTAACAAAATTTGCCATTAATGCAGTTAGTCCACGCGGGTGGCCCTAGAAAATACTTTTTGCGGGTGCCAGTTCAGATAGGGCAAATTGAAATCGCCTCCTATAATCATACTATCAGATTTCATTGTTTCAGCCAGCACCGTGAATTTTGATAATAAATCAACAGAACTTTCGGGTGCCCAGTAAAAAGAACATGCCGACAGGGTTTTATCATTGCGAGGTCTCAACTGGCACGCATCTTCGCACGAGCCCTCATCAACTTCAATTTTACTCGAAGGAATGCGCTGATCTACGAGGACAAACACACCTCCGCCATGACTATTTCTGTCTATCTTGTAGCATATAAAGTGATAAAAAAACACCTCGGAATCTGTTACCTACTGCGTCGCTTTTTCTCAACAATGTTCGTCCGTAACCTTTTTATAAGTAAATTAATGAACCGATCGCAATTAAACGTTTTATCGCAAAGACGTTTTAGGTGGTGCTTTGATCGTACTCAAATTTCAAGAGTGTAAGTTTCAAGAAAAAAAATGGTAATCCTAAAAAAAAAAAAACTGTTTTTTCCCTATGTACAGAAAGCAAAACGGCAAAAACCGTCTGGTTGACGTTGCTAGTAACAGGATGATACAACGGTTTTGCAGTTTTCGTCCCTGTGCAAAGGGAAAAAAAATATTATTTTATAGCGAAGTTGTTTATGGCTAGGGTTCTGTGGATTTTTCGTGTCCGTCAACAAAAACTCAGGTCCCGAATTTCATGCGAAATCGCTTCATTCTGTGCAAAAGCTTATACGTCTCATCACTTGGATATACATTTTCAGTAGATTAGTTATCAATAGGCACCATTTTCAAGATCAGTAGATTCTCAAAAAGGTAATAAAGGTGTCTCAAAGATTTGCCGCTGTGCAACCCGCGTCGGCCATGCTCCGCTCGCACCGCCCTCTCTTTGTCGTCGTTCCAAGCGCTTACGTGCCTAGTTTCCTTTCCTTCCGCTCTCCCGGAGTGGCGGTCCCGTCGTGCGTGTCTAGTTTTTTAAAGGTGTCTAGTTTTTAGTGAAGTCATAAAGGTGTCTAGTTTTTTAGTAAAGGAGGATGACCAGCTTCGCTGGTCATCCACCTTCACAGAGTGGAATGGCTCATGATTTTTAGACTGAATATTTTATTTGAAATCTACACTCATAATGTATGTGTATACACTAATTACGAACCACCTAAATACACCTTTTGGGAGAATTTTAATTGTACTCACTTGATTAATTTATTTGTAAGATTTTTTTACGCCCGATTAGCGTTTGGAAAACACCCATGTGTTTTACAAAAACAAAACTGCGTGTCCGACTTTCCGAGACAAACAAGCCTTGGAAGTACCTAGGCGCCATGATGGCCGTTCCGAGACCGTCGCATAACGGCCGCTGTTGAGTGAGTGTGACCTTTTCTAGTTTCGTGAGTGCGCCGGAGGTAAGAAACGGCGTGAACGCGAAGCACGCGAGGTTTTGAAGGTCCCGTCTAAAATTGATCGGATGTGCTTTTTTAATCGATCCGAATTTTCCGGCGGGCAAAGCATGAGAAGGGTCAAGGTTAAATACCCTAATACCGATATACAGGGGTTTTATTTTAAATATAACAGATTTATTTTTAAAAGAAAATTAGTGAAAGGTACACTAATATGGTCTGTGCAGGTCGATAATATATAGGGTTCTGTGTTTTCGGATAAATTTGAAAAAAAAAAAGACCCGAGAAACACTGGCCGGTAAAATTTCTGTCGATTCGGATTTATCGGGAAAAAACTCGGCAGAGACACTTAAGATTGCTTATGTGTAGGAATGTTTTCGCATTCCTACAACGTGGCGCATTCCTACAAGAAGGGCGCCATGTCTTCCTTTTTCACACGACGCTTCGGGGGTGACATCATGCTCCCCCACTGCGCAGGCGCGGCGGACCCCGCCGGCTCCACGGCTTCCGTGACGATGCATCTGCGTTGCTGCGCTTTTGTTTGTGTTTTATTTATGAACGCGCGTGCTTGAGGACTTGCATTTAGGACCCGTTTCACTCCGCCAAAGAGAATATAGATGCCGTTACACTCAGCCAATGGGGACTATGTGCTGTTTTTCGCGGTTACAGACAATGCTTTCGCATTAAAAATCGGAAGTTTGAGTTCACGACAGGCCAAATAAATAGCGAACAAACTACAAATAAATTTCATAAGAGCACAAGGTCAGCGGTCCACTCCATTTTGCCTTTGAAATTTCGGACCAGAGACAAAAGGTTCGTCGAGGTTCCTTCGGGAAAAACGGGTCATGGAACCTCTGGGTCAAGGCGAAAGCCATTGTTTCCAGTTTGGATCATGCAATTTGTGCTTCTTATAGGAAGGAATTGTAGCGTTTTTATAACAGTGAAAGCTATCAACCTGTGGATTTCAATCAGTGGGAGTGCAGCAGTGAAGTTTCCATGCTTCCCAGCGACTGCGTCCAGGTGTTTAGTTATTTCAAAGTATCGAGTGTCATTGAGGCAACACTTCTTTGCGATATTTGTCTTGAAATGGTTCGTATGATCAGTGTTAAGGGCGTCAATGTCAGATGCAGTAGCGGAAATATGCTGATACAAGCTGAGTTCTGATAAGTTTAGGGTACTAATTAAGGGGCTCGAATGAAATGCGAACAAAGGAACGCGTGGCCGTCGACACATACTGCGCCTCCTGGATGTCCCAGGAAACTGATAAAATTGCGGGGAGGAAAGTAGGGTTCTGTGAGGGAGGACCAACTACTGCGATGTGTTTGAACCTCGCCCAGCACAACCCGTGCTTCTACAATGCGCCAGTGTTGCGCTGGAAGTTCGGTCACCGTTCGCATTTCATTTGAATCCTACAGTACGTTTGTTTCCGCACATTGCTCTTTTTTTTTTTATTAATTTTTGAAAAATTGGGAATACAATAAACTTAACCTTCGAATTTTAGAGAATGTAGAATCTAACGAAAATAAACTCCGATAAACCTCAAGTTTTCAGCGAAAAATAAACTCAGAAAAACACCTCGCAAATTTCATGAGATGCCATAAACTCTGAAAACACGGAATCCTAGTTATATATATGATCGGGTAACGAACTTAAATGTGTTTATTAACTTTGAAATTCGTGAAAATCAACAGATGGTTCCACTTGGAAACTTGGTGAACGTCATCGAGAACCACTAAATCAGTCATTTGTAGTGAGATTTGGTGCGCGTAACGATCGTTTTATGGGTCCCGAAACGTCGAGCCACAGGCCTTGGGCCTGTGGCACGACGAGTGGCACCTTAGCGCACCACCCCACTTCCCACGAGCCCCAAAGGTTTTTTTTACAACGGAGCTGTTAAGGGCTAGTTTCCCCGGGATCGTGTCCGTCAGCAAACAAATGATGACACAGAACTCTGGACAGCTACCGCCATCTATTGCTTACAGAAGGCGGAAACCTCTCCAGCCTTTCCACTCTGGCTTGCCGACTTGCGGCCGGCCATTAATTACTTCATTCCCACCATAGTACAACTTCGCTGGTCTTCCTTCTTCACCAGGGTGGAAAGGCTGAGAGTTTTGTTGTTTCTTTTTTCTAAATACTTATTTTATGGTTTCCGATGAACGCCCAGCAAATTTTTGATTGACACCGTATGTTTATTCTCACTAATTAGAATGTTGATTAACAAAGTTGGGTTTATTAACCCTATTTATCGTGACGAATTATTCCCCTGCATTATGTCTCCCTTGCCGCATAACTCACCTGCACGGACCGCATTAGTGCTTTCCCCACTTTTCTAACAAAAATCTGTAAAGCAAAAAAAAAAAGAAAAGAAAAAACACCCTGTTGTAACTAAGGTCACTGGATCTGGGAAAGTAGCTTTATTGCCTTCCCAACTGCTAGTCGGACATAAACAATACCAACATACAGACGACAAAACCTGTCAAGGTGATTGGCTCATCGCTGTCGGTTGCCATAATGATCGCCATTTTGGGCCCTTTCAAAGCTTCGAAGCTTCGAAAGGGTCGTCAAAAACAGTCGCACCAAGATTGCTATAGAGCATCATCGTACTGAAAGCGTTCCTCGGCCAAAATGAGCGTCTTTGGCACTGTGCATTCAATTAACTTATCACTCATGCTTATTTCCCCATATCTCTTACAATTATGTTGCTCTTCTTGCGTGTTTCAAGACAGTAAAACTATTTTGCAATGCCTTCAAACACTCACATTGTGTGTGATGGCGGTACGAAGATGTACGGCATCACACGCGGCATCGGTGCTTGGGGGCATTGCAAAATAGTTTTACTGTCTTGAAACACGCAAGAAGAGCAACATAATTGTAAGAGATATGGGGAAATAAGCATGAGTGATAAGTTTATTGAATGCACAGTGGCCAAAGACGCTCATTTTGGCCGAGGAACGCTTTCAGTACGAGGATGCTCCATAGCGGTCTTGGCGCGACTGGTTTTAATGACCCTTACACAGTAGAGGGTTTTAGTGAACCGTGTTCACACATCCGATACGGTGCGATTGGGCTCTCCGGTACGAACTGCCCATAAGCTATAGCGCAGAAGATTCGCACATGCGCAGTTCGTATCGTCCCGTATCGGACATCGTACCGTATCGGACGTGCATAAACAGTTCCCTGAAAATCTTTACTGTCTGTAAACTGCCTCTTGTACGATTTAATAGTGTGAGCGCGACCTTAGGGGTGTCTCGTGTCCCTGCCCATACCGCGCGTGCGCAAAGTTTGCTCGCGTTGGCGCGGATGTGTTCTAGCGTCTTCTGACCGAGCGTACACGTGGAGCTACAAATAGGACGAAGTGGTGTAGTGACTGCAGCTGAATGCTGCCAGGTTAACAACCTGAAATAGTAAGACTATACGTGAAATATATGTGCGCATCTTTGCTCTGTTTTTCAGAAAAAAAAAAAGCGAGGTCAAAAGCAAATGATTTGTTTGAGGGTCTCTAGGCAACTGAATAGGCTCTTGCGCTACTACCTTAGTATTGGTTTTTGCGTGTTAACGTGTTAGTAGATGTTTTTAACATCTACTAACACGTTATTTAGTTGTCTCTTCGGTGGGAAGCATGTGATGCAAGAAACAGTGTTGGTAAAGGTCAATTCTTGCGTAAAACAATCTTGCATCTTATCATTGTTTTCAATAAGTTTCCACGACTTTGATTATGTCACTAAAAGCCCGAAGAGAAACGGTGGGAACCTCATCTCGTGGTCAGCCCATACAAGCCGATAAATTTTCCTTGATTGCCATTTTTGTTTTTCGTCGCCAACCGAGTGCCATGACGTCAGCGGTTGGCAGTCACGTGGTACTTCATGTTCGTTTTCTTCTCCCCCGCTAGTGGAAGAAGAACACATTGAAAGTGCGCAGACGACGCAGACGAAAGCTGTAAGCAAAAAGGCTATCGCGCCCTTGTGACGTCACAAAACGTTTTTAAAGCATATCTATTAAAAAAAACTTCTAGCGTCATTTATAAACCTTGCTCTGCAGATGTCCTAGTCAAACATCGTGAGAGTCCTTATTTGGTCGACTAAAACGTACAGTCGGGGACAAAAGTCTCCAGGACGCGCGAGCTGCGACTGAAACGCATTGCTCTGCCATCTGCCGGCGGGTCGCCTGGTGTCGAGATCCCACAAAAGCGCATGGGCGTCCTACTGTGCATGCAAACACGTATGTTTTCCAACTCTTCTGTGGCGCAGCGCCTAACTCGGAATCGGGCGCGTGGCACCGCCTCGGAGATAGCACTTACTGACCTGGCACATATAAAGCAAGAAGTCACGGCAGCTCAACTGAGCGATAAACTCAACTGATGATAAAGCAAGGTGCGCTGACACGGCAAAATGCGGCGAAATGCGGTGCAATGCTGCAGGCGGTATCTCCAGTTTTGGAATGTGTATAGCAGACGCCCGTCAGTCACAAGCGCTTATCTCCGAGGCGGTACCACGCGGCCGATTCCGAGTTAGGCGTCGCGCCGCAGAAGAGCGGGAAAAGACACATGTTTGCAGGCACAGTAGGACGCGCATGCGCTTTGGTGTGATCTCGAAACCAGGCGTACCGCCGGCAGATGGCAGAGCAATGCGTTTCAGTCGCAGCTCGCGCGTTTTGGAGACTTTTGTCCCCGACTGTACATACCTATTCTCATGCATGGCAGACAAAACGACTTCTGCTCAGTCAAAGCCAAAAATGTGAACAAAACGGCGTCTGATGTCCTCTCTAGATAGGCACTTTGGCGAGTGCTTTACGAAAGAACCCGGAATCTTTAGCATGCAAAACACAGTAGTGATTACCCGGCCTCCCCCAGTGTATTCTCCTATTATACCCAAACCGTCAAGAGGGGTGGGGGGGGGGGGGGGGGGGGGGGGGGGGGGTAGTGAACCGACAGATATGGCATCCAGGTCGTACCCAAAGACTTGGACGCGAGCCCATTAAATTATCTGTGGTGGCGCTTTAATTCAGCACGATCTGTTTCTCTTTTCTCCGAAACTGACATCCATCGTCATTGTCTTGTTGTTTGAAAGGGCGTTCTATGAACCTAAATAATAAACTAACAGCTATAAATAAACGTACTTGGCGAGCATTAAAGTATGGTTAAATAGAGGCTCTTTAATCTGACGTCAACTTTATGATGGTACAGATTGTAGAAAGACAGTTATTAGCCGTCAAAAAAAGAAGCAAAGCTGAATTATTTTTGGAGTTGCACCATAAACCCCAGAATTCGTTGGTTCCGCAGCCTGAGATTTCGCTCCACGCGCTTCGAGCTGCTGCGTTTCTATGGTTCGTTCTGGTGTGATAAAATATTTACGCAATTTTTCTTTCTCGCTTATTGTGGCGGCCCGGGGTCAGTGACACCTCGTGCAAAGTGCCTTTCGGGAATAGCAAGAGCTTACAGCCCTCGTTATCACCAAACCAAGTCTTGATTGCGCCTACGACGCCATGCACGCTTTTTCTTTTGTTTTCTGTGGCGGAAACAACTTGTTCAGACGCTTTGAGCTTTCTCCAGATTCGGACTGTGTCTTCACGCGGGCCCGTTGCAATCGTAAAGTTTTAACGGTTACAGCCATAAAAGTGCGGATTAGGAACTTTTTTATGCGACACTTCCGATTCGCTTATCTTCGCGTCTGTCAACATCTCGCCTGTTGCGCGTTGTGTAAACACCGTTTTTTTTTTCTTCTTCTTTGACGATTTTAAAGAGAAGTTTCCCTTCACTGTTCAAGTTAATTTTCGATCGCTAGATTTGACCAAACTTTCTAAGCAATGTTTTTTTTTTTTTTTTTTTTGTTTTTTTGCTCGGAGCTTTTATTAACTGGAAGCGACCAAAGCAACGAGGCCTGAGGGTGAAAAAAGTCCATTAAAAGGTTACTCCGAAGCGGATCTACGAATGCGCACATACACGTTTATAAATTCGCCACGAAAAGTTCGATATTTGTAACTGAGCGCTCCGCGTGCGAGGAACCGATCTTTTTCACTCAGCTTTTTTTTATTTCTCACTAATATATCGTCTTCCTTTTTTTTCGTTCTGGAGGGGAAGGGGGAGGGAGCCCTTCAGTTAGGAGAAAAAAACGGATTATTGAGGAGAAAAGGGAGTATAGGTGTAATTGATTTATAAGTGCACTTATTCTACAAAAACTGGCACGTGTAAAAAAAAAAAATACTGGCTTAAATGTTTTGTTTAAAGCGATGAAGGGGCGATAGGAACTTGATGACGTTTTAATCGAGGAGCACTCGGAAGCCCCTCCGTACCTATTATTCCGCTTGCACACAGTTCCTACCCTATAGTCGGTGACAGGTCAAGAACGAAGTGGAAGCTCCTCCCACCTCTTTCCACTTAAGTAGAGCGAACGGTGGAGAGAAGGCGACCTCCTTTCCATCGTTCGCTCCGCTGAAGTGAAAAGGGATGGGAGGAGCTTCCACTTCGTTCTTGACCTGTCACCGACTATAGTCTTGTACACGTTACACGAAACAAGTAGTCGATTACAATTTCTCTCGGTCGAAACGTATTCAATCTGATTACGTGAGAAAAAAAATATAATTGGTCGTTACTTGAAACGAGTATTCGTTTCTTTTCCGATGATTTCAGATTTTCAGAACGACGGCTTTTTTCTGGCGGTCTGAAAGAGGTTCTGAAAGAGGGTCCGAAAGGCGCATACCCGCGTCCGCCCCCCCCCCCCCCCCCCCCCCCCCGCTCTCCCGCTGCGCCGCCAACAGTTCGGCTGGCTCCTTAGCAACGATGACGCGTTGCTATTAAGCCACGTGACGCGTCACAGCCACTGTGAATTTAGGTGCAGTTTCGCTGCTACAGACAACGCCGGCTTCGCTCCATGGGACAGTTAATGTTTTCGCATTACTAAAAATTGCTTCGTGCTCACTTTAAAGGTGAGCTAAGGAAGTTGTTTTAACTTCGTCTTTATGCGACGTTCATTTTATATGTGCTATGGATGCCCGATCAGTTATCGAAAATTGTGCTCCGTTTTCCACATAAAAAAAGTTTAAACAACACGACGAAATTTATAAAATATATTTTCCTTTCTTCTTTTCTTTTTTTTTTTTGCGCGCTGAGACGAACTTAGGGGGGGGGGGGGGCCGCGGGGGGGGGGCAGAAGCGAAGGTGCAGACCAGCGTGTTTGCATGACCCAGCTGCCTGGCTCTTTCTCAAGCTCTCTCTCTACATATATTTTGTTATGTACATTCCTCGTTAATGTTCAGGTCTGCTCGCGTGTTCTGACGCGCTTCATGTAACAATGTGTGGGCCCCGTCCAGTTTGGACCCTAGTCACTGCTATTGAAACTGTTGTCTCAAAAGCCCCATTCGCGGCTCAGTGGACCGAAGAACCAATTAAGCAAACTACTGCGCCGGGGGACATACCCGACACGCCATCTTCGCTTCTTTGTTTGTTCTTTGTTATCAAGTTTGTAGTGTCCGTCCGTACACCCAACCGAAGCAATTGTATTCTCTTTGTTCGCGCTCATTTCACTGTTTGCTCGGCTCTGCTGCGATTACCCCCAATCCCAGCTTCCTCCTCCTTTTTCTTGTTAACCCTGTTCCTACATTGGGATTCTACACCAGACCCTCTATATTTCGTGTCTTTCCGCGTCGTCTGTTCCGATTTTCTCTGCATCTTTTACGGTGCGCTTCTTTCTATCTATGCTATTTATTTATTTATTTGTTTTACCCTCAGGGCCAAAGGCATTACGGAGGGGAGTGGTGAAAAAAACAAAAGAACAAAATAACGCTGGAAAAAATGAAGCAGTTAAGCAATGGCGAATACGTGGTTTTCAACACTTGCACAAAACAAGAACACAATCGACTATGCTCCGTACCTTTCTTTTTCGTCTCCTGTGTCCTCTACCAAATGTTTATATATATATATATATATATATATATATATATATACTGCGGCTTTTACCCGATGTTTTCGTGTTTGTTCCATGGAGGTTGTGGCTCGCTGATCACCTCTTGTTCGCCCCCAAATCGCTCCTTGAAGCGTCGCTTTGTCTTGCTTGTGGTGTTTCGATTAAATCCTTATGGCCTCCACCCTCGGGGAACGATTTGCGATGGAGCGCTCTAGGGTTGCTCGAACAGAGTCCCGCCAACACGTCTCTCTTTTTTGGTCTGGCCACACTGAAACTGACGCTGGTAGCGACACCTCGATAGAAGGGGCAATTTGAGCGGGTCCAGATATCGGCCATCCATTTTGATTTCCACCGTGGCCGCTTTTCTTTTGTTGGTGGGGTTTGGTGTGGACTTTTCGTTGTTTGTTTCTGTGGGTTTCACCGTGATTGTAGTGCGCTTTTTTTTCTGTGATGGTTATATGGGCTTAGGCCGAACAAGTCTATTCGAATGTGTTCATCCTTCGTGAAGATGACCTTTTTCTGTTATTGCTTGCCGTGTTTGTTCTTGGGGTTGCTGCGAAAAACGTTCGGTATTGTCGGTAAACTACGCAGACGGACAAAGGCAGAGAAAAAGCGAAATTGAAATAAATAGGGGACGGTGGAGATGTTGAACCCGACCTCGCTATACTAGTGGTCTGGTTCCACCAGCCAGACCACCGCCGACGTTTGTTCGCCAACAAACTGAAATAAACTTTTATTTTGTGTGTGTGATGCGAACAATCGTTTCAGTACTGCTGGACATTGTGTCTTTCTATGACCAGTTTGTAACGCTTAAGATTGCTTCATACAATTGCGGTTGACTGTGCCGAGTGTGTTGTGATCTCGAGTAATCGCGTAAGACACCGGCACGCTGGCACCATCTACCGTGTGGACCTGGAACACTTCCCACCAGGTGTTTAACTACACCGAAGACTTTGCAGTATATGCGGGATTGGATCTACACACTATTTATGAGGCTGTGGTAAAAAAAACAAAAACAATATGCGTTGAAAATGATCAAAATCATGGAAGTACATGATCGTGAAGGTCCATATAAGTAGGGAATCTTCAACAGACCCTGACTGCATCCAGAATCTAGGAGTAATTGTATTGTGTGTACGCTAGCAGAAAGCCGAGGCTGGTTCGCACATTTGCGACCTCTTACTACCGTAGAACTTCTCAAAATCGCTTACCACATGAGAACGTACCCTGGCGCGCCATTCATCGGATAGCCGTGGAACAATTGACCTTCCGGTATATTTCCTTTTTTTTTTTTAAGCGAAACTTTCGACAACATTATAACCGTCTCTTTTTCAATGATAGTACGGACATTTTATCTTGAAAATACCGCAAAATGTTCGCTCTGGTGGAATGCAGTTCGAGGGCCGCCTCACAGATGGCGCCAGCGTGCCAGTGTGCTGTCTAATCGTATAGTAGGTAGCAAGTACTCGGTCATGTGCAAACGCAAGTGCGTGAACGTGCCTCGAGTCAGGTGGCTGTCTATTGTGTCCCTGCTGTAGGTAACAAGTTCTAACCTATGCAGAACGACCGCTATAGCTCGGGGTGTCGAACGCGCATCACGCAGTACAAAATGCCGCACGATGACGCGCAGGTACACGGTGCCCGTCCAGATTGAAACGTGCGGGGGCCGTGGATTGAACCAGTAACCACCTAGAAGGGAAAGGCCTGCGCGTGACGTCATCGTTAGTGGCTTCCGGACCCGCCCCCAAGTGGCAAACACTCTAAAGCCCGGTTCACACAGTTGCGTTTGACTGCGTTTGACTGCGTTGCGGCAGCGCAGGACATCCCTGCTGCTTATATCGCGTGCCAAGAAGATTCCTTGAATTGGATTCCACGCTTCATACGAAGCACAGATGTGCCGGTGACTCGCTTTCGGTTCTCGCCGCAACGCAGTCAAACGCACTCAAACGCAAGTGTCTGAACCGGCCTTAAAGGAGCTGTGCAACGATATTCAATTGGAATGTTTTTCACTTTACACGAGCTTACTGGCACTAGTGGGACTCAAGGATACTCGCATGCAATGCCACTGGCCAAGAAACTCCTTTGTTGCGGTGCAATTTCAAGGACAAAAGCGATCATTTTCATTCAATCTCTCCCTTGCAAAATTCGATGACGTAACGCGGGGATCGCAGTACACCCGTATGACGATATTTGAATGCGGTTCATAGATTGGACCCGAGCATTGCGTGGGCACTCGATTTAGGCTCGTGATAATTGATAGCTCGAGAAGCATTCGAGTAGTGGCCCGTGTCCAATCGCTGCAACGACGACAATAGCCGAGCCATAACAATGTCTGGAACTCAGCGCGTGTCCTGTGCTTTGCCAACCCCAGCGCGTGGCTATGATCAACATTGGCGGCATATAATCGGCTCCAGATCACGTGGCCGCTTGTTCTGGCTGCGAGTTGAGGGCGTGAACGCTGCTCGTTGTTTTTTAATTTTTTTCTGGGACTTCTAATGCGTCGGGTGAAAAACGAAGGCGTGTTTCATAGGTCATTAACGTCAGGGAACCGTTCTAAGCGGTATTTGCGCAAAGTAAAAAAATTGTTGCATAGCCCCTTTAAAGCTCGACGAGACGTCTACCGCAAAGCAGCTGACGCGTGCGTCTTGGCATCGCTGCGTGCTAACGTCGCGCTCCTTGTGAGGTACGCGCTGCGAGACGACGATGCTGGCAGCTGACGCAAGTTAGAAGGTACTGCGGGGATGCGCCAGTGATAACGGAAAAGGGGGAGGCACCGGCCTTGTATTCCAAGTGGCATTGATTGAACCCTGGGGCGGTTTGCTCATCTTGCGGCCGCGGCAGCGGCCAAGAGGGATTTTTATGTGACGTGACCGCAGGCATGTAGCCAGGGTTTTGCTTCGGGGGGGGGGGGGGGGGGGGGGGGGGCGCCCTTGACAAAGTGCTGTATGAGGGGGTGGGGGGAAAGGAGGTCCCAGCAAAATGAAAAATTTCGAGGGGGGGGGGGGCGGGCCCCATCCCCCCCCCCCCTTCCCCCGGCTACGTGCCTGCGTGACCAGCTCTATGAGGACAGGGAGTACCTAGCGTCCCTGCTTGACGGCAGAGAAATCCGTGTCGCTTCGAGTACAAAGGTCTAATTTCGCTCGCTGAAACTGACTGCCGGGGCTTTTAATTGAAGTCCAATAAACCGCCCCATCATACTTTAGGAGCGGCGGGTAAAGGTACGGTCAGGGATGGTAAACATGAGCCAAAAGAAGGGAAAAATCACGCGAGATAAAGCCAGTGCAGTATAGTTACATAACTACGCCAGCGTCGGCGAGACTCGCCTTTTGTTGTCGTCGAGAGGTAGGAGCGCCGGGACTTGTCGTCGCAGCGTGAAACTTCCGAGTGCAAATCACGCCAAAAACGTTTTTATTTTTTTATTTTGCGCGTGTGTTTTATTTTTAACTGTGATCCTTTTTACAAATCTTCCAAATCATCCATTTGCACTACTGCGCCTTACACGGTTTTTACTATTTGTCCCACCTGTTGAATCGACACACCGGAAGAAAAAAAAAAGTCAAGCTAAGTTTATGCGCTAATACAATTGTTTCATAATGTTCATTAAAAGTAAACCAAGATCAAGCCAAGTTAACGCGCAAATACGAACGTTTCATAATGTTCATTAAAAGAACACCAAGATTACAGCATCGGTAGGACTTTCAGATAAACGGGGCCGAAACAAGCATCCTTTCCCCAGCAACTACAATTTTATGTTTTTAAATATGCAACGCTCTTGCTACGACTCTTTTCAATAACCGCGCCTATTTAGTACTAATACAAACTGCAGTCGTGTCAAGTAAAAACAAAAGTAGAGTTTTGAGCGATTTGAACCCGAAACTTTCGCGCCACGACGGGGGAGCCCCGGCGCTCTTACCCCTCGAGTACAGGAAGAAACCTCGAATGTGCGGCGCAGGCGCAGGTATATCAATATACTTACATCGATTTTATCTCGCGATATTTTTTCTTTATTTTGGCTTATATTTAACTTCCCTGGCCGTAACTTTACCTGCCGCTCCTAAAGTCTGGTGGGGCGGTTAATTGGACTTCAGTTTAAAGCCTCTGCAGTCAGTGTCTGCGAGCGAAATTAAACTTTTGTACTCGAAGCGGCACGGACTTCTCTGCCATTAGGCAGGGACGCTAGGTACTTCCTTGTCCCCATGAAACTGGTCACGTGACATAAAAATCCCTCTTGGCCGCAGCCGCGGCCGCGGCCGCAAGATGAGCAAACCGCCCCTGGGCAGTATCCCCTTGGGCTCTGCAGCGCGAGCTTTCGCTCCCCGTGTTTCGAGCCGCGATGAACCCACAGACCACCGATATATGCTCGAGGCATGCGCGCGCACCTTGCGCAGATGGGACACCGTCCGAAAAGTTTCAATGGGGCACGAAATGAATTTTGGGCTGGGATGAATGCTTCAAGGCTGCGACTTTACTAATTGCGTATCGTTTAGCGGGACAAAAAAAAAATGGTAGAAAGTCAAAAGCCAGCCTTTTGGGTACGAACATTTGAAAATAAACGGCGGACTATTTGTTACCTTCTTTTCTTCGAAAGCTCCACCGCCTTTTCACTGTAATACATCCGCGGTGCCCGAAGCACGTCAGCCGACCCCGGCTCACGCATTGGACAGGAGCACTGCGTCACTTGGACGTATGCGCTCGTGAACAATCAATTCTTCGACGAATATTTGGATTCGCGTTCGTGGCCAATGAGTGCCCTGAGGAAAATTACTGTCACTTGCGAATGACAAGTTCTGTGGTGTGCTTGAAAAGCACAGTGGAAGCTTGGAGTCGTCGGACCGGTGTCCAAGTATCATGATCACGTGATTTTTCAATAGACCAATCTCACCAAGCGTTCGGCGCATGAGTGACACCGCCATAAAGGCTGAACTCCATGGGACGAATATGCTGCGAATAAACGACGAATTTCGCCCGGCGGCGTTTGCTCTGCGCGTGGAATCAACACAGTAACTGCTATGTCGCGCGCAAAGCGAGCGTGCCGTCGGGCGGCGTTCGCCAGTTATTCGTCACATAATTCGTCCCATGGAGTTCAGCCTTAACTTGAGTTCGCAGGAGGCAGGCGGCAAGTGCACGAGACAGCTCGTTCAGTCGTGGTGCTCTGCACGCACAGAGCTCCAGCGAGGTCGTTGCGCGTGTAAAAAGACTAAAGTTCCCTGGATGCATCGCGGGAGAGGTGGCGTAGCCAAACTGGCTGGTCAGAGCCGTATATGTAGAGAATTCGGCCATTCGTTGGGAAGTATAGGAGACAAATGAGGAGGTGTCATTGGCCGAAAGCGTGCTGGGCGTGTTCCAGGGCGTCTTCACAAATTCGAATGCGGCCAACCGGAAGCTGGAAATAATACCCTGGCGGTGGTCGCGAGAAACAAACTTAATAAGTGCATCAGAGTAACTCTCGGTGGTCGAAAATATGGTGCACGTGATGTTTCAATCCCGGTCACCCAAAATCATAGTGGAACAGTGCGACTAGCGGAACGATCGACATAATCCGTACGCCAGGCGCCGAGGGCCGGGAATCTGCCGTCCGAGCGGTCACACTCTGTCCGAGCAAAACAGAGTTCGAGCGGCACATTCGTTTCTAACAACTTTCTGCATGAACATGATCGAAACATCACGTGCACCCTATTTTCAATCACCGAGAGTTACTCTGATGCACTTGTTAAGATTGTTCCTCGCCACCACCGCTGGGGGATTCTTCTCGGCTTCTGGTTGGCCAATAGAGCATGTCAAGCTTTTTTTCTGCGTCTGGTGCACACCCTGGCTCTGCTCGCGCCTCCCATTGACCGACCTCTCTCTATACACGGCTCTGTGGCTGGTGAGATCGGTCGGTTCGCTTTTGAGTTCCTTTGCGCTAAGCGCATGCTGATTAAGCACGCGCTGTTTGAGTGCCGACATAGCGAGTCAGTTATTCGAGCTGCCACCAGTCGGCGCGCGCTCCGCGCGCCTCTGGTGGCAGCTGGTGGCAGCGGTTGCTCAACTATGCCAGCCTCTTCTGCCTCATCCACAAGACCTGCGCAGTATGGTGGCAGATATTGTAAGGCAACAACTGAGCTACCTGGACCAATGGGACCGCCAGTGAGAAGGCTCACAGGCAAGGGGGGGAAGACAAGTGGCCAACGGGGAAAAAAAAGACGGAGGCGACGTAGATGCAGTAAGGAAACCACGGAAGCGGTGGGATTTCTCAACCTCCACGGAGCACGACGGGAGCAGAAATGGGAAGAGCTCTACGGCGAGTTGGAGGGAGAAGATATGACCCTCTTCGGAGTAGCTGAGACGCACCTTCGTGATCTCGAAGAACCACCGACTTCGGAAAGCTGGTACTGGGCTGGACGCAACCGACTGGAGGGGACGCGTCGAGGTGGAGGAGTGGGAGTGGTGTGGCGTAGCTCATCCGTATGGCACAAGGAGCCAGGAGAGTGCTGGGATCACATCTCGGTAAAAGGAGCTATACTCGGTATTCCGGTCGCCGTTTGCGTAATGTACCTGTCGGTGGGAGCTGCCCGCCGAGAGGAGAACCAAGTGTTAATAACATGCGTGATGAATGATGCTAGGGCCCTGGCTGATATACGAAAGAACTACTCATAATGGGAGACTTCAATGCATCTTCATGAACTGGATGGCTGGGAAGATGAAAATGGACGGCTGCTGCTGCAGATGAGTGAAGATCTCGCCTTGGAAGTAGTTAATCTAAGAGGTTCATGTAAGGGTCAATTTACTTGGAATGCTCGCGCAAGCAGAACATGTATTGATTACGCAGTAGTGTCACACAAGCTGGCTCGTTATCTTGTTCAAGTTCACATAGACGAGGCTGGTGAACACAGCATTGGAAGCGACCATAACCGAATTAAGCTAATATTCTCGAAAGCAACGTTTATAACAACAAGACGAAAGCCCCATCCGACAAAATGTCTCACGCTATTTTCAAGTGCAGTTGAAAGAGTTGTGGAGGAATTTGAAAACAGCACCTCGAGGAAAAGTGCTGCTGACTACATGGGATACGTAGAACTGAAGCAAATCATCCAGCAACACTCCACGAAGGCCTGAAATGGGCGAAGGCGGAGAAAGCGCTGGTGGGACGCGGAGGTTCAAGCCGCCATCCGAGTACGGAAAGAACATAACAGAGAACACCGCATGGCCCTTCACATGGGGGCCAGAGACGAAGTTGAAGTAAAATGGCAGATGTACCAGGCGCAAAAGCAAGCCGCAAAGCAACTCGTCCAGGAGAAAATGTCTCAGGCTGACTTGCGCACAATGAAAGACATTAGCTCAAGCGGGAGAGATGCGCCTAGAAAGTTCTGGAGATACCTTGGAACCCTGGATGGGAGAGATCAGAGGCCGGCTATACTTGACGAGAACACAAGGCTGACCGCAGATAAACTTGGACATAGCCTTACAGACCACCTAGTGAAGGTATTTTCGCCCCCGGGAGCAGCACCACCTCAGGACATCTTTCCAAATCAAAATCTGGATGGTACTCCGGTTGATGTCAACGGTGGAGAAATTGGCAGGGTGTCAATTATACGCGCTTTGACTCACCTAAAAAGTAACACCGCCCAAGGATTGGACGAGATTCCGGCAAGCGTCCTCAAGGCACTAGGGAAAGGTTCAAGGGATCAGCTGGCAGGAATTTTTAACAACATTGCCTCTGGAATAGAAGAAGTTCCTGGAGACTGGAGGAGAGGCAAAGTCGTTCTCGTTCCAAAAAAAGGTTGTGACCAGCGTTACCTCTGCAACTACAGACCACTGACTGTGACCAGCACGATATATAGAACTTTCGTACATATTCTGAAGGAGCACATGACTGCATGGGCAGAGGAAGAAGGCTTGCTTACGGAACTTCAAGGAGGTTTCCGACGAGGTCGCCGCTTGGAAGATCATCTGTTCACTCTAACACAATGTATTGAGGTGGCCCGCAAGGAGCAGAGGACCCTTATATGTTGTTTTCTCGACGTCGCCAAGGCCTACGATAGTGTGCCACATGCCCAGTTGATATGTCGACTACAACATCTTGGCATGCGACCAGAGTGGGTCACCCTCATCTACCGCCTATACAGTGGAAACGCGGTTAGGACAAAGTTAGGTGAGGCTAACTCTGAGGAAGTGCTGGTGACAAGGGGCTTACGCCAGGGGTGCCCGCTCTCTCCACTATTGTACATGCTTTACGTAACCGGACTCGAAACGCAACTGATCCGATGTGGACTGGGCTTCTCGTTGGCTCACTTAGAAGATGGTCTGACCGTCGAATGGGTTCTACCCGGACTTACCTACGCAGACGATGTAGTACTGACCGCGGCATCAGTCTGCGACATGCTGAAACTCCTAGATATCTGTACCGAGGTACCAACAGGACTTGGATTGAAATTCAACACCAACAAGTCAGCAGCGGTGCTGTTTGCAGGTCCACAAGATCCAACATTTGGCAGTCTTCGACTCGGGGTGGACTGTGTACCTGTAATGAACTCATACAGGTACTTGGGCATTACACTCACAAATACAGAGGACTACTTGCAAGAGCACCACGCCCATCTCCGCCAAGCAGCCATCAGAGGAACCAGTATTCTGCGCAGAGGGAATCTCTGGAGTTGCAATAGATTCGTTGTAACCCGGGAGCTGTGGAAGGCGGTGGTGGTACCAGGACTGACTTTTGCTAACGCTGTGGTGTGTTTCCCTGGAGATATCCGAGCTCACATAGAACGTAGGCAGAGGGAGATCGGGCGCCAAGCGCTAGGCTGTCATGGTACAGTAGGCTGTCCAGGGTGATTTGGGATGGTCCTCTTTTGAAGCCCGTGAAGCTACCAGCAAAATCGCCTACGACGGACGTCTCCGACATATGGACACTTGCCGGTGGGCCAAAAGGCTGTTCAGGTACACTCAACTGACTGGGCTGCAGACCCGCTGGCAGAAACGCCTGTACCAGCTCCAAAGCAAGTACAGTTTTTTTGCCGACCCTGTCCAAGCGTCGTCGGCCAGGGAATGGGAGAGAGAGGTCCGGAAAAAGGTTCGCGACCAGGAAGCACAGCAGTGGCTCAAAGATGCCCAATTGAAGACTACGCTCGAGGTGTATGTTGTAAACAAGAGGACCATCGGCTCGGAGGCTAGGCTATACGATAATAGCTTGGGTAGTCGTTTGCTATTTGAGGCACGAGCTGGGGCACTAAGGACTCTGTCTTACAGACGACACTTCGATTCCACCGTGACCACGAGCGTGTGCCGGGTGTGCGGGGCCCACGACGAAACAGTAGCACACATTGTACTGGAATGTGCAGGACTCCGGCCATCCCGGTCACGAGACAACGACCGAGACCTTCAAAACCCTCTGGAGCTTGCCGAAGTATTGGGCTTCACTGTTAGTAGAGATGGACACCAAACCATTGAGGTTAGGCCAGCCGCACCAGCGGACAGGCCTGCCTCGAACGAGACTATAGCCTCCAGCGGCCCGCATAGGCCGTCTGTCGAGGCAACAAAGAGACGATTAGAGGACTTGTATAAAAAGATCTACCTTAGGGGGCAATAACACGCAAATGCCCCCAGGCTTGGGCATGAATATTGTTCAAGCCCGCCCGATTTAAAGGGAACAGCCGCATCATCATCATCATCATCATCCGGGCCGCCATAGCCGACCTTCAGTTTCAAGCCGTTGCTCCGCGTTGTGTGCTGCATCGGCCACCACCGGAGCTTTGTTTTTACGTTCCGCGTTGAAATCTTGTGTTTTCTTTAGGTCTTTTCGATATTTCGAACTTCCATTTAATCTTTGGATATCTATATTTCAACATAGCTCTTGTATTGTCTTATTTATGGAATGGAATCGGACAGCGAATGGATCGGGTTTGGGAATAAATAAAGGTTTGTTCTATTTTCTCCTTCAAAATAAAGCGCGTCCGGATAAGGCGGACTTGGCACCGCTGCATCAACAGCATCGGCGAATGTGTCTTTCATATTGCCGGAGACTGTACATGTTGTGCTAATGTCACCTTAGGTTCCTGGCCCGGCTCGCGAACTGTGCACCACACACGTGATTAGCGTAATCCAGTGCGAGCACCTATACTGAGGCCCACTCTTTTTTTTTTTTTTGTGCTTCCTGAATATATCGATTTTTTTCTCCCGTAAGTCGAAAAGCTGAAAGCTTCTTGTCATTGTTTTAATTTTTTTTTTTTTAATCGAGTCCTTTGACGTCCGCATCGAGGAGCCGTCCTGCGAACGAAAATTGTGTACTGTGGCGAGGTACTCCAAGCCTTACAACCTGTGTATCACACAAACAGATATATGACACCGGTCTTGCTACTTGAAGAGCTCGTTCCGTTTTCTCCGCCCTTTGTGCCCTGGCTTTAGACATCGGATAATGGAACATCCGCTGCACCGCTAACTATCAGTCTAAGGAATGTCAGTTTCCATCATTAAAAAATTAAGAAAATACTATATGTAGCCAAGCACGAGTGTTCTTAATCAAAATGAATTTACCCGCTGCATTTGAACACACAAATAAGCAGTATAGTCTTTGCAGCGAAGCCGACCTGCGGAAGCTGCGTTTGGCTGTTCTGAGAGCGTGGGAGCGATTTCGATCACTTCTAGAGAAGATACAACAAAAAAAAGGGCGAAATCGCATCAAGCCAATTGAAAGTTCATATGATCGGCAGCAATAATAAAACAATTGAACGAAATAAAAAATGGCCCTTTTCGATAAAGTGGGTTCAAAATATCGGTTAATTTCATTTTCGACGATATTTCAAATTTTATATAAAAAATTCCGTGAAAATAAAATAAACTAAACTTATGTCCGTCGATATTCTATGTATAGGGCTACACCCGCATAGTATTTGGTAAGCAACAAATATAATAACTCATGAGTTACAAGACTCTGAAGTTGTCACCGCATTGTCACGTGGGAGCGATTTCGATCACTTCTAGAGAAGATGCAAAAAAAAAGGGGGAAATCGCATCAAGCCAGTTGAAAGTTCATATGATCGGCAGCAATAATAAAAAAAATTGAACGAAATAAAAAATGGCCTTTTTTGATAAAGTGGGTTCAAAATATTGGTTAATTTCATTTTCGACGATATTTCATATTTTATATAAAAAATTCAGTGAAAATAAAATAAACTAAACTTATGCCCGTCGATAGCCCATGTATAGGGCTACACCCGCATAGTAATTGGTAAGCGACAAATATTATAACTCAGGAGTTACAAGGCTCTGAAAATGTCAACGGATTGTCATAGAGACGATGTTTGTCATTTTTTACCTCAATAAACAAAAATACAAAAGTATTTTCCTTTGAACTAAAAAAATAGGCGAAATAACATACAAGATCACAAAAAATTACTGTGAGTTTTGTATGCTTTCCGTATTCATGCCAGCGCACAGAACTGGGTAGAAAAATCAAGAAGTAAAAAACAGATTTTCACCCTGCTCCACTCAATATTTTTTTGTGAAGCGAAATATTTTTTTTTTAAAATTTGAAAAGCGGTTTTGTTCTTTCCAGAAATGGGGCGATTACATATATTTTTTCAGAAAAAATCGAAAGACCCACCCCGACAAGCGTGTTCGATTTCAAATGAAACCACCCAGATATCAACTGATTAAATTAAAGCAGAAAATATCGAAAAGGCCTAAAGAAAACGCACGATTTCAACGCGGAACGTAAAAGAACACGAAAACGAAGCTCCGGTGGTGGCCGGTGCAGCACACAACGCGGAGCAACGGCGAGAAACTGAAGGTCGGCTGTGGCGGCAGGGTCATGTGACGACAAGATGGCGGCGCCCATGAAATGTTGCCTGAAAGGGTCTATACTGACAAAGCCTGGCAGATCGCCACGAGAAGCGGTCGCCGAAATTGGAAAGGTAGAGCGGCAGACAACATATGAGAGGAGAGTCACGTGACGGGCGCCCCGCTGCGGCGAGACGCCAAAACACACGTGTCTCCCGAGCGATGGAGTGTCCGCTCGTACTCCTTGCGTTCCTCGCGCTACCGCTTCTTTTCTCGTCGGGTTTGAAAACCATGTTTCGGGGCATCGCCGCTGCAGAAGCTGTGCGCTGACGTCCAGGTTCCCCGAGAAATGCTCTGTGCTACCAGATCCTCGAGCTCCAAATCTGCGACCGGGCACTCTATGGCTCCGTCGTCGAACTGCCAGGCTTTGTGAGTATAGACGAGGCTACTTCGCGCTAAAAGCGTGCTGACGGGAGCGTTCGCCATACACGTATCGCAGCGTCAAAACACTGTTGCTCGTGGCGGACGATGAGTAACTGGCGACACGTGAACACCGCTGTTTGTGCGCTACACTTCATGTGAGAACCGGCCTTTACTCTTTCAAAATCACTTACTTTAGCTCTCACTCCATTGATCTCCCTCGATTTTAGATCTGAATCTTCCGAGCGACATTATAGCGCAGATTTCTACAATATTCGTTTCGTTGTGCGCTGACCCCGGTTGGTTTTATTTCGCTACATTTTGTCGTTGACTGACTATTCGTTAGTGCATATTCTGTAGCTACGTTTTTTTTGTTTTTTTTGTGTGTATGTGTTTTTTTTTGTGTTGCCATCTTCCGGTTGGGAGTTTCTTCGGTGAAGAAAATTCCTGCGCGCAAAATCGATAGAGCTTTTTGCAAAACGATGTATTCGAATCTCTAGAATCAGCCTGCCACCGGAAATTGCCATTTGAAACCGGGACTTCTACACACGTGTGCTTCAACAGAAAGAAACCTCCGGAAAAAAAATTAGTATACGATATTGACTTTTATAACGCTCGGTTCGTCGCAGGGAGTACTCATAACGTTCAAGGGCGGAGTGCTCCGTCTCAAGGGCCGCAAAGTAAACATCGGGTCTCTTTTATGTATAAGTATTGGGACGATGTTTAAAAAAAAAACGCAGTAGAGATTTAAAAAAAAACAAAAAAAAACGAGGACAGTTTTCTACTCGATGTCTTCGAGTATATATTTTAATATTGCGCTACTTGTGTCTCGTTTCCACAAGTCCCTAATTTTTTGCAAATTTTGAATAATAATAAAAGTTAATTTTTTGCGCTTAATAATAAATAAAAAAAAACACGCTCCTATATTTTATTATGGGCGTACAGCTCCTAGTGTATGGCGTGGTGTCCTTGCCCTATGCGCCTATTCATGTTCTGGTTCGTGAAGGCGATAGCGCTGGCTACGGCAGCAGAGTCCGCAGTTTGTGTGATTGTATGGCGTATTTGTAAATATTGGGTTAGTGCACGTATAGATTCGGGGCGAGATTAATTTATTCGATACTATGTAGTTTTATTTTATATTTCTTTTATATTAGCGATGTTGCTGCCCTCGACTGAAAGCCATACCAGAACTGGTACGCAGTGAAATGCATAGGAACAAAAGCTCGTACATCATCGTACATCATCGTTTGGGATGCCCCGCGGATCCGATTTGAATTCTCCTGTCACGTGTGCACTTTATAACTTGTGTTGTTTGTGATGCCTTAAGCCGGGGTCACATTGCTATAAATCATTCGAAAGACACTGTGCATACAAATTCGAACGCGAGATCCCTGCTTCGAATGCCGTATGTCAATGAGTACATCGGGAATCACTGCCTTTTGCGTGTGTGTGTGAGATTGTCCTGATTTTTTAAACACCGTCGTGCTTCAAACATATCGTCGCAATAACAGTTATAACCAGAAAAATACATCGAGCATCGAGCACTCTGGAAGGAGCGCTCGAGAGCGCGCCGAAAGAACCACGCGAATTCGCCATATGGTAGCACCCTAGCACACAACATGTCAAGCCACCCTTTGAAAACCGCGAGAAAACTCCCGCTTAAAAGTCTCGTGCTAACTGGAAAATTTCCGAACGCCGAGCATATTCTCGCGCAGAGACGCGGCCGGAAAACTGGGGAGAACATACAGATACCAGAATGCACCGCGGCAGCGGTGGCGTCGCGCAACTCCCGGTGACATCGGTCTCTTTGTTTCGAAGACATCATTCGCCGAGATTGCAGTGATTCGCTTGCCCCAGTGCTTTGCGGGAAAGTAAACAAATCAATTACGATTGTGGGATACAGTCATACATGATATTGGCTTGACAAAAAAATAATACTTCACAAATGTGGTGTTTCTGGTGCGCTACGCAGTTTGGCGTTTAGACACCCCGAATACTTTCGTTTATAGAGATCTTTTCGCTGAGTCGCCACTACTTTTCTTTTTAAACGCTTTTAAACGGAACCCCCAATCCCAAGATTTTGTCCTTCCGTCCGTCCATGTATTTCCCGCTACATTGAGCGGGAAAATTGACGTCACGTGACCTGATGTCGCGTGACCGATAAACCAATTAAACTTCCCCGCTAAATTTGGCAAGAAAATGAACGTCACGTGACAAGACGTCGTCCAATGGCTACGAAAGATGCTGGGGTGTTGTGCAATTGACTGCACTCTTTGATTTTGGCACATCTCCGCAAAATAAGTGGCGCCGCGGGCCGCCGCCGTCGAGCGTGTCGGGTCGCTGTCACGCACGCGTCGATTTCACGCCAGCACATAGGATCTTCGCATTATTTTTAAATCAAGGTTGCACTCATTCGACCTTCTACGGGAAGCGAAGAAACTAGAAGATGAAACATTGAATCAAAGATAAATTCATATTCGCCCCCCCTTTTTTTTTTTTTTGGCGTTCGGACGTCTAAAGAGATAAATGAATTCAGATTTTAGCTCGAAGATTGAAACCGGCTAAATGTTTAGGTCTTTCATGACACAAACCCACTTGTACTCCACTGAGTAATGTAATAATAAATTTAACATTTAGTTTTTATTACTATGTATTTCTCATTCTTAAAGCAAAATGATTTCGCTCGCTTACCTTTGCTGTTTTTGAGAAGAGGGTTTATGTGACAGTCTTGAGCAAACACCAACTAAAAAACCCACAAACTAAAAAACAAAAGTGTAAAATTTTAAAGTTTATTTGTTACTCGCCAGCTGGTGACTGAGGATTGGGATCTTTTGACGCGGAACTGAACCCGATGATCCGTAAGTCGGCACTTCGCCCTGACATGTCCTAACAATCACAAGTTTCTTTTTTTTTTTCTTTTTCTTTTTTTACGGTGTGCAATAAAGCGTTTGAAGTAACTGATACTTTTTGTTCGTTTCTTTTAACCCGGGAGAGTGGGGAAACAGAAGGTCCTGTCCTGTTTCCCCACTCTCCATGGGGTTAAAACAAACGTAATTTCTGACCCAGGTCGCCCGCATTCATTGCATTACAATGATTAAAGTTTTCAAACTTGGCATGAAACATTGTGTGAAATCATGGGTACTATGTATACCCTCTGGATTTTGTCACCCGCCCGCGCCATCATGCGCGACAACGTGCGCCTGCATATGTCTGGTGTCCCACAGGTTTCTCGTGATCGGCAGCAGGTTGCGCACAAAAGCTTGTCTCCTTACCTTATCGGCAGGGTTAAAAGAATCTTAAACGGCATATTTTCACGTCCGCGCCTGAAACGGTCTCCACGTAAATATCATTCGAGGAGGCTGCCGCGGAAGGCCGACGTTGTCACGATTCCGATATCTCTCACTCGCCGTCGAAAACACACCGCTTTCTTTTTGCCTGGCCACGAGCGCCGCAATCGTTCCCACAGCGGCGGCTTTCTCAATAATGACGATATCTCGAATCCCTGTAAAAAAAGAAAAACGCGTCGCTTGCTTTTTTTTTTCTTTTTTGCCAGGCACGAACACGCACGCGGAACAATTCTTTTGCACCCTCGTTGAACGACGTCGGCCGAGTGTAGCATTTCTAGTTTCGCTTTGGCCAGCGTGAAACCTCACTGGCGTCGACGCGCATGCTGCCGAAATGGCCTGGGCTGGTGCATGCTCTCGCTCTCCCGTTCACGGAATAATTACAAAGGCCTCTCTTGATTCGCACGGGAGACGCCCAACCTCGTTGAGCGTCTCCCGTCTAACTGGCCGTGTTTCTTTCAAAAAAAGGAAAAAATTTTTTTCTTAGCTTGGTATACATGATTTAGGTACTGTCGTCGATCCATCGTGCGTCATTAGAGAGTTTTAGTAGATCGTTCCGATGACTCCGGTTACGATACCCGATACGCTGCCGCCTGTCTTTGAGCGTGCATCGTATCGTTATCGGGGGTATCGGAGGTATCGGAACGATCTACTAAAATACTCTATTTTCTTGTCGTACCTTTTCTGATTTTCCGCCAAGGAAAACTTCAAAGACGTGGTGCTGCTTCTCGGGGCCCGGAAGTTCTGCCATTCCTTGCTTATGTTTACCTAGGAATACCATGTTATACATCAACTTAGTCGTATTTTTTTTTTTTCGTTAAATTTAGCGGTACAATTGAGTCACGTGACAGGCGGCGAGTCAGTTTCCTCGCTAAATGTAGCGTGGAAATTGATAAAAATGTACGTTCTTCTTCACTTCACGGAATGACTCTTTAATGTTTTCTAAACTAAATTAAAATGAACGTTCTTTAAATACCGTGTTTCATGCATTCAGGGACTTTAAAGATAAAGGTCGCTGACATTTTCTTGATGTGGAAAGAGAGAGATAGAGAGAGAGAAATGGAGGAGCTATTTTTTATCCGTCCACGTGTCGGTTCCGTTGAAAGAGTAGTTTACGCAGTTGCAAAGCATCAACGTTGCAGCGGTGAAGGCTCGTGCCGAAACGGAGCCCAGGTGCCTTGGCCGGTTTCCGCCCCTGATTATCCGCTTCGTTTCGTGTGCACAGCCGGCTTTGAATAAATTATGCGCGAGGTTCGCGAGGTTCTGCAAGATGAGAGTGTGATGATGATGATAATGATGATGATGATGACACCGCGAGAAGTCGGCGTGGACTGGCGCCTCGGGGTTTCGCACGCATCAAAGGCGGGCGAATGTTGTACAGGGTGTCTTCGAGGAAAACTACGAGCATTTACAGCCTCTATGCACGGCGACAGCGCTCCCAAAACTCCTCGACATTCTCGTCAAAGACGCGTTTTAACAGAGTGCATTTTAAAAAGAACGATAAATAAAGGTCTCGTACATTGTATAGGGGTGGGGCAGATCGAACCGCAGCGATATTTTTCATACGTACGAATGTCGTATACATCGCGAGTGGTTCATTCAGCCTATATACGAATGTCGTATGTAGGCTGAATGAACCACTCGCGATGGGAAGAAGCGCTCTCACTTTCTAGGCATTTTGTATAAGGATCCGGTCCCACGGCAGACATCTCGAGTGGCTACAAAACTTTTATATATATATATATATATATATATATATATATATATTTAAATAAAGTTTTTTTTTTTTGCATAAAACTACATACTCACAATTAGCTTTTCTGACATATTCCCTGTATTCTTGAGGATTCTAGGGTAAGCTATTAACGTGATTACTAAGGTGATTTTTTTACATGGCATACGGAGTGACATGCCAAGAAAAAGTATGATGAAGTATTATGGGAAAGAAGCATGATTCATCAAAAAATGTACGAAAACATTTCTGCAAATTTTGCTTCAAAGTGCTAAAAAAAAGTTATCTATACCTCAAAAACCTTTTTTATATTGTTAAACACCCTAAAGCCAGGGTCCCACTGGTCATACAACATACAAAAGACAGTCTGCGAACACGAGTCACTGGAGTATCCGTGGTTCGAACGCCACGTGTCTAGTTTCTCCTTGAACCCATTGCCATGAGGCATTCGAAGCGGAGATCTCGCGGTGATTCGCGTTCGAATCTCTATGCAGACCGTCTTTTGTATGCACGCGAGGGTATCTTTGGCAGGCTTGCAATCACTCGTGCTTACTTTACGAGCACCGAACGACTAAACGACTGCCAATGGTACCATCGCGAGCATGCTGCTTGTGTTTGAGGCTTGTCGCTGTCGTGTGTTTCTGTTTGTCGCCCTAGTGGGACTCGGACATAAATAGTGTGATCCCAGCTTTAAACAAAACCTTAAAAAAAACACTCCTCTATTCTTTTTTTTTTAACATAACTTTAGTACGCGGTGTCAAATTATCAGCCTCTTATGATTATGTTCAAAGTTCACTTGAAAAAGTAAGGGATACGCCTTAACTAGCGGGGTATGTCTGATTGAGGTATCTTTCAACGAACCGCTTTTAGTGTGCGCGTTATCTAAAACGGTGTTTCGAAGAGCGAAGCACCTACTTTACACGACGTCAGAGGCACGAGGTGGTGCATGTATCTTGCCAAGCCAACTTTTAATTCAGACATTTTATGCAGACACACGTAGAGGTATCGAAGGTTACTTCCGGTGTCTCACTAACTTTTTTCCGTTGAAATGTTTATATAAATCATGTGTGGATGGAAGCGGTGTTGAATAATTGAATGCGCATGTGGGAGACGCTTGCCCGAGATCCCATGCCGAAGCGAATCGCGACAACCTCGAACGCCCGGTGCTGACTGCTCGAAACGTGTAAGGTTATGCGTTCCAACTGGAAAAATATTCATTCCGCTTGCGTCAGCTTTAGCTTCGTCTTGAATTTTACGCTAGGTATATTTTATTCTCGAGCCTTCTAGAAGACGCGCCGCTTTCTCTTGATCCAGTACCGTCTACTCACTGCGTTTCAGACGGAATTAAACAGATAAAAATAGGCACTGATCCCCAGGTACACGTCAGGCTGTTTTCCGGTGTAAGTACATGTGTGTAGATATGTGTGACTGAGACTGTGTTGATATATGTATGGCCTTGTGCTAAGCTAACCGATTACATATGTATTTCCGTTGCTCCGATGACGACGCGTTGAGTTCATCTTTTTTTCTAATCAACTGTATATGATTTTTTTTTAACGCGCACTACTGTTTCATGATTAGCTACTGTTCGTGCGTTAACTTGTATGTAATATACGTATGTGTCTGTACACGACTCGCTAATGTCTCAATATACAGTGTTGTCATCGCTGGGTGTCAAAAATGCGCTACAAAGCAATAAGAAATCCGCCATATTCCGCTAACTTCTAAAGCATATCCGCTAAATTTCCCGCTGAGACCTATTTTATTAAAAATAAAAAACTGAATTTTCGTACGATACAAACCGGCTCATCAAAACTGTGAGAGCTGAAATAACATATAAAAGAGTCCTCTAAATAGGATACCTAAATGCTAGAGGCTTCAGTGCTGCGGTTGTCGTCAACATCAGTCACAGATGAGGCTAAAAGTTGGGAATGTTCACATTCATGCAAACAAAAAGAACTCGCAGATCACAGAAAGACGCATAGGGGATGTCTTCGTCACCGCTGTCGTTGTCAGACACCGTTTACACAGTACCGCTGGCAGTTGTTGTGGGACCAGGAAGGTGACTTGGTTGCACATACGTTTCAGATGTCCCGGTTGTACTTTCGACTTTTCTTCTGTCGCTTCAGCCCCGCTTTTATGACGAGTTGCAGGCGTGTGTTGTTGCAGGCTTCAACTTGTTCCTCATTTTGGATTTTACAATGTTAAGCTGACTAAACGTCCTACCCACTTCGGCGTTTGAGTGGGGCAGCATCAGCATCGACATGGCAAATCAGGCCAGCTCGGTGAACGGTTTTTGCCACAGACGTTCTTATAGGAATAAATGTCACACCAGAACGACTGCTTTGGCAATATTTGCACCCAGTTAATGAAGATGATTTTTCTCATTGGTTTTGAACTTTTTTTTATTTCTTCAAGGGGTACTGGTATTGCTTCCAGCAGAGAAATTAATGGCTTTTTTCGGAACGCACGAAGTGTTTTGAACCGATAAATATTGCCGCGCGCGGGGCCGAGCAAGCAACGCTCGATCACGGACTTCTAGAAGATTTGTGTTCATTCTTATTCGGAATGTAACCTTTTTTTTTTTTTTCATTTCGTCCTACTTTATTGTTCTCGAAGGTGCCTGCTCATTCTCACCCTGAACCCTCGACGCTCGAACCTTCTGGTCCGAATTTTCGAGATGCCGACTCACACTAGATAAAGAGCTGCGCGTGATTTGATCGAGTGAGTCTCGCTCTGGCTTGCCGTTACGCCGCCAAATCGCCGCCCGCTTTTCTGCTGTCTCTACGCTCGTTCTTTATTTTGTTTGGCACAAGTTCGCCTCCATTAAACTTTCAGTTTGAAACGGGATTTTCGCTGCTTCTGCTCCTGTCAAAAGGTCAAATTTGGGGGTTTCTCGTGCCAAACCCACGAAGGGCATCTGGCACGCCCTAGCGGAGGACTGAGGATTAATTTCGACCACCTGGGGATCTTTTGACTTGTGCTCCTGTGCTTCGTAACAATATGATGTCTTCTGGAGAACTCTGACGTTGCCGAGAAGTCGCTGTCTGATTTGATCTAGTAGCACGCTAATAAACCCTAAGCAGCTTTCTCACATCCCAGCTTCATCAACGAGAGAGGACTTATCGGTCTTCGCGCTGTCAATGTACGCCTCAAGCAGGTAGCCCAGATATGGCTTGGGGTCCAAGTGGTCCACAACTCAGGACGTCAGAACGCCCAGATCTGCTTTGTCGAAATTACGACTTTTTGAACCAGGCTTGAAAGCAAAGTCATGAGGTCTTTCGGCAGCTTTGTTTGATCCACTTCTTTTGCCTCGAATGCCTCGTTAACCTTCTGGACATCTGAGAAAAACAAAATACCACAGATTTGGTCGGGTCATCGTACACGCCATGCCGCATCTCTGCCGCGTAACGTATTTCAATGCGCCTCGCCATCTACAAGTGCGTCTTCCATTCGGGGTACTGGTCCACGATCCTTGATACAGCTGTTTCGAGGCACAGCCACCGCGTCCTGCACGCTTGCACAATCTTCAGTGATTCAACGTCGTCGTTCATCGGACCGTAGAGCTTCTTGTACGCAAGTTGCCGCGCAGGGATTCTTGCAAATTAGTTGCATATTTCGCTTATTTAGGATGCCAAGATTTTTTTTTTTAATTTTGATTTTTTGGCAATGCTTTTGTTGTAGCATCCGACATTACTATAGCTGCAGAGAGTTACAGACGCATCGGATCAGTATCAGGTAGGGACCTTCAACTTTCAGCTTTGGGTGAACGGCACTGTTGATCCCTGTCATGATGCTTTGTCTGGCCCTATATGCCTCTCGTCCATTCCAGTTTAAGTACGTACTCCATTAGAGTGGATTTCACGGCTGCCACAATTTCATTTGCCGTACACACTTCCAAGGTGCACAAGTTAAGGAATGTGGTCAGGATCGTTGACTTGGTGACACTGTAGGAGATGATTGAAATGGCAATAAATTTCGTGACGTCGGTGAACTCATCAATAATGAGTTCACACCGTCACTCTTCCGGGACCGGACTCGCTCTCTGCCCCGCAAGCCGCAGCGAGCGCGCCGAGTCCACGGCTCGTATACGGCTCGGGTTCCTCGCAGCTCGCTCCGTTTGTCTCGCATGTAAGAGCGATCGCCGCTCTGAAGAATCACAGATTTGTTCGTCCGTTCAGCTTTAGCAGGGGGGAGGGCTCTCGGTCGCTTGTTGCACCAGTCTTAGTTTCTGTGTTCTTAGAGAACGCGCAAATTGTGTTTTGAAGGACAATTTTGAGTTGGTACACTGTGTGAGGCACCCGCCAGAAATCCGCCATGTATGAAAGTGGCTCGTCGAGAGATTTGCTAGCCGCTAAACTCCTTTTTTCCCCGTCAAAAAAAAAAAAATCGCCAGGTTTAGCAGAAAATTTGTTAAATTGGCATCACTGGTCTCAGAAGGGTTTTCGAGGGTCTGGAAATCGCATCATGACTAAATCCTTAGGTTTGCTCAAGGTCTCAGTTCGGCTAACAGCCTGAGATTGACTGAACATGATTTATTAACCGCTTATACATTGTTTGTTCGTTTATTTGTTTGTTTGTTGATGTAGTGCGCCAACAGTACCTTGCCTTCCCAGGGGTACATCACAACACGGGAAAGTGCGGTACGCCTGCCGTTCTCCCTTTTCTTGCAGCGCCCATGCGTGGGTCGCGGTACGAGCCTCTCACTGAATGCGCCCGAGACTCCTCACTTTTTCCTACCTCCCCTGTCTTGCGAAAAGGGGACGCGCTTTTGTTGGCGCGCGCGTTTCGCGGGAATCACAAGACGCGCAAACGTCGCGCTCACACACGGTCACGCGCCGTGTGCCTTGTGTGGGGGCCACTGTCTTCGTTTCTTGATGCCCAGTCTGTCCGTTGCTGCGCTTGTTTATAGACACCCACACGCGTGACTGACGCACCCCCGTCCCAGAGCTCATACATGGCGTCTGCTCTCCCAGTCTTAACCATAGACTGCAAGCAGCAGTCCGTCTGACTCGCGCCCGCCGAAGCAACGGGTTGGGGGGGTAGCCTGGGACACAAGTTATGGTAAACACACAAAACCAACCGTGTATTTTGAGAAGCGGGCGGCTCGAACAACACATAGAGAGACTAGAATAAAACAAAATAAGGGCCGTATTTTTGGCATATCCGCCAATGTTTTTTTTTTTTTTCTTTTTATTATTTATTAATATCTCCCCCATACACCGATGTTTGTTTTTGTGCCAGCAGACCGAGGCTTTTTGCCTCCGTGGTCCGTTGTATTGGTGTGTATGTACGTGTGTGTGTGTGTGTGTGTGGGGGGGGGGGGGGGGGGCACGTGGTTTCTGGCGAACCACCTGCGTGTTTACGGGAACAAAAGATAAGTCGGGACGTGTGACGCATGTATGTCCGCCTGGTATATTGCGTCGTTCGCTTCTGTTGCGCGTCTTTCGAGAAGGTGGGGTTCTAACCCCGTGGTCTAATAGCTAAGGTTCCGTGCTTTCTGTAAAAAGCCGAAGACTCCGATCAAAATATAACAAACGCATAATTTTATTTATTTTTTTTTTTTTTTTGGAGGAAGGTTAGTGTCTCAGAGCAGTAAGGCATGGCTGCACTCTAGAGTCCCAGTAACACTGCTCGTATATCATACAAAAAAAAAAAGGAAGAAAAACTCGGGGTTCGCTGCAAACATTATGACAGCGTTACCCGAAGACACGTCTCAGGGATATGTTCCAAGCATATTTGCTTCGTACACATATGCATGCAGAGGCAGTATTCCTACGAGCTACGGGGTCCCGTCGTCATACACGGAAGAAACGCTTCTCACGCAGTGTTTGCAGACGGCTTCTCTTGTTCAATGTATTAGCTATGTCACCGCGACTTTTAGACAAAAAATTACTTTCTTTTAAATTTTTATGTATTCAGGTTCTACAACTCATAGTGCACACTCCCGCATATTATTGGTGCAACGTGAGAATTATTTACTGAGAAATAGAACATTTACGTTGAGTCAACAATGCAAAATGGTACACGTTTTTTTTTTGTTTTTTTGTTTTTTTTGCAAATGTGAATTTGTTTTTATTAAACTTATCGCTGCGCACCGGTTATATGCCATAGAAGGATAATCGTACTCTTGATTGGAAAGAAATGTTTTTTACTTAGTTTTTGGTGCGTTAAACGTCTTTGTTCGAGAATAAACGCTATTTGGGCAAGAACACCGTAGAACTCCAACTTTCGCGTGGAAGAGGCACATGGACAAAAGTCGGATTGAACAGAAAACTAAAACTAAACCGACAATCGTTTCTAGAAAGTCACGGGGTTTCGTCTGCTTTGTTTCTCGATGACGCTTGCCCGCCCACAATTGCTGACGCTGGTTCGCGTGTTGCACGTCCAATTCCTCTTTCGTTTCGCAATCAATGTCCACATGCCGGCAACAAAATGACAAAACGTTCGAAGCTCTGACTCGGCAAATCCATGCAGGAGATCGGGCTTGAGCAGAAGGCGCCACCTATGCTTTTTCGGTGCCTTTTAGTTGCTACCCCCACCAGTAAATATCAATCGTAGTTGTGTGGAAACTTCAAATGTGTTATTCTCAGTTTCACTTTTGTTTTTCATCAAATTTCATTTTTGGAAATTTGTCGTTTTTATGAATTGCCGAATTTATTCTTCGCTGTGGCTGTTTGTGAACTGAAATTTCACGAGGAATGCGGTTTGATATTTGTTGTTCTATTTGAATGAAGTTCCTATCGCCAGAAAAGTAGGGGTTGTAATGAACAGAAAAGGCCCCATTATGTGGAACGCTTTTCAAAATATTTTTAGTAGAAAAAGACTGGATTTTAGGGTAAAAAATAGATTGCCGCACCCCCTTGTCCTATAGTTGAGGCTCAAACATTTTGAGGCGATTTTATGTAATCGGTTTTCTTGCTAAGTGAAACGACTTACATTAATATCCATATACCTCCCCTTTGTAGCTTCTCGGAAAATTGAATACGGTGACAAAACGTCATATAGAGCGCATTTAGGCAAGACGATTGAATAGACCCTCCAAATTTCATCGATATTGACCGACTGGTTTAGAAGTTGACACTTGAAAGGGTGACTGGGGAGAGCCAATTCGCTTCTCTTGACGTAGGGACCTCGCAAACGACGAACCTGAAAGTATGCTTGAACCTAAACGATCGGTACAGGCTCAGCACGAATGTTTCCTCGTACCCAGTGCGACACTATACAGACAGGGTTAATTCTTTCTCGTCCTTTGCCGAGCAGACTTCCCACGTGACAGCGATTGGCTCCTTTGAAGTGCTTTGCGGGAAACTATAGATGTTCGAGATTGTGCATAGAGTGCAATAGAGAGCCATATACTGCCTTCGATATTAGGCATAATCCCGTAGCGTCCGGGTTGTTACGCTTTGTTTATGGATATTGCGTATACTCACGGTGAAGAATATATATACCGTCCCGCTTGTCTGTTAGGACAGCCTTATAAATAGCGTTCTTTGTTTTCGGGTTTTATATTTTTCAAAAATCGGGGGTAAAAAAACAAACAAATCGGGTGCTATTTTTCAGGCTGATAATCAGGGAGAAATCGGGTCTTTCTGAAGCCATTGCGAAATCGGGTCTTCTCGGGTCTTATTTATGAAGGGCAAGTATAGACGCTTTACACACGCGCCAGATTGAGCCGCCATAGCCGCCCTTCTCTTGTCTTACCGAGATGCCGAGCCACCTGAAGCGGGCGTTGACGAGTCTCCACAACGGCCTATGCTGGGGGGAAGGACACAGTAACACTTAAAATGGCAATAACCTGTCCTGCTGCGGAAATGATGAAGTCAAGCGAACGGAATAAGAGGGAACAAAAACTGAAGGTCAGTTATGGCGGCGCCCATCCACAGCTGCTGTAAATCGTCTATACCTGAAATGTGTTATTTACACGTACAAAAGTCAACAAAGTATATGATATGGCATTGGTGCTCGATCTTACAGCATATCTCCGCCTTATGACTCATTCTGAAGCGAATATATATGCACAAGCAACGCAAATCGGAGAAGTCTGTTACCATCGAACGAGTGGCCGAGGAAGCAGTTCTGAAACAGATCCAGAATTGTTCTTTTCTTCCCATACATTCGGCTGATTTCAAGACCGGTATTCGGGGAGAAATCGGGTTTGACCCGATTTTCATAAAAACTGTTAGGGGTGCAAAAATCGGGTAATAGCGGGTCTTACCCGTAAACGAAGAACCATAGGGGCACTCGGGTACTTTTTTGTAGAATCTTGTTTTTGGTCGTATATATTGCTTGTTGGGCTTCAGTCGATGAAAAGGGCCAGTTCTTAGATAGCGAAACGTCCTAATAAACTAACAGGAATAGACATATATGGCCACTAATTTTCTTTTGGGGGGGGGGGGCATCTTCAGCTCCCTATTAACTAACTAACTCCATAAAATTCGACCAATGGAAATAGTTAATTGCGTGAAGACTGAAAACGTTACTTTGCTCTTTCCAGGCGCGTTTTGCACTCTATGTAGACAAGAAAACGTCAAATGTTCGGGTGTAGGAGACGTAATACAGCAAGTTTTCCTTGAAAACGCCGTCGGACGGCGCCGCCAGCTTTATACTCTAAAGCGCAGAGAGAGGGGCGTGCCGGCGATCTTTGATTAGGTTTTTAATAGGAAAATCGGCCTCCCATGAGTGTAATTTTGGGTTTTGTAAGGTGCGTATATAGAGCTCGTAGATTTACTTATCACCATAAATAGACGATCTCAAAATCCACTCGAGTGCCCCTTTGCTTCGCATCATGCAGTAGCGATTACACGATTGAGTCATTAGCGCCATCTTTCGCCAACAACTGCTCCCAGACTTCGCCGCCGTTTTGTTTTTGTGCGTTCCCGCCATCTATGCCTTTTTTTTTCTCGTGCGATCATTCGCTGTCGTTTCTCAAATACGGCGAACTATTAAAGGTCGCCCCGCTTTGAAGGACTACACCTTTAGCGCGACGAGATATGGAGGCATTGAATGGCGTCACGAATGAATGGCGCACACATGACGTCCGTGAGTGCCCTGACGTGTTTATTGTATACGCTGGATGGCAAACACGACAATAAACGTGAGGTTGGATTGCCGTAAAGAAGGACATCCGAGATATGGGTGTGATCACGAAACACTCTGAAGATCCAAAAAAAAAAAAGCGAAATCGTTTGCCCGAATCGAACTGGCATGCAGGCAATTAAGCACGGCATTCGTTAACACCGACTAAAGAAGCGGCACGTTTTGTTAGTTTCTCTCTTTCCTCTTGTTCGTTTGAGCTCAATAACCTTCCCATACGATTAAAAACGTTACCTAGTATGACGATGTCGATTCTTAAAGGTCCAAGGGTAATTATATGTAGGCAAGTACAAAATTGCGAAACTCCGTGCACCAACCAGCTTGCTCGCATACTTGGCCATTTTACGCTTGTGCGCATGTAGTCTTTTGTTAACGAAGGAGGACAGGGCGAGCATTACGTCTCACGTCGTCAGCGCCCGTTTTTGCAAGTAAAAAGGGGGAGGGGATTATAAAATATAGGTAAAGGAGTACAAGTATTTTTGACGGAAATGCCACGCATTTTTCACCCGAAGGGGGAAAACAAAAAGGCAGGGTCCAAGTATGTGGTCGACAATAAAATGATTATGACTCAGTCGTTTGTCCGCGTTTCTGAACAACTCCGATTTAACCGACATATTATGGTCCTTTATTATGATTTTTTTTTTTCGAATTACGTCGATGTATTTTTGTGAAAAAATGGAAGAAGAAAACAACACCTAAACAGGAGGAGCAAAACAGCTTCAGCACAAACACTGCCGAACTTCTGGCTGGTGGTAGGGGGCACGATTTACGCTGGAAACAATTCAAAACGCATCAGCGGCGAAAAACTACACATAGTATTCGCAAAAGGAAAATGCGAGACACCTGTTGTTTTTTGTTTTTTTTTTCCCCGCCTACCTTCCGTCTCAATCAGTCGTGATTTGTGCTTGGTCGTTGGCATTTTTGTTTGTGTTTATTTGCATATATGTTCATCCCAGTACTGTGAGCACGGGGAAGCGCAGAGATGAGCATTAAGCGTGTCTCCAAGAGGCCGTCCCTCGTAGCGTACAGCGGGACTTCGGTTTGCGGCACGGAAGTGTTCGGCGCCATGGACACCGACAGACATCAACGTGTGCAAACTACGAGTGCGGAGAGCGTGGAACGCGAGCTTATATACAAACGCGCAGTACGCAGCGAACACGTAGGAACGGCGTTTGGAAAGGTTCAAACCCTGTAGAAAGTTCTTAACTGGATTTAAAAGTGATCGGATTTGAGATCGGATCGAACAGCCTCGCTATAGACCGTGAAAGTTATAGGACTCGTGATCCCTTGGAGCTTCCCTGATTGACCGCGAGCGCCGACGGGACGATGACGAAGCCTTCGTGTCCAACTGGTTGGAACCTGTACGCTCGATCTCCGTCGATGACGGAGTTCAGAATTCGGTGATGATTCTAATCCGATAATAGACAGCACGAAAGACCCGTTTCCGAACCGCCAGAAAACTCGGTCGTTTTGAAAATCTGAACTAATCGGAGAAGTGGCAGTAACTTTTTCAAGTGACGACCAATTACTTTTCATCTCAAGTAATCTAATTGAATACTTTTTAAACGAGGGTAATTTTAATAGTCTTTTTTTTTTTTTCGAGTAACGCGTACAAGACTGCATGGGACAGATGAAGGCATGATAATGACATATAGCAACCCTTGTTGCTTTGCACGTATTAAGACAGCTAGACGAACACTCAGAGAAAGGACAAGGCAGCTCATGATCTGAGAGGGATTTAGTGACGCGATCGAGATAGGCTTGTATTTGGCTATAGACTCCAACGTTGCTCGTGAGATATGATTACTTTTGCGCCTTATTAGGGATCCTTACGGGTATTTCGCGACAAGGATTCGCAGAAGCGGTGGGTGACGGTGATAATTTGCTTGAAAATGCAATCTTTTTTGCAATGCAGTTCCCCAGAAGAATTGCAATCCAAAAGATGTCTGGGATCCTCGCGTCTCTCCCAGACGGCAGGAAATGCACACACAGAGACCTGAAAAAATATCTCTGATTCTGTAGAGAGAAAAAATAGACAGGAGAGGCCCTGGTGACTTCATAGCAAGAGAAACACAAACCGCCTAATACGTACTAAAAAAAGACTGTCAGAATTTTTGTTTTGTATGTACAGTCGCAAGTTGTTTATGTTCTCTTTTTAAATAATAAACTGAGTGTTTTGTTGTATAACGGCAAGTAGCAAATAATGCAGGAAGGCCGCTTGGAAGTTTTCAAAACAAACCTTCTAAATTGAATCGGAATTGTTCCAATGCCCGCAATGTATACTCACAGCCGTCGACTTTATTTGTAAGCGCTCTTTAACGACACGTATGCACAAACTCTCATGAAACTCACACATACCACGCAATACAGATGTCGGTATGCGAAGTACGACGTGTCCGCTTAAGTAAACTACTCAGAACCTCGTTCAGTTAACTAACTTTCAAATCATTCCACAGTAAAGCTTCGAGGTTTTGTTCACCAGCGGGACTGCTGCATCAACTGAGAGTGCGCATGAAACGAGCTTACAAATACAAAAGAAATATTTCGGGCAGCTTATAGAAATCCTACAAGCATTTTAACGACTCGACTTTCTATCCAGTCATGTCGTATTCAGTTTTCAATCGATTTTTTGCATACGTTCTTTCATCTGAAGCCTATACAGTGCAGACGTATATAGAAATGCTGTGGAATTTTTATCACCACGTCTCAATTTTTTGTCACCATATGATTATAGAATTTCTGTATACTAGTCTCGATACAGTAATAAGGTGCAGTGCGAAGAAGCGACGTCGAACCCTGTTGGAACCTGCTTTCGGAGGCTTCTTTTCCGTATGTGTCAAATGATGATCGTCCCTTATAAAGTTTTATAAGTGGAGATACACTTCACCCACTCTAAGAAACCACATTTCGTATAAAGTATTGGCGAGAAAAAAAAAAAGCAGCATACTCGAAATTATTTTAAAATCTGGGGTTGTCAACGTTCAAATGATTGCCTGTCAAGTATATGGTACAAGAAGGTGAAGCAGTCACCACCACTTAATTACTAGAGTTCTCCGTGGCGCGGGTATTTTATGTCCGCTTATGTACTCACTGCAAGTGGCAAGTACACATTTCCACGGATACATCATAAAAAAAGTAATGTGCATGATTTATTTTTTCGCGAAAAACTAACCAATTGTCTTTAAAAAGAGAATGAAAAGGTTCTTGGAATTTTTATTCGTTTTCGATATAATTTTCATCCAATCTCCATACACTATCCTCTATAGAATGTCTACGAGAAAGAAGACAAAAACGTCCAAAAAGCTGTAGACAGTGGATAGAAAAGCGGATACATTTTCTTCGGAATATGTATAGCGTCTATACACCGTTTTCTATAGAAATTTTGTCACAAAATGATTTTTTTAAAGCTTTGATTGGTCAAGGCGCCGCCGCTTTTTTATCTCTGGCCGCCGACAGACAGTGAGCAGTAAAACAGATCTCAACATGCGTTGTGCCTAGGGATGCCGCGAACTTTTTTCGAACCGAAGGTTCGATGATCGAATCAAGCGGTTCGAAAGGTTCGAAAGATTTCGAATTTTCGAACTTTCTATACCGAGAAATTTGACGGAAGTCGAATTTTCGAACTTATTAAACTAAGAAGTTCGACGCTTTTCGAAATTTCGAACTTATTACGCTGCAAAATTCGAGGCTTGTCGAACTTTCGAACTTGATAGACTAAAAAAATCGATGATTTTCGAACTTTCGAACTTCTTGCACTAAAAAGTTCGAAGCTTTTCGAGCTTTCGAACTTCCTACGCTAAGAAAATCGATAAGTTTCGAACTTTCGAACTTATTAATCTAAAGAATTCGAAAATTGTCGAACTTTCGATTCCCGAAAAATCTAAAGGTCGACGAACTTCGAAAGACCGGCAGGCGGTTTCATTTGGATTCAAGTAGTAAGGTACATTCGTATTTTTCTTTTTTTCAATTTTACATGCGGTGCCGCATTCCTTGCGAAAGACAATGCCGCTTATTTCAATCATCTGGCATGCTTGATTTTAAAGAAAGAGATTCCCGAAGGAGCGAGGAAGGACGACGGGTTTTTGACAATTGTCGTTTGTGCCATATTTGAAGCGCGCTATAGCCGAAGCTATTTATGGTAGAGATGTTAAACTTTTTAAGAATGATCTATGTATAGCCTAGGTAAGTGTCGTCTTAAGATATGATTATTGTTATTCAAGACGAGTTTCGAAGAAATATCCAAACATGTATCTACGGGCAATTATGACCTAAACTTGGTAATTTTTTCGTCTACATTGTTTGAGGTGTCGCATTTAAATTAACACCACAGACAGTACATATCATTACCATCTGGAAATACAAAATAATGTATTTATTGTTTTTTTCACGTTGAGGAATAAATGAACTCATGGGAGAAGATTTCTAAAATTGTTCAAGTTCAGCACGTCATAAACGAAAAACACTTTTAATTTTTTTTCTCATTTCACGTTCCTGTGGCGTGTTTCTTTTGGCCTGTACACATTTTGGTCGGAGAAACTTGTTTCATAGTTTTGGGCCTCTGAATATGCAAGAATACAACACTTCCGGCGGGTTCTTGATAGTTTTTTTTTCTAGCTTTTCATTTTTGCATTTATTGTTATGTTTATTTATTTATTATATTTACCAATGGCACAGTTATTTAGGTCGAAAACACATAGCTTTGAACTTCCGAGCCACCGAGCATGTGACGAGTAGTGCCTTCTGACAACGAGTTTCTAACAATGACCATCTAGGCTATATTTTATGCAGTGAAGAGCGACAGTAGCTATACATATGCCTAAATAATTTCGGATTGAAATAAGCTCGACAATGCCCTCTTTCCCCGCATTGTTTACTTTAACAGTCCGAAATATCTGGGGGGGGGGGGGGGGGGGGGGGGAGAGACTGGAGCCCCCGTTTTTCCTCTTCCGACGCCACTGGTATGGTAGAACGCTCCTCGACCTCAAGTTGTATCAGCTTCTGTGCTTTTTGCTCGGCGTTTCTTCCGTCCCGGAAAATAAACCTCCAAAGCAATTACAAACAAAAAAATTGTCAAGGTGCAGGCGAGCGGATATATGTTGATCATGATGCAAAATCCCGAGACAGGGAATGAAATTCGCAAGAAATGGTGTAAGAAGAAAGAAAAAAGGGGTCAGGATAACGTCTCGAACTCAGCTGAGTTGAGTTTGAGACGTTGTCCTGAGCTGACTTTTCAGCTGAGTTGAGTTTGAGACGTTGTCCTGAGCTGAGTTTGAGACGTTGTCCTGCCCCCTTTTTTCTGTCTTCTTACACTTTTTCTTTCAAATTTTATTCCCAGAGCTGAGTTTGAGGCGTTATCCTGTCCCCTTTTTTCTGTCTTCTTGCACTTTTTCTTTCGAAATTCATTCCCAGTCTCAGGGTTTGGCATCATGTACAAACTAAACTTACTATATGCCAGCGTCACTTGGGCGGCGTTCGATCGGATTACTACCAGCGTGCAAGGGGGTAGGGAGGCAGTTTGCCATATCGCTTCAAGGTTTTTCTGAGCCTCAACCACCTGCCTGCCCCTGGCCGTTTCAAAGTGGATGAGTATCGTTAAACAGTGCGTTCGTGTGATCACTACTTCGTGATGAACGTTAATGACCACCCCGGGCTGGCGGTCACAATTACTGATCTATGGTCAAACGTCACTCTGCACTGGCAAATATTCCAACACATCCGGGAAACTCGTCGTCTCATTTAATTGCCTGACCAACTTCGCGCAGTCTAAATATCACACCCGAACTTTTCTAAACCTGATTTCGTGAAAACCAGTGAGGCGTGAAAACGTTATTTGAAACTGAAACTGTGGCGGAACATTAAAACCGGACCTCGAATTTTGCGCACTTGGACTTCAAAGAAATTGGAAACCTTCGAAGTTTTTTTGTAGTTTTTTTTTTTCAAAATTAGCCCTGAAAGAAAATCGAAACTTTCGAACTTTTCGAACTTTATGTAGAAAGAAATTCGAAATCTTCGAATTCATCGAACTTTATGTTTATAAGAATTCGAAACGTTCGAATTTTTCGAATTTCAGATCCAAATAAATTCGAAACACTCGAATCTCTCGAATTTTCAAGTTAGGAAAGTTCGAAATCTTCGAATTTCTCGAACCTCAAGTAAAACAATATTCGAAATAATCGAACCCGAACTTTTAGAAACCGTGAAAGCTTCGAACTTTTCGATTCGAAACTCCACGATTTTTGAAAGCTGCGAATTTTCGAATTCGAACCTCCGTACGGTCGAAAATATCGAAACCTTTCGATTTCGAACATAAGTTCGGTTCGACAATATCGAAACCTTTCGAATTCGAACCTAGGGTGCTTCGCGGCATCCCTAGACTTGTGCCTACTGACAGACAAGCAGTGCCCTGCGCTCGGAGCCGCTTATCGCTCTTTTTGGCGTTTCCTCCACTCCCTTTCCCACAGAGTCGCGGAGCGCAGCCGACGCTACGGTATCCGCAATCACGCAGTGCCTAAAAGTGCATCGTCACGGCGCCGGTTCTCTTTACGCGTTAGCTATTGCCGGCTAAACCAGTCACGCATAGACATAGTGAACTCGTCGATTTCCTGCGAATTTTAACTCTGCGCGATGGCTTATACCCGCGGCAATATATAGCAAACGCCCAGAAAGACGAAGAACACCGTGACGAGGCATTTTTGTGGCTGTGCTCAAACTTAGCGTGATACGGAGTTCGGTGTTATGTATACACAGACATCTGCCGAGGATTGTGTTTATGAAGGCAAGAGTGCCTGGAGTGATGAAGATTGGAAATTTTAATTTTGAGTGACATACTGCGTGCGACCGTGCGAGCGTAGCCAGTTACGCCATTAAGGTCAGGCCTCACTATAGCACGACAAACGTAGGTTTCTGTTCGCCAAGGAGGCAACGCATCGGCTTTCTTGACTTCCCGAACAATTTGTTCGCGAACATTCCTTTAACGACCGGACGGTGACTCGCGATAAAGGGCATTAGTAGCAAGGTCTGTTTCGCGTGTATACTATATAGCCGTGTTGACTGTGTGTGAACCCCCTTAGTCCTCACGGAAATACTGGACAGACAGACCGCCGACGCAGGGCGGAGTCTGACCTCGATAAAGTACTAATTATCTCTTCTATATAAGCACAATATCGGGGGATGTGTATGTTCTGGATGAAACGTACGCGAAGCAGGAATCAGGTCAGCTGGACTCTGTCTTCTGTTTTGTCCGACACTGTGCTTTGTACATATGGACCACTACCATTAGCGAGTAGCATACCGCGCCTTTAGTGGATAGCGAAAAGCACTCCGCAGCTTGGAAGTGGTCTACAAAACTACAAATAAAGGCCAAATAGTCCATCGAACAAATATATCACGTAGCATGCGTTGAAGGACAAGGAAATTTCCGGTCTATTTCTTTTTTTCTCCACAAATATCGATTCGTGTTTTTGTCTTCTTCGTTTATCTATTCCTTCTACCAACCCTGGTGTAGTTTTCTGGGTTTCCCAATGTTTGGTACACTCGCGCAGTAAAAAAATATAGGTAGATATAAGGAAAGCTAATATCAAAAAGAGGTATACTTGTTTTTGCCAAAAAAGACAGCTTCCGTCTATTAAAGTTCGAAAGACATAAGAATCTGCGCATGTTTATTTCTTTAAACCCGTTTCTTATCTTCGTTTACGGCGAGCGTCTCTCGGCGTTCCGTGGCGAAAACCGGAAAAAGTACGTCTTCACTATAAAACAAGCGTAAAAAAAAATATATATATCAGAAAAAAATATACACCTAGGGTCTTGTCACGCTATGCCCCCCCCCCCCCCCCCCTTTACAAAAAAAGAGAATTGCGGTTATAACAGGTTAAAAAAAACAAAAAAACTCATGACTTATCAACCAGATTTCTTTGATTTCAGCCGGATTTATTTTGTTTATATCTGATTTATTTGATATCAGTTACCTTAATTTTATTTAAATCAGCGTAGCTAGAACAAAGTGGTTCTTTATCACCAGATGCATTTTAAACGGGGCTATTGTTGGATCAATCCGTCTAAACATTGCAAATAATGACAAAGAAAGAATTACTGTATATTTAAACTTTTTAAGTTCCACTTTAATTAACAACCTTTTGTTCGTGCAGCAAACCCTGCCATACTAAAAAAAAGAAGTCAGATTGTTTTTGTTTTGTTTTTTAATTAGGTAAAAAGTTTTATTTGATTTTCTTTCGCATTTAGATTTCCTTGCAATGGAGCCACACTTGCATTACGAACGAAGTGAAAGGTAGAAAGAAAGCTCAACGCTCTGATTTGCTCAGAGATTTGATTGGGTTTGATTGGAAGGATAGTGGCTAGACCTCAATACTAGATGCATTGAGGTCTACCCATTATATATATATATACCGGGCGTTCATTTTTTAATTCGAACAGATTCATTACAAAAAATCCGTAAAAGATGCACTAGTACGGTTTGCTCAAGTGAGTTATACGGCTAGGGGGACATTATGTGGGTGGCTAATCCTTGCGAGAAGTTGGCTAATTACTTAAAATACGTTAATTAACTTTTTAATTAATGAAAATAGACATATGGTTCCAATTAGAAATTTGTTCAGCGTCGTCGAAAACGCCTAAATCAGTCATTTTCACAAAGACTTTGAGCGCGTGAGAACCGTAGTAGTGAACTGAAGTTACCGCTCGTGGAGCAGGTACAAAGCTAGAGGTTGCGATAAGGCGCCCGTGCGATTTCTCCGTCTCTTATCTAGCCCCAGCCTTGTACCTGCTCCACGAGTGGTAACGTTAGTGCACAACTACGCTTCTCACGCGCTCAAAGTCTTTCTGAAAATGACTGAATTAGGGGTTTTCGATGACGCTGAGCAAGTTTCTAATTGGAACCATATGTCTATTTTCATTAATTAAAAAGTTAATTAACGAATTTTAATTAATTAGCCAACTTCTCGCAAGGATTAGCCACCCACATAATGTCCCCCTAGCCGTATAACTCACTTGAACAAACCGTACTAGTGCATCTTTTACGTATTTTTCGTAATAAATCTGTTCGAATTAAAAATGAACACCCGGTATATATATATATATACAGGGTGTCACAAAAGAAAATTTACAGAGTTTTCATTTCCGCAAAACTAAACTAGGCATCGCCGAACGACCATTCTCCGCCCAAAGGTAGCGCTAGAGGTAACAACCAGATGCCAAAGTTTCAGCCCGATCCGATAACTTAAGCAAAGGTTATAAGTGATTTTTTGAAAATTTCAATGGGAAAATGGCGGCCGATGGAGTTTTCAAATACATGGGGCTCTATGGCACTAGAAACCGAAAACAGGAAAAAATGGGCTCCATTTTCCCATTGAAATTTTCAGAAAATCTTTTATAACTTTTGGCTAAGTTATCGGATCGGGCTGAAACTTCGGCATCTGGTTGTGACCTCTAGCGCTACCTTTGGGCGGAGAATGGGTGTTCGGCGATGCCTAGTTTATTTTTGCGGAAATAAAAACTCTGTAAATTTTCTTTTGTGACACCCTGTATATATATATATATATATATATGGGTGTTTTTTTTAAGCTTAACAGAAGTTTTAAAAACAAACCATGAAAGCTAGATTAATGCGGTTTGCGCAGGTGAGTTATATGGCCAGGGGGACATAGTATGCGAGGCTAATTGTAACGATCAATCGGCTAATTAGTTAAAGTTTTTTAATTAACTTTTTAATCAATGAAAATAGAAATATAGTTCCAATTAGAAACTTGCTCAGCGTTATCGAAAACCACTAAATCAGTAATTTCCAGAAAGACTTTCAACGCGTGAGAAGCGTAGTAGTGCACTGAAATTACCGCTCGTGGAGCAGGTACAAGGCTGGGGCTAGATAAGAGACGGAAAAATCGCACGGGCGCCTTACCGCAACCGCTAGCTTTGTACGTGCTCCACTAGTGCTAACTTTAGTGTACTACTACGCTTCTCACGCTCTCAAAGTCTTTCTGAAAATTACTGATTTAGTGGTTTTCGATGACGCTGAGCAAGTTTCTAATTGGAACTATGTGTCTATTTTCATTAATTAAAAAGTTCATTAACGAATTTTAACTAATTAGCCGACTGATCGTTACGATTAGCCTCCTATAATATGTCCCTCTGGCCGTATAACTCACCTGCACAGACCGCATTAATCTAGCTTTCATGGTTTTTTAAAAAAAAAATTCTGTTAAGGCTGAACTCCATGGGGACGAATATGCTGCGAATAACAGACGAATTTTGCCCGGCGGCCTTTGCTCTGCGCGTGGAATGAACACAGTAGCTGCTACGTCGCGCGCAAATCGAGCGTGGCGTCGGGTGGCGTTCGCCAGTTATTCGTCACAGAATTCGCTCCATGAAGTTCAGCCTCAAAGCTTAAAAAAAACACCCTGTATATATTTTTCAATCAGCCAATAAGAGTTTGGCGTTCTGACATCATCGCAACCTCTGTGCAAGTAGTACCAGACGAACTCTGCCCACGCGCAATTCTTGCACCTGGCGTGCGTGCGAACGCCGATTTGTTTGTAAGCGGCGTGTGGGTGTACACCAAAGCTCTCGAAACTTTTTTTTTTTAAGCGGGGGGGGGGGGGGGGGGGGGGGGTGGGGGGGCTAAGGAGTTGGGCTGGGGATCGGTCGCCGTGTCAAGGGCCGGAAAATGAATGAGAAAATGTAGGGGGAAAAAAAATGCCCGCGACCTTTACCTTTTGAAGCCCTATAATGGAGGAAGTGCGTTATGGGGAATCGATGAGGGAATTGGTGTTTGACGTGACGTGTGTTTTCACGCTATATTTAGCGGGGAAACAATGTGCAGGTCACATCACGTCGATTTTCCCCGCTAAATTTAGCGGGGGAACTGTGATTGGTTTCTGGGTCACAAGACGTGAATTTTCCCGCTGAATTCACCGGGTAACTGAAGTGATGTATAGGTCACGGGACGTAGATTTCCCGCTAAATTTAGCGGGGAAACTGAATGGTTCTATGGGTCGTGCGACGTCGATTTGCCCCGCAAAATTTAGCGGGGGAACTGTGATTGGATTCTGGGTCACAAGACGTGAATTTTCCCGCTGAATTCACCGGGTAACTGAAGTGATGTATAGGTCACGGGACGTAGATTTCCCGCTAAATTTAGCGGGGAAACTGAATGGTTCTATGGGTCGTGCGACGTCGATTTGCCCCGCAAAATTTAGCGGGGGAACTGTGATTGGATTCTGGGTCACAAGACGTGAATTTTCCCGCTGAATTCACCGGGTAACTGAAGTGATGTATAGGTCACGGGACGTAGATTTCCCGCTAAATTTAGCGGGGAAACTGAATGGTTCTATGGGTCGTGCGACGTCGATTTGCCCCGCAAAATTTAGCGGGGGAACTGTGATTGGATTCTGGGTCACAAGACGTGAATTTTCCCGCTGAATTCACCGGGTAACTGAAGTGATGTATAGGTCACGGGACGTAGATTTCCCGCTAAATTTAGCGGGGAAACTGAATGGTTCTATGGGTCATGCGACGTCGATTTGCCCCGCAAAATTTTGCGGGGGAACTGTGATTGGTTTCTGGGTCACAAGACGTGAATTTTCCCGCTGAATTCTCCGGGTAACTGAAGTGATGTATAGGTCACGGGACGTAGATTTCCCGCTAAATTTAGCGGGGAAACTGAATGGTTCTATGGGTCGTGCGACGTCGATTTGCCCCGCAAAATTTAGCGGGGGAACTGTGATTGGATTCTGGGTCACAAGACGTGAATTTTCCCGCTGAATTCACCGGGTAACTGAAGTGATGTATAGGTCACGGGACGTAGATTTCCCGCTAAATTTAGCGGGGAAACTGAATGGTTCTATGGGTCATGCGACGTCGATTTGCCCCGCAAACTTTAGCGGGGAACTGTGATTGGTTTCTGGGTCACAAGACGTGAATTTTCCCGCTGAATTCACCGGGTAACTGAAGTGATGTATAGGTCACGGGACGTAGATTTCCCGCTAAATTTAGCGGGGAAACTGAATGGTTCTATGGGTCGTGCGACATCGATTTTCCCCGCTAAATTTAGCGGGGAACTGTGATTGGTTTCTGGGTCACAAGACGTGAATTTTCCCGCTGAATTCACCGGGTAACTGAAGTGATGTATAGGTCACGGGACGTAGATTTCCCGCTAAATTTAGCGGGGAAACTGAATGGTTCTATGGGTCGTGCGACGTCGATTTGCCCCGCAAAATTTAGCGCGCGGAAACTGAGTTCAATTTCCCCAAGGCGTATAGGTCAGGCGACGTCACTTTCCCGCCAAATTTAGCGGGGAAACTGAATTCGTGTATAGGTCACGTGACGTAAATTTTTCCGCTAAATTTAGCGGGGAAACATGTAATTGGTCTGGATGTCCCGTGACGTCAGGTCACGTGACATCAATTTTCCCGCTAAATTTAGCCGAGAAACTGAATCGTGTATAGGTCTCGTGATATCAATTTTCCGCCTAGATCTAGCGGGAAATGGACGGACGGACGGACGGGCAAAGTTTTGGGACTGGGGGAGTAGCGTTAAAAAGCGTTTCATGCTTTAGAAACTACGTACACAGTTCTCGTCCTTTCTGCTATCTTCGTAGAGTTCATGTTCTTTCTGGTGTCTCTCTATAGGCGTGCTTATTTTGGGGGCCAGTAGCACCGGACCTGCTAGAAGCAGGCCGCGGGCCGGGGGTTCCGAGTCGGACAAACGGCGGGAAAGTCGGTGAGATGGCCGACCGCCGCAATAGGCCAGCGCCGCGCTTGCCTTGGCGCTGGCCAACCGCGGTGTTCGGCCATCGACTTTCTCCAACTTAGAGCCCCCGTGGGGCGTCATTGGAACGACCGCGGCCAGCCGCGATGTCGGTCGCAAGGCCTCCGCTGACCGGATCCGAACCCGCGGGCCGGGGTTTCGACACCCCTTGTGTGCATTTTGTTTTACTCGGATGCCACAAGAGCCGGGGTCACACTGCTTATGCACCATACAAAAGACAGCCTGCATACAGATAGATTCGCACGCGAGTCACCGCGAGATACGTGCTTCCAATGCCGCGTGGCAATGAACTCAAAGAGAACACTTGGGCACGTGGCATTCGAACCACGGATATTGCTGTGACTCGTGTTTGCAGCAGACTGTCTTTTGTATGATTTATGAGCAGTGTGACCCCGGCTAAAGACACGAACACGAACATTGAAAGAAGACACCGAAACGGACAGGGAGAGCCACAACGAACATAGCGCAACACGTCCGACTCTGAGACAATAGCGATGACACCGAACACAACGGACAGCCAGCGAAAGAAAGAAAAGAAAACGCGGGCGTGGACGCGGGAACAAGCGGTATGCAGTTATGAGCTACGCTGTCGGCGGCGGGCAGCCTGTCTTGTCCCACTAACCTTTACTCCCATCACGTGACCTGACGGGGAACGAATTTTTACGTATGTGTCTTTATTTTTCTCGCCAAAATGGGCGTCGCCTTCTTCCTTGCTTCCCCTCCTCGCCCTCGTTGGTACCCCTTGCCTCACCTTCTGCCTAAAGATCGAGGGTACCGGTCGTGTCGGCGGATGGTGTGTCTTCTAAACATTTCCACCCTCTCTCTCTTTCTCTCTCCCCTGCCCTCGACCGTACATTTCAGCGCGCGCACACGCTGCCTGTTTTCACTTTCTAACCTCGTTCTTATTTATTATTTCTTCCTCGTCTCTCCTGCTTATCTGCTTGTATTTCTATAACCTCACTTCTTTTTTTTTTTATCTCTTTTGCCTTCCCCGCGAAAACGCGCGTGTGTGGTTCTCGAAGGCTCCTCTTTCTGTAAACTGTGTCTCTCGCTTTCCATCTCCAAAAGGGCCGCCATTTTCCCTCACTTTCTGTGTTCTCCTCTCCGCGTCTTTCCTTATTTTGGTGTCCTTCTCTCACTCAGTCTCCATCTCTCTTTCGAGAGTGACGAAGGGTAAAATGGAGAGGGGAACAGTGCGCGGTCGCGCGCCGTCGTGAGGGGGCGAGTGAGTGTGCGTGAGTGCGCGGCGAGGCGTCGTCTGCTACGGCGGAAGTGAGTGCGACTGGTGACACGACTGAGGGGTGTCACTACCTCGCGTCCTTGTGTCCCCCCCCCCCCCCCCCTCAGCTCCTGTGGTGTGTGATTTTGTGTGCGGTGCGCTGCAGCTGGCATTGCGAGTGATCTACGATGGGCATTGAGTGAGTGATTATGATTTCCGCGATTCGATCCTGTGATTTTTGTTTTCCCTCTCATAACACCATCCTTCAATGATTTTTTTTTTTTTTTTGTCGTTGTTGGTGGTGGTGGTGGTATCTTTGGGAAGTGCGGCTTCAGTTTGTTTTGCTGTTTTCTTTCTTTTTTTTTGTCAGTTGGTTCTTGTGTTATCCTCCTGCCATCGCTCGAACATCGTTTCTGGTTTAGCTGGGATCACAGCCGAAAGGGAAGCCGGTATCGAAGCCACGTTTGAATCCACACCATAAGTCCCATCTTGAAGATGTCTCCAAAACTTGGCTCGAAGATGTAACCTAGATGGATTGATGGGTCAGCTGGAATCAACGTATCAAAGTCCAGGATAACTAACGACACCTTTCACGGCGCACGTGAAGATTAAGGCAAAACTTCCACCTATTGAAATTGTCTTCAAGCTCATGGCCCAGACTGAACTTGATCGCACACCGGCCGAATCACTCGAATTCAACGAGAAGCAGCAAAACTTGGAATCTCTCGCGTTCGAAGTTGTTCGCAACAAGCGGGACAACAAGCGTGAGTCCGAAACGAACGTGAACAAGGAGTCGTACTATGGTACTATGCGCACCGCAAGAACCAAACATTTCCACCCAAACTGAGATCGAAACGTCGGCAGTCGACGCCGAGGCCGATCGCCGTTTTGCGCTACAATCTGGTTTACGTGGTCGCTAAGTCAAGGACGACCAGTCGAGCGCATTCGATGGCTTCCTTTTATTGATACGAGTAAGTTCCTCCATTCGAGCCCTCCGCCTTCCACTGCATCGCTTCGTAGAACCAAAACCATTAACAGGAGTATGACGATGTCGCTAGATCGACGCGTAGAATTCGTTCTGACTTATTCGGAAGACCTCTTTGTCATTTAGCTACAGAACCGCTGAACATTGCTGTAAATGCATTCGGTCCTCGATGGTTTGCTTTATTCCGACTCTAGGAGATATTTACTCACACGCGGACGACACCAGCATATCCCTCTAATACCGCGGTCACACGCTAATACATCGTATAAAATATGATCTGCAGACATTTTCTGATGCATGTTTCTTCCGTGTATTACAATCCTGTCACATTGATTAATGAAAATTAATCATGTTTCGAACATGAAGCGCGTCCGCCGATCATTTTTGTCGTCATGTCTCCAGCGAACACTTTCGTACTTTGTATGAGCAGCCTGACTTTGGCTTTAGTAATTTATCTTATAGGGAGCGCAACGTACATCAATCAAATAACGACATCCGCAGAACCGTTACAATTTCAAGTCCGTACTGAGGCCGGGGCAGGCTCGTAGTGGAGCAAGATGTTCGTGCGAGGATGACGATATGAACCTGTGTCGTTCGTTTTCAGCTGCGTCAAAGTGTTTCGCGTTAGTTTCCGCGTCGTCGATTGTTCAGGCTTTGGGTCCACATTTCGCTGTACAGTCCCGCAGCAGTCGACATTTGGTACCACTTATAAAAATCCTTTCAGACACGTCTGAAAACAAAAGAATTTGCCCTATCGTCGAAAACACAACCGACTGGCTGGTGTCTTCTTTTTATTTATTTATTTCTTTGCATTTTTAATAACTGGAAACAAAAGGCCACTTTAACAATTCTCAACATTTTTTAGCGAGGGAGTTTGTGCGTTATATTCCTGTTTCATTCTGGTCTGGAGAACTCGCGCATATTGACTCGGTGTTGAACTAAAAAAAAAAAAATTTAAAAACGTGAACAAATGTTTTTTTTTTTTTTACCTTGCTTGTTTTTTTTTATTATTTTATTTTTATTTAGTATGTGTTTGTGTTCGCAATGACCACCACCGGTAACTATATCACTCCCGGTCAGACGACGGAAGTGCGTTCGATGCGGCGTTTCTTAATATAGCGATTTATGTCCACACCTTGGTTCTACTTCCGTCAGGCTTTTCACATAAATATATTCCACCCAGATACATTTGCTTCCTTGAGTTCGTTTATTTCTTTCGTTTTCTTTCTTTCTTTTTCGCCTTTGCGGAAGTGTCTGCACCGTATCGACTCGTGTTGTGACAGGTATTGCTTCGCCACGGCGTGTCATCGTAACAAATGTGAGCGAGACATTCAACCCCATTGCCCATTCTCCTGATAATGTTTCCTGGACCAGCCACCAGATGTCGGACGTACTCCTATCGGACGGCGTTGACTTGACATTTTATTCGGATCTCGTACGACCACGCAAGACACATGCGACTCGCCGAAACTTCATAAGTCGAGTTTTTTGCCTAATACTACTATAGTCAGTTACAGGTCAAGAAAAGTATTCGAGGAAAAGGCGGGCTCGGGAGGAGGAAGCAAACGTAATGCTGGAGAAGAGAGAAGCCAACCTCTTCCTCTCTCCAGCGTTACGTCTGCTGTCTCCTCCTCAGCCTTCCTCTTTCCTCGAAATCTTTTCTTAACCTGTAACTGACTATAGCACAAACTTAGTTTACGGAGACAAGCTGTTGGTGGGAACCTCCCCGGCAAAAACACCCCTCCGAAAAATCCCAGAACGCCTCGCGGCAATCCCAGATTGCAACGCGAGACGCGGGAATTGTGGGGTCGTTTCGATGTACGCTCAGGCTGCCTCGGGCGCTTCGTATACATGCCGAAAATTTCCGGAATGGTCTATTGCGTGGTTGTTCGTCGCAAAAACTCCCGGTGATGAGATCATAGTTACGTCAAAAATCGCGTGCTCGCTCCCAGCCGCCGCACATGGCCCTTGCTTGGCCCGCCGCGCCGCTGTAGTCGGCACCCCGTTGAGCCGACACATGCACACCGCGAATTTTTTTGAACGTGAAACGTTTATAGGCTGGGTTTTCAGGTGAAGACTTAAAAAGCGTAACCACGAATTTCCGCCGCTCAATTCAGCGGGGAAATTGACGTCACATGGCTTCATGTCCCGTGACCTATACACATTAGTTTCCCCGCTCAATTTAGCAGAGAAATTGACGTCACGTGACCCGCAAATTCAGTTTCCCCCCTAAATTTAGCGGGAAAATTGACGTCACATGGCCAACACAGGCCGGCCCGACGGGGAAAGTCAATGGGGTGGAGAGGAGTGGAGTGACATGGAGGCACAGCTCGAAAAGAAATGCCTGGGGGTTACTAGCGCTAAACGAAGAACGTTTCACGTACCAACACAATTGCAAAACAATTTGCTATATATATATATATCTTTTTTTTTTTTGCTGGGAGTGATTTTAATGGGATATCACGCAACGAACACGAAACCCAAGACGAACGTCGTGGGCATCGTGTCTGTATCGCGCTAAGTCAGTTTCTTGCAAACATTTAACGGGCAAGTTTTCCCGCTAAATGTAGCGAGCATTGCTAACGTTGGAGCCACATTTATTCTCAAAACTCACCGAAGACGGATCCTCAGTACACAAGAGCTTGGCGGGAACGTAAGCAATTTCCTAGTCGATGAACATTGGGGACTTTTAGCAAACCGTCATTGTGCTCCGCGTACCGCACTATACCGGAGCCTTTGAAGAACGCTTTGCGCGCGCCCCGCAGTCACGGTATCACCCGGTCGCGCGTTTAAAAGTAACGGTTGGCTAAAAGTGCCAATTTTTTTTTTTTTTCTGTGCGCGGTAAACAGAAAACAGTTTTGATGGAATAAATGTGTGTTCGGATGAAGGAGATTTTACTTAAACAATCAAAACAAAGATGGCGCTCAGCCAGAGTTGCGCGTCTGTTTTTCACGTGCCGCCGCGCCGCTATTCGCCGAGATCAGATCACGTGAGGATCCGGATCAAATGCCGTGCAGAAAAGTAGACGTTGCACGCGCCCCTACAGTACGTTCCCCTGGTTTTGAGCGCGCCGCGCGCCTCGAACGCGCGGCGCCGCTAATCGCCGAATTCAGTCACGTGAGGAGCAGGATCAACATGCCGTGCAGGAAAGACGGCGCTACGGGGATGAACGCGCAACTCTAGCTCCCGTAGAAAGCCTATACAGGAACTCTAAGCTTAACAACAGATCGAATTAAAAAAAAAAAATATGTAGCAGTAGCTTTTATTTTCTTCTAATATTACTCTACAATCGAAACAAAGGTGGCGGTCATTAACCAGCTGTTGACGACATCCCTTCTTGTCGGATTCAACAGAAAACGGTTGCACAACGCTATGCCCTTAAATGCCATACTGTTCGCATACACGTGACGCAATAACAGTGCACATTGAACGGTGCAGGGACTATATCGAATCCCCTTTACTTATGACCCTAAACTCGGCTTTATGCAAATCCCGGCTTAGAATCACCTTATAGATATCTTTACTCGGTTTGTTTTGTATCAGTTTCGTATTAATCAATCAAAAGATAAGCGTCTTTGCTATTTTTATTTGATTTACTGACTGGAGTTTGTTTACGCCTTAAACGGGGAGAGGGCATGGACATTACACCTTCTTGGCTCGCATTCGTATCACGGTATAATGTATGCGTATAAACCGTTCATTTCACGGGTCACAAGTTAGAATCTTGGGTCACCACGTTGTATAAGCACGGTACCCTGGCGTGATTCATTTCCGAACGATATGTATCATCACTTTTTTTTTATTATGTCTTTCTTACTAACTTGGTTTATCTTTCTGTCAGATCTTTTGATTCGCGTACTTTCTCGCGACATCGCCGCGAGGCCACAGAAACAGTGCCAAGTTTGGCTCTAGGCTTATCAGAGAAGTATATAATCCACAATTTATAACCTCTTTTTCTGTTTTCATTTTTTCTCCCTTCTGCATTTCAATGCCTGCTTTAACTTGGGATCTAGCGAACTGCTGTCTACCTCAAAGTTCGACCCGTTCGGCGAACTTTCGAACTTTTGAGCGAAATTCGAAGAAGTTCGACTTATTATCTTGTATTTCCCTAATTCTTACTACAAAACGTTTTAAACATTAGAGAACAAAATATTTATAAAATAGCCCGTTTTAAAGTTGAAAAAACAAACCCGATGCTTCCACACAGTAAAATCAAACATAAAAGCTTTTCATATTTCAGCTGTGCCTCCTACAAATGCTGCACCTCTCCGCCGACAGGCGGTGTCAGCTCGCTTTTAATTTAAGCACTCAAATCGTTTTTTTTTTTTTAACAGTGTGGTGTGACCTTTATTAAACATTGAAAATATTGGGGGAGGGGGCGTTTTATTAGATTCCTTAGGAAGTAATCGCCTGAGTAATCTGATTACTTTTAATAAAAACGAAAATTACTTGTAACCGTTATTATATTTCCCTTTCTCTCATGACGGCGACCTTTATTTCTGCAAGTTTCCTACCAAAAAGGAATCCCGGACAAAAGCTCGCCGGACAAAAGCTCACCGGACTGAAGCTCACCGGACAAAAGCTCACCGGACAAAAGCTCACCCATTTTTTCACAGACCCGGACAAAAACTCACCAGGAGAAAATTTCATGATGGTCTTAACAGGAGTGCGGACAACTTAGGTGCATGCGTGCGACACGAAAATGCAACAATAAATTAAATCTCACAGGTGTATGGTTTGTTGATTAGAGTAGAAACAAGTTTATTTATCGATTGGTTAGAAGCAAATTTAGTTCCTTACTAGCTCCAGCAGTCTTGGCAGATCTGGGTGTACCTGGAACCCCTCGGAAATACTTTTCAGACAATTCTGCAGGCGCAGAGTGGTTTTGCGCACCCGCTTCTCTGGGGGTTCACCCCTCCGGGCTTGTGTCAATGCCGTGGCAACAAGCGCCTGGTTTTACTCTAGGCATTCAATCAGCCTCCAGACGCTTGGATAGGCGTGGCCGACAAACTTCTGGGACCCGGTGCCTAACCTTTATGTGCGCGTTTAGCGTGACATAAGCACAATGACAAAGCGAGGTCACCGAAGGGTGACTTCGCTTCTTCGATCACTCTTCGGGTTCGAAAACTCCGGTTTACAAAGTTTCTTGGGCGTGGCACAAGGGTGCACCGGCATACCTTGAGTCAAGCAAGCTTGATCTTTTCAGCTCCACTCAGTTTCAATGACCTAAATGTTGGTCCCCAATCGTTGCTTCTCTGCCTGTTATAGCTTATGTGTCGACACCTTTTCATGGGATGGGATGCAAACTCTTCTAAAAATGGTGCAATTTCCCCCGCGTCCGCACTTTATCCCAGCCCGTGTTTCGCCCGGGTAGCAAAAAAAAAAATGGGGTGAGCTTTTGTCCGGGTTTGTGAAAAAACGGGTGAGCTTTTGTCCGGTGAGCTTTTGTCCGGTTACCACCAAAAAGAAATCCTCGAACTAAGTTTCCCACCTGAGGATGGTTTGCCAAAATTGGGGAATTAAGAATACATGTAGTTTATAGTTCCGTGATTCTAATCCAATAATGAACGGTACAAAACACCCGTATTCAAACCGGACGAAAAACAATCTGTCGTTTTGGAAATCTGAAATAATAAAAAAGCAACAATTAATTTTTTTTTCAAAAAACGGCCAATTACTTTTCCTTTTGATGTAATCAAGTCACCTGATTGATTGCTTTTTTACCCAAGAGTTATTGTAATTGTGATCAATTACTTTTTTTTTATAGATTCCAGACAAAACAATTTAAAATATCTTGGAAGTTTCTTTTTTTTTTTATAGTAACCTAAATTAAGTTATGAAGAAAAAATATTTTTTTCGTTTCCAGTATTTTTTATTAGTTGTCTGAAACGCATTCATTTTTTTTTTTTATGAGATATCTTCGCAGGGACGCTACATGTTAACCTTGATATTTTTTTCTGACGCACGTATAATATACTTGAAAGTTGGGTTTCGGATGTTTGAAAGGGACTCAGACGTTCAAAACAGTATTTGCATTTATTAGTGAAGTCATATTTTCTTTCTTAAAGCGGTGCTCTTTTTTTTTTTTTATCTCTGCATATCTTGTGCTTGCCTGATGAATAGAAACAATATTTCGTTTGTCTCGACTTTTGCCGGTAAGTCCGGGCCCCGAATCATTATGCGTGGTAGTACCGCCTCACGTTATTTTATTGACCTGCGCAACTGATTAGCAGCAATATGTTTTATTTTTATGCCATTCGCTTAGTAACTTTACTCGCCATGTTGGGTAGTCTTTTCTGTACCATAAACTATATCGCAGTTTATTATGAGCTCCTACAAACATTTCGAACGTTTCTAAAGATGACTGTTAGAATTCGTGACTAAACTAATTAATAATTTATTCTGTGAATAAGAATTTTGGCGTTTCTTCGCCGACAGCGAGAAAGGCTAACCGGTTCATGGGTCCTCTAAACTCTGCGGCGCCACATATTGTTCCCACCGTCCGTGACAGCAGCTGTTGGGATCCCGTACATATTTCCTTCGGAACTTTGAGCACTAACCCAACTTTTACCCTCAATGTTCGATGTAACATTTGCACCAGTGTTTTTCCTCCTTAATTTTTTGTTTAGTTTTTATTTGTCAGTAATTTACGAGACTTGTTGATGTTACCAGGGCGAGTTTCAATTTGTTCACGCATTTTCCAACTAAATTGTAAAACTTCCACGTGTGTCATAAAAAAAAGGAAGATATTACTCTTTCACGTGTGTCACGAAGAAGGAAGAAGGCAAAAAGACCGAATGCCTTCGTTGATCGTGAAATGGACACGGAATTTCAGATGCATATCTGTCTTACGTGACGAACGAACACTAGGTCACAATTTAAAAGTTTTTTTTTGCGTTTTTTTTTTTTGTAATTACCTTAAAAAGTAGCGATAAAAACGCTAAGGCCCCTTCCAGCCAATCAGAGCGACGCAACCGAGCACGTGACCAGCTCTCCGCTGCAGAAGCACGCACGTGGCTGCACGTGCGCTGTACGTGGCTTACTCTGATTCTCCGATTGCGTTATCAAGGCGATTTAGTATTTGCCCTATGCCAAGTTTCATCGTGAAACAGATCTCTAATAACTTACTGTCTCTAAGGACAAGAAAAAAAAAAGATAACTCCATTTTCTTTCGTGTCTTAATTTCTGCACCGCGTTTGCCTTTTTTGTTTCTTGTTCCTCCTTTGTCGTATTGTGTTACCATTTTACAACTTTCGGCACAAGATCTCAGTGTCCCATAAAATAGTCGTAAAAGTACTCGTTTTTCTTTCTTATTTTTTCAACTTTTTTTGTTCTGTTCTTTAAGCAGCGACCTTTCCAGTACAAAATGTACCCCCACTTCATGGTTGGATTTTTTCATGTCGGAGATTACGGCCCGAAGCACTTCGTTTTTACTCTCTACTGAGCACACGTGTATACCGTTATCTGGTGGATTACAACTTTTTGGGAACTAAATATTTTTCTTTTCTTTTCCTTTTTTGGATTTGGTATGTCACTCTGTTCGTTTCTAGCACTTGGCTTCTCAACTTGCACAACGGTCGAGTAGTATTTCCTTCGTGTTTCGTTGAATTGCTCCGAAACTTGCGCCACGGAGATGATTTTAGTTTAAGTAGCAACCCGTTGAGTTCTTTATCGTTCATATATATATATTCTGCCGCTAACTCCCGTTTCGCAGAGCCTCGATTGAAATGGCATGCTGGACCTCTATTGGACTAATGTCAGTATTAAATCGCGTTGTTTTATGCTTCAAAAGTCTCATTTCTATATGCGTATCGTATTGAATTTCGCGGTACAACTTTACAAGCAAAACTACTTCTATAACTTCGTCGGTGCGCGCAGTGTGGGCTATTCGTTCTCGTGTTGGACATGTGTCCGATGGCACATGAACAGTTATTAGTGTTTTCAAACCACCCTATTTTTAGCGGGAGTTCGCGGTGCCACTTCGATGCTTGCTCTGAAGCGCGCCCCCGCAGCGGTACGGGACATTTGAAAACGATCTATACTCAAACTCCCTATTTTCAAACTAGCTCTACATTTAATTGTTTTATTGGAATCGCTTATTCGTTTCCGATATAAGGGCGATCAGCATGATAGAGAGCGACCCAGCGAAACCACATCTGGAAGCAAGTCTGGTGACGGTGTAATGTGTTTCGGAGATAGGCCGGTTTCGTGGCACGGCGCTGATATCGGAGGTTCCCGTCTGCCGTTCGCTCTGCTCTTTCATTTCCTTAGAGTTTTCTTTTCAATCTAGTGCCCTGCCGGCGAAGGGCCAGGCAGTGATATAGGCTGCAACGGGAGGTGTAGCGATCGCTTGCTTCTCCCAGCGGCTGAGAATTAACGGCTTCGTGTTTAGTGGATCCTTGTAACCATGGTACCGTCTGTAAGCTGGCATCAATGCCACAACAAGGAACACCGGTTAATTCTGCGGAAAATGGGTTCTAAATCAAGTGGAGCCGTAAAAAAATAATAAAAATAAATGTATGGCAAATTGTTAGGCAATGGTGTTGCATGCGTGAAACGTTGTAGTATCACGGGCCATTAGGTCACGTGACGTCAATTTCCCCGCTAGATTTAGCGGGAAACTGAATTTGTCGAAGAGTATAGTTGACCTATTCTCGGTCAATCCTTTCAAGGAGAATTTTATTGTCACACAAAGGGCCCGGATAATTGTTAAGCAGAAGCGTCGACAGTTGAAGAATGGCGCGAGCTTCCTAAATTGTGTACTTTCCCAACAAACGGGGGACGATATCTGCTTGTAGGCTTATTTCCAAATAAACTTCCCAAGGGAAGGCAGCGAGGCTTACCGCGAGCGGCACCTGTTTTGCTCGAGGACGCACGAAACGTTCTGGGGCTTTGACGAGGCATTTGGAATTAACTATTCATTCCGGTCGTTTATTGTTCACAATGGTCGAAGCTTACGGTTTGACCTAGCTTGACGAAAGTACAAGGCTGGGGATCTGTTTGTCCTGTCCTCTCAGGTTTTAAATTATGTTGACTCACTGGAGATATGCCCGTCGCCTTGTAGCCTATCAGCCGTTCATCCATAAGCTGACGCAATGTCAGCTTAGGGATGAACGGTGGAATCTAAGCGTTTGTTGGAGCAGTCACACGTCTATCCTTCGCCACGTAGCCACACACTCGTTCATACACACGCGCAGAAAAAGGGACGGGACACGTGATTAAAAGAAGGTGTTTGGTTGGTCCTGGTTAGCTCGCAGCTCCCACAGCACTGCCAGCTTAGGGATGAACGAAGTATAGTATCGTCGTGATGACGCGACGCCGTGAATCTGTCGTGCGTAGAGTTCGTAAGCCGTTGCCTTCCAGCGATGTCTACACGCAAGTTTTTCTCCTTCGCCTTTCCAGCCCTCCTTTGTGCGTCTGTCCAGCTCTTCGTACAAATCTTCGCGCTCAGGTGGCCGTCAATTATTTTCCTCTGATGCTCTTTCACAACATTTCACTATGCAAAATAATTTTTCTCTTCTTTCTTAAAGCTTGCAAAGGAACTTTCTAATTTAGGACAAAAGTAATTTCAAAAGTAATGAGTAATTTTCTCGGAATTACTGCCTGAAAGTAATTCATTACATTACTAAATTACTAGCCTAGGGAAGTAATTCATTACATTACTAAATTACTAGCCTAGGGAAGTAATTCATTACATTACTAGCCTAGGGAAGTAATTCATTACATTACTCATTACTCCAAAAAGTACTGTAATTTCATTACAGTAATGTCATTACTGCCATCTCTTACATGAATCGATGGACCGGTCTCGCCCGTGTGATTGTCCCGCCGCCCGTTCTAGCTCACCAGGCAATCCACGTATAAACGAGGCTATGTGGTTATTGTCTCGGAGCGTTCTGGAATGTCGTCCATTTTTTTACGCAACTCCACCTGCGTAGTTGATGACGCGTTTTGACGGGGAGGGGGTAGGCACGTTTCAACGAAGTTCTTATAGGACGCGATGGCCGCTTTCTTAATTCCGCCTTCGGGGGATTATCTTCGGCTTTGCGTAATCTCCTTTTCTCTGGAATTAATTTCCGGTTGAGTTCTTTGTTTCCTGCTTTCCTCTGGCATTCTTTTGTCCGTCGTCAATTTTGTCTATCGCTTAATGCGCCAGCCTCCGTCTGTACGAGGTCGTCCTATTTCTTTTTTCTATTCTTGTTTTTTATATATATATATATATATATATATTCTTATTTAGCGGCAGCTCCGTCACTTGATTTTCTTTGTTCCATTTAGTGATTCCGTTTGTGATTGCCCCCTTATTTCCTCGGGTTTTTCCCGGCTTCGGCCTTCGCTCCGGTTTCTACGATCCTTGGCATTCTGCTTTTTGTGTCGACTTCTTAAATTAAATTTCTGTTAACACTGTTACTTCTTTATTTGTTTATTTAGGTTGCTCTCGTTAACTCGCGACTTCTATTTCCGTGAACTTCTTTTGCACGGTGAAAACAGCACTAATGCGTTGATATCCGCTACTCTCTCCCCCCTCCCTTTCCTGAAAACACACGCAAAACACACACGCACACAAAAGAAGAAAAAAAAAAAGAGACCGCTTGATTCTATCCTAACAACAATACACATTGTTCTAGTACAACGTCCTCGGCCCACGAATTTCCTGCAGACGTCAACAGAACGTCACTGCTGCTATTTCTCTGATTTTGACTTGCAAAAATGTGTGCACACGGCTGAAGTATAAATAAAGGGGAGACGTTTAACTATATGTCGATAAGATGACCTCTCTTTTTTTTTTGTTTCTTTTCTATTTTTCGCGAAGCGGAAGGTGCTTTGATACACCAGGAGCGAGCGAAAAGGGTTCTCTAGTTTTTACTGCAGCCTCTCGCAGGTTAAGAAAACCAGGGCAGGCCCTTCGCCATCATGGCGAACTCTCTGCTCGCTATGATTGGTTGTTTTCTCCTTCCCCATAATCCTTGTACTTAAAGATAGACTAAAATGGGAAAAGATTAAAGGACATAACTGGGACACGTTATTTTTTTATATCATTTTTCCACATAAAACAAATTGTAGCAATATTTACGCCGGCCCGTTCTCAACCCCGCCCATAGAGATCAGTGGCCACGCCTATTACTACTGAATTGGCTTGGCTGCTCGGCCGAACATGCTCGGAAGCCTATAGTCTCCATTTTCCCGACATCCGGTGCGTCTAGTCTGGAAGTCTGACACCGCCTGCTAGTCGTGCGAGCTGACGCGCGGTAGCTTCCGACATCGTCTGCTATTCCACCACCGTCTATCGTCGTCTGCAATGCCCAGACGCGGACACTAAAGCTGCGCTTCGGCGTCCTTTTTCGCCTCCGCCCGTCTGCTGTTCCGCCCCCGTCTAAAAACGTCGGCAACGCTTGCAAGACACAACCATGAAAGCGGCGTTCTAGCGCTCCATTATGCACGAGTCGATGTGCGGTAAAAAGCGACCGAGAGGACTATAAAAAGTCAACAAAGTAAATATGCAGTCCTTCCAGCTTTTCTGGTCTTATTTTTTGTTTCGCCTCTTTTCCACGCACAATTAAAACGCGACCTAGAAATATTCGCATTGGCAGGCCAGGTGTACTGCAATACTCGAGAGTTACATTCCTTTCGAAGCGAAATGACTGGAACATACCTGGAGAAACGTTATGGGATCCGAACGCCCGATTGCCTCCAGCCAAACCGCTCGCAAATTCTTACCCGTGTAGGTATCTTATCGACGTTGAAACTATGGTTGCAATCACAGCGGTCGCAAAATTCTCAGAGAAGCGGGGCCGCTTTTACGTGATCCAATATTTTTATTCAACATCAACACGCGCAAAGGAGCAAATGAATCCAGATCAACCAATGTACTTGGTGGGACGCTAGGCTTAGGCCAGTTCCGACGAACCCAAGCACCCGCACAACGCCAACATCGCTTCCGAAGGCGTGTACACTTGCGACCGTTGTTTGCTGTAAACCAGATTGGTTGAGATCTTTGCCTGAACACCTCGGTGGAACGACTCGCACTCATAAAAATAGACGAGCTCGACGGTCTGCGCTCGTTGATGACTCCGCAGACGCCGGCAGTTATGCTTGTTCTCGTTTGAAACCAAAGCGGAAAGGAAATCTCGGGATATTTTTGAAAACAATAATGATTCTATCTAGATTATTTGTTTCTGGAACACACAAAAAAAATTTTCGATGAAAATACGATTACGGCACGGAGATACAATATTACAAGCAACATTTCACACGTCGATCATCTCCCCAACAAGTGTGAACCGATAAAAGGCCCCTTAGTTTTGAATGCACCGGGTGGGGCCTAGAGCAGGCCTACCCCCAACTAAATTGCGTCTACGTAAGAACTTAAATGTTGATAAGAAAAAAAAAAAAAAAAATATATATATATATATATATATATATATATATATTTTTTTAATTTACAAAAAAAGTATATGTACCACCTAGGCCCCTTCAGAAAAAAATAATTGCAGTGTTGGCGCTGGTACTGCTTTTCCAACCTGCAACCCACCTTACCAGGTGCCTTAATTTCGATATTATAATGCTACTGAAATGCGGGAATACCCCCGTGTTGTAGCCGCTCGTCTCTCGTGCACAGATAGTATGCGCATATTTGTCTTTATTCTGAAGTCGCCGCTCGCTTAAAGTGAACGTAACACCTTTGCTATATATTGTGACAAGAGCCTTGTTCTTTTTTTATGTAATAGTCGTGGTTGTCGGTTATAACGACACTAAATGTTTCATTATACTTCCCCTCAGATATTGTATGTGGGCATGGGAAGGGGGGGGGGGGGGGGAGTTTTTCATCCGTATAAGTATATACTTACAAAAACACTATATAGTGTTTTTGGCACTATGTTATCAATAACGGTAAGAAAAAAAAGTTTTTTGTGTGTGGGGAGTGTTTATTTGGGTAAATGAAGCGTTTTTGTCACTATGCTATCAATAACGGTAAAGAAAGTATTTTTTGTGCCCTAATCTGCCGATGTTAGTATTTTAGCACACATTTATCGGTGTTTTCGGTTAATTCCGATCACCATAATCCTCCACGGGGCAAGATCCGGTTGACGAACTTCAATAAAAGAAAATTTACGCAGTTGTCTTGATCACGCAACGTACCTATCTCCCGTCAACAACATATAATTATGCTGAGATGGCTGTATGCTCTATTATTTCATCTCGACGTTTTCTGCCACACGATTTACACAGAGAAATACGTGCTTCATACCATGTACTAAAATTTGATTATTCACCGAAAACTATCGGCAAATATACGCCGGATATTGCTGCATGCACGTATGCAGCGGACTTGTGATAGACTGTTGGGTATTATATTTTTTTCCCTCGCGTAAAAAGATTCAATTAGTGCAAACAGTTGCTAGATTAATGCTGCCCTTCTGACGCGCTTTCGGATATTATCGAAGCTATTGTAAGCTGGCAAAGCGTCCAAGGCCACGGTCCCAATGAACCAATCAGCGCGTCGAAGAGAGGCACGTGACTTTGCTCGTTTCGCGCAGTGCTGTCAAAGCCACGGGTGGGGGAGAGAGGGAGAGAGAGGAGACGCCTGGGACGCAGACAAGAGAATAAGAGGGGAGTTCCTCCTTTCCCTCTTCTCCAACAGCTTGGTTTACGCCCTTGCCCCTTTGGTACACGTTGCTGAAACGGAGTAGCTAAATACCGCTACTCGTTACTCAAGAAGTAACGCAGTACACTCTCGTTACCGCTATTCAGACGGATCGCGTCGCCTCGGCTCGCACGTAACGCGTCATTTTCTCGTTTCTCCGAATGCGTCGCTTTTATGAAACATGTATAGCCGCTTCCGATATTTGTCGTCGTTAATAATTCCCTCGCTTTTTTTTTTTTTTTTAACGCGTTGGTTCGGGGATAGCGGTGGTTACGCTGACCTACCTTGCGCGCATCTTTTTAGAGGTCTGTCTAGCGTTTTCTCGTCGTAGTCTACCCGGTCAAATGCTAATATACCGGACTAACCGCGTTTTAAGCTCGGCAAACGGGCGGTTTCGCCTCTAGTATTTCGGCGATCCAGTGACTTATTCGAGCCGCGAGTCTATGTATAGTCGCGGGCACTTTCTTCATTGTACGCGGGGTCTTTAAAGATGAAATAATCGAAAATATGTGGATGCGTTAGAACTGTACTTGATTGAATGAAACAAAGTCTACGAAGCCGCCGAAAGGCAAAATCCTTGGCGGAGCCCGGATTTGAACTCCGGGCCTCCCGACATCCGGTCGGGTATGTGCTAACCACTACGCCGCTTGTGGTTACACCAAATCGCCCGCACTATATGCGTTGAACGTTTCTTGGGGGCGACAGCTCGATAATTTTTTTTTTTTTTATTCGAGAAGACGCTACGGATCGCCCGGAATTACCAGTGCAGCTTTCATTTCGTGTCCGCAAGCCTTTCCAGAGGCTCTAATCTTGACACTTGGCGAAAAAAATCGTGGAGAAATCCGGCGGCTATGATTGGCCGGCTCCAAGGTCAAGTGCGGCGTTGGCCAATCACGGCCGTCGGATTTCTCGCCAAGTTTTTTCGCCAAGTGTCAAGAATAGGACCCCAGGGGGGCGAGGTCTCCGGGTGACATCGCGTGCAAGGCTGTCCCGATCGGTCTCGTGTCGCGGGTCAGAAAAAAAAAAATGTTGCAACATGGCAAATGCGTATTAAATTCGTGTCGCAAAAACAACAACAAAAACAAAATGCCTAAGTTCCGTTTTGACCGCGCTTTCGTGTACTTGAGCGAACTTTCCCGTGCACCCTTCTCTCAAGGTTCGATCTATAACAGCCCAAAGAAAACTTTGTAACGTGGCAGACGTACAAAGAAATCGTATTGGGACAAATTACCCCTATGTACACTCCGTTGGTAGCCAGTTATTGTTTCAGTAGCCTACCACAAACTCTGCAACCTACTACTGTCTGTTTTTTTTTTGTTTGTTTTTTAACTTTACGAAAACATACAGCCGCAATTACTCCTAGCAGTATCGCGAGTATGGATCTAAGCGTAACGAGCTTTATTTTCTAACATCGTACGAATAGAAGGTCGAATGTAAGGTGTATTCAGCATTCCTGTCTTTCTTTTACAGCGATAGCTCTTATGGTTTCTTCACTCCCACCTCGACATTTAGTTGACGTAGTGCGTCCGTCGTGGATATCTCCAGACGCTACCACACAGCCGCATCAGCTGCTTCAACTCGCCGCCTAATAAGCCGCACGCGTTGAGGAACAGCTGCGTATATGAGTCTCCTGCGACGCCCACTACATGGCCCAAGTCGCGGTGACGTCGCATCGCCGCCACCCGAGTCTCACGCCGCGTCTGTCAGAAAACCTCTGCGTGTACGAAAATAAGCCCAAAAAATACGCCTGACACCCTCTGAGCAGACACTGGCGATGGTTTCCCCACGCTAGGTGCAAATGCATACGAACACGTTAGGGTCCGTCATCGTATGCTATAGACTCACACAAGACGTTGACATTGTTTTAGGGTTGACTGTTACATGCAAGAGGCTGTAAAAGAGGGAGAGGAATGAGTCTTTGCTGAACGGATGTTGCTTTTCTTCCCCGAGATGTAGCGAAAGAGTGAGGGATTCCAATAGAGCATCAACGTATATCGCGTCCACACACCAGCCCCTCGCGTTCGTGCTAGTGTGGCATTCTCGAGACTTTGAGACATATACTCCGGTAGCATTCATTACACCCTAGATTTAAGCTAGGCGTGTTCGAAGAACGCACATGTGCATGCAGCAAACATGTTTCGGAAATGCCTGACGCGTGTCCGCATGTAATTCTACCGTTATGCCCGCAACGAACACCCTTCGTATGATGTACGAGTACTGGGACTGGGGCTTAACACGTCTCCTGCACTTCCTGTTTTTTTTTTTTGTTTTTTTTTAGATTTATCGTCGTCTGCTTATCTTGTATGTATTTTATGTCTTACAACCCCCCCCCCCCCCCCCCGCCCCCTCCACTTTGTTTCATTTCTGGCAAGTTTATTTACTATGTTTTCTTATGCTCGGGCATTTCTCTGTGCCGTTTGTAACACATTTCCGTCTCCCGACGTGTCGTCGCCTGGCGCCACAGCAGCTTCGAGAGAGCGCGTAAAAGGGCGAGAAGGTGGGAAAGGGAACTTGGAGGACGCTCCGTCCTCCTCCAAGGTTGCGTCGTCGCGTTCCGGGACGTTTCGGAATTTCGATGTCGTTCTCTTCTCTGCTCTCTCCCTCTTTGCTCTCCTCCATTTTTTTTTTTTCGCTCAGCCTTTGGCGTTTGCGTTTTGACCTCCCTTTCCACTCTAAGGATTCGAATAATTTCTTAGTTCCGCGAGCTGTTTTCTTAATGTTATTATTTTCCACATCGTTGTCCAACTGTTGTTTTTTTCTTTCTTTCTTTTTGTATTTCATCGTTTTAGCGAAGATGTAACCCGCTTTTTTTGTTGTTTCCCCCTTCGACGTTTTTCTATCTTCTTACTTATTTCCCTTTCTCTAGAGGCGGTTGTAGTTTTAATTAAATTCAGACTCATTTCAACGCGTCCCTGGTAGCGACTTTCATTGCATTTCTTATACATTTCATTTTATGCTTCCTAGAATGAAGGATGAAGATACGATTTGCTCCGGAATATACGCGGATTCGCCGTTGCTAAGCGCCGGCTTCCCCCCCCCCCCCCCTTTTTCTTTATTTTTATTTTTGTGTGTTTCAGTCCGCTCTTCTAGTTTTTGTTTGATCGTTTAACTCGTTCCCATTTTTGATATTTTTTGTTATCTCTTTCTTTTCGAAGACGGGTATGTGTTTCCATAGTCGACTTGGGCGAGTGCCTGCTGCAGTTCGGCTCAAAGAGCACCAAGACCTCAGAGAGTACGCTTCGCGTATGACCTGATGTTCAACGGTTGTTGTGTCATTTTTTCTGGGTTTTTTTCCGTCTCAAGCGACACGTTCTAACAACTATGTACTCCAAACCTTTGTCGTCGTAGTCATTCCTTGCATTCACCTGGAACAAGACCAGAATTGAACTGGAAAGTTGCTGGAACAAGGCCGGAATTGAACTGGAAAGTTGCTGGAACACGGCCGGAACTGAGTCGGAATTTTGCTGGAACTTCACCGGAACCGGCATGGAACGTCCCAGGACTCTGCGCGGAACTTACACCCAAGTTATGAGGAACTCGTTATAAAACAACGAGAAACTCACCATGAGACGACCTGAAACTCCTGTTGCAACAGTTCACAACTCGACTTCAAACTTGGCTAAGGTACCGACCCCAAGTGGAACTGTCCTGAAATATTCTTCGGGTCGATGACAGACTGTAGCGAGTGTGTGCGCGAGCATTTGTATAATCTATTCTGGACTTCGAAGTGTCAGATCCTCGCACGCTGGACTGCGCCATTAGTTGAAATACCGTATCCATCGCAAGTCCTGTTAACTGAAGAATGATCTCACCAGAACTGCAAGCATCGAGCGATTGACATAGTACCGCCAGTCTCAAAGTATCTTCAAACTGTCCAAAGTCTTCTAGTGCCGCCCAATGAAGTGTATCAGTTGTGCTTAAGCTTCGCGAAACTGCCGACAATCGTCCAAAGCCCACCGGATGTCTTCCATGACCACCGACTGTGGCCTCAGTCATCGCTTTCGCTGCGAGCCAACTAAGAACTTCCAAGTCGCTTTCCAAGTGTCTTCTAGGTACCTGCAGAACTGTCGTGAATGTTCGATCTCTGTCTGGAAAAATAGTCTTCTGAACATATTCTGAAGTCTCGGAGATGCTTTCTGAGTCTCCAACGTCTCCAGAAACTTGCTCAACTACTTCGCTTTTGTACCCAGAAGTTCCAAGTGCCTTTCTTGAACCCGTGGGACAATCTTACCCGATGCCAACCGCCTACAAAAATCAACCAAGGTTTGGAATCTAAGTCAATTACCCTCTGCGACTGCTCAACTACTCAACGACCTCGTCACATCGTGAGAGAAGACTACTCTTGCACCTTGGTCACAGACACCATCGCAGTACATATCCGACTTTCTGGCCACGACGTCTTCTGCCTTCCGTCATCCGCTTCACACCCCGACGTCCGCCATGATTCTCCCAATGTGTTGTAAGTCTCTTAAGCCTTCGCTTCCTCGCCAATAGCCACAACGTCCATCTTACCGGAAACCGTCCATCCCTAATTCACCACACCAGCAGCCATGATGGAGAAAGCGCTCAAGAGGCGGCAATCCGGGCCGCCGTGTGTCTCCTACCCGCTATGGCCGGGCTCCCGCGGTCCGGTTAGGATCATCGTCGACGGACCGTCGAGCCAGTGTTCTTCCAGAAGGTCTTCGACGTCCTCGAGGACGTCTCGCTGGGCGAGACGGAGCTCCGAGGCGTCCGCTGTCGTCCTCGGCAAGGTGGTTAGGAAGGGTAGGGCCCTGTGCAGGAGTCTCACGCCGGAACCTCGGAGTTCGCCGGGGGAAAGTCCGGAGTACATCACCGGAGTCAACGGAGCCTCGGTGTTTGGGTTCAGGGCTAAGTCCCTGTCGCCGTCTAAGAGGTGCGGCGGCGGCGCGGCCAGCGGTGGACAGCGGTCCCTCGGCTCCACCGATGATGAGCTCGATGAGCCCGATGCCAGTGAGTTTGGGTTTTTGCTCCGTTACGATTTTCTGCTTCGCTTGCTTGGGTTGGCTACCGCTTTGCGCCTGCTGCATCGACTGGCACAGTGTTGCTTTTATTTATTTGATTTTTGTACTCTCGCGTTGTTCTGCGCTTGCAGGTTTCTGTGCCCAGAGTTCTTAGTATCAGGTTATTTTCAATTGTGTCGATACTCCCTGTCCCTTCTTCCTTCCTTCAATAATATGGTCCTCAAAATAGGTAGACGAATCACAAGGAACGAATTAAACAACTTATCGCCGAACGCTCATTCTCCGCCCAAATGTAGCGCGATAGGTTCTAACCAGATGCAAAAGTTTCTACACCAACGCTTACCTTATTCAAAAGGTGTAAGCGATTTTTTGAAATTTTCAATGGGAAAATGCCGACCGATGGACCTCTATGGCGCAGTTACCGAAATGATCAAAAATAGGCCCCATTTTCCTATTGGAAATTTTTTGAAAATCACCCTTAACTTTTGAATAAGATAAAAGCAGTTTATTTTTCCGTTAAAAAAAAAAGTGACTTGTAACTATATAGGGGGGACACAATGTTCTTTGTTTGCGAAAAAAACATTTCTTCCAGAAAGCGCGTTTTCGTGGTACCAGACGCTCGCGCCGTTCCTCAAGACGCTGCACCAATCAAGAATAACTAGTGTCTCTAAAATACGTGCCTTGCACTGAGCGCAAACCTTCTGCAGCGTGCATTTTGCGCCACCGCATTTGATTTCTCAGCAAGAACAAGTCGCAAAGACCACCAGCATAAAGAGCGATGACGTCACGTGCAAACCATGTTAAAAAATTCAGTTGTCTGGTGAAGTGCAATGTTCGCAACACTGGCAAAAGTCGATGTCAAAATTGTAAAGTCGCGCATTATATATAGCAGTCTCGCGGCAATATACGGCAGCCTCATAAAATGTTAAAATACATAACTGATAACTCACAGAGCTGTAATATGAGGACCCAAGCCAAGTGTACGTGAAACCGAATGTAGCATATTTGCCTCCCGAGGCGGTATTCCACGAAGTTTCGAGTTTATGCAAGCTGATGCCCCGATTGGGATTTATGTTAGGATTAGACTATTCCTCTGTCGTTCGCGCTATTTATGTGTAATTGGGAATATCATTGCATCTCTATGTATTTCTCTTTGCAGTAAGGCATCGTGTATCGGAGTCTCTTGAAGAATACCATTTGTTACCTTTTCTTTTTGCGCCTTTCGTGTATTTGCCTTCAGATATATTATGGGAGCACAAAGTCTGTCTTAGCATAACCACCGACTCGGTGTGTCATTCTGCCAAAAAGCGTACAAAAAAGCACATTTCCGCGGATTGGCTCTCCAGCTCGCGCATTTTCGAGTGGCGTTCTGCCGTGTCCGTCTACAGCGGTTATGTGAACTTCACACAGTCAAATTTATCGGTGATAATTAAAATATATTTAATTACCGACGGAAGACTGGACAACATAAATAAAGGGCAGATCACCGTAAAGATAAACATTTTAAGTAAATGCACCCTCAAAGTATCTGAAATATGCTCCGCAAATATTTTTCTTACGTTTATATCCTGGATAGAAGTGTTGATGCGGGAGAGCCTTAAACAAATTTCTGATCTTGGAGCTAATTTGATTAACAATGTGTTCGTGACTCATATACGACCTCTCAATATTATTGCCTTTTTTACGTGATGAACAGCAATTTTATGAATCTGTGAGCTGGAGAAAAAAAAACAATACACAGGGGTGCGTGGCGGAACTTTGACGATTACGCACGCAGACCGTCAGAAAGTGGCAAATTAAGTAGCTGCCACGTTGAAAAGAGCATGAAATACGACTTTTGTTCTATTTAACAAAAAATCATCAATGAGCAAAGGTGATATACTTATTTACAAATTGAATTGACCAGCATCTTGTCACGAACAAACCTCAACAGCCAGGATATGCCAGCTGAAGCCAGATTCAACCTGAGTATGAAGCTGCGTATAGATTAGAGCGTTTTGATCAGTCATTTCTGGATGATTCTTCGCCTGCATTACGGTGCTAAGTGTAGAAAATGTTGGTTATGAAAACAGCGTTGTGATTGCCGCTCAGTATTTCTATAAAAGGTAGACTGAAAAGGGATTGTCGTAAAACTTTCGTGACATTGAAAATATTATTTTGTTTTAGCTCAGTTGCGTCGTCATCATATATATTGTGAAACACATTTCGTAAACTTGATTTCAGGACATATACGGTGAGGGGGTGCCCCTTCGAGGATTTGATGCACTGTGATTAATTCCCAAGTTCGAGAGCACAACTTTAATTCAACTTTTAGTACTGCGACGCAAAGCTGTACCAACCACGGGTATTTTAGGCGACCTACACACTTCGTGACAACCTTTGGTTCAAACTAAACAAATGAATGTTGAATCGTATAGGCACGACATTTTGTATATTAATCTAGATTTTCTTTTATCGTTTCGTCCAAATTAAATATCGCAATTTCTTATTTTCGTACCTGGAAATAAAAGCGGATTGCACGAACGATCAAAAGCTATACAGTACAGTTACTCGTTTCACGCGGAAATAGTACCTATAGCTAAAACAACCCGGAAAATGTATTTTAAGTTTAGCGGTTCAAATCGGTTCGAACCGGTTTGAACCGTTATGTTTGCTCCTCGGAACTGAACCGGAACTGAACTGAAAGCCGTGTGAACACGAACCCGAACCGAACCGATAAAAATTTCGGTTCGACACCCTGGACTTCTCGAATGTAAAATTCGAAATTAGAAAAGCTAGTAATGCCAAATGCAAGAAAAGGGGAACTTATAGTTGACAAGGAAAGAGGCCAATTCGAACGTTTCTCACCAAAAATAGAAGTCGACATCCTGATTTTTTTTTTCTATTCAGTTAATACTATATACTTGAACGTTAAATCCGTTCAACTAAAATGTGACAAGTGGAAAAGATCCGCGCGCCTGTTCGAAGCATAATAAAGTCGCCTCGAAACGAACCTAAAAGCTCGTTTATACTCCAACGTCGAGCGCAGCTGACGCAGCCAACACCACCTGTAATAATCGAACTATTGCAAGATCACGTCATCGCAGTGAGATCGCGTTCGACACAGATTAGACACGTGTTCTGTGTCGGCGTTTGGCTGGGCTTCGTCCTGCAGTCATTGAGTCGAAGGGCGTTGGGTGTCAGCTTCGGGCAAAGCGTCGGCGTTTGTTCGAGCTCTCGGTGACAGAACAGGCGGTGTTCTCCACGGCACGGTTCATTTTAAAAGAGGAAAAACGCGCGTGCGGCAGACTGTCTTGCGAACTTCCCTTCGCTGTATGTGCGTTCGATAACCCCAAGAACGCTCGGTTAACTTTAACCTCCGGGGCTCTAATTCATTCTTCCACGTCGCAAGTAAAAGAACAAAAAAAAAAAAAAACATGGCAAGCAGTCGACGTGCTAGGTAAGCTCAAACAAATCATAGTCAAGACTGATCGAAACCATGTCTCGAAGGAACTCGAAGCTCACGCGATGTCTCTTAGCGAGATGTCAGGTGCAACCTTGATGCTCCTTGTAGTTCTCTTTCTTTGTTTTTTTTTTTTTTCGTTCAGTTTTACGTAGTATGTATAATTGCGCAAGGAATATTTTTTTTTTTTTTTACGTTTTTTTATTTGAGTAACCGAGCCACGCAGCTGTCAGATAAAAGTTTACGAACCATGTCGACATTTCGTAAACGGTAAAGGTATGTCACTGTTGCGCTATGTTCTTTTTTTTAATTTTATACTTTGATTCGTACGATAACATCTCTACTACGTACATCCGCGTCAGCAATCTCAGACGTCGTTGAGCAAACTCGCCTTTGTTTCGACTTTTCTAAGTTTCGTAAGAGTAAATGTGTTTTTTCTTAAATTTATATTCTGGATTTTTTTTAGGCTGACAGCGAGTTGTCCCTTATTTGCGCAGAATATCTCCACTACTGTTGCAAGTATACGCAGGATTGATTTCAATCGTTTAGTACACACGTTTTCAATCTATTTCTAATCGTGTTCCTAGAATTACGCTAAATATTGTTTCGGGAATTTTTCTTTCCTCCGAAACGATAGCTTAGTAGAATGCTGTACCACTGCTAGAAAATACTGTATCGGCAAATACCTTTTTTTTTTTCGTTTGTAGCATGTTTTGATGTGTACGTGATGTGCTCTTTGGATTTTTGTGTGTCAGACATATATGTACCAAGGACCGTTTTGTTTTTCTGTCGTCTAATATAACACGACTGTTTCAAATAGTTATATGTGACGTTTCCCCAGGTATTCTAAGGTCACTCCTGCGTGTTCGATGCACCCAGACAAAAACGTTTACAGTGCCTTTTCTTTTTTACCTGAAAAATAAACTCCGCATTGCCGTACGCTCGGAATCCGACCAAATGTACGCCAACATTCCGAACCATATTTCAAAACAAACCGTTTTCTTATTCAAAATTTATAGGTCCCTAAACTTTCAATGGGAAAAACGGTGCCCCGTTCCCCGTACTTGGCGCCGTTTGTATCCCATGTGTTTGTTCGTCGGCAACCATTTTCCCGTCAAAAATTTCAGAAAATCGCGTTGCGTTTTTAGTTAATCGATCACGGTAAGTTCTGAAATTTTAGCGTCTAATCCGGAACGCTAGCGCTACATATGAGAGACTCGGCGTTCGGCCATGCAGTTTAGTTTTAATGTGGGAAAAAGGCTGTATTTTTTTATTTTTAGGGAACTCCCTGTAGATGTATATAGACTATACCAACTCGCCCAACTGTCTACATTATTACTCTGTAGACCCCTTTCGAAAGACAGGTGCCGATTATTCGAAGGTCTAAACCACTGCACAATGGCGGAACATCTGGCATGGTTGAACGTGCAAGTTATTTTATAAGATGCGTCGGAGCGCGGCCAACGCTAGAAGCCGACGAGCCAATCAAACAGCATCTAAAGTGCAGCGTCACTGCGCTCATCACCTTTTTTTGTAAGTGTTCTAATTCAAGGAAACGCATAAGGGGTGCCGTGACGTTGAGGCTTTAGTCCGCCATTCTACAGGAATTACTCAGCTGCCAACAGAGGGGGGCAGTATTTCGAAAGGGAAAGTCCCTTGATACTTCTTTTTACAAGTAACGACAACCAATTCAAATGACAAAGCACATTTCGCTAGAACAAAATGGCGTCATTCAGTTCAGACTTGCACCGTCACGCAGTCGGCGCTTCAAAGAATGTCGCTACTTGTAGGAAGCTCTTACCTAGGGACTTTAGCCTACTGGGGCCCTAATCTGGACACTTGGCGAGAAAGACGGCTATGATTGGCCGGCGCCAAGGTCAAGTGCGGCGTCGGCCAATCACAGCCGCCAGATTTCTCGCCGACGTTTTCGCCAAGTGTCCAGATTAGGGCCCCTGATCTCCACCATGGGGGGCTGGATGGCGCATTGAGCAGACAGGTACATGAAGCCACCGGAAGTAAGCGCCTTGTCCCGGAAGTGAGCGCCTTGTCAGGCTTTTCAACTCTTCCGAGCGCTGGATCGAACAGCGCTCAGGCTGCTGGATTTTTTCTTGTCATCCCAAGAGAGCCTGCTTGTTGCGGACTAACAGCGCATGCGGACCCGAGAAGTCTCCAGGGAAGCCATTCGATGTGAACATTTTGAGATTCTAGTTGATCGAGTGTGCGTATGTCTCACGTTCAAATGCCTCATTCTCGGGATTTCATTCAGAACGGGAGTATTAAAACCGAATCGAAGACCCAAAAAAAGCATGGACCGAAATATCGACCGAATGCACTAGGAAGCCCAGCACACGCCCGACTTCCGGGACAAGCATCCAACTTCCGGTGGCTTCACTTGCGCCAGGCTCGGACAGCAGCTATACGCCATCACTGCCTAAGCCAATTAGTGTTCGCCCTTTTTGCTGACTCATATAGTAGTCCCCGCTGAGAGCATCGTAAAAATAATCGAGTAAAACGAACGAATAAATAAATAGTGCACGAGATATGATTGGGGATAATCAAACTAGGCTATTACGACGGTCAATATTGCCGATTGAAAGGTCATGTGAAACACGATGTGGAGAACATAGAGGGCGACCATGTTTTCAGTTTTGTTTTCATACAGAACTATCGCTATATGGGCAGAAATTGACGGGAGCAGATGAACGCGCACGGGGACGTTGGAACACCGAACGCTCGTCGGAATGATTATAGTGGGTAGTCGCGAAGCTATAGCTGCCTTTGTCTCTACACGCTGTTTGAACGCCTTCGAACGCCGAACGGTGACGTCCGACGCTCGGCGTTTGCCCTACGAGGTCATCATAACGCGATCCAAGTGAATCATACGCCCGTAACGGTTTCTTTAAGCTGACTGTTTTTTTTTTTCTGTTTTTTTTTCCACGTTTCTACTATCTGAATACTCCCGAGGTTCGTTTTGTGTGGACTATTACGGAAGTTGGAACGCTCCGATACCCCGATGGCACGTGATCTTTACAGTCGCCGCCATAAATAAGCCGCCCACCGCGACGCTAATGAAAGGAGGAAAATCATAGAAGGGAGGGAAAGTTTAAAAGAAGCGAGCAAAAGTAAAGAAAAAAAAAACAATTTACGAGGAACGCGATAAAAAGAAAAAACAAAAACGTCCTCCTCACTCATTAATTTTCTCCTCACCCAATTAAGCCATTTATTCTGGATTATCGCTTTCAGCTTTGCCAATGTTTACATGTTCCCGTTCTTTGCTTTCTTTTATTTTTTCTCTCTCTCTTTTTTTTTTCTACGATGAAGTTACTGGTTGCGGTTTCATTAATTGACGCGTTTTCTGTTCTTTTTCTTTTATAACACTTCGGTTTTTCTTCTTCGTTTGCAGACTGAAAGAAAAAAAAAATATTAAGAGGGGCTATTCCCCAGCAACATATATACTGTTTACGAAACTCCCGCGAACTGACGGATGTGTTGTGATCGCGCTGGAATGGTCGCGCCAAAGTTTCAGATTCCGGGGGCATTTTCTTTTGCGACGTCCTCCGGACGTCCTTCGCATTTTTTTTTTTTTTAGCAACTCTTTTTCGCAACGTTGTTACGTCCAACATTCTTCGAGTTGAGTTCTAGATACGTGCTTGAGTGCGCGATTGTGTGTATGCGCGTCTGGGTGTTGTGAGCAAGCGAGCGCGGGTGGTTGCGTTGGGATCTGCCCGCTGTATTTGCCAGACCATTGACGTCGTATTTAGAATCTAACGCTGCGTTAATTAACGGTAGATCAATTCGCAGTATCTCTCCTTTAAAGACGAGAAAGAAATGGCGCAGTGTTTTTGTTGGGAAATACGACATTTTTCACCGATAATGCTTAGATGTTTTATGCATTTCTTTTCATCTCCTGACCGAAAGTAAGGTCAAACGTACCTCGCCTTTTCTTTTTTTTTTTTTAATCGGTGGAGAGAAAAAGAAAATAATATGTTATGGTCAGAGCGCTCGGAATTATTTCGAATAACATATTTTGTGCTTCGGTATGTGGTAAACAGATTAGAGACTGCCCTTGTGCTAGCTTATGAAGTGTCGCTAGCCAGATACCGTTAGCCTTCGAATATCGCATACCTTACCTTGTTTTTCGCCCTCTAATTTAGTCGTGTTTTCTTTTCTTTTTCTAGCATTACTCGTGTACGTACTTTAGGTTTTTTTTAATAGACTCGAAGTTAGCGTTTTCTCGAAACAATATGCCCGTAAGTTTACTTTCCCGCAGAGCACTGCATGAATCAACCACTTTTCGGAGCGCACGTTCGTGTGTTTTTTTGTTGTTTTTTTTTTTTTGCAGGAGTTGCGGTGACGTCAGAAGGTTGAGCTCTGATTGGCTGTTATTGAAGGATAGAGGGTAGACCTCAAGGCAAGTTGCTTTCAGATCTACCCATTATCCTTCAGTCAGAGCCAATCAGAGCTCGGCGTTCTGGCCACCACAACCCCCTAAAAAAGAAGCAGACGAACGTGCGCTCTGCACACGATCTATCAAAAGAACCCGACCAATGACGGTCAGAAGTTCGAGAACACGTTTAGAGCTAATAATGAGGCCTTCTGTACGCTATACTGAGCATGCCGCACGTGAAACGTCTGCGTACGGGCAGCGTACGCAGACCGGGCGAACATCCGACAAACCCCGTTCGCAGACACGACAGAGCTCGAACGCATTGAGCCGATGTCTCACCCGGCTGACACGTACAAAATGGAGCCTGCAGTCAATGTCTGTAGCGTGCTCCTTCCTCGTACGACCATAGCCTCCTCTGTACTCACAAAGCGTGGCAGTTGGACGACGGAGCCATAGAGTGCCCGGTCGCAGATTTTGGAGCGCGAGGATCTGGTAGCAGAGAGCATCAAAGAGCCATTTCTCGGGGAACCTGGACGTCAGCGCACAGCTTTTGCGGCGGCGAGGACCCGAAACACACTTGTTCGCTCGGGAGAAGTGTGTTTCGGCGTCTCGCCGCAGCGGGGCGCCAGTCACGTGGTTCTCCTCTCATCCGTTGTCTGCCGCTCCACCTTTTCCATTTCGGCCGCCGCTTCTCGTGGCGATCTGCCAGGCTTTGTCAGTATATAGGAGGCTATGGTATGACGTTTCCGCTTTACATAATTCGTACAAAAAACATGTATGCAGGCATGTTCGATGTACGCATATGTGTTTGAAACATACATACTTCGGACGTGTGCGCGAGGCACGTGGTCGCCGGTAAATGTGTCGTTATGTCTGTAGCGAACGCCGTGTTTTTTGTGTGACGTATGTGCATGTGAGGCCGCGGCTTTAAGCTATAGCAAACTTGTGGCAAAAGAAATAGTAAACACACACAAAAAAACCTGCAGTTTCTGTGTTTGTGTTTGTCACTGCGGTTTATCACAACCCCAGACACGCGTGCGTCCCTGTTTTTACGGGTGTTTCTCCGTAGAAATATGTTTTGCGGCAATTTCTACGAAAAATGTTTCGGCTAAAGCTCGAAAAATAAAATAGACACACAAAGGCTAACTGACACAATGGGATGTTTCTCAACACCGTCTACAACTTTTCTGTTGGAGTTTTTACGCACAGATTAATATCTAAAAGATTAGCACTAAATTCGTCTTCATTAACGAGTCTGGAACTTCGCAAAAAAAAAAAAAAACTTATTTTCACAATGGGATTATAAACAATAATGTGTTAGTTCAACACGCCCAACTGCCACCAGTTATTTTTTTAACTCTTGACACAATTATGTTAGGTGAAACACCCCATATATATATATATATATATATGTGTGTGTGTGTGTGTGTGTGTGTGTGTGTGTGTGTGTGTGTGTGTGTGTGTGTGTGTGTGTGTGTGTGTGTGTGTGTGTGTGTGTGTGTGTGTGTGTGTGTGTGTGTGTGTGTGTGTGTGTGTGTGTGTGTGTGTGTGTGTGTGTGTGTGTGTGTGTCAAAAACAGCTGCTTAGAAGACAAGTGATTTCCGACCAGAAACATTCGACGAAGTCGTCTTTGATACGATGTACCCAATTTGTTTCTGATGCAATGTACGAAATCCTTGCGCCCCATTCACTAATCGCCTAAGTTTTACATTTTTTTTTTTTACGTCTAACCGACAGTAAACCCGAAAATCTCTCAGATCCTGGCTTGTTCAAAACTCGACTTTTTCCTGAATTTCATCCCAAAGGGAGAAAACAAACAGAAAATCAAAGTTCTAGCTTTAAATTGCTTTTTTTTTTTTTAAACAACAACATAAAATTTAGAAAACGAGTGGCCTGATATGTATGGGAACCCAGCATTGTTATCAACAGGATCAGTACTGCTGATTTCAGTCGGGGCAAAAGAAATGGTATCGTGCAAATTGCGCAGAGCGAAACACATTACGTGCAGTTTCTTGGAAAACATGCATTAATGCATGAAGCGGCGTATCCACTTTCTTTTATTTTTTCGTGTTCTAGTTCCGAAAGGCTATACCTGGCACGACGAGAGCGGAAGTAGAATATTCTGTGCCACCCGCTGAGTTTCAATCCCATCTGCGTAAATAACAGTGCGGTACACACTCTTGTTCTAGCTGTCTTCGGCTCGGTCACCCTTAGACTCCATAAACTCCGCTACACCTTGGACCCAGAATCTTCGTTTGAAAACTCGGGGAAACGAAACACGAAACAGAGCTCATTGAGTAGAGATTTGTATGCGTTCGACGTGCGTGCATGGAGCCCAAAAAGTCGGAATACACCCTCCTTACTTACCTTACTCCTCTCCGCATAAGGACGGCGCCTTGCAGCGGGCGCACCAACTAACGTCCCGAGGAACCGGCTGGGAGAGCAGCCGACGCAAGTTCTCCGGAAGAGCAAAACGTGTGTTCAAATGCTCAAAATGTTTTTTTTTTTGTTTTTTTTTTCCGGTTTGTTTATCTAGAGGACAACAAGGATCGAGACGAACTAAGACAACAGAATAAACGACAGTTCCGAGTGATCCTTGTGCTGTCTTGAGTCGCAATACCACTGCTAAAAACATCGTACACACTCTACAAAAAAAAAGCCCGTCCTTGAAAGGTTATTTGACGCTCCCAAAAAACTCTTTCAACTCGTGAAGGACGGTTTTGCCTAAAGCACTATACCGCCTCCTGGCGCACTATAAGAAAGGGAATTGGGCGACGAAGAACTCTTTTTGCATAAAAAACGGAGTTTATAAAAAAAATACCCCCAATAGGTCTTTCACAAAGAAAAAGCGTTCCAGCCTTGGTGCTTAAAATAACTTTTTTTAGAGTGCAAAATATAGACAGCCAAAGAACCCCCAAAAATTATTTTACGACCAGATTTTTTTTTTTGTTTTTTTAGAGTGCAAAAGACATTTGAAGACACGGTCTCTGAGGCTGATCACATTGCTGGTCACATTGTCACATTGGTCAGACAAAAACCGTCTGCCGACGTTTTCGGAGGATACGCATGTATAGAAGCCAACATGCTTCCAACATACCTGAACATGTCCGCAGAAAATGTTGTCATCATGTCTAGATTGCACACCGCGTCTTCTTTTGTATGATGTACGGGCAGCTTGACTCCGGCTTTGTACTTCGAACTTGGTCCTTTTTTTTGTTTTTAACGCCTTTTTTTTTTCTTAATGCGGCTAAACTATTGTCCTCCGATATTGCACCCAGTGTTCGACAAAATACTTGATAAAGGTATTTAAATTAAGTTACCAAATACCAGCTTCATAAAGTATTTAAAATACTACTCAAGTTACTTTCACTGTAAAGTATCTTGAGTAGAGCACAAATACTTAGAAAAGGAATTCAATTACTTTAGAATATACTTCCGCATTGCGTTATTTGTATCGACGTCAGTGACAAATACAGTTGCGCAAATCTAGTTTATCAGGATGGTTTAGTAGCACGCAACAGCTACAAAATTGAAAAAAAAAAATCATAGGGTTATTTTAGGCAGTCCAACTATAAGGAACAGGATATCACTGATACATATTACAAAACATTTCTGGCACAAAGAAAAAGGTCATTTCAGTTATAATGACATCGTTGAATATTACGTCCTGTGGCGCAGCTTAGACGCATCGTTTAACTACAATCCATATTCCGTGTTGGGGAGTTGACTTTAATCGAACTTGGGATACGGAAATGAGTGAATGGATAACAAAGAGAGCCTACATAATAGCCACAGCACTGGTCGCACCTTCTTCAAGTAGTTTGCGTTCAGAAAGGGACTCAAAATTGGGGGACGCTTCGGTGGCATTTTGAGAGGTCGTCCAGCTTGTAGTTCGTTTCCTGTCCTGTGCTCTGCTTATCAATGTTCGCTTACAGACAGTATTCGCGAGAGCAATAAATGCTGGAGTGACGACAAGAAGGAAAGCAAAAAAAAAATCTTCGACGTTTTGCCGTAGCGAAGTCAAATATACAAGCAAAACAAAAAATGGTATTTTTGTGTCCACTTCTCATTTTCTTCTATTTGTTATTTTCTTGACATTGAAATCTGCATTGCTGTTGTGGGTTGTTTCCTTTCTGCGTTGCGCCTCAGTGTGGCAATCTTTACTTCCGTAAAAGTACCCTTTTTGTTTGAGGATTTTTTGGGAAAAACTCTGGGAAACAAAAGGCGCCTTTCGGAAGCCGAGGGGAAAACTTTCATTGTACGAACTTCGGGGTTAATTATGAGTAGGGTGTGTACTTTCCGGTGTTTATTTGTGGGAAAAATCGGCGGATGTTTTTCGGTGTTTATTTATTTTCGAAACACCGGCGTATTTCGGTGGAACATCTCACGACGAGGCTAAAATCGGTGATTATCGGTGGGAAAAAAAAATGCGATTGATCACAGACAGAGAGTTTCAATTTTATTCCCATATTTCATACACTTATTCTCGAGGAAGCATCTATTTCTCACGCTTGGTTATTATAGTAGATGCAAGCATACTTCGAGAGGCTTGCATTCGTCATGGCAGCACGTTCCTCGCGGTTCACAACCCGCAATTTTGAAAGCGCACGCTCCACATTTGCGCTGGACACAGGAAATCCCAAAATGTCCAGCGAGGCTTAGGATAGTAGTGGCCAGTCAAGTAAATGAAGTTTCCTAATTAACACTGCATCAACGGTGCTAGTCACAGCCTACTGGCGGTACAAATAAACTCTGATTCTAGATCACTCAGCTTGCGCTCGTCTCGGAGGACCAGCCGATAGATACTTTCATAAGGCACAAATCCCTCTGGCAGCTCCACTTTTATGCACGGATTGACAATTTGCACGCGGAACCAGAACGCCGATTCATCCATGAAAACTAAGTCATCAGAGAAGTTTCGGAAAACAGTCCTAAACCACTTGCTTTGAATCATCTGATAGTAGGCAGAGAAGGAATCAACAAGTTTTAACGTCTCACGTTGAGGAAACCCGCAGACGCGGGACGGACGCGCCTTCTCAAACATGTCTGAAAATTTTTTTTACAGAACGGTCCTTTTTTATACAGCGAAAAACCCCCACGCCAACAAAACCCTTTTTCCGTTTCCCCTAAAGCCCATGTAAACTAAACAGATAACAATGAACGCATCTCAGTTCTCAAAGGTCAGTAGCCCTGTACGACACGGATGTTGGCAGTGTCTTCCAGGAACCAGAGCAACCTCTGAATACATGGCTTGCACCGACATCACTTGGCCGGACACAATGGGGAAAGGGCACGTGAGAGCGTACCCTCCACTGCGTTATTTTTTCCACAAAAGGGGGCCATGGGAGACACAATGGAGGAAAGGCGTGTAGAGCATAGCTTCCACTGCGTTAACTAGACGCTTTTGACCCCCAGAAAGGAGAGCGCACTGACGCCACGTGCAAGCCATGTATAGACACTGTAAGAATGCAGTATCCACGAGATAACACGTTTGACGAACCTCTACGGGGAAAGGGTTTCGCTAGGTCGGTTTTTTTCGACCGGTGTTTTTCGGTTTTAACCAGGGCGAAAATATCCAACCACCGGTGTTTTTCGGTTTTAACCGATTTTGTGTTTTCGTCACCGACGGATGTTTATCGGCGTTTTTCGGTTAAAACCGGAAAATACTCACCCTAATTATGAGTCACAATCGGCACAAAAGCGATTTTTTTGACGAGCTCAGTGTAAGTCACCGTAACTTATCAAAGCTAGCAACAGGATTTGGTTGCTCGAAAGAATGTTCACGTTTGCTTGTGCCACGCCCACGCCACTTCACACCGAAAAACTCGGAAAATGGCGGAATGTCAAAAATGTATTTGAGATAATGCGTACAAGATACTTAGAAATGTAATTAAAATAGAGTATCAACTACTCTCGATCAAAAGTATTTGCAAGATACCAAGATACTTCATAAAGCAGATGAAATACAGTAGCTTCAGTAGAGTATTTGAGATAGACACAAGTCTGATTTCACCTTTCCCTGCAATTTTTCCTAAACATCTGCGCGCCTGCGTCGATTGGGGGAAAGAGGGGGGGGGGGGGGCAGCTAGCGCATGCGCACAGTTGAACATTTCAGAGCCTACATTAAAAAAAAAATGAAACAAATGGCACAGATGCAAACTCTCTCAACGCTTTTGCTCCACAATCTCTCTTTACGTTGTTCTTGTTTTGGTTTTTTGTCTGTTCAAGGGATGGCCCCATTATCGGTCTAATCCATATCATCACCTTCGGGCCCTTTGTGTCATCTCATTTCCTGTGGTGGCAAATATTTACAAATTGCTGCACTATATACCGCTACCGCTAACGGGCAAAATGGATATTTTTCCACCCTTATTAAAATGTAAAAAATAAAACAAATATGGCGCGATATGATTCCAAACTAACGCAATAATTATGCCGCGGGGAAAAACTGTTTTAAACCTCCATACCGCTGAGAGCTAACTTTATTTTTATTTTTCAAACGGTGTTATTATTGATATTGATCATGAGGATGATGATATGCGGTCTCCCTATTGGCTACAAGAATAAATGACGGGAAAACGGCAGGGTTTTTTTTTCACCCGTCATTTGCAGCGATAGGCTTTCCCAAGCGCTTTGCGGGATACTAGGTGTTGCAGGGTCTCTTAGAACGTGCGAGTGTTGGTTGGAGAACGAGACGGCACACGCCACTGAAAGTGCAGAGAAAAAAGATCAAGTATGCACATACTTGATTCCTGCAGCTTTCAGGGTATACAGTTTTTGCGAGCCTCGGAAGAAAACTCCCGATAATTTGGGGTAATAAAATTATACATATCCGGTGTGACCGCCGGCGGAATGTGTCATCGTCTCGAGGGGAAATTTCGACCATGCAGTTCGGGAAAGTTCGCGGAGAGTTCTTAGAAAAAGTTGCCCAACTTTCGAAAAGTCAAGCCAGTTCCATTTTCCTAATGACGCTCTCACCGAGAGAGTCTCTCAAATTACTCGTCGCATTTCGACGTCATCCCAGAAAACGTCGTCTCCCCACGCATGAGGCAAACCACCGTAATATATCTAGCGTGTTTTTCGGACTGTAGTCTGCAACGGAAATATTAACGTACAGAGCCCACCTTGACAAATGCCTACTGTGTTATCTCACAAAGAAGCTTGCAAATCGGAAATAAATAGACATTAATATACTCTGTTATTTGTAAAAATCCTTCACGTCTTATCACAGTGAACGTTGTAGATAGTCCGGGACCGTACACACCTTTCCAGCGCTTATCTCTTAGGTGAAAAAACAGCGCGAAACACAAGGACACAAAGAAGAGAAATGCAAACGTTCTTATTTTGTGTTTCTCTTCTCTGTGTCCTTGGGTTTCGCGCTGTTTTTCGCCATGAACGCTTACCAACTAGCCCAACTGCCCATTCTTGTGTCTCTTATAGGATTCCGTGTTTTCGATGAATGCCTATAAATTCCGATAATTAACCCTCCGAACTGGTTTTATTAAAATCAGGAAAAATCCAAAAAGTAAAAAAAAAAAAATTGCGACAAATTGGAGTTGTCCTTGAATTAAAAAAATCCGAAGATTCCCAAGAAAAAAAGAAAAAAGAAAATGTTATCTATAGGAGCTTTATTTTGTGTTCACCTGGAACACAACCCCCCACCGAACTGTATGCGAGGCTGTTTTCTTCGGAACTACACACACACACCTTCTTTCTTTTTCTTCTCGTATCGGTATGGGGACGCTGTAGGGTGTTCGACATTCAGGCGCGAGACAATTCGTATAAATCAACATATGAACGGAGTGCATTAAAACTTTTCAAAAGGGTGTCTTCAGGTGGTTCATTTATCATACTCAAATATTATTAATGTAGGTATCAGGGGAAAAAAAAAAAAACACGTTCATTTCAAAATTTTCTATGCCGAGAGAGGAAAACGGCAAACAATCTTCTGGCTGACGCTACCATTCACAGATGGCGCTACGCACGTTGGGATCTGCTGGATCTTTACGGTATTCATCTCAAAGAGGCTCTCACGTTTTTTGCTTTATGTTGTTCTATCTGTGAGTATAGTAGCGTCAACCAAAAGGATTTTTGAGGTGTTTTTTTTTCTCCCTGTCCACAGAAAGAAAGAGTTTTTTTTTTTTTTTTTGGCTTAATTGTTTTTCCTTAGTGCGATAAATGCACCACCTAAAGACGTCTTTGTGAACATTTTCGATGCAATCCGCTCGTTAATTTATTTATGACTTTTTTTTTTTTTGCCCGAATCGCGCTCGAGAACGCTTTGCAAGTATTTAGGTCACGCGTATGTATATGTTTCCCGATTTATTTGTTTTTGTCAGACTCTGAAATTTAAGGCGAAAAACACCGATTCGCTGGGAAACATTAAACAACAGAAATGAAGACACCCCCGAATCCGAAAAGAAAATAAACTCCGAAAACACTAGACGCCTAGAAATTGCCGAGTCACTGGGCCGAGTACGCATGCGCGGCGTCTGATATTTCGTGGAAGAGATTTAATGCGCATGCTCAGAGCGCGTTCCACAGCCCAGTAGACAAAAGATGGCAGGTCACAGAAGGCGGTTATTGGAAAGAAGATCTCTACCCTTGGGAATAGGCATCACGCGCACTAAAAGTATATTAATTTTGTACTTTTATTCGACACTCTTAACGAGGCATATCTAAACAATATATATATACATATTTTTTTTAGTTTACTAGTGGTATGTTACACGTACACTTTTAGTCTGTTCACCTGAGTTGTCTGACTGGGTCGACGCGCGAACCGCACCTACGTCCGAACTACACTAATGGTATATATATTAAAAGTATCTTCAAATAATAAAAGTATACTGAAAATATACTTAAAGTTTACTTTTTTCTGTTTTATCGGAAACAAAATTTGCGTTTCAAATGTAATATTTGGGGGGGGGGGGGGGGGTATTTTTGGCCTCCGTTCAGTTTTGCGGAAAAGTGGTTACCCGGGACGTGACTCCGGAGTGACCGACGACAAACATTTTGTTCGCGAACAGGTCATGTAACTGCAGGCTGTTATGATACCACTAACAGCTCCAGAAGCGCAGGGTTTATTACGCTAAAACTTGAGATATGTGTCCGAAATTACATCGCCAAAAAAAAAAGAACCTCCTAACAGTCGATAAAAAAAAAAAAAAGAAACCCGCTCGTGAGCCATAATTTATCTGGTGCATAATAGGATGTCTTGGATGTCTGCGGTGTTAAACCGGCTACCGCGCATTAAGAGCGGCCTTGGTTCCACGGCACGTATTCCATTACACCATTACAACCCCAGTATCTGGACGACGGAACTTGTAGATCGCACCCACGGCGTCCCCGTGTTCCTTTTGGCTCGGTCCGGCGATAACGCGGCGCCACTGATACCGGAAGGTCACCTCGTTTTCTCTCCGTTTACCCCAAGTACAAAAAAAAGGAGCATGAAAATTTCGAATTCAAAGTTTCTTCCTTTTTTTTCGCTCAAGGTCGACTTGGGTACAGTCGAATTCGCTTGGAAGAATGTTTCTACGAAATCCAGCTTCGCTTAATTATTAATAAATGCAGAGGCCATCGCAGGGTTAAAACGTTTGGTGAAACATTTGCTGTGCCGTCCATCTTCAGCGTAAACGTAAAGATTAAAAAAAAATACGTACACTTCAATTTTAAGGTAAAGCGAAGTTTTAGGTATTTTTGTATGATTCTGATACAGGCATTTGAGGTCATGATGTTCTACTTCATTTTATTTTATGATCGACACTATTAACAAGAATCTCTTTTAGCGATCAGGGCTCGAAGTCTTCTTGCCTCAGGATTGCCAGCAATCTAGGCATGGTGGGTTTGCGTCGACCATTTTTATTTAATTTAATACGGTTTATTCCATCCGCACTAGGATAGTGGACTCCGTACGCAACCTGAATCAAACACGACCAAAAAAAAAAAAAACTTTTATAAGAAGTGATTATATATATATATATATATATATATATATATATATATATATATACTCGATATCAAACATTTCTCGAGTTTTGCGAAGGTTTGAACACAAGCTTTCTTACTCGCGGATTTTTTTTTTTCCTCAGTTGCTTCCGTGTGGTGTTTTAAAAACCAACTTCTCCGATTTAAATCTACCCTCTCGATGTTATATGATCTATGCCAGAGGTCTCAAACACATTCAAGTGGGGGGGGGCCAGATCGCTCACCCCCACAAGGACAAAGGCCAAAAGAAGCCCCCCCGCTCTCCGTTGGCGATCGTCCTTTCGGGGCAATATTTTACTAATTTGGGATAAAAAAATATAAACAAACAAAACAGCAGTGTTGTTTCACGCTGCAAACGTCGACTGTCCCAGTAACACCCCCGATATTTTCTAGAGAGGGAACTTTTTTTAAGCTCTACGTTTTGCTATCTTTAGCTTTCGTATGCAAATATGACTACTTTGGGCCCACGCCTGATGTTATAAAATATTGAAAACACGAATTTACTGGCAGTTTTCAACAGATCGAGAACAAGCACACCGTCCTTGACCCGTCGCACAAATAAGAGAAATATCTTCATATGGCAGTTTTTTCTTTCCTGAGGATTATTATAGCTGCATTCTAAGAAAATACTTCCATTTTAAATGTATTCCTGCGCTCCGGTTGATTTACTTGAGAAAGGGCCGAGAAGCAAATATTTAGACGAAGTAGTACTCTGTCCAAAAGAAAACAGAATAGTACAAATTGTGTGGACATGTTATATGAGCAGAGCTCTTTTTCGAGCGAAAATGAATCGACAATATAGAACTATTACTAATAACGCACAAGGCATAGGAACGGGGTCTCGAATCAGAGGGAGGCTTGCGGGCCGCATCCCAAAGAGTCGCGGGCCGCGTGTTTGAGACCCCTGATCTATGCAAACTGAAGAGCCCTTTTTCTTTCGCATAAACTCAGCCCCCCCTTCCCCCCAAAAAGTGGGTTTTTTCCTCTCACTGTGAAATGAATCGCTTTTAGCAATATCGGATGATGCCGCGCCCTCCTCAATAACCGGATACTAACCGGAGATGGATGGTACTGTGTACCTTTCCGCGGAATGGAACATGGAAAATCCACCATGCACTTTCCGGTTGAATTTGAAGGGTGTTTCAACACGCGGCGGTGCCATTGTACCCAGAGTAGCCGCGATGTAACTTACTGGTACTTGCACAAGAAATCTTTCCACGGAGCCCATTTCTTTCTTTTAATCGTACGCGAAGGCATGCTTGTAAAATTTGATTTACGAGTCAAACCGCATTCAGGAGACTGATCAATTTTGAGCACGTCGCATCGTACACCGCTGTAGCTCAAGTTTCTTTTTTTATTATTATTAATTATTCGGCTCGTTCGATCTTTTATATTAGTACATGCTACACGTAGGTATTTCACCTAAATCGATCATCGGACCTTGCGGGCGTTTATGTAATATATCTGCCTTCGTAATCCCTATTAACTCAATTCAAATTCTAACCTCGGTCGATTTTTAGTGTCTTCTTTATGTATTACGCTAAGCGACCTTGTAACATTTTATATGCATGCTATCTGATCATAAATTAAAAAAAAAAAAAAAATCTCAAACATGTTTTTTGTCGTTTTTTTTTTTTGGAGGGGGGGGGGGAGGGGAGGGGGGATGAGCGTGTCTATTAGGAAATACTAGCACTTAAACTTAACGCTAACATACAAATGCTTAACACTTAACATCGTTGTATCACGATGATCATGTGTCCTCAGCAACACACCCTCCAAAGCGTAAATGCAACCCGGATTTTGGATTGTTACATAGTTCTTCGTATTTTCTGAATAAGCTTCCGAATTTGCCTTTTAATCGCTCTTCGACTTCGCGTTAAATATATCGCAACTAAATGTGGACGCGTGTCTAGTGCGTAATATCTCGCTTTAACTTACGACTTGCGAAATACTCAGCTCGTTTCGTATTCCAAGATATTTGACCGACGTCCAGACCGTTTTCTGTAGAATTGTTTTATATATCCACACCACGCACTAAAAAAATTGTCAAATTTTCGTTCCACGAAAGATCGCGCAGGACGTAATTTTACTCGATAAAAGTGCCGTGTGTTAGCCCAAATTGCTTTCGTAAGCCATTTTTAAACGCACTCTTAAAAAAACTTTTCTCTAACAAACAAACGTTTAATGTGTATGATAACTCGTTAGGACAAGAAGTCGTGTTTCCTAGGATAGCACTGTGCCACTGTAAAGCAGGTTGACGCAGGGTGATCAACCTGCATTACATTGGTCCTGATTCGTGTTATCTAACCATCGCTAAGAGAAAACCGGAGTTTAGAATCGGGACATTCTTTTACGCGACATATCTACCTAACGCTTTCTTTATCCGAATCGCTAGCGACATCACTGCATTGCTTCATACTGATGACGTCACCCTGAGGGCGTAACAAAAACTATTCAAAAAAAAAAGAAACGAGAAGGCTATTTTTTTGTTTTGTTTTAGCAGAACGGATATGTAGACCCCAACCTTCACTATTCTTTGTTCCGTTTTTCATTCTAATCCTTCTACCCGTGGGTTAACCGAAGCTTCCTCATCGATTTCCATTTTGGCCTTAAGCCCCCTTCGCTCCTCTCGCCGACAATGACGTCATCTCGATGCTCGTCCGTCATTGGCTTCCCGCCTCGCTGCGCTCGACGTTGACGGATGGTTCAGTCTGCCCTCGCAGAACCGCAGTTGCGAATCTATATAGTCTCGAGGCATCCCGACCAAGATAAGCAGATCCTGTTACGCCGTAAACGAACGAACACGAAGCCTTGGACACACACGCTGTTGTCGGTACCCTGCTGAGGTCCCTAGGGAACTTACACACCCTGTGCATGAGCAGACGCTTCATTTCACGCGAATACGGTTTGAAGTTGACAGTGCAGTGGACGCTACAGGCTCTTAGGACCAGTCCCCACGTGATCACGGTGATCACGCTCCCTCCGATGCCGTAAAAATCGTGAAATTCAGCTTTGCACGCTCCGATCCCGTCATTTAACCTGAAATTTAGCGTGAGGCCTGGTGGTGGATTTCTGTTGTGAAAAGCTCGAATGAATAGTTTGTCTTAGTCCGAAGCTACCAGTAAAAAGAAACTAAATTTCCCAATGACTGAATCGGTGATTTCAACAATTTTCGAGACCAAGTGAAAAAACAAAACAAAACAAAACAAAAACACGTCGTCGTCGGCTTTCGGAACGTTTCATTTAGTGAAAGCAGAAAAGGCAGGATAGTAAAATCGTTCTGACTATGCAAACAAATTTCCAAGTGGTGTACAAGAACTTTTTTTTTTTTGCTTTAGTTTTAGAAATAATTATCTTTCATCGGTGGCAACGCCTCGAGGATTTCACGAGCAAGTCTTTCTTTGTTTTTGTTGCATCAATGAACGGAAAAGAAAACATGCTGCTTCATTAAGGATTATCTCAGCGGGGGGACATCTACCAGTCCATTGTCGAGAAGGCCGGTGCGCTGCAAGTTTGCAAAACGTCTAGCTCCTGGGAAAAAAACAAAGACAAACTTGCTTGTGAGCTCCTTGAGGCACTGGCCATCGATGAAAAAGAAAGTGAATGCATCGGTGCCCCTTTCCTGGTGCTGCACCGGCGAGAATAAATTCTCCTTTGAGCCATTGGCAGACTTTTATTTTTATTTCTAACCTTCGATTGAAACAGTGGTTTTCTTCAACGTTTTCACATACAAAAAAAAAAGAATTCACGACATATCCTCGCTTTTATGTTACGTTACAGTGCCGTAGCATGCAAAGCTGTTTTTTTGCTATTTATTTGTAATGAAGGCGCGGGCAGTATATTGAGAGAAAAAAAAATATTTGAGCAATAGCAGACATGTATGTAACGCGTTACTAGTAACGAGTTTTACTACGTAGTTACTTTCTTCGGTAACGAGTAACGTATTTATTTACTTTCTTTAGAAAAGGAACTAGTAACATACTTGGTTACTTTCGAGGCCAAGTACGAGTAACGGTATTTCGTTACACTAGAGGAGTAACGCTTACTACAACATTGAAACAGCCTCGTTTTAATTCTAACCTGAGTACGCGTCTGTTGCAACAAAGGCAGATGGGCAACCCGAAAAACAGCTACACATCATGACGGTATAGCAACGTTTATCGCTAAACACGTTAGACGAATTCTACTGTGTTCTCCGAGTGAAGGTCCTTCACTCAGAGAACACAGTAAGGTTCCTTGGTTGAACCTTCTCGAATCGTGTAGAGACCGAATGTAAACCCGGAGGTTCCCAACGCGGGAAGGCACAGAACCCATTGTCAACTACGAACTTTGGAAGCAGAGAGAACAAAAGAGGGAGGGAAATCCCAGATTCACCAGCTCTTCCTGGAGCACAACACTGCCAGTTCCTTCGAGCGTGTCAGTAGAACGACTCTTCAGCGTCGCCGGAGATGTATTCTCAAGGAAGCATGGAAACATTACTGATGAAAACTTCGAGAGGCAGCTACTGCTCAACTGCAACGACTACTGAAAAGAAAACAATACTCCATGAAACAAATCCAGTTGTGTAATTTGTCGTCAAAGTAACGAGAAAAGTAACTCGCTACTTTAAGGGTAAAGTAACGCGTTCTTTTTGATAATCTGTAACGAGTAACGCTATTTAGTTACTTTTTTGGGGGGTAACGTGTACATGTGTGAGCAGTAGATGTAGAATTACGATCACAACGAAGCCTTTTTCAGACGGTAACATTTCACCTCGATTATAGATACAATGAAAACAAAATGTACTGCAGTCTAAGTTGGATATTGGTTCACTGCCAGTACCGACACGAAGAAGGCCCAATGCCGTTCTGAAATTATATTTTATGAATTCCTACTACACTTGACGCATCCGTATTAAGGTCCTTTTGCTTAAAACATGGCTGTCTTTGTCGGTTTTCCATTGTCATTTTGACTATCGCCGCCTTTATTCTTCACAGATATGAGTTTGAATGCTTCAAGTCTCTCGTATACACGGGGGCGTGTAGATGAGATCTTTGAGGAAATTTAGAAGTGTTGTGTTCCGTCCTTTCTGTGCCGTGACTTTAAGTGGGAGCCCTTGTCTTCTAACACCGTTCACGTCAACAACGGGAGGGATACAACCTACCAACAAAAGCGAAGCTGAATTTTCTTCGGCCAGGAATATATCAATCATTCTCACGTTAGTGTCACTCTTTAAGGCAGCCGATGCTCGCAGCACGCTATATCGGAGAAAGTACGAAGGTCTCTAGTCTGCTGCAACTGTTGCAACATAGGATCTGCAGCCTGCCCACAAAGAACAAAGCTCCGCCCACAAAGAGCAAAGCTCCGCCCACACAGTGGTTGCTGCTGTGCCAGTGGTACTTTGCCGGTAAAGCCGAAATGGCGGCTGAAAAACCGGACTCAGTGGCAGCTGCTAAACACTAATGAGCTTACAACTTCTTAGATAATATAATGTAAATTTGCGAGGCACCGCCCAAAGCCTAATTTCAGCGCGCTTACAGCCCGAGAGAAAGAGAGGGAAATAAAAGGAACTGACGTATCAATCACCGAGTTCGACTGAAACGTAACTTCCAGTATTTCAGAGAACAGATTTGGGAGAGAAATCATTGAATCATTTGCCATGGGGACTTAAACAACAACATTTCTGCACCTTCATTATCATTGACAATGACAAAGGTCGAATTCTAAGTAATCAAAGATAACTAGATTAATGATACCTCGTCATGACGCCAGCGCTTTTTAAACTTTTATATTTACAGTAAATTCCCTTTCCTTTATAATAATTATCTACTTTCCCTCTTTGAGAATGTTGCAACCTTTGGGAGCGGTTTTATCGTTGTGCCATTTATGTTGTTGCTAAATGAAAGATGTCCCGTCCTCGTCCTCGCTCTTTTATACTTTTTTTAAGTTTTTTACCGTTCTCTCAACTGTGTGTCTATGGGGATCCTGGTTTGTAGGATGCCACCTGTTGGTAGAGGACGAAGATGGCCTGCGGTTCTCCCCGAGCCCTTCCCCTCGGCACAGCCTGTCTTCTGCGGGTTCCGGTGCTTCGCAGGCCAGCAGCTCCAAGGGAGATGTCGGCAAGAAGTGGGTGCCCTTCAAACTGTCCTTGTTGTCCTGCAGACGCGACTTCCTGAGTTCACGAACGTATCATACCACTAGCATTCTCCTCATACCAGGTGCCTCAGTGGTGGCCTTGTTTCCGAGCATACCTTCCGCAGCGTACGACCACCATTAGGGTGTGATGACGTCACATTAGCTTTCATTGTGGTAGCCTTGCTACTGAGCGCGTATGCATTCTTCAGCGTACATTTCGCGCCACCGATTTCTCCTTGGCGAGGACAAGTATCAATGGTTACCAACATGGTTCGATGACGTCGTCTGTGGACCATTGCGGACCATTGTTTTATATATCCATTGTTTATATCCCATATTTCTGACGTCACGCCTTGGAGACCATGCTGGCTGTGCAACGGATCGGACAAAAATACATTGCGTTGCCCGTAGCTCCTGGAATAAACCTAAGCGCTTGGTTGGTGTGCATATGACAAATCAGAATGTGATGGACAGTTAATTGGACCAGACGGTCATGCCTGTCTGCGTCGCCAGCTCTGACACGTCAGTTATGCGTCAGCTTGTGGCGAAACCACTTGCACGTGGCAAAAAGTAAACGTATTAGAAATTATTCTACTCATTACAAGCGTAGTTGGGTTGGGCGATAAAAACTAAAGTATATAGTTTAAACATAAATACAATTTAAAAGAAGAAGTGTAGCCAATAAAAAAGTAGAACTATCGGCATGGACCCCTTGAATTATAGCGCCTTCCAATTCGAAAATAAAGTGATTTGCTATTTTGGCCCAAACCAGCTACGTCAAAATTCAACATGGCGGCCGCCACGAAAAAAGAAAACGATGTATAGATAGAAGGCGCGATGTGCGTCTTACAAGCATACTATCTCTGCGGCGCCAGGTAGCGTGACTGCGCGGATTTCAGAAAGAACACGGTGCCCGTGTTTGCCCGTAGCAGCAGTGTCAAGTGGAAGACGTCGTGTTCTTCATCATGGCTGCCGGCTGCCTCACGCGGCGCACAGTTCCACATCACTTTACACTTTCTCGCCAACAGTTGTGTTTTCGTCCTTGTTCCTTATCACGCCAACTTGGAAAAGCTATACTTCGTTTCAGCCTACGATGAACCACAGCCGAACCAGGTCCCATCAGGAACCATTTATAAACCACATGACATATTCCTCCGCCGTGCTTATCAGTTCGCCGGGACGTGGTACCTTACTGGTGTACGATTGAGTATAGCTTCCGCTGGATTCCGTTTATTTTTTTTTAAGCAAGATGCTTTTGGTTTTAGTTTAGGAGCGTCACGAAAAGTAGTTGCGAAAACACGATACCACAGCGAAGTCACAGGATCTTAATTTAGCCGGAAAACTTGATAGAAGTACGTCACTTGACGTCACATGACGCCGTGACGTCAAGTGACAATGATGTCACATAATGACACTGTATCATGTGACATCGCGTCACGCGAAACCGCGACGGAAGACATAACAGAAGTACGTCATGGTATCACATGACACCGTGACGTCGGGTGACATTGATGTCACATAGTGACACTGTATCGTGTGACGTCGCGTCACGCGAAACCGTGACGTGATAGAGTGACGTCACGGTATACATTGACGGCCTGAGACATTTTTAGTTAGATTTTCGCGTAGCACGATGTGCAGTGAAAACGATAGACTATCGTTTTCACGAAAATGATAGACGCAGCCAAATAATGAAACAGCGACAAAAGAGCAAGTCACTGGGCCTTCTTTGGGCAAGATTGGTTCGGCGATGACAGAACACGTACAGAAATATGACAAACATCACGTGCGCTTTTGACGCTATTTGATGGGTCCCATCAGCCCGTAGCCTCGGCTGCATCCGGACTTAAGGCGAAGCGAAGCTTAGTGCCTTTCTTCCTTTTCCAAGGTTTATCTGTTGGCAGTTTGGCGGTCTCATCGGATGACCGATTTGCGGAGCCTTCTAATATTCTCTTCTTGGTCCGAGATAAGAGTGAACGCCTTCTGGTTCCGAGCCCGCGGCGGCTAACCTCGCGATGTGGGCCGTCTTCAGGCAGGACCAGGGCGGCGGCGTGGGCGGCGGCCTGGCCAAGCTGGCCCGTCTCCTGATGCAGAAGGAGAAAACGCTCGGTTCTGGGGACAGGTCTCCCTCGGCAAGCAGCGCCCTGCTGTCGCCGCCCGCCCCTACCTCGTCCACCTCGTCCGTCTTCGATCCGTGAGTCCCTCTTTCCCTTCCCCTGGCTGTTTACCCTCAGCTCTTGCGAACTCGAAACTCCCGAAGAAGCCAACTCTCTTGAGGTATCCTCGGTGTCCGCTCTTAGGCATGCAGGAGGCAACGAGGCATTAAGTTGCTACGTGTCTTTCTTTTTAAAAAAATGAAGGTAAAACAGACGGACACACGGGAACAGAATGCACGCACAGGACCGAAGGATTATTTTTGATTGGCTGCCTCGGTGCTTTCTTTCGATTATTTGCTTTGTTCGGATTGCTAGTGGCCCCGTGTGGGCCGTGGGCCAGCTTTTCTTTCTACCGGTACGGTGTTCTTTTTGGGTCCGTTTACAATCAGTTGGCAAGTTAGGCTTGATTTGTGTGATTCGACGCACTAAAACCGCATACGGAGGCAAAGGAGGAGGACAAACACAACGTTTTAAATTCAGACGTTGTGCTTGGCCTCCTTTCTTGCCTCCGTCTCGGGATTTAGTACGTCGAGTAACAAACAACCAGCTCGCCTGCTTAGTAACGCTGCCCTGATTAGTGTGGTTCGGACCTTGGCGTTTGAGTGAAACCGGCTACTACGATGCGTCGCGCGGACCTTGGTTGTCGCCGCAACCACCTCGTCGTAACGCCGTCACTCACACTCACGTGCAAATATGTGAACCAGTCTTTACGCTTTGGTGTAATAATTGAGGGGAATTCGACTTTGGCAGTCTGCAAGATGTGCACTAAAAAAAGGAGCACCGTTTCTTCCTTTCTTTCTCGCAGTTGTGATCAGTGTACTGTTACGATTTGTCTCGCTAAGTCAGGTGCTTGGGGGCGTCACAGACAATCATTGGGAATGGTGTAGTAACTACCAGGATGAGAACGGGATGGCACTTCTTTTTAAAGGCCGGCCTGCATCACGCGCTTGTTGCCTTCCAGCGGGCTCTGGCTGGTCGTACACGTCCGAAGCTCACGAGGCGCTGAAGTTGTTATCGAAGTAGGGAGCTCGAGCTGGAGCCGGGACAATGGATGGACCTCCCTGCCCTTCTCATTCTATCAGTGACTGTAGCCGCTGTCACGATAGAATACTCTTACGGCGCTTTCCTTCCCAAGGACACCGTTGATTTCTTGCGCGTCCTTGCAGACTCATCGGCTTCCCGGGAGTACCCTCGACGCCACTCCGCCGGTCCGCGAGCATCGACAGCCTCCTGGACACCTCGGCGGGTGTAGCCGCGTGTTCGGCCACGTCGGCTTCGGCCAACGGCTTGGACGAAGCCTTTCTCCAAGTCACTCCGGCGTCGGGCCATTCGCCGAGGTCGTCAGCGGTACTGCCCAACTCCCCCAGCGTCCCCAGTCGCCTCGCCAAAGGCGTACCAGGTAGGCGTCTCATCTCGTCTTTAGATCCCATTGCGGAAGTCCTTGATGACCTCGTAGCATCAAGGTCAGATGTCCCGCAATCCGGCTGAACAGACTGGACCAAACCGAGCATACCTTTGAACTTGACTACTGCAGTCCGATGGTAGACTCCTTGATGACCATGACTACGTAGCTTCAAGAACGGAAGTCACATGGTCAGCTAAACAGGCTCGACCACACAGAACAGAAATTTGAGCTTGACTACTACAGTCCGACGGCAGACACCTTGATGATCACGCAGCTTGAAGGCCGGAAGCCACGCGATCCAGCTAACAGGCCGCACCAATCAGAGCAGGACTTTGAACCTGATTAGATGGCACGTTCATCACAGAATGATGGTAACGAACCTGGAGTCGTGAACACAAGGAACTATAACTTGTCAGCGCGTGGTAGCGCCTTGTAATCAGTGGAGGCGGACCATTATCTGACTGATTAGACTCATCAGCCCTACATGTCTCCTCAGTAATCTCGTATGTATATTTTGATGCCGTTGCTCGGCAGCCGTAGCGTGCTTCCGGAGATTGGTAGATTTCGGAAATGTCCGTCACCGCGCTAACGTGAGCCCCAGTATTTGCCAGCTGGCACCGAATGCGTGCTAGTTATTCTGTCTGTGCCTCTACATGCGGGGCGAAATAAAGACAATATTACTTGTCACATAACCCAGATTAAGTTAAGCATTGTCATTTCGTGTGGCATCATCTAAGGAAACCACGAAGGTGGCATGAAGAACTACCAGCTTGTAGTATATATACTCGGTGCTGGTAGGATGAACTAGAAGCATATATATTGTAGTCATAAACTATCAAACGTGATATGCTATGAACCGGAAACAAAATGAAGCTATAAAAGCGAAATAGTGTTAGGCGCCGACACTAGGTTGAAAGCGTGTCGACTGTCAGCAACGTACTTGCGTCTGTGCGTGTTCGTGTCCCGATGGTACTTGTACCCAGCATGCTGATGACCACCCGACCAACTGAGCGGGATAACTATTCTATTCTCGGTGCGAGCTTGATCGCATTGACGTGGATGGGGCAAGATTCAGCAATTTGCTACTCATTGAACCAGATTGCTGTACCCTACGTAGCGTTGTACTGCATTCGATCAAACCCGGTTTTGGTATATACCCGTGCTGAAGAAAATCAAATCCGCTTATATCAGGCTGTCGAGGCTGAATTTGTTGTGTGCGGCGATTCTGAACAGAGATCGAAGCGCTTTCTACGGAAGAATTAATGAGTCACTCTCACTGGGTACCGACCCCTGCCCTCTCCTTCTTTGCTGTTGGAACCCCCGGCAACAAGCCTTTTTTTTTTTTTTTTTTCCTAATCCTTTTCTTTATCGTTCTTGCCATCCTGTCCGTCGTTTTGACCGCTTGCCTCGACGCCTGAGAATATTGGGTTGTGTTTTTTTTTTTTTTCCCATTGACGTCACCTAGCTCCTGGAGATGTGTTCTCTGTGTTTCGGTTTTTATTTTTTATTAACAGTTACAACATACTTTGCCAGTATACAGTTGTTGCACGTTGTACATAATGAGAGAAATATATGATTTTTTGTGCAAAATGAACAAACGCGCCCCACCCATGGTACCTGATGTAGTTGAATGCTTCACGTGTCGGTGTTGTGTGTATGTGTTTGTGTTGTGTGTGTGTTGTTGTGGTGCACATACTCACTGGCTGTGACGTCTATTTTCACTCACGGTATGCTGGTGTCTGTCTCTTTCTTCCTTCCCCGCTTCCTCTGCACCTCCTCACCCACTCGCACCTGGTCCATCGGCGCGAACGTAAAATTACAACAAAAAAAAACTAACTAAAAAAAACGTCGGGTGTGGATCTAAAAGGCCTCCGCCAGAGTGGCGTGGAACTACTCCTGGATGGCTTCTCTTTGTCCAAGTCCGAAAAAAAGAAGCTCGAAAAACTCAACAAGTTCAACATCGACCTCCAGGGTGAGTATGGGCCTAGTGCATTCCCCCAGGTGGCGCAAGACGCCGCCCGACTCAAAGGGTTCAGCCGTGTTCGTTCTTCCGTGTCGATGCTAGGGACTGCTATCGAAGCAGTTGGGCGTCGCTACCGTTGCAGGTCCGGCACTTGCGTGTCTGTAATGTCGTGACTTTCTCGATACATAAACCTTATGAAGGAACATGTGTGAACATGCATGTATGTATGTATTTAATAGATAAGTCTGAGAACATCTGTGGACATCACAAATTTCCCAGGCCGACGGTGAATGGTGCCTACATCAAGGGCCAACCGCGTATCGCTTATCTGATAGGATCCGTACTTAACCACATGGTCGCCTTCCCTCACTGCCGCTTGCATGAAAAACCACCATCTACTACCTCCAAATCCTGGGCTCTTGCTATCTACCCGATTCGATTCTAGATGTTTCCCTTCCACGCACCACTTCACGCGCTTGTGTGGACACTTGGTACCAATACCTTGCATCTTACTCTTTTTTCTCACTGAATTATTTTACACATTGTAAACCCTCTACATGTCCCCAATGCCATCCGCAAACCGTAGAAATCCTCACCGAAAATAGAACTGATTGGTTGCTGGCGGCCATAGTGGCGCCATTTGAGCCAATAAGATTGTGCCTATGACGTCGCTTCGACGGGAAATTGTACCAACGCATTGCATCTCACTCGCTTTTTTTTTATTGAATTCTTTTAAATTTGTATAAACCATTTAAATGTTTCCTGTGCTGTCCGCGTTCGTTACAGGCCGCGCCAAAAATACGACTTTCTGATTGGGCATAGGGGACTCATTCCCTTTCCGTTCCTGGGAAGATCTGAGAGACACACCAGACTTTCAACTCAATTTTTTTTCGGGGTGAAGGCATTATGTTTTTATTTCTGCCCCCCCCCCCCCCTTTTTTTACGCAGATGTTATCCGCAAAACAAATAAAGAAGCAAGTTTTCGGTTTTTATGTCAATTTTATAGCAGAGACTGGAATTTCACCTAAAAATCCTTTGTCTTTTTACGAAAGGAAAAACAGAAAATCAGCTTTCGCAATCAAACCCAATATTATGCCTTCATGTTAAAAAAAAAAAAAAAGAAGAAAAACAAACGGAAAGTGCCGGAAAGTGCTAGTTACAAAACCACCTCCTTTTATATATTACACCTTTCGCGCAAAGGCTTTTGTTTTCTTCCGTATATTAAAGAGGCCTATAATCAGGATGTTCCTTTTACGGCTACCATAGTTTTTCGAGACTTCATTTGTCAAGTGCTTACATCTCGACGCGGCGTTACTTGGTTGTTCTTACTCGCCGCATGTTCGGGTTTTCTCCAGCCTTGTTCGCGGCCGTGGAGCACCACCACATCGAGAGGGCTCGGTCCATCCTGGAGTCCAGTGACGTGGACGTGAACAGGTGAGTCCTGCGTTGTCCGTACACTCCCTCGATTACGCGGGCAGCGTAAAAAACCTTAAACAGGGACATTTTGATGATAATGAAATTAATGCAAAGGTGCGAGCGAGCTGGACAAGAATGACGGTAATAATCCCCGGAGAATGAGAACAAGGGGGACAAAGGACAAACACAAATATCCAAACACAGCTAGGTGACTAGTGCGCGACCGACAGAATCCGCCTGGTCCTGGGATCGAACCAGGGACCTCACCGTTATTGCACATGAGTAGAGCGCGACACAGCACGAACAAGCAAGCGCTGGTTTTCCACGGTTTCACGCAGGAAAGCAGGTTTTGAGGCTAGGAATTCAATGGGGGAAAAAATGTATTAAAACAAAAATAACGCAAAAGTGGAACGCTTAACGTCATCCCGGGGTCCCGGCCTACCAGGAGCTTGCAATCGTGGCCACTAAATGGATAAAACAGAATTATGTTAAGCGACTTGGCATGTACTGTGCCGCGCTCAGTGATTAGTCATTACATAAACTTTATGGTATAAAAAAAAAAAAAAAACGGGAGCCAAAACTTGGACGTTTTTACTCCTTCAATAGTAATTTATGTGCTGTTCCTTGGACTAAAAGTTTTTCTTTTTAGTTTTTCTGCACCACAGTCTCGGGTGTCGAACGACATGATTAGCTGCCACCGGCTCGCCTGCGCACTTCGTCTTTTCAGTCGTATTGCGTAATCTCGGATAATTTCGTGTAGTTCATTGAAACAGGTGTGTAAACACGCACGACTCTCCTCGTATTTCCCCCACCTACAACGGGAAGTCGTTGTTCTTTCCGCCATGTAAGAACTAGTAATGGTCTTTCGGTTTTTACTATTTATGCGACCGTAGAAAGGCGATGATTGACTAGAGCTCTGGTGGTTCTCTACTGCTTCGGTAGTCCCAAGAAGTTCCCGATATATTTATTTCGTAACTATTCGGCGGTTTAAGGAAATGGCTTTTGGCGATGGGATCTCAATGAGCGCAAGACGTCTTAAGAGAAGGTAAGACTATAGGCAGAGGTATCGTGGGATATGCAAGTCCATGCAGTCAACATATATAGTTGTTAGATATCCATTATTTAGAGTACCTTTTTCTAGTGTCCTAGGAGACCTCTTTTTTAGATATCTAGACGACATTTCTGATACATGTAGAAGACGTCTTTTTAGATATCTAGAATCAGGCACGTAGCCAGGGGGGGGCGCCCCCCCCCCCCCGAAGTCTTCTATTTTGCTGGGACCTCCTCTTCCCCCTCCCCCTCATAAAGCATTTTGTCATGGGCGCCCCCCCCCCCCCCCCCCTCCGAAACAAAATCCTGGCTACGTGCCTGTCTAGAATACGTTTTTTCTGGATATGTAGACGAATTTTTGTTAGACATCTAGACCACCTCTTTTTATGTATCTAGGCCTTTTTTGTTAGGTATTTTAAAGATACCTTTCTAGAAATCTAGACCTTGTTTTGGACGTCTAGAAAACATCTTTATCTAGGCACTTAGAAGACATGTTTATCTACGAGACGGACGTCTTTATTAGAGGTCTGGAAAACACCTCAGTCAAACGCATTGGGTTGATTGGTTATAAAAAAGAAAGAAAACTCACGAAAACATATTTTAATTGCTAGAAAAATGTTTCTACTTCAGTGTAAGCCTAAGAGGACTTTCATTAGAAAAATACCATTACAAAACGCGCGCAACGGGGATTTTTAAGCCGGTGTCTGAAATAGCAGCACGTGTCGTTTACGCAGTGCGGACGACAGGCCGAGCGCTTATCGACCTAACTCAACTCAGGTGCTCCACGTGTCGATATAGACCTTCCCCACCAGTCCCGATAACAACCGTTCGGGCGCCTGATGCTCCGCTCACGTCACCAGGATCGCAACAAAAACCACGTTATTTCACGTCTGCGCGCACGCTCGAAAGCAAATCCCCCCCCCCCCCCCTCAAAAAAAAAAAAGGAAAAAAAGATGCATATCCAGGAAGCTCCCGCGGTTTTTGCATACAAACACGCGGGCACGCGTCCGATAGCGGTCGTTGCCGCCGTCAGTCCGCGCGCGGATGACGTCATCTGACGTCAGGCTTCACGCCCCACTTGGCATGGTCCTTCCTCCTTCCCTTTCCCTCTTACCCTCTTTTGCCCGACGCTGCACGGGCTAAGCCTAGCGGCTGCCTCGCATTCGTGACTTCCTGGCTTGCCGGGAAACTGGAAAGTGGAAAGGAGGTGGGGTTGCTGTTGTCCCGGCACGGCATCGAATACTTTACCTGTTTTTTTTTTTTTGTGTGTGTGCTTTTTTGTTTTCTACCTATTTGCGATTTGTTGAAATGTCGAGGAAGAGAACTGCATAGATCGTGTCCACTTCTCTCTCCTGTCTTCTCCCTCTTTTTTTTTCTTTTTATCCTCATTTTTAACGTTGGATGGTTGGAGTTCTTGCAGTGAGGCAGTAATGAAGTTATGAGCGGCCAGTTATTCGGTCTGTCTCTTTGGCTCTGAAGTGCCACACTGTTTGCCTCGGCAGCTGGATATATTTTGGAAGCCTCGTGTTCTCGGTCCTTTCGTCGATAATGAAGAGAAAATACGTGTGAGTTGTTTTTTTGTACCTAATCAACTTCAGTTATTTTTCTCTGTTCCTGCGATGTTGATAAATATCGGGCTATCTGTTTTTTTCTTTTTTTCCTCTGCGTTTGGTTTGTGTGCTAGCGAAATTAGTAGCCCTGTTTTTATTTATTTACTGCTAGTTTAGAAGGCATAATTTTACCAGCTTAATTTTGCTTTGCTCTTTTTACTTTGATTTCATGAATTATAGCGCCAACCAGCATTCTCTCGAATAATGTTTTTAGTGGTTACGTTTCAAGCACCAATCTTCTTTTTTTTTTTTTCTTTTTGCAAAATTTCATGCGCATATTTCCACGATAAGTAGAGGCTAACATCTGTGTTCTGGTGGCTCGCATTCCACCATCCTAAATGCATACTGCATATCCTCAGCGACCCATGCATACTTTAGTACTTCATGCTGTGCGATCTCAGTGCCCGAGGCATGAATTGTTGCGGGCTCTCTCATGTTCACTGACTATCCATCGGTTTTATCTGGTACACCTCTATGACTACAATAAGAAGGAAAGCTTCTCAACCGTTGTTTTTTTTTATGAAATAAAGTTTTAGAGCTGGTGATCATTAATGATTCCGCATGTGGAGTTGTTTTCAACTCCTACCTTGTCCCCGTTTTTCATGAAGTCCTCTCGTGATCCTAGTGGATGCTTCTCAGCTTTTCTCTAATGTGATGATTGAACTGTTTCATGTCCCGCGCCCCCTTCAGTGAACGCCTCATTCTGATTTTGTTTCATCTACCTTTATTATCATGGTTGTAGACGTGACATTTTTCGATAGATCTATCTTTCACTTTGCAAACATCTGGGCAGTCTTCTTCAGTGTCTAACTCATGCAAGGTTTCACTTTGTGTATTTGCATGATCATGACAGGAGAAAGTCTCGCAACCTTCCTTCCACGTAACAACTCATTCCGTAAAAAAAAAAGACATGGTTATACTGTAATTTACCTAATATATTAAAAACCTCAATTCATAAAAGTTTCGCATATTAAAAAAAAAAAAAAACATCGCGAAAAATTATATTGTTTGGTATACTCCCAATCGCAAAAGTTTCTGCCCGCGAAATATTTTTAAAATTCATACTTTTGCGAAATTTGCGAGACATCGAGTTTGCGAAAACAACGTCGTTTACAGTAAATGAAATTGGATAAACATGGATGGCATACACCATACGTGTGCAATAGAGATTAATCTTCCGAATGTTTTATATAGTCGTACGTTTGTTTTCTTTACGTCGGTCAGGTCCATTGCCTAGGGTTCCGTGCTTTCGGGGTGGTTTTTTATTTTTTTTTTTGTTTTTCTTCAAAACGAATGTGTTTTTGTGTTGTTGCTTTTTACAAAGAATCGGCGCTTATTGGGGCTCGTGTCGAAGAAAACAAGACACGTCCGTAAAATTCTCCAGCCTCCAGGGAACATATGCTTGCAACACAAATACAAGTGTCTAAAGACAGATTTTTTTATATATATTTAATTTGTTATTGTTGAACATCGTTTGGGGGAGTCTTCCCCCAAATGAAGCACTCGGTACGAAAAAAAGAAACATTCGCTTGGCTTTATCTTATTCAAAGGTTATAAACGATTTCCTACAACTTTTAGTTGGAAAATGGCGCCGCCTCGGTGGCTCCGAAGCGAGAGCGCCGGCCTACGGGTCTCCATCTGGCGGGTTCGAATCCCGACCGAGACGCCCGCAATCTAACGGACGCTTATTCCGGAGAAGGCACGGCGCAACCGAGCTTTCGGTTGCACCTCAAAAGATCCCGAGGTGGTCCAAAGTAATCCTCAGTCCTTCGCTGGGACGTGTCGGATGCCCGTCGTTGGTTTGGCAGGAAAATCCCCAAAATTTTTATTTGACTTAATGGGTAAATGGCCGGTCCGTTCCGTTCAGCTCGAGCACACGGGTCACCTTGTACTTTAGATAGACCCTTTTCAATAGTCCGTCGAGCAACATTGGCTTTGGCTTAGAAGGGTGGGAGGAATCGTATGTTTGTCTTTTTAGACGTAGCTAGGTGGCGCAAGCTGCCGCCCGTTACAAAGGGGATAGCCATTGACATCCATCCAACCATCCATCCTAGGGCGCGACGTGCGATTGCAGCAACCGAGTCCTCGCCGTGCGCTGACACGGCGCTCGTTTTCGATACGAGCTGGACCGAGCTCACGCCGAACGCTGCAGCAACAACCCTCGTGTCCAATGCAAGCTCCGACCACGTGCCCAAGCAATGGCGGACTCAGATAATTGGCGCGGCGACCACCAGATGGCGCTCACCTCTGAAAGGGGTCTATGCGGAGCCAGGCACGTAGCCAGGATTTTGTTTCGGGGGAGGCCCGCCCATGACAAAATGCTGTATGAGGGGGAGGGGGAAGGAGGTCCCAGCAAAATCGAAGATTTCGGGGGGGGCCCGGGCCCCATGCCCCCCCCCCCCCCCCTGGATACGTGCCTGTGCGGAGCGCAATTGGTCGTCTGCTTTTTTTCGCAGGGGTTGTGGTGACGTCAGAACGCCGAGCTCTGATTGACTCTGATTGAAGGATAGTGGATAAATGCAGATTGTTGGGCTAGTTGGTACTGGGAATTTGACGTCATGTTGGCGCTTAAGACGAGGTCAAAAGGGAGACTAGACAACGCGGAGCGCTACTTCAACCTGTTTATTTTTGAAAAAAAAAGGGGGGGGGGGGACATATATACACTCAAACCACTCAAGTCGCACACAAAAACGATAGCGTTTTTGCGCGCGACGGTGAGGCCCGGGATTGGCTGAGGTGAAGCGGTTTGAGTGTATATATGTCCCCCCCTTTTTTTCAAAAATAAACAGTTGAAGTAGCGCTCCGTGTTGTCTAGTCTCCCTTTTGACCTCGTCTTAAGCGCCGTCATGACGTCAGATAGCTGATAGACCTCGAAGCAAGCTGCCTTGAGGTGTACCCACTATCCTTCCATCGGAGCCAATCAGAGCTCGGCGTTCTGACGTCACCACAACCCCTGCAAAAGAAGCAGACAAACTTTCGCTCCGTATTGTCCCGGTACCCACAAGAGAAGAAAACAAGATATGGGATTTGGTTTTAGAAGGAAACGAGGAGGGGGGGGGCCTCTAGCGGAGAGTTAGCTCAGTGTTGGCTGTGTTTCAAGTCTACATAAAAATAAATCTAATTTTTTTTTTATTGTGGAGTTTGTGTTTTAAGGCATGAAATCCTTTTTAACGGAACCCCCGATCCCAAATTTTTGTCCGCCCGTCCGCGCATTTCCCGCGAAATTTGGCACCGAAAATCGATGTCACGCGACCAATTCGGTCTATATTTCGCGGGAAAAATGACGTCAATTGACCTATGCACCAATTCAGTTTCCCCGCTCAATTTTGGTGGGGAAATTAATGTCACGTGACCTGACGTCAAGTAGACCAATTCAGTCTCTCCGCGAAAATTCAGAGAGATGATTGATGTCACATTAATACACCAATTCAGTTTCTCCGCTAAATTTAGCGGCAAAATTGACGTCACGGCACCTTTGTACCAAGTCAGTTTATCTGCTAAGTGTAGTGGGGAAAATAATAAAACCAAGTTCTTCACCCCCCGAAACGACTGCTTAATATGACTTCTGAACAAATTCATACAATCGCTCCTCAAATGCTGCATTTCATTCATTGTGAAAATTAAAAAAATAAGAGCGTTGTAATTTTTTTTTCTTTTATTTAATGGACAGTTTTCATTAGAACGTTTCTATCTTTTTTTTTTTTTTTTTTTTTTTTTGTAAGTTCGATTTGGTGGCTATCTTTCGGGGTTCATCGGTATACATCGAAAGCACGAAACTCTAATTTATGTTGTGCGTGTTTCTCGCAGCGTAAACACGGATGGCTTCACGGCGCTGGACGTCGCGGTGCTCACTGGAGAAGCTTCGCTGGCGCGGCTTCTCCAGTCGCGGGGTGCCACCGAGAGCCCGCGTTTCTTGTCGCCCGACGCGAGAGCATCCCAGCTGGGGGCGCTGCTCCGAGAGGCTGTTCGCTGCGTGGACGACCTCACCGCTTGCGTGGCATCGGCCTCTGCCAACCAGGGCAGCCTCTCGAATGCATTGCTCAAAGTGAGTGGACCCTTTGTTCCCACGCTGAGCATCGCCAGAAAAGATGGCAGAGTAAAGCAGGCAGTTGACCTTTGATGAGAGAAAGCAATGGGTGATTAAATCTTTTTTTTTTTTTAACTTCACCTGGGAGTGTAAAGTAGATGGTTGCATCTTTTTTTACTCCGCATGGGAGTGTGGTGTAAGGCGAAAGGTTGAAAATTTGAGGAGGGGGCAAAACATGTGGTTTTTCTTATTTTACTCCTCTTGAGAGTGTGGAGCAAAAACAAAAGGTTGAACATTTGCTGAGGGAGTAAAACAGATAGTTTAACCTTTTTTTTTTTTTTTTTGCTCCACATTAAGGAGTGAAGTACAGGAAAGGGCAGTAAAGCAGGCAGTTGAACCTTTGATGAGGGAGTAAAACCGATGGTTGCACTTTTCTACTTCACTTGAAAGTCTACAGTAAAGCATGTTGCTGAACATTTGATAAGGAAGTGAAACGGCTGGTTTCACCTTTTTTTACTCAACCTGAGAGTGTGGAGTAAAGCAGATGGCTGCACCTTTTTTTACTCCACTTTAAGAGTGTAGAGCTGTATGCACCTGGCAGTTAAATGTTTCTGGAGAATAATTGTTTATTTTCTACTGCTGATTCTTAGACTGACAACTGATTTATGCAAAGAATATAAATTCAGAAAATTAGGTACGGTTTTGAACGATGGAGTTCTCAGCTGTTCCATGTTGGAGAGACTTTAAGGTACCAAGTGAATGCTTGCAATTTGCTACCACTACATTCCTTAAGTTCAAGCTATTCCATAGTGGATGCTTTTTTTTAAAATAAATTGAGAAAGATCTGCACTACAAACCAGACAAAAATTAACAAGAAAGGTTGCTAACAAGCTGCAGTTACTTTGAACTTCCAGTACAAACTTCAGTGTACCCTCTTTGTCCTTAAAGCAGGCTTGATTTTGATGTCTTCACTTTTTGTTTTGCAGGAGAAAGAGCGACAGCTGAGCCTATGGAAGCGGCGGCTGGAGCTCATATCCGAGATGAAGGCCGGATTCGAGGAGCTCCGTAAGTGTCGACGCTTGTCTTTTGCTATGACAGAACTTCCTTCTTAAAATATAAAATGTTTTTTTTTTTTTTTACAAACCCCCCCGTCTCAAAATTTTGTCCGTCGTCCGTCCATGCATTTCTCGCTAAATGTAGCGTGGAAATTGGCGCCGTGACCTAAACACCACTTCAGTTCCCCGCTAAACTTAGCGGTGAAATTGATATCACATGACATAGCGCCACAAGAACTATTCAAAAATTCTGTTTCCCCGCTAACGTTGGCAGGAAAAGTTTTCATGTGACCTGACCACGTGACCTATAAACCAGTTCCGTTCCCTCACTAATTTAGCGTGGAAATTGAGGTCACATGACCTGCCGTCAGAAGACCTATGCACCAATTTAGTTTCTCCGCTAAATTTTGTGGTAAAATAGACATCACGAGACCTGATATCACATGGTCATGTGACTAATTGCGTGACCTCGCTGAACTTTCCGGGTTAATTGATGTCATGTGGACCTATACACCAATTCAACTTCCCCTATAAATTTGCCGGGTAAATTATTGTCACGTGACCTACGCACCAAGTCAGTTTCTTCGCTAAATTTATAAAAATATACCTAGCTTCTTCACTCCCAGAACGACTGTTGGCAGATTGATACTTTAGACCCATGTTGCGGATAAAAAAAAACGGGACGCGGGATGGCCAAAAAACATGCTTTTCGAGTAAGGCTCGTCAAATTATGAGGCGCTGGAGAAATTCAGCCTTCTGCGTTAAGTCCTTATTTCGAACTCTTTTGTTCGCCTTCCGCCCATTGAAAAGCATGCGGGAAGGGCCTTAGAACGCACCTGGTATCGCTGCGCCGCAGCGTTCTTCCGCACGTCTGCGTTCCTCGCCGTCACTAACAGTGCCTTAAAGGGGGTAGTGTAGTTACCGCCCAGCCTCCACCATGCATCGGGAACGGCCGTTCCTTGGAAGACGGTGTAGGTGGCGCTTCGATCCGCAGCTCCGTTAGGGTGCCTCAATCGGCCGGCAGATAGAGACACCCTAACAGGCTTCATAACTAATATAAATACCTCAAAAACAATTATTTGTTTCCATTGAACTTCCAACGACATGATTTGTGTTTGAAGGTGAATAAAAATCTGAAACTAGCATACGACAGTGTAGTCGACGTAGTCGACAGCTGCGAATCGGCCGGAGCTGGCTGGAGCCAAGCTGACCAAGCGGCCAAGCCGGAGCCATAGCCGGAACGACGGTGCTGCAAGCGCCAGCGCCACCCGCGGCCGTCTTCCAACGCTGTGCCGCTTCTCCGGTTTCGTTCGTTACACTACCCCCTTTAAGCCACTGTACCGTCACCATGGCAACGAACGCCGAATGAATGGAAGCACGCACGGTACCGCCGCGTGAAGCCAGCAACAGCTGACGCCATTTTACGAACGCCGTCTGCTAGCCAAAGCCGAACGCGGTATGTCAGATCAACCGCCTCCGCCGGTGCTCGATCGCCGACGCCGGTGCTCAATCGCCGACGGCGATTGAGCACCGGCGGAGGCGGTTGATCTGACATACCGCGTTCGGCTTTGGCTATAGCAGACGGCGTTCGTAAAATGGCGTCAGCTGTTGCTGGCTTCACGCGGCGGTACCGTGCGTGCTTCCATTCATTCGGCGTTCGTTGCCATGGTGACGGCGAGGAACGCAGACGTGCGGAAGAACGCTGCGGCGCAGCGATACCAGGTGCGTTCTAAGGCCCTTCCCGCATGCTTTTCAATGGGCGGAAGGCGAACAAAAGAGTTCGAAATAAGGACTTAACGCAGAAGGCTGAATTTCTCCAGCGCCTCATAATTTGACGAGCGTTACTCGAAAAGCATGTTTTTTTGGCCATCCCGCGTCCTGTTTTTTTTATCCGTAACATGGGTCTAAAGTATCAAACTGCCCGACTGTTTAATGTCTTCTAAACAAATTTAAGTGGTCACTACTTAAATACTGCATTTTGTGCATTACACAACTGTAGGTAACGGTGGCGGCCAATTTTTCGGTCTGAAGCTTACATTTATGTTCCTGAGATCAAAGTGCACTACTTTTTTTTTGTTTGTTAGTAAGCTGCTAGATATCTATAAAAATCAATACCATGTTTTCAATGTTGGTAAAAAAAAAGTTGAATGAATGAGTGACACATTGCGCTATTATACCTTTGCCAAACTTTGTGTTTCGTGTCTAAGTGCAAGGATGACAGCGTAGCTATTGATAATTTTTGCCACTTGTTGTTTCTTGCATCTTTTGTTGTTTTGAATTCAGATACACTAGAACCTCTCAATAATTGAATTTCATTTCATTTGCAAAAAACACCAGAAATCAATTCAACATCTATATAAGTACATTTTCTCCTCTATATCAGTATACCATAGATGTCTGTATCAACAATTTTAGCTTAATGCAACTTTGCGTTTGCTATAGAGAGAGGTTCTAAAAAGCAACTGTAATACATGCACTTCAAGTATTTATATGATAAAGGTTACGGTGTAGCATCGATTCTACTGAAACTGAGCTTGCATCAGAATCGTTCTACCACGTACATACAACAATATGAAAATCGTAATAGTTATGACAGTTTTTCAATGTATGGCACAGGGGTCTTGGATAACAATTGCTCTATAGAAAACGTTCAGTATCTAAATAGTAAAAATGCAATTTTCTTTGTGTATGTTTGCCTTGCCGTGATATTTAAGTTGACATCAAATATATTTTGCATTTCATCCTGTACTTCCAACAAGGATTTCATCATGTTTTGACTAGTCTTGCAAGTCAATTGGTTCAACCGATAGGCTTGTGATCCATTTTTCTGCTCTTTCTGTTTTAATTCCCTACAGGGCCCCCAGACCCTCCAAGTCAGGTGACACTAGAAGTGGTGGGAACACACGCACTCAGGGTTCGCTTCACGGAACCTGCATCTGCCCTTCACGCGGCCGTGTTCGTCACAAAGTACAACGGTGAGTTCAGCTTTCCGCAACACCCATTAAGCCGGGAGACGAAAAAACCAAAAATGTGTGCACCAAATATCGGTGGCAAAAATGTTTCCTCTTTACTCCCCTAGGGGCTTTCGACTCTCAAAAACAGGGCAGTGACTGTTATGTATGGCAAGTGCAATCACAGGCCATAACACAAGTGTAGTGAATATCATATATCAATACTTTGCAGTATATGTTTTCTTATGTGACGGGGTTGTTTCGAGTGGGCCCAGGTTTACATAGAGCAAGAACCTTTCAAAAGGTGGCAGTTTGTCGAAGGCTGCTTTGCTACGGCAACAGATTGCAAGAAGTGGGGCTTAGTTTTCAAAAAGCATTGGTCATATTCCTTTTTTTTTTGACACATAGTATATATATATATTTTTTTTTTTTGCTGTATTTCGAAAGCATCCAATGACTCTAGCCTTATTGGAATGCTCAACTCTCGAAGACATTGTTTTTTAATTGCCTGGATAGTACACGTTCGATTCACCACAGAAACCACATTTGTCGCAAGATGAACTTGCCCCGAAAAGGTGTCTTGGCATTATATTTATGTCTCAAGACACATATTGCCACAGATGGAAAAAGATGGAGATGCATAAAACTGAAAATAAAGGTTTAATCGACATACTTGTGCCGGAAAGAGAGGAAAGAACGATCGTCGAGAAAGTAGCAGCGAGCGTCGATTGTGGCGGCAGCAGTGAGTGTCAATGTGTCAGCATGACAGCTGGCTAGTAGAAGAGAGTGAGTCGGCGAGGCCGCACTGGGCTTCTTATTTATTACCCTCTGTATTTCTAACATTTGGTCTAGAATGTTCGAACATCAAAATCTCAAGAGACTGGCTCTGCAAGGTCATGTTGGCCTTTTTATTACGTTCGGGGTAAGAGGAAACACGGATATTCTAGAAGCACGGAGAAGCGTTTCCTCTCGGCAATGCATGCGGCAATATTGAGCTAGGTGCGATTCCAGAACTAACTTATTTCGAGACGTTGAACCTGATATACAAATTAGTTTCAGAATCGCTCTCAACTCGAAGTATCTTTCCCCAAAAAAATGTTCAGGAAAAATTTATTTTGTGACATACATGCCCAAACCAGCTACACACACGCACTAAAAAAAAAAGCTTTTGCGAGTCCACGGTTTTTTTAAGTTTTTTTTTTGTTTTCTTTAGCGGAACCCGCCCAATGGGTGCGTTGAGTTTCATCGAAAACTCTCATTGTTGTCGCTAGCTTTTCACCTCTTTCTTACCTTTTGCCTTTTGCCATTGTACAATAGCCAGTAGGAATGTCTGGTTTTGGTGCCCCCCCCCCCCTCCTCCTCTGTGCACTGCTATATCTCTCAACCTACTTTCTGTCTGTGGGTGCAGTGGAGTGGTGCGAGCACGAGGACTTCTCGCGCGACGTGGGCTCCAAGGAGGTGACGGACGTGCAGAGCACCGAGGTGACCCTCCCCGACCTGGAGAAGGGGGTGGCCTACTTCGTAAGGGTGGCCGCGGGCAACGCCAAGGGCTTTAGCAGCTACCAGACCTCCTGGCCGCCCTCTGCACGACCGTCCAGTGAGCCCTCTTTTCTTGCTCGCTTCGAGTCTTTTGAGGTAGGATTTAATAAAGGGTAAGGTCCAAAAAAGCCTAACGCAAAAGTGTAAAACACATAATTTCGCCGTTAAATGTAGCGGAAAAACCTGAATTGTGTGTATAAATTGGCTTTGTGCGAATATTCGAAATATTGAATAGTACTTCTGAATAACGCGCTATTCGAAATTTGCTTTGAGATGAACTGAGATATTCGTATTTTTCGAAGCGTTGATTGCGTCGGGTTAGCCCCGTTGAGTGCGCTTCTTACCGAGCACGGTTGCACTGCGGAGAAGCAACACCCGCGGATGCGAGCTCCGCGGGTGTTGCTTCTCCGCAGTGCGCCGGTGCTCGGTAAGAAACGCACGCAACGGGTTAACCTGCCGCGAGCAACGCTTAGAAAAAGTTTTAATATTGCAATTGTGTGCTTGGGTGAAAAACACTCTTTCAAAGCAAACACGTGCGGCTGGTCTATATAAACAGAAATGGAAACTTTCTCAATGCTAATATCTACATCGCTGTAAAAGTTTCAAAATGAAACTGCTGACCATTTTTGCCCTCTTGCTGTTATGCAAGAGTATGTCTTAGGCAGAGATGCCTTGGCAACCTGCCTTCATCATTCGTGATCCTTCTTTTTTTGTTTTAATTAGAGATTGAAGAAAGAATATATTGATGTAGCAAGATTTGTAAATTCACTCAATCAGCTATAACTGGGCGTCTCTATATGCTTAATTTTATGTCAGATCTGTCATTTACTTTCCATCCCCAGGCATTCTGAGATCCTAGTCCTGAGGTCACAGTTTATAAATATAGTTATATTAAAATGGGCTTACAAATGAACAAATGGAAGCTTTGGAACCGCCTTCGCAAGTTTAGCTAGGTTTTCGTTGGTGCAACAGCAGTGAAGGGCCTGGAGAAACTATTCGATATTCGATTCAAAAATATTCTGCCAATACCACTATTCGCTTCGAGCTCAAAATCCACTTTTCGCACATCACTAGTACAAATGTACACCAATTCACTCTACATACAGCAACTATTCGAGCTCTAAACTTAACAGTGTTGCATTTTCGCTCTGTATAACTGGATGTTGCTCGTTAAAGGTTGAATGTGGATGCAACTCAAGACTGTCACGACGACGTGCAGGCTGGCGAGAGGTGGAGGACCGTCCCCAGCGGTGGACCGGGCGGATCGAGCGCCTGGACGCGCTCTTCCAGCAGGTCATGGAGTCAAGGCCCGCCCACGCCGCCGAGGTGGTGTCTCTCCAACGGAGCAACACGACGGGTGGCATTGGGGTGCCCGGGCTCGGCAACACCAGCTCCGGAGAGTCCACCGAGACGACCCCCATGCAACAGGTGCGTTCCGCTCCCTCGCGGCCCGTTCACACTGGACCAACGCTCGACAAACTCCACTCACAAACGCACCAAAATCGGATGCACTGGCAAAAGCATCTTTACGGTCGGGCGTCGTCAACCAACGTCAATGTTTGCAAACAAGATTGATCATGTCTCCCAAGTGTTGTTTTTTCTGTGTTAGCCAGTAGTGTTTGTCGTTTGTTTGCCTGCTTTGAGTGTCATGGATGTGACTCTGACGCAGTCTCTGATGATCTCCACCTCTATTTTTGTACAGGTGAAGCTCCGCGATTCCTTTGTGTCCGTTTGTCTCCACACTTCTGCAGACGACGCTCTGTTACATTTAGCTGGGAGCATCTTCTTTTCCTTATTTTACGAATGAGGCTTTGGTACAATGGTGAGGTTGGAATGCCGTAGCCATCAGCCAACCTAAGATTAAAGATCTGAAGTGCTACGTCACAAATTAGTCCAAGTAAAAGATTTGGCCATGTTAAAAAAAACAAATCTCGCATGATAAATTGAGGAGGCTTCGGAATTGAAAATAAAAAATGCAGAGAATAACAGAAAGAGATGATAGTGACAAAGAGGGAGAGCTAGGGAGAAAGAAAGCAGGACTTCTTGGAATCTAAGAACTACAAAAATGCCAGTTGCAAAACAAATTTCAGTGAAACGTGACAGCCTGTTATACAGAAATAATCAATCTGCAAAATATTCCTCTCGTGGTGCCCATGAATCTGCTTGCGCGTTGTCCACTGAACACCTCATTTTTTGCTCAGTTCAAAATAGCTTCAGTCATACCTGTTGCATGTTTTTAAGTCAAATCACATTTATTTATGTTAAGCCGTACAGTAAACTTACAGTTCACAGCTTACTTCGCGTAAACCATGAAGTGTGAAGTTGCTTACTCCACATTACTGTTGGAGTAAACAGCAGCACGTTGCAGATCGGTCACACTCCAAAAACGGAACATTGCATAGCGCATCTAGTTCTTACTGGTATCTTAGCCATATGGAGATCAAACGTTTCAAAACGCGTTGTCGGTACATTGGAACGCAAGAAGGGGCGTGCCAATCGACGGACGATGTAAGTTACATAAAGAGCGTGCAAAGAACGTGCAATGGCAAGGCAGCCAAGTCTGCGTTGTCGTTGGTTGAAATCGGGGGGAAACAAAAGCACGTGGGCAAACGAGCGGGAGGTGCGCCAAAAGCAGGCAAACTGGCACGCCATATAACATCCTGTACACAAAGGTCGCTGCTGTCCCAGTCGACTGCCAGAATCGGCGACCTAACTGCCTCGACGTCTTCCTTGGGTCCTTCAGAGGCGGCAGATGCGCAAGAGCATTCGGCAGCTGTTTGCGGCGGCGCCCAAGTTCCAGCGCAGCCTGAAGCGTGGCGTGTACTTGGCCTGCCTGTTCTACAACGAAGACCGCATTCTGGTGACCACCGAGGAGACCCTGCCCATTCTTGAGGTGGATGACTCCTTCCCCGCCTCCCTTCAGACAGACTTCCACTGGATGATGAAGGTATGCTTGCCCTATTTATTTATTAATACCTCGTAGGCCCTACCATAGGGCATTACACGAGGGATTGGCTTCCGAAATTTTCGAGCAAAAAGTAACAAGTGCACTCAAGAACGACAAACGTTTCATGCTCGGGAACAATATGCAAACGTACATAGAAACAAACATAAGTTATACGAACAAAAAATAACCTAGTAACAGATTATCATTTCACTAGTATTAGAACAGTACATATTCCAAATATTTGCTGAGCAGAGTAACGATATTGTTAGCAGCGACTGCGAGGTCGGGCAAGGAGTTCCATTCGGTTATTGTTAAGGGTATCGAAGAGTTCACATAGTAGGTGGTGGACAATAAGGTGGGCTGTACTTTCCAGGGGTCTTCCATTCTTGGAGAAAAAATTAAATGGGCGAATCTATACTTCGGATAATATCCTGTGCATTCAGGGTTGTGGAGACATAAGTGTAGTATTATGTATTGCTTTACACAAATGTTCGTGAAAACAAGACATATTCACCAAAAGATCCTTCCGACTTTGTTAGCACCACGCACAACTTAACCCCCCCCGCTATATTTTAATCTATGTGGACAGGACTTACATTGCCGCACGCATGGCATAGTTGGCAATGCATGCGGCTGCCATGCGGAGAAACGGAGTTTGAGCCCCACTCAGCCCGGACCTTCCTTTTATAATTATGCACTCTTCTAGAAAGCTCCAGCCCATTTTTTCGGCTGTCACTGAGTGTTATGGTTCGGAACATTCCTGAATGTACTGCGTGTTTAAAAGCAGCTGGTACCGCAGTGTTTTGGAATGGTCACCCTGACGTTGCCTTCCAGGCACAAGTTTGCCTTATTAACCTTTTATTTACAGTTTTACACTCATCTACCATTTTCCATCTGTGGCAGTATGTCACAAAATAAATCCCCCCCCCCCCCAAAAAAAAAGAAAAAAAAAGTAGACGGAGCCCTGGTCTCCGTCTGCCTTTTGTTTCTCGTCCCTTTCCCGGTGTGTGGTGGGCAGAAAGCAAAGGCCCGAAGGGGAGGATGTACCTCGCCTCTCGGCTCCTTCCAGTCAGTCGAAGGCTCACAAAATTACTTCTACTTGGACGTCAGTGTGATGTCCTCTACATAGAAGTCATTTTGGAGCTGGCATGTCTGAGCGGACAAAATTACTCGGAAAATACATTACGCTTTGCAGTGTAAATATTGCATTCATTCATCATTTGTTAGTCATGTGCAAATAGTGGATTTTGAGTTCAAAGTGTACTCAAAGCGAATAGTGGTTTTGGTCGAAATTTTCTAATCGAATATTTAAGTTTCTCCAAGCCTTTTGCTACCGTGCACCATGCTTAAACGAAAATTCAGCCAACCACGTGAAGGTTGTTCCCGACCTTCCGCTTGTCCACTTCTAAGCTCGGTTAAACTTAATATAGCTATATTTATGTACTGTGTCATATGTAAACAACAAAATTGTTGCAGCTATCCTAATCGAGGGGATTTACAAATCTGAATGCTATATACAAATATTCTTTCTTCAATTTAAAATTTAATAAAAAAAACGGCAACAATACAAGCACAAATGGTGAGTGTGGGTTTTCAAGACATTGCTGCCTAACATACATTCTGCAGAGTCTGTCATAATCGCGACAAGTTAGCCCCGTTGAGTGCACTACGGGGAAGCAATACTATACCCGCGGAGCTTAGGAGCTCTGCGGGTATTGCTTTCCCGCAGTCTACGTGTGTCGGGGAGAAGCACACTCAACGGGGATAACTTCCGTGATAAAATGAAGCGAATATCGAATAGCGTATTATTTGAAACTGTTATGCTATAAAAGCGCAGTTTGTACATTAAATCCAGGCAGTCAATACAAAAAAAAAAAAAAATGTTGGGGGTGCAATATATTAATTTTAAAGGACAACTGACAAGAAATATAGTTCCTAGAATGAAGTACAAACATGTTTCATCAAAAAAAATAATGTTTGCCCCTTTTTTCCCAGGTGGCATGCACATGGGATGATGTCCGCACACTGAGGCAAGACATGGAGAAGAGCCACAGCTCTTCCAATGTTCACTTCCGGAGCAAGCTACTGCAAACTGTTGAGCAGATGCAGGTATGCTTCTGGTGCAACATCTGGATGGAGTGCTTTTGATTCACAACATGCGTTCGTTAAACTGGTTGTTTGTTGGGAAGTTACTGACATTTGCTCCTGTCGAGACTTGTCAAATATTTAGTTTTCCCCTTTGTGTTTATAATAACCAGGAATGTTGTGCGAATATTCGAATTTTTTAGTAGTAGTTTCGAAAAAGAATTCCAAGGACACCTAAGTACTTCTTACGAGTTGTGAATGGGAAAGCATGAATGTCCTTCGTCCGCTCCCTTAGTTTGTCTGCGGCGTACTGGCGTGGACGGCAGTGTTTTGCTACTGCCGAGGTTGCGGCCGCCGCCGATAAAGATGGCTCAGGTGCCGCCATGTTCCTCGTTGCCGAGAGAAGCAGAAGTGGCCACAGCCCCCCACCCCCCTCCAGCAATGCCGACACGAGAGCGGCAGCTGAGGACACGCTCTCGTGATGTGGCCGCAGCTCCCCCACCCCCCCCCCCCCCTCCCCCCCTCCGGCAACACTTACCAGGAGAGCGGCGGCCGAGCGCACGCTCTAATGATGTGGCCGCCAATGGCTACCACGCCGCCAGCTCCGCTTCATGGGATTTATAATAGTATGCTATTCGATATTTGCTTTGAAGTGAACTGCAATAATAATCACTTTCGAGGTGCTGATTGCGGCAGGTAAGCACAGTTCATTTCGGTATACACCAAAAACATGTAACGCAACCTGCAGTTGTCTTTGTTACTTCAACCAGATGTTTCGAATCCCACGCAGTCTGCTCTCGGCGTTCAAGACCTGGGCCAGGTGTACTACAAACCGCTTCGCGACTACGAGGGCACCACAGTGCTGTGCGTGGTCAAGTATGTGAGCGAGCCCAAGACAGTGAGTGCACTCTCGGTCCGCTGGATACCCCTGGCCAAGATACAGCGCCGGATACCCAGCGTCAGCGACGGCGGGGAGCTTCCCTCGGCGTCGGAACTCCTGGTCTCTTCCCTCTCGGTGAGCTGAATCACAGATGCCATCACGCGACGATTATTCGTGGACGACGCCTCATTTCGAGGAGACGGGCCCAACTATGTTTTTCGTTGTTTACTTGCTTCGTTTGACTGCTTGCCTCTTGAAATTATCGGAGAGGATGCTTTGCTACGAATAATTTATAAAAATCGATGGAGGAAATCTTCTTTAGGTTTCAACAATTATGAGGCCCTTTTTGGGCACATAGTATTCTAGTGATGTCTGAAATCAGATCGGTGCAGGGTAGCATACACGTGCACACTTTTAGGGGTGTAGGCCAAACAAAGTGGACATGGCAGAAGAAAAAACGTTTGAACATGCCTCGGTTCTTAGCGCAAAGCTGAGAGATGTAGAATATATTGTGCACATCTTAACCTTTTAGAAAGACGTAGAAATAATTGTGAGCAGCAGCAGAGATTTTATTTTCTATGTTTCGAGCAGGGCCTGCTCTTTTTCTTGTATTGAAATCTTGAAAAGAGCAGGCTCTGCTCGCAATATCGAAAATAAAGCCTCCACTGTTGCTCACAAATTTTTCTTCGTCTGACACTCCCTTGGTGAAGAATTGCCTATTCACACTTCTAAGATTGCTTTCTTTGACTTCGAGCGATTGCAGACCTCTTTCATATGTGTTGGTCTTCAAGTTTCTGGGGCTTTTAGACTTGTTTGAAAGAAGCTAGGATGCACACAAAGCATTCTGCATCTAACTTCCTGGTTAAATAATCCGGGAAAGCCTTGTCACACATTTCCATTACTGTTACATTCTAGACATAAAAAACCAGCCCATAAGTGCATTCTGCGTTAATATGTCTGCTTCCAATAGTCCACCGCTCCACCTACAATAGTCACAGTCAAGGTGGGAACGACAGCGAGGAACTTCAGTTTACCCGCCTCCAACGAGAGGTTCCTACTTTCAACAATGCTTCAATCTCTCATGCGACTGGAGCACAGTAGAACGCACTGAGTAGACGCTGGAGGCTGAGTGTTAGAAAAACATGCCATGCTTTTCTCACTTCATCAGTGACTATAATGCTGTCGATCATGAGACCTTTCCAAGTCACTGGTCTTACACTTGTGGCATCACAAAGGCAATCACTTTGCACGGCAAGGCTCATAACTTAGGGTTTGCATGCACGCAGAGACCAATAATGACCATGGCTTCTCTGTGCGTCATGCAGGAGATGATGACGTACAACCAGGCGAGCTGCAAGCCCCTGGCCCGTGGCCTGTACCTGGGCTACCTGAAGCTCAAGAGCTCCATGGACCTCATCAGCGTGCTGGTGCCCTACCGCAACCCGAATGTGCTGCCCTACTGCAGGATACGTGACAACCCCCATGTCTCCTGGTAGGCACAGTCTTCGGTTTGAAGGCCCCTTCTTAGTGTGCCGTTTGACCACGCTTGACTGTGTCTAGAGGAGTTGCATCAAGTTACTACTCTGTCACGGGGACATACAGATTTTCGTTCAAAGTGCGGCAACCGATTCAAGGAGTATCTTGAAACATGGTATTGGAAACAAAAATCTACCTGTGGCTCGCAGTCGTGTTTCGCAGCATAAAATATGCTATGGGCCACTAGCCCTTCTCCTGCGTTGCAGCTGTACAGAGCCGATATAATAATAATTATTATTATTATTTTATAGTCATATGCCGCGGTCTTGATGGGCCATATCCGTCATCTGTGTAACAGTAATGTATGTTGCAACCTTGTTAACAGGCACCTTCTGCATACTGTTTGGTGCGTTTTTCTGCATTACAACAGTGTTTTGTGGAGAAGCAGCTCACTGCAATGCGGGAAAGCATGCTCAAAGGAACTTGCTTGTGTAATATGGGAAGGGGACTGATTAATGTTGCGCAACATTAAAATAAAAATAATTTTAATAAGACTCGTTATTTTTCCACCGAGCTCCCAACTGTATTTTGAAAACTCAAGTTTTCTCATTTTCAAGATGAGCCGAAGCTCACTGCAGTTGCTTTTAGAGCTAAATGTACAATCAAAATGTTGGAAAATGTAATGTGCTACTGTAGCTTTTGAAACTAATGAATTATGTGACTGTACTGGTGAATTGTTTTCATTAAAACGCAAGTATGTAATTATTGCAGTGAGGAGTGGCGCTGGCTGAGAAGCCTAACCGGCGGAGATGCCAGCAACACTGGTGCCAACGAAATGGAACCAAACGAACCCCAACCTGGCAAAGCGGAGCCTGACGAAGCACAGCTGCGCTTTCAGCGTGCAGTTTCGGCGGCAGCGAGGAACCTCTTTGCGCAGCTCGAGGTTCCACCAGAGCTTCATGATGCACACCGGTTAGTCATGCCGTCTAACTCATGCAGTGGAAATCACTTGCTATAGTCGGCTCCCAGTAATTAAGAATGGAAGGGGATGCCTTTAACTGTTTTGAATTGGTGGAGGTTTTAGGTATGGAATCTCTGTAAAAGATTAATCTGCCTTAGCAGTGTAGAGTGGAGTGCTATCTATAATCGAACAAGAATGATCTCGGATATTATAGCTTCGTGCTTGGCCCCAGACCTGCATTCTTAATTAGCATGTTATTTGTTCATCCTAATTCCTATTTAACTTCTCCGACATGTCAGCACCATGCCAAAAAGAAATGGAATTTAGTTTTTTTTGTTGCATAACACAAAACTAAGTGTGCAATACGGTTGTTTATATTTCTATATCTAGGCGACATAATAGCATGCTCTTTCCAGATACTATTGGAGTAGCATTTCAATCCTAGTTTCTAGCAGATTGTATGGATGATTATACAACAGCTCGTAAATATTGTTTTTTTCCAGTATATTTAGCGGCTGTTACTGGTGGTTGCTTTGCGGAGTGACCGTCAGAATGCCAACTCGATTTAAGCTTTTCGAGGAAAAACTTCTGTTATTGTTGTCGAGTGTTCAGTCTGTGTGGGGTTGGACTACCATTGAGAATAAAGACACTGGCTTATGCTGTAGGTGAGAAACTTAGTCAGTGCAAGCTGCTAACCTGGATTCTTTAATGCAAACAAATGCATGCTCGCACGACACTCACCCACATCAAAATGTGCAGCGGCGGGGATCGAAGCCAGGGTTTGCATGAGCTATCGCTCCGCTACGGGACATGCCGTGCTCCAAGGTCCTGTAGTGGAGTCGGAGGTTTTTCGATCGAGGCCGACGTCATCTTCGAAACTAAACCCCCGTGCGACTTGTCACGCAGGTTGTACGACGCCGAAGTCGTGGAGCTGTCTGAAGGGGTCAGCTTCCTGCTTGCGCTCCCGCCGGTGGAAGGCGTTTGCTCAGTGCCAGGTCAGCGGGAGGAGCTGACCTCTCGGGCGGACTGCCTGGCACTCCCGGTTCAGATCTTCGAGGTCATCCACATGGGGACCTACCAGAGGCCCCTGATGGCACGCTATGCTCGCGTCTCTTCCATCCTCGAGACCGACACCGTGCTCGCGCACCACGCGAACCGGGAGGTATGTGCAGCCGCCGCCCAGACGTGTTCGTCGTCGATTACGATCCTTCGTGTCATCCAGTCCCGACTGGAGTACTCTCACGTATATGTACGTCCGACGCCTGCAAATGTGTGAGGGACAGTGTTTGAGTGTAGCTTGGTAGATGAGCGAGTGGCTTAAAGAGCCACAAGTGGCAGTTGAGCGCAGATAGCATCGAGGGACTCGTACTACTGCATCGCGTTAGGGTTGTTGCTGTATTTTACAGGCTGGTAGTTTTTACACTGTACGAAACCTCTACTAAATCAGTCTGCTGAATTGTACAAGTGAGTAACACATTTATACACTTGCACAGTTTCCAATCGTAGTATCCTCACATATATTGAAATTGGCTCTGTGCAATACTATTTGGAAATTTTTCAGAAGCTGCGTCTAAGTCTAGCTCGGCAAACATGGCTAGTTGGAAGCAGTTGAGGAGCTGTCCTCGAGCGTAGATTGTGCTGAGAAGCACCTATTACATTATGTTATGTAAGGGCTGTAACCGAATGTTTTACTGCCCAGTATTTTAAATAAAACGTGAAGGAAGTGAACCTGTGGTGGAAAACTTGAAACTTCCTGGAAACTTCAGAGTGGCAGCCTATATTTCGCAAAGAGACAGCTTCCGAGCAACTGAAGAAGCTTATAGTCCTCTTAGCCAGAAAGACAGAAGGCGTCATCTCAATTGAGACGCATCCTTTCTGTTCCCGTCTCTTCCACTTTTGGTTCTTCTAGTTCTCCACCCAGTCTCAGGTGGTTCAAGAAAATGGTAAATAAAAAATACTATATCAGAATCTCGACGAGACTACAAATACCGTGATGTTGCACCTTTGGCACTGTCCAATCAGCCCTATCTGCTCAGAGTGTTGGCTGCACTCTGTCTCTCAATGTAACATAGGAAGTATAATTTCAATTTGGACACCGTCACGTACACGCAGGCATTCTCCGCGCCAGAGGTGGCCGCAGCAGCGGAGCCGCCTCAACCAGCTTCAGGACTTCCAAGTCCAGCTGGACCAGACGTGGCGCGGCATGAGGTGGATCATGGACGCCCTCACCTTCGCCAGGGACCGCGCCCTGAATGCCGGCCTCCCTTTCGCCTCCGTCTGGACTTCACCCGCATCCGACGGAGCCTCCTCGTCCCCCAGGTCCACGAGCCCCACCTGCCGACGCTCGTCCCAACCTAGTGCCGCCGCGCGGAGGGTCTCCCGCGTGGACGATCTCATCGACGCCAAGCTGTTCCTCTCCGTCAGCGGGACCTCGACGTCCGTGAGCGGCGGAGGACTCGAAATCAGGCGTTGCGCCTCCGCCTCGCGACTCGTTCTCGAGCGACCTCAAGACTTCGAGGAAGTGGAGGACGCACGCCAAGGCGGCGGCTCGGTCAGCTTCGATTGCGGTGAAGAGGACGACGACACCAACGACGACAACGAGGAAGAGAGCACGGCGACATCTCCAAGTGTGCTCCGCGTCTACGCTGCGTACGACTCGGGACTTCCGCCTGGCACGAGCATCAAGATCCACGTGACTCCGGAGACGACAGCAAGAGAGGTCGTAGAACTCGTGGTGCGGCAGCTGAACACGGCGGTCGTGGCCAAAGGTCGCCATGGTCCGCTTTACGGGGACGAGCAACTTGCGGACTTCTGTCTGGTGGCCGTGGTCGGAGCGCGAGAGCGGTGCCTAAGCGCAGACTTCCAGCCCCTGCGGCTTCAGAACCCATGGACCAAGGGGCGCTTGTTCGTGCGTTTACGGAGTGATGCTAGTTCTTAGTTCGAGTCTGGACTTCTCTGCGGCAAGAACGAACCCTGGTCCATTGGACCATCGAGAGCACTTATAACTGCAGACATTAGACTCCAGGGTCGTGAGGAATGGTACCAGGCACTATCGTGTAAGAGCCTATGACTGCTCAATACGGCAGAGTATGGGACCTCCTGGACAGTTCAGTGGAGAAGGGTACCATCCAGGACAGTACTGTCCGGGACTTTACCATCCAGGACAGTACCGTCCAGGGGTGTACCGTCACGGGGAGTAGATTCTGAAGCAGCATGATCTGGAATACGGCAGAAGAGATGGTAAGTTCTGCTAGTGCGCTAGGTCATTTGAAGGCATGGTGATTTCACTAGCCATTGTGGTGCTTCGAATGAACTCTCGGATTGTGCAAGCACTTCCTCCGAGGCAAAGCCGCGTTGTGGTGTTGCAACGTCGCCATGAAAGTACCATGCTGCTTTGTGGTACAAAACAAGTGTGTATCCTCTTGTTTGAAATGGTATTTCTAATGCTCCTGGAGAGTAGAAGGGCTATGGGGTCCTGAGATGCCCCTTGCTATGTAATTTATTGCAAAGTGTTTACAATGTACAGCGCTGGGCGCCATGACACTCCCTAATTTATTTATGATTGTGTTTCTTCGTGTTGTGCGATCACCTGCCGAACAAGGGCTGTCACACAGACAAGCCAATAGCCATTGTTATATGCCGTCTGGTCTCGAGCGACTCATTGTGCATTTTAAAACTGCAGGCTGCAGTGAGAATGAGTATGTATTGTGTTCATCCCTCTGAGCAAGATGATTCCAAAAAGATGTCGCCTCCTTCAAATGTTTATCAAACTGTTTACTCCTTTCCTTATCTTGACAGCTATAAAAAGCGACTCTCAAAAGGGCCGTTGATAAAGCACCCCTACTCATTCTAAACTTGTATCGAAGACTTTAGAGGCATGAAGTTAGTTGTATGACCTCATGAGGTGCTTGATTTTGAAAGTTCTAGGCTGTCAAATTTATACTGAATGTGCATACCAACATATGTGGGAGGTGCCTTAGGAGAACCCACAGTTGAAACTAGTAATTACTCATGGACCATGCCAATCAAGCACCCTCTATCAAAGTGTGAACTCACAAAGCCACTGTTATATTGATAGGACCACAAAGTAACTGAACGTTCCATTCAAACACTGCAACAGCTATACTGGATTTGAAGTAAAAAGGGAAAATAGACATGGCGTAAGAGGATACCGACAAACTTCTCTACAAAGACCATCTCTATGGTGTCTAGCTCTTACGATTTGAAACCTAAAGGCATAATATCACGCTGTCACATCAACAAGCGCGAACTCGACGTGACGAGTTTAGCACCGTGCAATTCCAGTTTCAAGGATGAGAAAAATAATGTCCCCCCTTCGGATGAAACTCGAAACACTGCAGAAGGGAGACGAACCACCGAGATAATGTGACTGGTACATTGTCAACGTCTTTCCATGAAAACGAAAGGTACACACGAGAACGAAGAGGTCGTGTTGATGCTTTTACGAGTGGCACATCGCATTCAAAGTGGTAGTTGTTGGTTTTCGGTTTTTCGCATAATTTCTAGGCACCTGTCTCTTCTCTCAAGGACTAGGATACCGTGTTAATAGAAGCCACAGTCCCCCATGCCGTCTTCTGCAAATGCCACCCATCACCTGTGCCGTCGGGTAAAACACGCTCCTGCCACAAATTCCGTTTGCTAGAGATGCCGTCTGTAAGGGGAGACCGCTAAGAGTCTGCAACATTGTTTGCAATGCTAAGGTCGCAGCTCAATGCAGATGCTGCCGGGCACCAAGATCGCGCGACAGAGGCCAGCAACGCAGATGTCGTTTGCTGCAGTCGACATGGGGGCATAGTCAAAGTGTTCGTGATATTTTGTGTGCACACTAGAAACAGACAAGCCGTTGAGAGACTGTTGTACCCATGGTTGTACCGCTACTATTTATAAAGAAACAAAGATGTGTTAGCTTTCCGGAGCAACAATATGTTTGTTTTCCGTGTTTCAGGGAAACAAAACGCCAGCCAGTGTTTACTTAGTCTGACCTTGCTTAGAGCCAATGTCGCAACTGCAAACTTCTTTATTAGAGAGAAGAAAAACGAAAATTGCCACCCACTTTTAACGTTGGGATGTACTGCAAGATAACTGCAGACATTGCTTCTTTTTTTTTAGAAAGAACCGGTCTGTTTTTAACACATTTCGCAGCTATTTTTCCCTGTAATATACTCTGCCGCTGTTATGCGTAAATTTTTGCTGTTGAGTAACTCTAAAAAAAATTCAAACCAAGCCAGATATGTACATAAACGTTTTGTTCGGTTTTTACAAATGTGGTGTACTGTGTTGGTTTTTTTTTTTTTTTTACTATCAGTTGAAGATAAGTCTGCTTTGATGAGTTGAGCTTGATGAGGAATTCAAGGAAGTGTGGTCCAGAATTGGATACGTATTCCATATTTAGGCTTAACTAAAATGAAGCATTCACACTGCGGAGAACAGTAATAGTAGTAATATGCGTTTTGGGGGGGGGGTTTGGGAAACCGACTGTTGGTGGGGCGTACTTGGACGCCCACGTCACAGTCGGAGGGGACGGTTTCTTGGGAAATAAAGGGGAGAAAAGGGGGAGTAGAAGAGGGGGGGGGGGGGGAGGGGGGTTTTCTCGTCTTTCTCTAACTGTCGAAGTCTGATTTGCAGGCAGGGGGTCTGTGATGGTCATAGCCATCGGCAAGGCTGGTTTGAATAGGTTCCAGTCGCCTAGATGGTGATTGGGGAAGTCCGATGTAGGCGAAAGAGGGTAATTTCCTGATTTAGTTTGACCACAGGGAGTAGTATTGATGAGTCAGTCTGTCGGAAAGGCTGTTGTCACCATTTCTCTTTTTGTTGCCTTTTTCTTCAGAGGAGGGGGATTAATTCTGTCTTGTCCAGGTAGTTCTCCAATGCCTTCAGCGCCTTCTTTTTGGTGCCTCGTGGTCTGATAATCTCCTCAAGAGAGCTGTAGGGTAGGTTGAGTTTTCTGTACTCTTCCTGGAGTGCCCTTCTCTCTGTGTCGTAGAGGGTGCATTGTAGGAGGAGGTGGACGTCATCTGCGCGAGTCCCACAGGTGTTGCAGTCTGAACTCCTAGAGGCTCTCATCCTGTATCTATGCGGGGGTGAGGGCACTGCCCGTCCGGAGTAGGTGGAAGACAGCCGCCATTGCCCTGTTCATGCGTGCTGGGAGCCGGGCCGGGTGGTCGCCTTGTGCCATCCTAGCGTCTGGGTGCTGACTTCCGATCTCCCTCGCCACAAGGAGCTTGGCGTCCGCGGACGGCGGCACCTTGGATGTGGGCGTAGAGGGCTCATCGTGGGCAAAGTTGGCCATCTGGTCGGCGATCTCATTTCCCTTGATGCCACAGTGACTTGGCAGCCACAATCTGAACAGGTGTCCGAGTTGCTCCAATGCCATCGCTTCTGCTGCGATTCTTCGTGCCAGTGGTGGCGCCCTCTCCAAGTTATCTAGCATGGAGAGTCGGCTTGCGAGTCGCACAAGATTACCCACTTGCCGCCCCTGGTGCTGCCTTTCTGAACGGCCTCGAGGGCGAGCAGGATTGCTGCTAGTTCTGTGGAGGTGCTGGTTGCATGGTGTGCGAGGCGCGCGGCGACCTCGAAGGCCGCCGCGGCCGTTGATGACCCGTCTGTGGGACGTACTGAGCCGTGGTACTGGTCCTCTATGTGGGACAGCGCAAGGGTTCGGAGGGTCACTGTTGTTGCCGTCCTCCTTGATCTCAACCTGGGGGATGTGTAGATCGACGTCCATGGGCTGTGGACGTTCTTGCAGTGGTGGGAGGTCGGCAGACATGGACGTAGTTCAACTACTCTACACAAACTACTGTAGTTTAACTACTTTTCCAAGTAACTTGGTAACTTTCAATTACAACTTTATGTGGGAAATTTGTAGTTTAATTTAACTACATTTTTCAGGTAACTTCTACTCAAACTACTAACTACTTCCAAAATCTAGCATACTCCCTTGCAAAGCCGGACTCCCCCGCACACAAGCGCAGACAATCCGTTCATGGGAGCACGTTCCCGCTTCCAGCTGCAGCTGTACGAGCGACGATGCTTATTCACGTGGTTCAACTATGCGTCCTTCCGACCTTCCACGCCAGGGAGACATTGGCTACGTTTACATGGATGCGACTGCAGCACATCGGATCCAGTTAACGAATCGAACCGGTTCATGTAAACAACTCAGACCGGATCGGATGGGATCCGATCCGCTGGGATGGGGTGGTTTGAGACGGTCAATCCGAATCGAGACTCTCCATGTATACGCTAGCGGATTGAATCGAGTGCTCAGGCGAGGGATTACGGGAACTTTGCTTTGCATGCCGCTAGGCAAACCGGACACCTCGGAAACAATCTGAAGGTCACGAGGTTTGCGTTGTGATCCTTCGACACGAGGTGCCGCTACTGGTCGGTCCGAATCCAGTGAACGTAGTGGTTGAAGTGGATCCGATTTGCCAAATAGATCCGATGCGCTGCTGTCGCATCCATGTAAACATAGCCATTATCTTTGTTGAAAACGATTTACTTGTCAGGCGAGACAGGATACCGTAGTCGCCAGCGAGGATTCCTAGTCGCCCTTGGGAGATCCTTTTGTTGGACTCGATGTCAGCAGCAAAGTATACTTCGTTTCATCTTCTGTTAAACCATAACAATTTTTTTTTTCTTTTTTTTTTTTCAGTAGCGTAGCACTAGCACTGTAACAAGACACGCAATCGTCTGGATGATCTCATCATCGTGCCGCGAGACCCGATTCCTCGACGGTCAGGTGCACTCGCTCAGCGTACTCTTCGAACGCCGTGGTAATAAAGAGGGGCCAGTCATAACAATCTCAACTTGCCGAAGAAAAAAGAAAAAAAAGGAGGAGAGATTGTTATAAAAGCCCCTCTAGCCGAGGCAAACCTCACATGTTTCGTCATGGACACCAAAGATGCCAACACTTGCTTACCCGACCCTGCACAGCCTGTTTCTGAAATTCAACGCTGCCGTTCCATCCAGCGCGTCGGCGGAACGCCTTTCTAGCTTGGCTGGGGACGTCTTTAGGAGACGTCTTTAGGAGGAAAAGGGGAAAACTCTCCTATCAAGAACTTTGAAAGTTAATTGCTTCGGTGAGCGAATAGACTATTTTGGTGTAAACGTAAGCCATAAAAATGACTGCATTTATTTTAGGCTCGCTGGATTTTTCACGGATCAAAACTGCTGTTCATTTTGCTACCACAAAAATATAAAAAAGTAACTTCGAAAGTAACTTCAAAGTAACTCGCTACTTTTTTACAGTAGTTAGTAGTTTACTCAATTACTATTACAAATGCATAATTTCTACTTTACTCCAATTACTTTTGGTGTCGATTCTCATTAACTGAACTAGCTTTTTGAGTAATTTGTACGTGTCTGGAGGTCGGCCAGGGCCGCAGCGGTTACCATGATGTCGCCGAGTTGACCGAGCGCACGTCGAAGTCCTGACTCTGTTCTCTGCGCAATCTTCATGATTAGGCTGCCCGTCAAACGCCCATTCTCCATTTGTATAAGGTGTCCAAGAGCCCGCTTCTGTAGTGTGGCACAAATCGTGGCTACGCCGGCCTTGACGAGTGTCTTGTGTGATGAGGCACCTCGGGGCGTGCCAAGGCAAATTCTCAGTGCCACCCTCTGTGCCCTCTCTAGGTTTTCTTGTTGTGTGCTGTTGAGCGTCACCAATGGCAGCGCGTAGGTCGGGCAGGGCGCAACCAGGCCCTTGTACATTGCCAGCATCATGGCTTGCGAGGTGTCCCACGTTGTGCCTCCAAGTGCCCGCAGGGTGTTTGTTCTTATGCACATCTTCTGGAGCACTGCAGCTACAGCCGGCCTCCAGGACACACGCGCGTCGAGCATCAAACCCAGATAAGTTGCTGTCTTTTCCGATTTTATCGGTGCTCCCTCGATGTGTAGTACTGGACGAAATGTTCGCAGTATTGGAGCCTGGAACAGAGCCGTGGTCTTCTCAGCCGAGATGCCGAGGCCCAGTTTGTGTAGTCTGTGCACCGTGTTGGTCAGTGCCCGTTGCAACTCTCTCACCATTTCCTGTCTGCGATTTGGTGGGCTGGTGGCCCAAAGTGCCACATCGTCTGCGTATACCGCCATGTTCACGAGGAACTGTGGTCAAGCTCCAACTCCGGCGGCCGAAGGGAGAGACGCGATCGCGATGGAGAAAAGCAGCGGGCTCAGCACGCTTCCCTGAGGCACACCGGCTGTTCTCGTATGTATGACAGGGGGTGCCCGGTGATTCCGAGGTTCTGGAGAGTCGTGAAGATGGTGTCGTGAGGAAGCGCATCGAAGGCTTTCCTCACGTCTAGGAAGACTGGCCGTTGACCAGCCCCTTTCTTTAGCTTCCTCCATGGTGGTGGTGAGGTCTGCAATGAATTCCGCAGTGCTGCTGTGTCTCCTAAAGCCGAAGAAGCAGTCTGGAAGCTGCCTCCAGGTGGTAGTTTAGACGTCGCAGCACCATTCGCTCCAGTAGCTTGCCCAAGCAGGAGGTTAGTGAGATGGGCCGGTAGGAGCTCAAATCATCGGCCAGCCTTCCAGACTTGAGCAGGGGCACGGTAGTGGCCTCTCTCCAGGCCCTTGGGATCTCAGCACTGCTCCAAACCTTGTTCATGTAGTTGAGGAGGCTGTCGTGGCACGACTCGTCCAGGTTCCTGATGGCCTGGTTCGTCACTCCGTCGGGGCCTGGGGACGAGCGCTTCCGCGGGCATGCGTCGATGGCGCGTCTTAGTTTGTGTAGCATGAAAGGGGCATCCATAGCCTTCATGCTGGGTGCCAAAGGGTCTCTGTGGGTTGACCAGTCCGGGGGGCTGGACCCACCAGTGGGTGGGTTGGAACCTATGTGAAGAGGTCTGCGAGTAGTTCTGTCACCTGCTGCACTGTCGCTCCTCTTGCTAGGGCCAGACCAAGTATTGGCTGTCTTGGCAGCGGACGTCCGGCGAGTGTTTTCACCATCCGCCAGGCTCTTTTTGCTCCGGCTGGCATGTGAAGTCTGGAGCAGCAGAGGTCCCACTGCCTTTTTGCCAGCTTTTTCCCGAGGCGGCGGAACTTTGCGTCTAGTCTGTATCTGTACTATTCTTCTTGCGGAGAACAACAGAATGTTTCGAGATTTGGACAAAAAGTTGCGGACAGAACATCACTGATGCCACAGTTTGCACTGGAGGTAAGATGATTGTAGTACTACATGATCTATTGCTTATCCTAGGAGTAATGAATGAGTGGAATTGATCCAAACTTCACCCATGAGCAAGATTAGAATATTTGGAACTTGCAAATAGCTATTTTATGAAATTGCTCAAAAATTATTCTAAAGCGCAGTTCAGTTGTTTATAAATGCTGTGTGGCTGATGCCTCACCTGCATTTGACAACGCATGCTAAGTGTGACTATAGCCAGTGACAGGTCAAGAACGAAGTGGAAGCTCCAACCACCCCTTTTCATCTCAGCGGAGTGAATGCTGGAGAGGAGGCGACCTCTCCACCGTTCGCTCCGCTGAAGTGAAAAGGGGTGGGAGGAGCTTCCACTTTGTTCTTGACCTGTCACCGACTATGACTAGTTATTGTGTCCATAAGGTCATCTCCAACAGCTGCCCTGCCCAACAAGGAAACACCAACTGTTCCCCCAAAAAATAGCAGTAACTATGAAACAAGCATTCAAAGGTTGATATTTCATCTCTGCAGAGTGCTTACAATCCATAAGTAGCAATTGGACAGTCTTAACAACTTCATAAACTATACATAAATCAACAAAATATAAAGCAGATGTAGAAGCATATACAGAATAGGTAGTATTTTTAGCTTAGACTCGACACAATGTTAACAAAAAATAAAAGCGGAACAAAACTAGCATCGTGCAAAAGCAGGAAAACAAATGTAAAATGTGCACAGTTGTATGAACCCTGTGACATGGTTACTGTGAAGTGGTTCACTCCAATCATTAAACACCAAAAGAACAAAAATGATGCCCGTAATTAATGAATAACAAACAGAAGTGGTGCAGCAAGGAAATTTAAGAGCTAGTGGCCGCAATATAATAAGAAGCCAGTTGATTTCAGAATATACTCGTAAGCTAATAGCAATCTCCGGCTGAATTGGAGTTCCAGGTAGCCTGGAAGTGACAGAAAGATGGTCCAAAGTACTAAGGCCGCCGAGAGAACAGGTCTTCGTGATACTTTGCTTCAACTTATGATGGACAGCAGCGGACACTACAAGCCATCTCGGCCAATGCAGCGCTGTAAACGTACCACACGGCTCTGCCGGCCAGGCACCGCTGCATGCCTTCCAAAGCTTATGTGACACTGGCACGAGATATGATTGGCTTCAATGGCTCCTAGCATACTCTACGGTCCATCTAAGCTCAAACTGAGAATGACAGGTTTCTTTTATTTCAACACAAATTATCTAATATTATTTCCTATGTCTGTTTTCAAGATAAACATGTCTACGAATGACATCTGCACTATTTATCACATTTACAAGCGTTAATAAGGAGGCTAAAAAAGAGAAGATAAAGCTCAAAAGGATTCCCAATAGTTTGTCGTAGCCATTAGCAATTGTAAGATTAAAAATCACTTGCTGGTGTGACAATGTTTCCATAAGTTTTACGCCCAATGCCAGAACTCCGCAGCAGAGCTTACCTGTAAGCATCTTCAGGGTCATGACACTATCATAAAGTCGTGCATGAACCATGACAAAAATGAGCGAGGTTTCGTCATTCACCGCGATAGCTAACAAGTCTGTAACTTTCGCAGATCATAAATCGTGATTTCATAAGTTGTGACCACCAATTACGACTGTGACATCCACAAACGAGCAGTCACCTGAGTGCTCAATCGAGCAACTCTCCCACGAGTCAAAACACATTCTTAAACTCGATCTACCAGCTAATCTCCCGGAACATGGCTCTCGCAAACGATACTCTCACAAGGCAGTAGACCCAAACTAGTCGTCGTAGCCAAATAGCCCCGTCATGACACCTTGCATCACGATATCAGGCAACGAATCACTGCTCGACGTATCCGGGTAAGGATCCTTGACGAAGCCCAGCACGGGCTGATGAAGCGGTTTAAACTCTTGCTCGTCGCTGTCGTTAGAAGCGACGCTCGCCGCTGGCGACATCGGCGTGGGCACTTCGAGGAACGACAACAGCTGATTGGACAACGTGGGCACTCTCACAAGATTCTGCAGGTAGTGTTCCAGACCGATCCGTCGCTGTTCGAGAAGCTTCGGGTTGAGGCTTCGTAGCCGCTTCGGTGGAAAACCACTCGGTGCTCGGTTGCCCAGCATCCGTTTCACTTTCTTGTGGAGGGCGTGAAATGTCCTGTAACGCCGCTCCAGCTTGTGACACACCCCCGACACGGTTACTTCGACGCAGTAGACGACGTACTGGCGGCCGTTCGGGGCGTAGACTTGACGGTAGTTTGGCACAAAAACTCGGATCATATCTGGGGCACTTTCTTTGGACCTACAGCGGAAGTGAGAAGGTCGATTACGACTGAAAGTGACACATCTCTGCCATGTTTGAAGGTTTAAAGCGCTCGAACGGTTATCAAGCCGAGGTGGCCGAGGCAGCCGAGGCGCGGCGAGCGCGCGCAGGTACTGCCTCCTTGCGGAGGTTAAGCGAAGTCTTTTTATATGTGCAGAACGTTTTCGTTTATATTCAATAGGTGGCGCAAGTGTTTTGAACTGGGTTCTAGCTTCCGCCACCTATCAGGGGAGTACCATAGTCTCGTCGCTCACCCCCAAGTTGAAGTCTCCCCTCTCACTATGGTGCCTGGATCGCGTCTCCGACTGGTGTGTTTAGCGTCCTATCCCGCCCATACATCAGAAGTGGTCCCGAAGTGGCAACAAATGACGTCACAGAAGCCGGAGTGTCATGCTGTTGACTGTCGCGATCCTAGCGGTTGGCCATAGAAATGCTGGCAAAAAGCACGAGCGAACGCGAGTGTCGCTGTCGTCACGGCGTCCCAGGCGTCCCAACTTCCGGCTGCCGCAGCTTCCGTGGACTGTCACAGTGGAGAGCGACCTGCAGCAGAACAGGCGTCTGCCATATATACCACAGCTGTTAAGACGCCGCCAGGGTCGCGACCGGCGACAGCATGACACTTGTATGACGTCATCAGGCGGAAATCGAGGGACCACTTTTTTGGCCGCGGTAAACACACCAGTCGGAGACGCGTTCCAGGCACCATACTCTCACGGAAGAAATCTGCGACTGGTCCGAGGAAGCCGCCGCGGTCTGGGGTTTGCTACCTTCCCTCCCTTCTGCTTTATCGTAGAAGAGGACATGGGGACCACAGATGGGGACCTCGGACCCTGGACTATGGTGCCTGGAATGTGTCTCCGGCTGGTGTGTTTACCGCGTCCAAAAAAAGTGATCCCTCGATTTCCGCCTGGTGACGTCATAGAAGTTCATGCTGTCGCTAGCCGCGATCCTGGCGGACACCGCCAGAATCGCGGCTAGCGACAGCATTAGCGGTAGTGTATTTTCATTTGTATAATCATCTTCATAATTTCACCTGTTAACACACAGCCGAGGAGGCAGCCAGCACTTGGTTGTACGGGCTTCTGTCTTTTGGCTGCGCCTCAGGCACTCGGCAGTGTGGAAGTTGTGCCAATAAACACCTTGAACCTTGAACCTTGAGCCTTGAACCTCAATGGTGCCGAAATCCCGAGAGTGACGCATATCCGCCTCAGGCGTCACAATCACCGTCTCGATTTTCGTCGCCACATCCAGGACGTTGTCACGTCGTCTCCAAGGCATCCAAGGCAAGGCGACTTCTTGCCTTCGTCATTCGTTCGTCCAAAGGAGCCTGCCCCAGCGTGCCAAGATCGCTGTTTACAGCATTGGTTCTTCCAGTCTTGGAATACTGCAGCTCAGTCTGGGACCCATCGTCAGCGCAACTCACTGCCTCACTCGAGTCAGTGCAACGTCGTGCCGCCTATCACATTGTAAGACGCCAGCTCGGGCAATCAACACCGCCCTACCAGGAGCTGCGCACCAGTGCGCTCCTCCGACTGGTCGGCTGGGACCAACTTCAACTGCGACGTCAAGTTGCGACAGCTCGCCTCCTGACCACTCTGTGCCTACCGAACTCCACGCTTCCCTTCGCTTCCTCATTGCGGCGTACTCGTTCTGGCGGCCTACAGCCCCTGTTAACCCGAACCCTCCGCCATTCCCACTCTTTCGGCCCCCGTGCGGTACGACTCTGGAGGTCCCTTCCCACGTCGATTACCAACCCAGCACCAAATGACCAGACCTCCATCCGCACGTTCACCAAAAACGTAGCAAGCTACCTGCGGAACAATTGAGTGCATGACTCATGTAACATTTATATAGCCGGTGACTACTCCCCCCCCCCCCCCCTCCCCTTTGTTTTGTATATATAATTTTCCTTCCCCTCTCTGCTTAAGAGGCACTGTAAACCTTCCGGTATGGGCGTAACGCCTTATCACAGTGACCCAACTCTCCAGAGTTAAATAAAGAAACAAACAAACAAACAAGCACTGCCTTGAGGACTTGTTGGGTGAAGTCGATGCGTGGAGAGACAGCCACATGTTGTCCAGATATGGCGGTGGCGTAGGCAGGGGGTGGTTTGGGGGGGTCGAAATCCCCCCCCCCCCCCCCCCCCACACACACACACACACACAACCGGGGGCCCGCTCGCTCCCCTGCTCACGCAGTCGGTTTTGCACGGGGCACGGAGCAAATGGGGCGCGCGGACTATCTTCAACTCGTGGCTACGCCGATTTGTTCTGTTGGGCTTTTTTTGAAGAATCCCGCTCTGCGTAGAACACGCTCCGTCCTGTCCCTCTCGTTAGTGTAGTTTGCTTATTTCTAGGGGTGTGCGAATATTGAAATTTTCGAATACGAATAAGACAAAAAAAGGGCTTCGAATCGAATCGAATATCGAATATGTGTCCACTGTCTTGTAATGGAAAATTACAAAACAAGAGGTGACAGCAGGTGTTATTGCCTTTTCAAAATAAATCAATGCAACTGCATTTTACTGGGCTGCAGCGGGCTAAAGATGCTTCTAGTAATGCACTCATTACAATTATCGTGTAGGAAAATTAACTGTGAAACTGTTCAGAAAGTAAGCGCTGCCTACGCGCCGTGACAACATTTCCGCCAGTAGAAAGACCCTTTAATCGTGAAACTTGCGAAATTTCCCTCAAGTTCGAAGAAGTTTGACTTATGGAGAGTGTTGCCCAGCTCCTACACGAATATTTCGAATTTTGGGAAACAAATGATATAGAAAGAAGTTTATTTTATTTTTTATAAAATGGTAACCAATGTTTACTCCATATAAAAGCGAAAATATGCGCTTTTAACGCTCTCATTTAGTTATTAATGTGTACCTGTGATGCCAATAAACCCAACAAATATTGCAATTTTCCTCCGCCAGTTGAGTCAATTAGTTTTTCTTTTTTTAACATTAACGAATGCGCAGAAAAGTAGAACTAGGGTAGAACTTCAGTTGAACCTTTGTCGAACATCACGTTGAAAGGTCGAAAAAGTCGAACTTAGTCAAACTCGAAACTGGGCAGGTTCGCGATATCTCTAATTTTGACTAGGGGTGTCGCGAACCGGCCGAGGTTCGAGTTCGAACAGGTTCGACTTTTTCGAACCTCTAATGGAAAATTCGACGAACCTTGTAGGAAGGTTCGACTCGTGTGCGCATGCGCGACCGGCTGGCCAGTTGGCTTCGGATTGGATGGTGATGGCTAAGGAATGAATTAAGGGCAGCGCTGATTGGTTATTTCAGTTAATACAGTACACAAAAATTAAGCTATTAACTTCTTCAGTGATTAGATTTAGTTTCTTTTAATTGCAACTGTTTATAAAATAAAATAACACTTTTCATAAAAAACATTCTCCAAACCTAGACATGCTTGTATTATGGTCTGGCCACACTGTCCACAAATTCGAACCGGTCGAATCTGGTGAAAGGTTCGAAGGTTCGTCGAACCGGTTCGACCCAGTCGAACCCCGAAAGTTCGACCTAAATTTCTGGTTCGACAAAAGTTCGCGACACCCCTAATTTTGACTAGGGGTGTCGCGAACCGGCCGCGGTTCGAGTTCGACCAGGTTCGACTTTTTCGAACTTTTAGTGAAAAGTTCGGCGAACCTTGTATTGAGGTTCGACTCGTGTGCGCATGCGCGACAGGCTGGCCAGTTGGCTTCGGATTGGATGGCGATGGCTAAGGGATGAATCAAGGGCAGCGCTGATTGGTTCTTTCAGTTAATACAGTACAAAGAATTAAGTTATTAACTTCTTCAGTGATAAGAATTGATTTCTTCTAATTGCAACTGTTGATAAAATAAAATAACCCATTGCATAAAAAAAAAAATTCTCCAAACCTAGACATGCTTGCATCTAGAGCACTATATAGCTCCTTCGGAGCAGAGTAGCGCAATCTAGAACGCCGTCTCTCGGCGACTAGCGGCGAACGCCCGGAGGTTCCAACTCCGGTAAGAAATGCATGGGGGACGTGAGAAAATTGTTGTTTCTTCAATGTTGTGGAGATGTACGGAACGACAATAGTTTTTGACATAATAAAGGAACATTTTAGAATAATTTGCGCTGAGTTTTGTGCCAAGTAAGGACGTAATTTGTTTTTAAAATTGCACGAGCGGCATCATGCAGCAGACGACGCGGCAACGTCACAGCGTCCACGTGACCCGCTCCGGCCAACCCAAAGAGCCCATCTCCGCTGCGTGCAAAAATCGTCTGCTTCAAACGCCATTGCCTCGGAAATTGCCTTCTCAAAATTTTCACACGCATCCGATATTAATAAAACTTTGAAAAAGTGTTTAGTGCATTACCGACTTCACGGCAGACTAGTTTTGAAAAGTGTGAACTCGCCGTTTATTTTTTAATTAGCCGTGTTGCGTCGATCTCCATGTATTCTCCCATAGGGCGGGCCACCTCCTGGAACCCTGAGTACCACGTGACTCGCGCCGAGCTGTTCTGTCGGCCATGTTGTCGGCAAAACACGCGGATCAAAGGATTGCGCTACTCTGCTCCGTAGGAGCTATATAGTGCTCTAGCAGGCACTGGTGACAGGAGTTGTTGTCAATGGCGATGCAATGTTCTGCTCGCCCCTAGCTTCTTTTTTTCTTTTTAATTTTCAAAAATTTATATTAGATAACACTCTCGAGATATATTTTATATTTATACTTCACTCTCGAGGTTTATTTTATTGCATCAAGTTATAGAACGTGCAATTGCATCACATATTATAAGCGCCACACAACAAAGGGCTTCGTGGAAAAGAAACCGAAACTGATCCTGTCTTGCTGCCATCGGACAGATAGAAACGGAGCAAACCGATAACGCACGCATCATACGCCTTTCTCAGTGAATAAACACATTCATAGGGGAATGCGTGGCAAGCAGATTATTCGTTACTCGCTCGAATAATCGTAGTTTGTGCGAATATTCGCCGTTTTTCCCGAATATTCGGCTTTGGCCGAATATTCGGGAACTTCCGAATATGCAATTTTCGAATCGAATACGTTTCGAATAAGGAAAATATTCGATTCGTATTCGAAATTTCGAATATTCGCACACCCCTACTTATTTCAGAAAATACACAGCAAGCCTGTCCGACGCCATTTACATTGGTGAGACGGGTAGCCGAAGAAACACCCTTCTCAAGGAACACAGAAGACATGTTGCCAATTCAACACACGATACACGGGCGAAGTCCGACCTGGTCGATCATTTCTTAACGACGGGTCATGCTTTGGATTTCAACTGTGCGTCGACATTGCCACGGGAGCAGAGGTCGGGGCCGCGGAAGTTCGTAGAATCGTAGAATCAACTGCGGCACCTTACCGGACGTTTACGGGGTTTTAGAGGATGGGTAGACTGGTTGGCCCTCTCCATCATGGCCCTATATATGTGCCCCTGTGCGTGAACGGTTGCGCTAATTTTGCAGCGTCAAGATTTTTTTTTTCTTTTTCGTTTGTTGCTTAATTTTTCGTGACAGTATAGCAATTCTTGTGTTTTGTCTGGCCGGCACGTGTTGGTAATGCAGTGGTACCTTAAAGGGGCCCTCCAACAGTATTTGAGCGTCTACTTTTTTTTGCGGTTTCTCCACGCTAGTGGTCCCGGAAACCCAGTGGACAACGAAAGAGTTTAAAAATATTAGCGCATCATATTTTAATTTGACAACTCGGAAACACCTCCTCCGACGGTGGCGCCGCGAGGTGCCGAATGCGCGCGCATAACGGTGCTCCCTTTCACTATACGTCACATTCACTGGGTTTCGTGATTGGCGAGAGCCGTCCCAGAAATTTTGAAGCGGAATAAAGTATATCACACGTTAACCGTCATTATTTCTTTAAAAATTCGTTTTTATAGAGCTAATAAAGTTGCAAATTAAAGTTCAAAAAGGGCGAAAACAACGCCTCGTCACTCATGCGCGCCTCCCAGCGGCGGAGTACCTCCTACTCGCCGAGGTGGCTCCGGTGGCGGAGTTGCGGGAGACGAGGCTTCCGCGGCTGTCGAATCGGACTGAGGCAGAGACGCGTCGCGGCGCTTGCGTGGTGTGTCCTCGTACGGCGCGACGCCCAGCTCCGCACTCCTTTTTAAGAATTCGGCGCTCAAAATCCGATAAGCCCGGTAAATTCATCGATGATGGCAACCCGATTCCAAAGCTACGATGGTTGCAGCGAGGCCTAATGGCCGACCGGGCCGACGGCCTATCAACCAAACTCGCGTCCAATTGGCCAACCGCTTTGCTCCAATCGCTGAACTGTTTCATTTTACGTCATGAAGCGCAATGTTTTGCTTATTTAAAGTTGTTTTCTGCAATATTTAATTTGCTAATAACTCACAAAATATTGCGAATTTCTGTAATATTTTTTTTATTCGGTGTTCCTGCTTTCATGAATCTCCGTTTCAGCGCGAACTTCAAACCAGTCAAAAAGTTGTTGGTGGGCCCCTTTAATAAAGGGGCCCTGCAATGATTTTTTTACTAATTTTTAATTTGCACCGAACCTGAGCGCACTGAACGTAGTAACTTAATGAAACGTTTCTTTTCTCAAATTTCGCTTTATTTTAAAAGTTATAGGGAAATTAAAATTACAAAAACAAGCAAAAAATAACCTCCTTCATGACGTCCTTAGTTGCTTGAGTGGCCGTGAACTAGAGGAGGGGTAGTGAGCTCAGCGAGCCCTCACGGCTGCCGCACTCCGTGTCGACGGCGCGAGAGGGCGCCACTAAAGCATGTTCTGGATAGGCTGTATGAAGCGGGCAGCCAGGGCGGCTCGCATTGGATTTGCTCCGCGATTAAACATAATTCGGCATGACACTTCATTGGCCACTAACAACAGCAAACACGGGGTAAAGATCAGTTCAGAACGGGAGCCACTTCTCGCTGCCATACCGCGAAACGGCTAAACCGCCAGACAAAGCTGCCCGCCGAAGGCCTTCGGAACGCTCGGAGCCGACGGATCCTCCAATCCCTACGACCGCAGTGCCGCCGCGTAAATCCGGGACCTTTCCGTGTCGGCGCCTGATCCCACTACTCCTTTCTAGTATGCGCCGCCATTTCCACCGCTTGGTGGCGGGTATGTCGACGGGTCATATCTTGTTTCCGCGTACTTTATAAACTGCATTTGTTTCTTTTCTGATCTAAAATAGTGGACAAAAACTACTTTTATAAATAATTGAAACGGTTCGCGCCACTTATATTTTGTATTTCGACTAAAAAGAAGTTTTTAGCGGCTGTGACCAGTAGTAAGGCAAGGACCAAAAACGTCACATATCGCGCGCTTTCGGCACCGTGGGTCGCCTCCGTAGGTGGAGGAGGTTTCCGCGTCGTCCGGTTAAAATATGACGCACTGATATTTAGTTACTCTCTCCGTGCCCGCTGGCTTGCCCGAACCCCAAGAGACGTGGAAACCGCAAAAAAGGTAGACACTTAAAGGGGCCCTGCAACAACTTTTTGACTGGTTTTTAATTTGCACCGAAGCTAAGCGCACTGAACGTAGTAACTTAATGAAACTTTTCTTTTCGCAAAATTCGCTTTACTTTAAAAGTTATAGGCAAATTAGAATTACAAAAACAAGCAAAAAATAACCTCCTTCATGACGTCGTAGGTCTTGGCTTCAGTGGCCGTGAACTAGAGGAGAGATAGTGAGCTCATCGAGCGCTCACGGCTGCCGCACTCCGTGTCGACGGCTCGAGAGGGCGCCACTAAAGCGTGTGTTGGATAGGCTGTATGAAGCGGGCGGCCAGGGCGGCTCGCATTGCACTTGCTGCGCGATTAAAGACTACTTCGGCATAACACTTCATTGGCCGCAAACGACAGCAAACGCGGGGTAAAAATCAGTACAGAACGGGAGCCACTTCGCGCTGCCATACCGCCAAATGGCCTTTCTACGCTCCGAGACCTTTCTACGCTCGCCGTTCGTCGGCGCCTCATCGCACTAGCCCTTTCTAATATGCGCCGCTTTTTCCGCCGCTTGGTGGCAGGTATGTCGACGGGTCATTTCTTGTTTCCGTACTTTATAAACTGCATTTGTTTCTTTTCTGATCTAAAATACTGAACAAAAACTACTTTCATGCATAATTGAAACGGTTCGCGACACTTATATTTTGTATCTCGAATAAAAAAAAAAGCTTTTAGCGGCTCTGACCAGTAGTAAGCCCAGGACCAAAAACGTCACATTTTGCGCGCTTTCGTTACCGCGGGTCGCCCTCGTCGGTGGAGGACGTTTCCGCGTCGTTCGGTTAAAATATGACGCACTGATATCTAGTCACTCTCTCCAAGCCCGTTGGCTTGCCCGAACCCCAAGAGACGTGGAAACCGCAAAAAAGGTAGACGCTTAAATATGATTGCAGGGCCCCTTTAATTGCAGGGCCCCTTTAAAAAGTGGAGGAAGTTGTGTGCTGTGAGGAAGGTTCTAAAGTTGACGGGCCGCAACTACGACGACCGTATAAAGTAAGCCACCACGCCCTTAATTATTCCTGTAAATGAAGCCTGCTCCGCTTTCAAAAATGGCAATGCAACTTTACCCAATTTATTTTAACAGCGCCTCCCTAATCTTTGCGTGATCGTCCGTACCGCCGAGCTCACCCTGCTTCGTCATTGGGGGAGAGGGGATTAACGCCGTTGACCCCCCCCCCCCCCCCCGAAATAAAATCCTGGCTACGCACTGAGGTATGGTTCCTGCAACACGTCTCCGACTGGTGTGTTTAGCGTCCTATTTTGCCTATACATCAAAAGTGGTTCCGAAGTGGCAACGAATGACGTCAAAAAAGCCCGAGCGTCATGCTGTCGGATGTCGGATGTCGTGATCCTGGCGGTCGACACTGGAAGTACCGGCAAAAAGCACGAGCGAATGCAGTGTAAAGCAGACACACCAGTCGGAGACACAATCCAGGCACCATAGTCCAGGGTTCCTCCCATATCCTCTTCTACGATACAACAGAAGAGAGGGAAGGTAGCAAACCCCAGACCGCGGCGGCTTCCTCGGACCAGTCGCAGATCTCCTTCTGGACCTCCGCTTCCTAGCTGTGCATCAGCGCTTCTTCCTGTTCCGTATCAATGCAATTCGGACACTCCCACATAATGTGCGATAGTGTAGCTGGCGAGAAGCACCGAGTGTAGGTCCGGCAACCAGTGCGAATAAAGGGCAGAATTTGGATATGTATTTGTTTGGAGTCGTCGCCAGGTCCATTCCTGGCTCTTGGTTAGCGACTTTTGTCCCTCAGGAAGGGTCCTGCATGCTAATCTGGTTGTGTAATTTCTTGGTGCGAGGTCAGTGTGTCTCCGTGGCTGACCGGCCCTTTACCTGTTCCCGCCATTGCCTTGCCCCCAGTGTCCGGTATGCTAGCACTCGGGCGGTGTAGGGCGGCTTCGTTGCCGGGGAGGGAGGTATGAGCCGGGGCCCAGATTAGACTGACCCTGTCGCTAGGAATTTGGAAGGAGCGTGTTAGAACTCTGAGGTTAGCATCGGAGATTCTGCCTCTCGCGAAGTTAAGCATTGCGCGCTTACAGTCCGACATATTTCCGAATTGGTTGTTGGGATCGAGCCCCCTTAGAGGGGGACCCCATGGCCGTCGGTGGCGACCGCGGTCATGGCCTTTTGGTTGAGGTAGTCTGCAGCGTCCATGTACACGGCGCCCTCAAGCTGTCCATATTAATTGTGGAGTGCTGCGTTTCTAGCTTTCCTGCGGTCCACGTGGTGTTCCGGATGCATGTTTTCGGGAAGCAGGGGAATGTGGAGATTGGCCCTGATGGCATGTGAAAGCGTGTGTTTCGTTCTTGATGAGCTCTCGTGGTTAATGCCTAGTTTTGTAGTATGGCTTCACCTGTACGTGTGGTAGTGAGGCGTGTGCATTGCGAGATGTCCCTCGATCATCTCGTCTACTGTGTTGTGTATAGGGATAGCAGCTTATCGGTGGAAATGTTTTGAGGGAGGCCTAACGCCGTTTAGTAGGCCCCCTGATGATGCGATTGAGTTTGTCGCGTCTAGTTTCAGTGGTCTCATGTATGGAGCCGCATACGTCACTCTGCTAATGACCAAGGCTTGGATCAGCCGGGGCAGATCCGCTTCCTTAATCCCAAAATGACGGTTGGCTATGCGGTGTAGGACACGCGATGTCTACTGAGTGGCTATTTCGACCTTTCTAATCTGTCTGGTGCTGAGACCGTTGGATGTAAAAATCATTCCTAATATGCGGATCTTGTCTCTCGCTGGGAGAGTTTCCCTTGCGAGTTAGAGCTCCATCCTGTGTGGTGGGGTTTTTGTCGTGTTCCTGCGAAGTCCACTGGGGCGCAAGATTATGTATTCTGATTTTTCCAAGGAGTACGCGAGGTCTATTTTTTTTTTTTACCGCGCCGTTAATTATATTTTATTCTTGCTGGATGATGCGCCCTCCAGCTTCTCTTCGGACATCGCATCCGCCCAAAGCGTGATGTCGTCCGCGTGGAGGCTGTGGGATAGGCCCGAGGGCCGGGATGGTGGGTAGTTTGTTTGGCAGTACGTTAGGAGGGCGAAATTGAAGAGGAAGGGAGATAGTACCGAGCCTTCCGGTGTTCCCATTCCTCCCACTGCGATGGGTGGTGACTGTATGACTTTTATGTCAAGGTTTGCTGTTCTGTCTGTGAGGAACGCTCGTACGCAATTGTATGTTTTGGTGCCTACCCTGATTCCGTTTAACATCTGCATTATTGCTGTGTGGGAGGCGTTATCGAAGGCCTTTTTGATGTCGAGGCCTCCTATGGCCCCGTATCTTCTGGTCTGTTCGGGGCGATATACCTGGTGATTTAGATGCAGGAGAATGTCCTGCGTGAAAAGTTCGGGGCAAAATCCTATCATTGAGGCAGGGAGGAGGCGGGAATCCTCCAGATGGTTCTGCATCCGCTTTAGGATCACGTGCTCGAAGAGCTTCCCCACGCAGGATGTGAGGGAGATAGGCCTGAGGTTGGCTAGTGTGAGGGGTTTGCCCGGTTTGGGTATAAAGATTACTTTCGCGTGCTTCCAATTCCTGCAGTAAGGCTCCACCTCCAAGCACTTGTTAAAAAGCTGGGTCAATACCTGAATGGAAGCATTATCCAGGTTTCTAATAATTTTGTTATTAATTTTGTCCTATCCCTGTTCCGATTTGGTAGGTAGTTTGTGTAGGGCTCCATATGGACCTCCGCTTCTAGAATGGGAAAGTCTAGAGCGTCGTTGGAAAGGCCCGTGCAGTCCCTCTAGCGGGGTGGGGCTTGTGTCCAATATACATGGCCCGTAGCTCATGGAGGAGTGTTTGCCTGCTTCCATCATATCGAGGCGGGAGAGATTCTTCCGCTGCTCCGTTGTTGTGTTGTGTGGGTCAAGGAGGTGCTTAAGGAGGTGCCGAGTTTTTGCGTTCCCCAGACTTCCTCGCAAACTATCGCAAATTTTGTGCCAATTTTGACGCGTGAGGGTATTAGAATTCAGCATAGTCCTCAATTTGGCGATCCAATTAAGCAACGCGTACCTGAGTTTGCGATTGTGTTTCTGTTTTCGCTAGAGTTTGTGTGGGCCGCTCCGCGCTTCCCACACGTGCAGTTGTGGGAGTTCACATCTTGCAAAGATCGCAGCTCCTCCGGAATGTCGCGCGTAGCGTTGCTGACGTGTGTGCGCAGCCCGCGCGACCGTTCCACGAGGGCCGCGATTTCCGTGGCAGCCGTGCTAAGCCTATTCTGGCGAAAGTTGTCCCAATCTGTTATTCAATTGGGTGCTGTTTTTCTGCGGTATTCTGTAATCTGTAGGCGGACTCCAATTAGATAATGCTCTCTGCCTTGACGTTCCTGCGTGTTTTGCCATCTGTGCATGGAGTTTCGGGTGAATGCTAGGTCGGCGATGTGTCGGTGCAGACGCTATTACCTATTCTGGACCCACCCCCGAGGAGGCGATCGCGTTTAGCTATTAGCCTTCGGTGTAGAATGTTGTGAAATTTGGCTCCCTGCAGTCCTTTGGTGGACTGTGAACGTTTAGAGTAAATGTATACTCTCGTTTTTAGCGTTGCGAGGGATTAGCTCGATTAGTGTATGTGGTATATTGTCATCTACCGAACCGCGCAATATTGCTGCGCAACTGCGGTGGACAAGTGCGGGTGCGAGGAGTTGTCGGAGGGGGAATTGTGTTTTGTACCCGGCCAGCTTGGGGGTGGTCCTCTCAAAAGCAGATTACTACCGGTGGCATGGATCGGGTTAGGAGGAATCGTTGGAGGTTTCCGCGTTACTTCCGGCAGCTTCTGCAGTTCTATTGCTATATCTCGCCCCTATCCATGATTGGGCTGGGGAGGAGGGAGACTGGTGCTGCGTCTGCTGGGAACCTTTAATTTGGGTGGTGCTAGAAGGCTGGGGGCGGGGGATCGGGTCCCTCGAGGTGGAAATGGGGCTCCTGGAGGGAGATGCGGCTCGTGGCGATTGAGGCGGAAGTCAAGGGAGGGGTGGTGCTGTGCTTCTAACTCAACTACAGACACGCGGTGATTGAGCCGCTGAAGCTGGAGGAGCATTTGTTGGTGCGTTTGCGAGACGGCGGTGTTAAGAATGGAACCTTCGGCGACCTTCTTCCGAGTTTCAACGCTGCGGAAACGAGTCACGATGTGTTCAGGACCGTCGCCCACCTGTCGGGGCCTGCCCACAACGAGTCTCAACGCATCCGTGACGTCAACGGGACGTGTGTGTGTGCGTGTGGGTTCGTGCGCTCCGGAAGGGGAGAGAGGCATGGCCTAACTGCGGAGAATCATGGCTGCGACGCACTTCTGGCTACGACGCGGCGGACTTTGCTACGACGCACTTGGCGGTGGTTTGCTACGTCGCACCTGCTGCCCTGGCGGAGAGTGAGGAAGAAACGGGCCCTATATAAGGCGGAGCGTGAGGCTGCTCCGGTTGTTCTCTCGGATTTGACGACTGTATCGCAACCATGTAATTAAACCGTTCGTTACGTTACCAATTCTCCCACCTCCACTGGACCCCTGGGTTCTTCACTTCGGGGAACGGTCGTCGTCACGAGCCAGGAAGCCTCCGGACGTGCGGCTTAAACCCCGCCTCGAACAACTGGTTGGCAGCGGTTGGGATCGGACCATGCGACATCGTGCTACATCTGTGGGTGAGCGTTTGGACTTTGCTTTGAGATTCGCCAGGCTTCAGATTATGGGTAATTAATTTTGAACTGCTGGGAGTCCTTAGTGTTTGACTCGTGCGCTAGGTTTTGGTACAACCTCGCGACAAGTTTTAGAACAAAGCCAAAGCTAAAAAGCAGCGATCATGGATCTAATGAGGTTACTGAGAACAGATTTACTCTGTTTATGTGAAGAATTGGGTGTGGAGGTGGAGCAAAAGATGAAGAAATCTGAGATCAGTAAAGCTATTTCAGAAAGCGCGGAAGCAGAGGAAATTAAAATTGCGTGGGAACTGCTTCAGAATGCTAAGAGCGAGGCTGCAGCGAGAGAGGAACAAGCGCAAGCTGCAGCGAGAGAGGAACAAGCGCAGGCTGCAGCGAGAGAGGAACGAGAGCAGGCTGCAGCGAGAGAGGAACGAGAGCAGGCTGCAGCGAGAGAGGAACGAGACCAGGAGCGAGCGCTGAAAAGGCTAGAGCTCGAAATTGAACAACAGCGATTAATCTCGCAGAACAGTAGAGTTGGGGCTCCGGTACGAGCAAGTGAGACCGAGTCGTATCAAATGAAGAAGCTCCTGCAGCCGTTTAAAGTTGGGGAAGACGTGGGCCTGTTCTTAGTTAACTTTGAGAGGACATGTGAGAAGTTGAGCTTCGCCCCAGAAACGTGGCCGCAACGGCTTTTGACTTTGTTGCCCTGTGAGGCTGCAGAGGTTGTCGCGCGCCTTAGTGCTGGAGACGCGGATGACTACGACAAGGTGAAGTCCAGCCTTTTGAAGCGGTACCGCCTTTCTGCCGAGGCGTTCCGTCAAAGGTTTAGAAACGCATCCAAAAAGAGCAGCGAGGGCTACTCGGAATTCGCGTACGGGCTTAAAACCAACTTGATAGAATGGTTGAAGAGCGAGGAAGTGTACGAAAGCCGAGACAAGGTAGTCGAGTGTGTGTGCCTCGAACAGTTCTTTCGTAGCATTCCGCAGTCAGTCAAGCTCTGGGTGCAGGATAGGGTGGGAGTCGACTCTGTCGAAAGGGCCGCTGAGCTAGCCGAAGAGTACGCAACGCGTAGAAAGCTGAGCGGGGAGGAAAGCGAACCCGGCCGGAGCGATCAGCGCAAGACCTTCCGACAGGGAAACGGCTCGCGAGAAAACGGGCCCGAGAGGCCCGAAGCAGGTCAAAAGGTCACAGAAAAGAGCGCAGAACACTCGAACGGAGAGGAGGCGCGGAAAAGCCCAACAGGGCAGTTCGAGGCAAGGAAGCCGTTCCTGTGCTACAACTGTCAGGAGCCGGGACACACAGCGGCCAGATGTAAGAAACCGCGGGTTGTGTTCTCGTACGTGAACGGTAGTGACAAGGACCTGAAGCTTCTTCGTCCCTATCTTCACAAGCTCCAGGTAAACGGAAAGCCGTGCAGGGTGTTTCGGGACAGTGCAGCGACGATGGACGTTGTTCATCCGTCGTATGTAACGCCATCCGATTTTACTGGAAAGGTAGTTTGGATCAAGCAGCTGCTCGAAAAGCACAGTGTCTGTCTGCCTATGGCGACAGTAAAGATAACTGGCCCGTTCGGAGAGCTAGTGACAGAGGCGGCTGTCTCGCAAACAGTCCCGTTGGAGTATCCTTATTTGTTTTCTAACCGGTCAGATTTCCTGCTGCGCGAAAGGGGTCAACAACTGGGAGAAGGGCTAGTTCAGTCGTGTACGGGGTCCAAATCACGTCAGGTCGCCCCTTTGTTGACGAGTGAACCAGAGCCAGAGGCAGCTGACGGGGAGCAAGCACTCCCAGAGTTGGAGGCAGAAAACCGGGATGAGAGGGACCAGGTTGTAGAACAGCCTGACCTCGTAGCACTAGAAAGCGTACGCCGTCCCAAAGCGCCGGCGAAAAAGGCGGAGGAAGACGGGATCAGTGAAAGATTTCTCGTAGCTCCGGCGTCACGTAACTTTGGTCCTCTGCTACGAGTAGACAGAGTGTCTTTGACAGTCGAGCAGAAGAGCGTCCCTAGTGTGTCAGGGTTTCGCGGTACAGCTCAGGAGATTACTAGGACCAATGTGACGGGGCATGAAAAAGGCGGATTGTTTTATCGGCGCTATAAGGACCGCATTTTCACATCTAGAAATCACGTGAAAATCGATCACTATGACTTCAGCGTAAGAAAAAGGAAAGGCAAATTTAACGGCAATGCCGATGGGTTGAGCAGATTTTTCTGACATCACGAAAAACAGTAGGGATGATCTCAGAGGTCTTCGTCATCCACGGGAATGAGGATCAAAGTGGGGGCACTTCGTTAAAACCCCAAAATGACCTCACAAATTGCGAAAAGTTTTTGTCTTTTGTATTTTGTTCATAGTGACCTCTTTGGAAAAATGAGTTTTTTTGGCAATAGCGGGACAATTTGCATTGTTTTGGCAAATTTTGGGTAATCCGTAATCCAGTCTGGCAGGTCTCTGGCGAATTCCGAGCGTTTGACTGCGGTGTGGCGTGGTGTTGTGGGGGACGTTTCCGCTAATGCCTCCGTTGTAAGAGGTTTGGGAGTTTGTTTAGTGCTTGCGGCGTCTTCCAAGGCCTACCACAAGCCCACCTCTTGAGGCCAGCGATTGTACCACCGGCCATTCGAGGTTTCCCTGGCCCCGGAGGGGCTGTTAAGAATGGAACCTTCGGCGACCTTCTTCCGAGTTTCAACGCTGCGGAAACGAGTCACGATGTGTTCAGGACCGTCGCCCACCTGTCGGGGCCTGCCCACAACGAGTCTCAACGCGTCCGTGACGTCAACGGGACGTGTGTGTGTGCGTGTGGGTTCGTGCGCTCCGGAAGGGGAGAGAGGCATGGCCTAACTGCGGAGAATCATGGCTACGACGCACTTCTGGCTACGACGCGGCGGACTTTGCTACGAAGCACTTGGCGGTGGTTTGCTACGTCGCACCTGCTGCCCTGGCGGAGAGTGAGGAAGAAACGGACACTATATAAGGCGGAGCGTGAGGCTGCTCCGGTTGTTCTTTCGGATTTGACGACTGTATCGCAACCATGTAATTAAACCGTTCGTTACGTTACCAATTCTCCCACCTCCACTGGACCCCTGGGTTCTTCACTTCGGGGAACGGTCGTCGTCACGAGCCAGGAAGCCTCCGGACGTGCGGCTTAAACCCCGCCTCGAACAGCGGCCACTTGTTGTTGTGGGGAGCGGACGACCTCCATGATGCTGTGGCTCGTTTGTACCATCAGCCCGTGAGTTTCTCTGTAAATACCTGGAGCAAAACATCTTCGTCATCTGCCCGTCCAATCCCGAACGAGCCGAGGCCTACCGTAAAATGCATTCCATTAACATCGCGGGCAAAACATACTCGCCACCGCCTACGACACCGCACCCGAAAATACCTGCAAAGTAGTCATTTGTGGCATCCCGGATAAAGACACCCCGGAAACCATTTGGGATAGCCTCCAATACAACACTGCCCCCCCCCCCCCCTCCCCTAAATTCTGCAATTCCGGTGACTCGGAAAAAGCGGACGTTTTTTTGTAAATTATTATTGTTTTTTTTTACATTATTATTACATCATTTATGAGATAATTATTTAATGTATTTATTACTTCATCATTTGAACGTGCAGTTCCGGGGGATTGGTCCGTGTGCGTTCTGTGAAAGCACGCGCGCAGCTGGGATCACGTGGAGCGGAAGCTCGCACTGCACAATCCAAGGATCCTGGGTTCGATCCCAGTGATGTGACTGCTGCGCCATTGGCGACAGAGTGCTCACCCTGCTACATCCTGCTACATTCCGACAAAATGGGACGAGTTTGCGCCAAGGTGGCACCAAAACGTGATTTCGCTTTGTTAATACTGAAAATATAATGGCTGAGAACCCACCACACCGCCTGGTCGTTGCGGTAAGCTTGTCTCAATTTTCAGAACTTTCGATTATCGTCTTAAATAACAAACTACTCGATCTGCTATCTCAATCAAGCACTGACAATACCCGGAAGTCGCGTAATATTATCATGTTCGCGGTCTGTTTCGGGTGGGTTAAGTTGCTTCGTTGAGTGCGCTTCTCACCGCGTACTCGTGTACTGCAGTGAAGCGAAAACCGCGAAGCAAGCAATGCGATTTCTTTTTGTATCGCAAAAGTAGCAACGTACTAAAGGGAAAGAACTTCTCCAGAGCTAGCCGTTGCACACACAAACGTCGATGATATTAAAAATAAAAAAAAAAAAACTTGCTAAGTGTTGATGTAACTACTCTACCTTGCTGTAAAAAAAATATATATATATATAATATGGGTAAGACTGCGGCCAGTACACATGATAGACTACGTCAATGGTTCTCAGTCAATGATGCTTTGCGGACCTCTTGTGGATCGGCGGAGAGGATGGGGGACTCCGTTCGCGGTTAGGGGAAGGGAAAGGTATAAGTTAATTATAATAATGATTTCATAAATTGATATAACTAAGAGCTAGTGTGAAGTAGACTTCTCCCATTGACATACACACGAGAAAATTCACCCGAAAATTGTAACATTTCTTCTCAATCTGAAAAAAAAAAAAACAAAAAAAAAACGACTTATATTGCCGGGCTTGACTCATGAGGCAGTGCTTCGCGGACCCTCATTTGAGAACCCCTGGACTACGATATTCTGATGTTTTTTTAGTTCAAATTGGAGATTTAGCAGGGATACTTGTGTATTGCGGGAAGATTTATATGGACCTCTTTATCAGCTTAATTTTTATGTCAACTCTCTGGTTGACATAATTTATTACCTTTACATCTGTACGATGGCACCGTAAACGAAGTAAATTAAAACAAAATTAGCTGGAGCAGGGGATGGAAACTTGGAAATAAAATAATGAGTTCGACTAGATTGTTTCTGAGGCTTATTTATTGTTCAAAAGACAATTGTTTTTGTTATAATGGAGTCCTACATGTCAATTGTAATTGATGTTATTGTAGCGTGAGCTACACTGGCCGAGGCTGAGCAGTTTCGCTTGGCTCTCATAATGAGCCGTGCTCCGTGCTGCGCAAGCGCGAGGAGCAGTGACGTCACACGGCGCACAGCTGGCGTGCCAGAGCCGCTACCGCCGCGAGCTCCGCGCCACCGCGCGCGCCTCGTTGGTCTTCGCATTCGAGACGTCATAGCCGCGGCAGACGCACTGGCACCGCCGCGTGCCCAGCTGTGTGCCTCCGTTGCGCAGTAGCCAAGTCTGACGCTGCACCAGAGCTGCTTGATAGCGCCTCTCATTTTGTGCGCATAAGCTCACGCTACGTATATCCAGGCATAGCCGAGCTAAGCCACCGCAATTTTTTTTTAATCAAATGACAAAAACTTTTTTATCGATCTAAATTCGGTGGAATAGGCTATTTGGTTTACCTTTGATTATGTACCTAAAATGACAATTCGCAGCAGTTCATACTGTAAATCATTCAGCACAGTGGCGTCACAAGGGCGGGGGGGGGGGGGGGGGGGGGGTTCGACCGCCCTGGGTGCAGCGCTTGGGGGGTGCAGCTGGGCAGCACATTGTTGCCGTACCGTGTGCTTCTGCACGCAAAATCTATAGTTTTGTGTTTGAGGATATCAAACCTACCGTGCAATTGATGCTGACAAGAAGTTACACAGAAGTGGGAAGGCAGAATAGACAGTGTCTCGATGGGGAGGCCAACACGTCAATCTTAACGTATATTATTTGCAGTTGTAGAAATGCAAATTAAATGTAAACCTGTGCTCCAAAAGTTTATTTTGTCGCTCCAAGATGGACTTTTAGCTGCTCCAAAAAGTGCTCCAAGATGACTCAGACCGATCACACCCCTGCGGTCCCCACCCCTGCCCATTTTCATCTTGATGAGCGTCGTACCGGTGAGGGAGGGTGTATAACTATTGCGTGATTCACATTAAATGCCCAGGCTGGGAAATTAATTGCACGGTGTAAATTTCTCACCTACAACGGAGAAATGAAAACCCCATTTGGGCTGACTAAATTTCCGCTCTGTAAACATACACGCGACGCATATGCTCTTTTATGTAACTTTCTCTCTTTAAATATGGCACAGGAGTTTGTACGTATAGGCTGAGACCATGTATTTGATTGACAAAAGTGATAGCTGCAATTATTTTTTTTCTTTTTATTCCTTTTGTGTATTTCCGCCATTTCTTTTTTTTTTATGCATCTCTTACCTAGGATTTTAGAAGTCTAGTCTGCACCGCGTTCTATGCATTTTCACATTGCGCCTTCACCTTTGGGCCGTTACTTTCAAATCGTTTTAAAGGATCGAGCATATGTGTTGTACGTCCTAATTTTATCGAACTCAACGAAGTTCGGTAATGGACTCATTTCTGCCAGCTCTTTTAAACTGCACGCTTGGAGTCGTTTTCGTTTGTTTAAATGGACCGCGAAACGATATATTGTGTTCTAATTTTACTAACTGCATACCGTGTAGGGGTACACAGGACAACTAGCACATGAGGGGCAAGGGGCCAGAAACTTAATTTTACCCTCGATATTTTGGAAATCAGAACGGAGGTTTTGTTCTCGTCTTTGTCTCGTTTTGGAAATGCTTGCTGATTTTGTAAAATTACGTTTCTGGCCTGTTACCTTCACGTGCTAGTTGTCCTTAGTCCCGCGACGCTAAAAGCTGTAAGTAAATTTCGAATACACCATATATCGTTTCATTGTCCATTGAAACAACCCAAAACGACTCCTTGCATGCAGTTTCGAAGAGCTGGCAGAAAGGAGGCCGTTGCCGAACTCGGTTCTGTTTCATAAAATCGAAACGTATCACACAAACGCTCACGCGATTCAACACGACTCATGAATTGGGCTAAAGCGTGCGTGATTACAGGTCGGACTACACTCGGTAACAACCGATCCCCCATTTGGGCTGACTAAATTTCCGCTCTGTAAACATACACGCGACGCATATGCTCTTTTATGTAACTTTCTCTCTTTAAATATGGCACAGGAGTTTGTACGTATAACCTGAGACCATGTATTTGATTGACAAAAGTGATAGCTGCAATTATTTTTTTTCTTTTTATTCCTTTTGTGTATTTCCGCCATTTCTTTTTTTTATGCATCTCTTACCTAGGATTTTAGAAGTCTAGTCTGCACCGCGTTCTATGCATTTTCACATTGCGCCTTCACCTTTGGGCCGTTACTTTCAAATCGTTTTAAAGGATCGAGCATATGTGTTGTACGTCCTAATTTTATCGAACTCAACGAAGTTCGGTAATGGACTCATTTCTGCCAGCTCTTTTAAACTGCACGCTTGGAGTCGTTTTCGTTTGTTTAAATGGACCGCGAAACGATATATTGTGTTCTAATTTTACTAACTGCATACCGCGTAGGGGTACACAGGACAACTAGCACATGAGGGGCAAGGGGCCAGAAACTTAATTTTACCCTCGATATTTTGGAAATCAGAACGGAGGTTTCGTTCTCGTCTTTGTCTCGTTTTGGAAATGCTTGCTGATTTTGTAAAATTACGTTTCTGGCCTGTTACCTTCACGTGCTAGTTGTCCTTAGTCCCGCGACGCTAAAAGCTGTAAGTAAATTTCGAATACACCATATATCGTTTCATTGTCCATTGAAACAACCCAAAACGACTCCTTGCATGCAGTTTCGAAGAGCTGGCAGAAAGGAGGCCGTTGCCGAACTCGGTTCTGTTTCATAAAATCGAAACGTATCACACAAACGCTCACGCGATTCAACACGACTCATGAATTGGGCTAAAGCGTGCGTGATTACAGGTCGGACTACACTCGGTAACAACCGATCCTTCGGCGAATATTCTGGTTCGGATTCGTGGGCGCTTTGTGCGTTGGCGGAAAGCGCCAAACTCTAACAATGTTCAGAGCACAGCCCCGAGCCCTGAGCACTGGCAGTCGTCACTATGATGAACACTGGCGGCGCGATAATCGATACTGAACATTTAACTTCTTGTTCTGGCGACGAGCTCAAGTGCATAAGCTAAATACGATCGGGTGCCTTAAGCATTATATTCTAAAATTAAAGCATCAATGATAGCGTCTCACAAATTGGGGAGTTTTACGTGCCAAGCTAACCGCAGCCTTGGAGATGATAACGTCTTAGTAGTATTTATTGAAATAAATTTTTTTAAGCTTAAAGGGGTTAGGGCACGAAAATGAAATGGGTGGATTAATCTTGAAATTGAATGTTCATAGACTACTTATCTATAGACTAAGTTTCGTGAGTTTTAGAGGTCTAGTAATTGCAATAATCGATTTACGAATGTTGATCATTTTCGTGTGGCGACAAGGCAACACTGCCCAAGTTAGTCACATCATGGTGACCATAAACTTTGTGATCATTATATTTAGAATGATGCTCTCTCACTCTAGGCGCCCCCATGCTCGCCTTCCCAAGGTACAATCGCACACTGCCACGAAGCTCGGCCACTTCAACTCTACTCTTGCTCTCGCCCCCTTGCCCTTTGACCTTCCACCCTGCATGCACGTGCGAGATCGCCGCGGACGACGGTGAGTTCGTCCATGACGATCTCGTCGTCGTCGTCGTCGCCGCTGGAGCTGGTCGCCGGCGGGTCGAAGTGAAAATGACCAGCTTCCAACATCGCTCGATAACAATGCCTCTCATCGCTGCTGCTCTCAGTGTCGAAGACTCCCTCGAAGCGAGCGATGCCGTAGACGTCATCTTCTCGAAACCGCGTGCTCGAAACGCGGAAGGTAAACGAAAAAGCTGAAGAGCGAGACTCCGAGTGTGCCAAGTCCGCGAGTGCGTGCAAGGGGACGCCGCGCGCTGGGCGAATGACGTCAGCGACCCAACAGACATGGCGGCCTTCCCGAGTGGGGTCAATCCCAGGGTCCCGCGTATAAATCCGTCTATCCACGAAACGATCACGCCATTTTTCAAAACAATTTGAGCAGAAATATAGGAAGTTATCTCATATATTATTTTTGGCGTGTCCTTTGATGTTCCAAGTGTCAACTTTCTCCTACATTTTGTTTTCACCCTCTTTCTTTCTTGTTCTTCCACTAGGTGCGCACCTGAAGCTAGAAGCATGTGCGGCGTGTGACATACACAAATGCGCTGTGTGATGCTCACTATGTGACTGTCACACGGTGTGTGGCACTGCGTGATAAGCAAAAATAAGTCTACCCCAACCGCTTTTAGCATTTATGGGGATGTCATTTGGTATTATAAGAGCATGCATTCAAAACGCGCGTGCGCGCACAAACACAAACCCGCTCACACATGCTGCTCACACACACACACAGACATACACATATTATATATACATGACGTGTTTCTGAGCACTATTGGGACGTCAAACTATTTCTATAAAAAGACATTTTCACATTTTCACAAAGTTGTTTTTAGGTGGTGCATTTATATAAAAATGTTATGAGTGTAAATTTCAGAAAAAAACTTTTGGACAAAAAAAAATCAATTTTTACTATGTACAAGGAATAAAGCGAAAACAAAAAGTCTAGATGATGCTTCTATACTCACCGATGCTACCAAACACCCTCGGATTTCCTGATTCTGTTTTCGGGTATTCACATAAAAAAAAAAAAAGTTTTCACTTCTTTTTGCTTCATGTTGCGCCATCTCTGAGTTACAGCGTCAACCAGAACATTTTTGGCCGTTTTTCTCCCTGCGCATAAGGGGGAAAAGGTTTTTTGAGCCTAAATATTTCCCCCCGGAAACTTACACTTATAAAATTTGGGCATGATAAATATACTACCTGAAGACACCTTTGTGTAAAATTTCAATGCACTCTGCTCATTTGCTTCTTTATACTAATTATTCCCGAATAACGCTCGGGAACACCCTGTTCAAAATCATACAAATACTCGCATGAGCACACTCACACACATAACCGCACGCGCACATCGAGCCCCAACTGCCCTTGGAGGGAGGACGAATTGACGCTCTCAGTATTTCCCGTGCGATCTTCTTATTTTCCGGACTTGCAGATGAAAACGCGCGAACCGGTCGGTCGCTAGCCGGAGGGTTAGGTGTACGGATGAGGCTTACGGGCAGCGAGTGATGGCTCGCGGTTATGGAGGAGGGTTACGGCCGGGGAGACTAAATCCTCCCGTCATTCCCGGCAGCAGCAAAACAAGGAAACGCCATTTGGGGTCGGGGAACAGGGTTGGGGGACAGGAGCCGATATCCCGACGCCGGGGATCACACGGTGCAGTAGCCTGCTTGACGGGGCCCATGATAGATCTCGTTGTGTTAGGCCTAAGGCGCTGGCCCTGACTTCGCTTAAAAGAGACGTTGTGGTTTACGGGCGCGTCCGTTATAGCGTCGATGAGAGATCCTGATAGACGCACGTTGCCACATGACTGAGGTGTCGTATCGTGGACTCCTCAACACGAAGAAAACCCGGAATTTCGCTGCTATGATAATGGACTGTTCGGTTGCTGTAAAAACGAGGAGCTTAGGCAAACGACACCACCGATATACTGCTCCTTAGCGGTCCCAAGCGAAAGCCACGTGGAGATATAGTTACCCCTGAAAAAGAGGCCGAGTAGACCTCGACACTTTGGATTCCTAGAACTAGGGGTTGGTTGTACGTGCGTCTTTAATTATCATATTAAAGGGGTTTCAGATATTTTGTTTCCAGATAAAAAATAAATCAAATGCTTCTTAATCATAGGGATAAAGTTGGAAGACATAGAATGTGCACCTTGTTTTGAGCTGCCCTGGATGTTTACGCGGTAGGCTCGCGATAATTCAATTCGGATATTCCTTTCTTATGGTTAATTCAAGCAAATTTTAAATGTTTGGTATTCCCGCTATATTTTTCATGTATTTATGAGGCGCTTAATTCGAACGGCGTTTTCGTGCGTTTCATAATGTTTTGTTCTCGCGGTCCCATTGAGCGCGCTTCTTTCCGAGCACCGGTGTACAGCGGAGAAGCATCGCTTCTGTGGCTGTTGCTTAATTTTGTTTTGGGGTGTCTAAACAGTCTACGATAGACAAAAGTTTTGACGGATAAACGTATCTCATACATTTCTCCAATGTTTCATGTGTGGCATGCCTGCTTATGATTAGTAGGCCTGTGTAGAGGAAATTGTCAAATATCTGCCTTGTATGTGTAGTAATCCACATAACAAATCATTCTGTTATCTCGCGGCATCTTTTGACGAATTTGCAGTAACTCAAACTTCTCATAATTAAAAAAAAATGCCTGGTTTCCAGGAGTTTGAATTATGAGTCTCGCTTGCCACACTTAGCGGCCACGTGACGATATTTCGTAGCCCATTATTTTCCTAAAATATGAAAAATAGTACGACAGAGTAAACACGTATTAATGCAGTTTTGTGTATAGTATAATGCACTGTCTCTTTTACACGTGGTCAGGCGTGTTATATAAAGTAGCGAAAATGGGAGAAGGAGTTTGGGAAATCCCCTTCAGCACGTGTGGAAAAAAAAAGAAAAAAAAAAAAGAAGAAAAGTTCCCCCGAAAGTTTTGCCGGGGATTTTGAGCTCGTAATCTGTGCTACGTGTTTGGGCTGGGGTGAGGCAGGCCCGCTAGTTATATGGTGAGTCGAAGAAGAGAGGTGCGTGGAGGGGTGGGGGGGGGGGGGGGGGGGATGGTTGCAATAAGTCATGACGTAGTGTGGCGTGTGGAACGATTACAAATGGGGGAGCCAAAGTAGGCTTTCTGGTTGCAGCGAGTCAACCGGATCAAATCCACGGTTTAACTCAATTGTGAGACGGGAGGTTTTGTTGTTTTCGAGGCGGCCCTTTTCTTAAAGAAACACTTTTTTTTTGTAATTTAGAAAACAGAAATTGCGGAAGTTTGAATGTAGGCTTCTTCGAAATTAATGGACTAGAAGCTTTCTTTCAGTTTTATCAGTAGGAGTGACGTGATTGCCAATTAAAATGTGGCCTCTACCCTGCCTGCTGCTGAACCCCGAGCGCAGGAGAGCACGAGAGCAGAGGGTAGAATCGGCGAAAGTGACGTCATCGGCGGAGTCACATGACCCTTAATGCCGCTAAGAAGGCACGGGAATGCATGCCGCCGACGACGTCATATGACGTAATGGATAGATAACAGGCGGTGGAAAGGCTCGCAGCATGCCCTGTGGCAATTCCTGCATGCCTCCTTCCTCCCTCCCCACCCAAAAAAAAAAGAAAAAGAAGAAATAAATAAAATTATTTTACGTTTAGCTTCAGCCAGAGTGGAAAATAAAAAATAAATAAAAAATAATCAATATGAATTAAATCGTTATTTAAATCGACCAGTTTTACATTATGATTCAAGCCAAATTAAGCTTTCCCGCCAAAATATTCCCTAAAACATATTTTTATGTACCGTTTGTTTATTATTCGATGCTCTCAGAGTGCGTTTGTTTTGTATTTAAATGAAAGATTCATCAAGCAAGAATGAATTATATAAGGCTGGAGACCAGCAAAACGAAGTGCTCTGCCGAGTCAATCGGAGCGTTGAGCTTGATTTCTACCACCCATTTCCTTCGAGTTACCTGACGTTCTATTTCAACAAAATCAGAACGCACAATAAAGGAACAAAAACTATAAAAGTAACTCCCTATGGCAATCAAGCAGAACGTGAAAGAAAAAAACAAAAACAAATAAAGCTCGTTAACTATCTAGAAAAATCAAGATGTTGTATTAATATGGCCGGAAATACACCAATAAAAATTTAAATGGTTAATCCATCAGCTTGGACGAGTTGTGAATCATGCTAACACTTCACAGCGCACAAACACAACACTCTTTGAAAAACACATACACACAAAGAAATACATGCACACAAGAAATAACACGCGAAGAATTAACACACAAAAAAATAACACAGCGCTGCGCGACTGTTATTTCTCTGTGTGTACGTATTTTTCATAGTGTGTTGCGCTTCTGCGCTGTGAAGTGTTAAAATGGTTGTTTCACGGGCTAGTTGGTAGTTAACAGACGTTATGAGAGTAGCGCAAAAAATACGGGAAGCAGAAAACAGGACGAGCGCTAACTTGCAACTAAAATGTTTCAGTTGCAAACTAAAGCCTTTTAGAGACAAGTTGGCGCTCGCCCTGTGTTCTGCTTCTTCTGTGTCCCGTCTTTCTTGTGCTACTCTTATCATGGCTATCAATAAAAAGTTGTTAAATCAACAGTACTTCAAATTTACCTTAATACTTTCTTTCGTATTTTTATCAGTGATCGGACGAATTGATAAATCAGTCTGAGGTGCTTAAAAATACAAGTAGAAGTAAGGCATCACTACTTCCTCGCTAAAGTGATTGCAATCAAATTAATCTTTTTAAATCAAATACATATAAATGTAGAAGATTAAAAAAGAATATATATATATCATTTTTTCCTCGCCCTTTTCCACCCATTTTAAGTCCGACAATCGAATTCGCGGAGCAAAAGGTTACAGAGGTGTACTATAAATTCGGTGTTCTTGAAAAGTGCTTCGGCTTCCCTTTAACTTTGAATGCGTTATAGACAAACACGCGGCTACGACGTCACGCGACTCCGGTAGCGCTGCTGTCGGCACGGCGCATTAGACAGCCTAGATTAAAGAGAGGGTTCATCTGAAACCGTAGGGAGGTTTGCAATTTAATGGAGGACACCTCCTGCGGCGATGGGTCGCAAGCGCGCATGCGCCGAGTTTTCGCGTGGCGAAAGAGGAAAGCAGGAGTAAAGGCTAGGTGGCGCAAACTACCGCCCGTAAGAAAGGGTTTAGCCATTAACAACCACCCATCCATCCAGGTGGGGAAGCTTGCAGACGATCAACGTTTTCGTCACCTCCTACCAGCTTGTTTTACAAACGCGGCCCATAAACCACGTGACCACGATGCAGCAGTTGTAAACTCTCTTTAATACAGGCTCTCTATGTATGTATAGACCGACACGAGGGCTTGACGTCACGGAGCTGCGGCGGCGCTGCGATCGCGCCGGAGCCGGCTGGTGTGGGCAAAAGGGCGCACGTTTCGCATGGGCGTCATAGCATTTCAGCATGCCGCGAATCTCTTTTGCTGTTAATTGCACCGAAATGTACAAGAAAAGTAGCGGAGTGAGTTTCCACAAGTTCCCGGCAGACTCTGAAAGGCATAGAAGGTGGATAATATCCGTGGGTCGAAAAGAATGGTTCGCCTCGCGCGAACGACCGTTTGTGCGGCAAGCACTTTCTTGAAGGGAAGTGCGGCTTCCATTTCAATCTCCGTCCCGAGGCTTGCTTATGTGTGGGGAAACCGTCGTCTGATCAGGACCACCCGGATTTTGTTCCCACGGTGTTCGCGCACAAAGCACCGGCCAAGCGCTCGTCGGAGGCTCGCTACAGCCGTGCTACCCAGCAGAAGGGGATCGGCGACAGAACGGCAATGTTGTAGGCGTTACCGAAAAAAAGTAACGAAATACGTTACTCGTTACTTGCAAATAAAAGGTACGCATTACCGAGCTACGTTAGCTAAAAATAAAAGGAACGCGTTACCGCTACCAATAAAAAGTGACGCACGTTACTTCTGCGTTACATTTTAAATTATTATTTAATGCGTTTTACGGTTTTGACGATACAAGTATGCATAAACTCATATATCAAGAAACATTATGTTCATGAAGAAACTGAACATAATTACTTTATCTCTTTTTACAGTTTCAACTAAATACTCACGAGAAAAAACGCAAAGAAAAACATGGCTTGCCGCCTAAAAACACGGAAAAAATTGAAGTGTAATTTCCTTAAAACTTGGGAAGTAGTAACGAGTAACGTAAGTACATTACCCGTTACTGTTCCGAAAAAGTAACAAGTAGGTTACTACGTTAATGAAACAAGTAACGCGTTCCTGGTAACGCCGTTACTTGTAAAGTGTTACCGCCAAGACTGCAGAACGGACAAAGCGTTACCGCTTGTCATGCCTTGTGGTCATGAGGGTAGGAAAAATATCATACCTTGACTTCAAGACGCTGTGTGTATTTAATCAATCATTGAATACACTTCCGTTGAACCACAGTCTGCTGATCCCGCCGGCAGTGCGGAAACCGACTCGAAGCAATCGTAGGCCTCGAGAGACTTGTACGCCTGCACCGTGCCGGCCGTGAACTGGCTTGGCGAAAAAACTAAATAAACGACGACGTGAGCCGTCGACTTCGGTGGCAGCAACTTCACGTCGGAAGTCCAGGAGGCCTTGTTTACGGCGTACGGATCCTCGTAGGCAACGCCGTCACCGCACAGTTTGTTTCGGTACCGCTGCCGTTCACTCTCGGGTAGCGAGCTCAAATAGTCGGGCATAGCATACGACATACGTTGTCAGGAAATGCGACGCACAAATAAAGCTAGAAGCGTCCCTACAACGTCAACAACGAGTGCACACCACACAACGCAATGGCGAAAACACGGACATGTCCGGGCCGCTTTTGCCCACAGAGCTACCGCGCATGCGCGGCCTTCCGGCCGTGTTGGTAAACAGAGCCGCTACGCGTGTCGGTCTATTAACGCGTTAGTCTTACGGTATACACCGATTAACCTCCGGAAGAGTTACCCCAAAGCCGGATTTCATCTAAATCGGGGAGAACCGGAAGTCCCCGAGTTCGGGATGTTCTTAAAAGGATACTGCACCGAAATTTGGAGCCCACAAAACGAGGCTGAAGCGATAGGCGGGAGGCTGCAAAACCCCCCCAAAACATCACTCAGGCAGCGATATCTCTGACGGATGCCCTTATTTATGGAAAAGTGCGCGATTGAACACGGCCGACGAGGTCGACGAGACAAGTGACGTCACGGTTCTCATCCCCTCTCCTCTTCGCTTTGTCCCGTCGAGCTGGTGAACCGAAGCGAGGAGAAGAGAAGCGAGGACGCTTCCCCTCATTCTCAATTGTAGGAGGATCATGACGTCATAGTCCTCGCTTGATCGCGCTCTTCTTTTTGAAAAGTCCGGCCATCCGTTTGAGCTATCGATGTATGCGTAATGTTTGAGAGTTTGTAGCGTCCCGTTCAACGCTTCTGCGGCCTTATCTTGGAAAATATCAATTTCGGTTCAGCACCCCTTCAAAAAAGACAACAACAACAAAAAATCTCAAGCTTCAAGGACAAGATTTTTTTGTTTACAACATTATTTTTTGCTGTCCAAGGATACGACCCGCGCTGAACTGTACGCGAGGCTGCCGCTTTCTTCGCGAACCCTACACCTTATCTCGATTTGGATGAGCATCGAACCGGCGTGCGGTCGTGTATCACTCGCTACCTGGTGCACGTTAAAGACCCCAGGCTAGCGGTTGTACAGCAGTGGCTACATTTCACATCTACAGCCGAGACACCAGATGCCCGTTCATGCTAACTTCCGTCCGCGTGTACACATCGCGACAGAGTTAGCGCGAACACGACATCGGCGCATTTAGGGATTTTATTTCTAAATAGTATTAGCGAGCGCGAAATTTTATCGCTAACATTATAGAAGTAAATGAGCTCTTTCCGTAGCAATAATTACTTGGATGACATCCCTAGATTTCAAAGAGAAAAACTGGAAAAACCGGCGATCGCTTGTTCGCGCTAACAGTGTCGCGCTCTGTACATATATACAACGTAATTTTTATTATGATCCGTTTACACCTCATGAAAAAAAAAAAAAAAATAATTGCGGATTGTCCATACTCCGTGTGAAGGAGTTCTTTCAAGATTTCGTTATCGGAGGAAGAAAAGATGTTCTTGGCGTTTCAAACCTCTACGTCTTGAATAAGGTAACTTATATATCTAATCCAAAATGCGCCTAGATGCGTCGTAATTCACCACATAAAAAGGGGAATTAGCAGAGATTTTAAGTCGGACTTTTTTTTTTTTCCCTAGGGTTCTTGATGTGAAGACGAATATAGACGTTTTAAAAGTAGTTGGGGTCACGCGCATTTTTTCATGCAGGTTGGGAATCTCGTACCCATGTCCTACTTTGTAAAATGACAATTCCCGGATAAATGGCAAATTTCAATCCTACAACCATAATTGACATCGAAAAACATCTGCAGGAAAAACAAAATAAACCCCGAAACAAAAAGTCCCCTATTTTGAAGGAAAATAAACCCCGAAAGCAGGTAACCATTTATACAGGATATTTTTTAAAGCTTTACAAGTTAAAAAAAAAAAAGAAAAAAACTGTGAGAGCTACATTTATGTGGTTTGTGTAGGTGAGTTGTACGGCCAGGCGGACATAGTATGTGGGGCTAATCGTAACGATCAGTCGGCTAATTAAGTAAAAATGTTCTTAATTAACTTTCTAATTAGTGAAAATAGTCATATGGTTCCAATTAGGAACTTGCTGAGAGTTGTCCAAAACCCCTACATCAGCAATGTTTCAAAAGACTTTGAGCGAAAGACCGCGGCCAGCCGCGGGCCGGTCGGAAGACTATCCGGCCCGCGGGCCCGGGGTTTGGAATCCCCTGAGACGAACACGTGGTTCCGACACCGTACACCTCTGCATTCCTGCGCGCGCGCCCAAATCCCGGTGTGTGCAAACCCTGGTTTGTTTGTCTGAACGAGGAATTTCCTTACACCGCCAGCTCTCCGGAAGCAGCTCTGTAAGGGACGACGGCTCTTTCACGTCACTTCCTGTTCCCCCTCACCCTCTTTTTAATACTTCTCGCTTTCTTTATTTTTTTTTTTCTAGCGCATCCTGAAAAAGTTAACAGCGTTCGAACCGCGGCAATTAGTATGTAACTAATGAGCGCCCTCTATATTCGCCGCCGCCATTTTTTTTTTCTTCGGCATTTGTATTTTTCTATTGCCTCGGGGAATCCGTTGCTTGTTAAAATCTCAGCTCCGGAGGACGGCGACGGCACCACCACCACCACCGTCGGAGATGTATACCTCTAATAAAGGCGGGCGGTGTGCGCATGCGTGTAAAATTCTCGTAAAGGGTTGCGTCTGCTCCTTACTCTTATAAAGCGGATTTGTTTTTGCGTGTTTTTTTTTTAGTACACTTGTTTTGCACGAGCTGCAGCTTTTGTTTGTAAGACGCGATGAGGCGGCGCGGCCAAGCCGAAACGAGGAATTCAAAAGTGGTGTCATTACTTACGCCAAGAAGCCGGTCGGGCATTTCTGTGTAAAAAAGAAAAACGTTTTTTTCTTCTTTCTTTTTTTTCTTTACTGCCTTCTATTGCATATACTATTTTTCACGCTCCTCCGCTCCAAGTTAACGAAGGTTCATTTTCTTAAGCTGCAACCTTCGAACAATACAGTCCATGCTTTCCGTTTTATTGCGTGGTTGCTTTACTTTTTTGTCTTTTTTTTTTTTTTTTTTTACGGGGCTCTTTGCGAAGATTCGGAGAACCCCCCGATTATATGCCAAACTTTTTTTTTTTTCGCTCGCTTTCTTTTTTGGTGACAATGATCAGGTCCATACAGACCCTATTGCTTGCGAGAAACGTGTCCGTGTATTTTACACATCCTAGAAATTTGTAATTTACAATTTATACGCGTAGGAGAATCTGTCATTCGCAATATGAGATGGAACATGGCGGCTTCCGTGTCACCGACCACCATTCGTAGAAGCCGGAACGTACCAAAAATAATAACGGACCTTTCGACTTCTAGATTTAGTGTATAAACTCAACGCCCTGCCAGATAATTCGGATTAGGACATAACCTATCGCTAAACATTAATTGATTAATAATTTCCACTCGCAGAACTGCGGTGATATGGAAGCCGCCATGTCGGATCGGGCAGCGGGCCAGGGGCATTGCGAGCAGGATTTCATTGTTGCCAGCATGACACGTGAGTTTTGTGGTGGGGCGCCATTATACGCGAAGAACAAGGTCACGTGACAAGCTCTTCCTCCGTTCGTGTCTCTTTTCTTCATATTACTTTTTTTTTTCTCGCGCACGTGCTCTTATAATTTCTTAGAAAGTTAAGTAAATATCTTACGAACCGTAAATGAGTCTGCAGAGCTAGGCCACTCTGACCCTCTCAAAAAAAAAAAAAAAAAAAAAAAAAAAGCTATGCGAGTTAATGAGAGGACCGGAAATTATTTAGTTGATAGTTCCGAATTCACTTCTTCCCGAGTTCTTCTACTTTGGAAGCGGAATTCCTTTATTCTTTCGTTTCTCTTTTTTTTTTTTTTTGCTCTTTTACATTATCTTTCTTATATGTTGAGATTATGCCTTTTTAATTTTTTTTTTTCCGTTTGTTAGAAATTGAGTTGGGAAAAAACAAACAAAAAACATCCGGTTTCTTAGCGATGGCGACGACGATGCTTGCATACGAATTTGTGGTCCTATATTTTCTTTTTTCTTTCTTATTTTTTCGCGCGTACTGCAAACATCAATACTCGACTGTTACTGTATATTTTCAATATAAAGCGTTCGTTTGAGATTTTAAAACGTACATATTTTAAGCTGCTTCGACGACGCAACGTTGTCCTGCGATTAAAAAAATTAAATCAAGGACCATTCGTTTTTTTTTTTTTTTTGTGTGTGCAAACAAACAACTAGATACGTAAATAAAAAAAAACAAAAAAAACATGAAATATAATTTAAAAGACATTGAGCATTTCTAACAATGAAATTTCTATGTCTATTTATAATCAAATAAAAAAAAACGAAGAGCCACAGCATTTCTGTAAAAAGAAAAGCGTGTAGCAGAAGCGAGCATTCCAGTGCACCTCCTGGAACGACGTTTTTGCTTTTCTCAGCCGTGCATTGGGTGAAACATATACTTGCTAGGATCCGTCTGGCGGATCTTTACCGAAATTGTATATAACTACACGCCCTGTCCTAACTCACGGACCACATCCTATGAGCATCCGTGCGAAATATATTTTCGAGCCTTCCTTATTTACGTGAGAAATAAAGTTGGATCCATATGGTTCTCCGCGTAATGTGGACGCCGGACAAAAAGACCACTTGCCAGCGGTCTCTAGGACATGCCATAGAAGGTAACGCCGTGCCTTCGTCTTGATTCCGTTCAAAGTGAACGAACTTCTTGATGACAAAGCGCGACACGAGAAAAATTATTTGATTTCGACCGAGAAAAATTAGCTTTATTACGAAGGACGGATTAGAGAAGCCTTTCGGATAACTAATATGTTTGTGCACAGGTTATAGATTGAAAAGAGCGCTTCGACATTATTTCGGGAGCGAAACATGACAAGATAATTTTTAAAGCAAATGTTTAGTTGCTTACTTAATTCGTAAATCTGTTAATTTTTTTTACAACGTTTTTTTTTTTTTTTTTAGACTCTTATGGGCGTTGTTCGGTTCAACGTATCTCCCAATGAATGTTTGAATGTTCGACTTGAATAATGCTGTCCTCCTCTGCAATATTATTTCCCTCAATAGCCTCGGAGAGTCTGCAGTGCCCTAAAAAAATAAAAGAGGTAAATAAGTAGTAGTAATTGGTAAATAAATATTTTATACCGTTAATATCTCTTTAGATAATATCCTCGGAATTTGTTTTTTTTTAAAGCAATGCAATATGCATCTTAAAGTAAGCTAGAACTTAGTAGTAAAAATAAAATTTCTTAAAGCCAACAAATGAAATTAATAATTGACAGACTAATTACCTATTTATTGAAGAAATCATAGGCGCTTAGGTAAGTGATTAGTTCGTTATTTAATTGTATAAATACTTAATGAAGTGGTCGGGTAATTATCTGACAGAAATATTTATTCCTTTTAGTTTTCACGATTGCCTAATTAATAAAGTAATATACATCCGATTTACTTAATTATTCTCCCTAAAGTTCACAATACACCTTTTCTGAATTAAATTTCGGTTAATTAAATCATTCAACGATTGAACATAAATTATTTTGCTATATTTGAACTGACTTTGAGGTTTACAGATTAAATTGCGTAAAATAAAAACAAACAATTATGATTAAAAGAAAAAGAAAGCGCTCTTTCAGCAGCGCGGCTTCTGAGCCCGAGCCTCTTGGAAACCCTTTAACTAAACCTCGAGTACCGTCAGCTCTTTGTGAACTGATTCGATTCCCAAACTCGAGAGAGCCGGCAAGCCGCTAACCAACCGAGCACTTCTCCGCCGCCTTCCCTAACCACGTGAACCTTCTCCAACTCGACCCCCGACACCCGGTTCGCCCAAAAGCTGACAGTGCGGTGCAAGCCAGGCGCTCATTTGAACCAATCAGCCGCTTCCCTTTTGTGTATCTGACCCCTCTCTCAGCGCGCGTGGGTATGGGGCCAGAAGTGCGATCACGTGACAAATGAGAGACTCACCATTGGCTCAACGAACGCGTAGCTTCGACAGCGCTGTCAGCCTGGGACGTAAACGGAGGAGGCGTCCACGCTCGTGGTCTCGGGTCATTGGAGACGTAATTAGATTGGCAAAGACCGAAAGTCGCCGCCCTCTTCCTCTGATTTTTTTATTTTTTATGATGCGGTTGCTTAACGGTTCTCCCTCGCGAGCCCTTTTGTGCGGGCGTCAAGTTCCAACAACGCCGAGTCGCCGAGTTTAACGGTGGCAGCGCGCGCCGAACGACTCTCGGGAATCGATACCGTCTCGGTGGTGGTCTCTGCCCCCCCCCCCTCTTACGTTTTCGCCGACGGTATTTCAGATTTTTCCACAGTTTCTCGAATTATAAATTTATTTCGTCGGGGGTGAGTGGCAGTCGAACAACCACGAAAATCGGAAAACAACCGTTTTGTGTTTGTGTGTGTGTGTGTCTTATGTGCGCGTATGTGTTTGTGTGTGCGCGTGTGTGAGTGCGGGGTTGTGTGTGTTTGTTTATATATTCTCTTTCAACCTTACAATAGACCGCAGAGTGTACTATACACGGAGTATAGTCCTATCGAGCCTGTTCCAAAGCCGTGCCAGTTTCACGTGACCTTGGGCAGGGGCTCTGTGACTCGCGTGGCTCGCCGTCACGTGACGTGGTTACACCGTCGGATTGGCTGGCAGGAGGGTTCGCAGCCCATCGTGAGGCGAAACGGAGTATCGCGTTGCTCCGGATACGATTTTATTGGAATCCCGCATTCAAACTCTCGTTTGATACGTTTGACCTGTTCGCGTGGGGAGCGGCGGGTTCGGAATTTGCATGCCGTTCGGTCCTTGCGGCTCGAAATTCCGACACGGGGGAACGCGAAAAGTGATGCTTTATTGTACTTATACGTATCATTCTGCATTCCATTAGGGCCTGCGTTACCAATGAAACGTCTTGGCCCTCGACGCTCACGACGAACCAGCGTGAAATATTCGTCTCGAATATAATGGGCGAACATATCTTAAAGTCAGGTGTGCCCACAAAGATGAAAATCAATCGCGAGGCGATTGAAATTGCAATTGCATTTCGCGCTAAATCCTTACTTGCGCGTGAAGGTGAACTTGGCACAAAGGATGAGAGTTTTTTTACGCTTGCGTTAGGAGACACAAACGATTGTATTTTTCGTTAAAATTAGACACGAACAACAAAAAAAATGATACGTTTACAAATCCCTGTAACGCGAAAATAGAGCGCAGCTCTTCAGGAGGAGGGGGAGAGGGTACGGAGGAGAGGCTATACCCCTCCTCCTCCTCCGTACCTTCTCCTCCTCCCCTCCTCCTTCTTTCTTCCTCCTCCTCCTTCCCTCCTCCTTCGTACCTTCCCCTCCTCCTCCTGCGTACCCTATATTCCCTCCTCCTGCGTGCCCCCCATTCCTCCCACAGTTTCCTGCTAAATTTAGTGGGGAAGCTGAATTGGTGTTGAGGTCACGTGACGCCGATTTTCCCGCTAAATTTAGTGGGGAATTGAATTGCTGTTGAGGTTACGTGACGTCAGTGTTTTCGTTGAATCTAGCAGAGAAACTGAATTTGTTCATAGGTGACGTCACACCAAGTCATGTGACGTGATTTTCCCCGTCAAATTTAGCGAGGAATTGAATTGGTGTTGAGGTCAGGTGACATCAATTTTCCCGCTAAATCTGTCGGAGAAACTGAATTTGTTCATAGGTGACGTGACACGAAGTCATGATGTCATGATAATTAGCCGTCGCTGCTCAACCCGTTTCCGGGTTGAGCGGCGTCGCCGTCGGCGTCAGCGCAACCGCGCGCGTTGCATTTTGGGACGTCACAGTTTCCCCGCTAAATTTAGCGGGGAAACTGAAATTGTGTAAAGGCCAAGTGACGACAGTTTTCCCGCTAAATTTAGCGGGTTAGGTTTCCCCGCTAAATTAAGCGGGGAAAATGACATCACGACTTCGTGTCTCGTCACCCATGACCAAATTCAGAGGCAGGAGAAAAGGAGGAGGAAAGGAGGAGGAGGTGGGAGGAGGAGGAGGAGAAGGGGAGAAGGAGAGGAGGAGGATCAGAAGAATAGGAGGGGAGGGTATGGAGGAGGAAGGACATCCCCTCCCCTCCGTACCCTCCCCTCCTCCTCCTCCAGAGCTGCGCTCTAATTTCGCATTACAGAGATTTGTAAACGTCTTTCATTTTTAATGTTTTGGTCGCTTTGGTTCTTCGCCGCTTTAGGCCGTTTTGAGCCGTTTTGTTGTGTTGGTTGACTTTTTATATTGTTTCTGTATCGGCTGTATTACCTGTTTTCGATGTGTTAGAAAAGTTTTTTTTTTTTTTTTTTACTCTCGGTGGCAAGGTTTTAGCTTTTAGTCGCGTTTTTGTAACCATCCTTCAAGATGCCCTCAAGGGCATCTTCATATTTCTCTTTCACCACCGCGTAAGTTTTGGCGTATGCACCCTTGATTTCTAAAACCTCCAAAACTATTAAATTTTACTAAAATTCGAACAATTATTAAAGAACAAAATCGATCCCTATGGATTTTTTTAGCAGCTGCGAGATGACAGGACGGTGTGTACCAACAGCGAAGGCCTTATCATTTTCCCATTTTAGGCGCCATTTTGTCAAAAAAAAAAAGAAATTCTTCCTTTGCACAACAGACAAGCAACAGCGGTGCCCCTTTCTCAGCTGTTTTCTCCAGGCACATCCGCTCGATTCCGGTCCGTTATAGACATTGTCCTTTTCGCCGAAATTTTTTACCCGTTCAAGGGGCATTGAGATTGACCAGTCGCAGTTTTCCAATTTTCCCAAGTGTTAACCCCGGCTTCAATTTTTTTTAGATAAATCTCGCTTCTTGCGGATCACCTCCACGTCACATTTCTTTTAATTTTTTTCTTAAGGGAAGCGTTTTTCTCTATGTTTATTGATGACCTCAGTTTTGCGGCTATACTTTTCTAGGGAAAAGGGGGGACGCAGGGTTAACCCTCTAAGTTATTTTTGTTTGTTTGTATATGACCGACTCCAACTTTTTTTTTTTTTTTTGCACTCCCTTGACGTTGACGAATGAGAGTTTAGACTACATTTCGCGCTTGTTTCCTTTTTTCTCCCATTTGTATTATCTTCTATCATTCCTTTTTTTTTTGTAGGGGTGTGTGTGCAACCTTAGGTTTGGTTTCATTTTTTCTTTCTTGAACGATGCATCGTTTTAACCCGCGACATTGTTGTTCAAAGTTTGGCAAAAAGTTAGGCCTACTTTGTTTTTGTCCAGAGTGACGGTTTTTTAGCCGCCCCCGCCCAAAACTCACTTCAGCTCGTGCCTTTTTAGCTCTTTGTTTTTAGTTCGCAAGCTACGAATCAGTAACTTTTACAGTACCGCACAGTGAAAATGTTTCAAGCACGTGTCGGTGTATATTGACCTGTCCGATGCATCTCAGCCAAAACTGATCTGGATACTGGTGTTACTAGCGTTCATATTCAGAAGGAAAATTTATATCAGTGACAAAAAAAAGTTGTCAAAAAAAAATGAACAAAATGTTAACGATACTTGTGTACACTCATTGTTGTGTACTCAAGTATACAACAGTGTACTTGTGTTGTGTATTTCTTTGTTTTTCTGTTTTTGTAGAACAAATATAAAAATTATTTTATAGTCTATTTGTGTTTTTATCACAGTATAGGCGCTTTGCACACAACCCGGATTACATCCGCTATTACCGACCTTCGCTTACCGAAATACCGAGACACTGAAACGGGCGTTGGCGAGTAAATGGCGGGGGGAAGGACACAGTAGAGTCTAAACTGGCAATAACCTGGTCTTTTATGGTAATGATGAGGTCACGCAAACGAAATAAAAGGAAACAAGAACTGAAGGGCTGTTATGGCAGCGCCCATGCACAGCTGCTGCAAAACGTCTATATGCTATCAATATTCGCCTCCTGCGTTCCACCATCTTTGTTTGCTGGACTGTGGGACGCGTTTTGAGCATGCGCGCTAGCTCTCCTTCCCGAAAGGTCGAACGCCGCGACCCAATGACTCGGCATTTTTCGCACAGCTAATAAGCGCCGGAGAGCTCCGTAGCTGCTTGCTTTCCGGCTGCCCAACACATACGCCAACCCAACTCTGACGTAACGCTATGCGATGGTGCTGCTGTTAGCAGTGCCCTTGCGCAGACGCTCCATTTCGAGCAAATAGGGTTTCTGCGGAAGTGCAGTGCCCACATTAGCATGTTGGTGTCTATTGAAGGTAAAAGATGTCGTTATAGTTCTACTCACGCAAACAGTATACATTTCACCTAAAAAAACGAAACGTAGGTAGTATTTTTTATTTCTATTCTTTTCTAGTATCCTTCTTATGCATTCTTTGAAGGAGTAGGATCATTAAGACAAGCCAAGCTTTCTTCAAGCACAGCCAGGTGGCGCCGATAAATTGGGAAACGGTCTGGCGTGTTCGAGTTAATGCCACCTGTACTTGCATTTTTTTAAATATATTTAAGAAGTTAGTTATAAGTTATAACCTAATGAATAGGCACATGTGCAGACATAACAAAGTACATGTGAAAAAAAGGGAGATGTGAAAGTCATGAGTGTGCCGAGGTCGATTTATTTCCCAATCGCATTGAAGATGACCCCCAACGGAAATGACGAAGGAGTTTGGTTGTAACGATGTTGGCGGTTCCGAACGACTTGGACGCACGGCACAAAGGGCAAAAAAGGGGAAAGAATAAAAAAGGAAAGGGGAAGGAGGTGATGATGAATAGCCGCGACCTGTTTCAACCGTTCCCAACTTTCCCTCTTCTCCTTTCTCCAGTTCCCTAAACCTCCCTCCCGTTTTCCGCCAGTCCCCAAACCTCCTGCTGTCTCCTTTGCTGGGTGGGGTGGGCTTCCCCACAGCTCGGCCGTGCACTGCGGTAAAGACCCGTTTTTGCTTTTACTATTTTTGTTTTTATTTGGAGGTGGGCTCCCCCGCCGAGCTCCGGTGCTCTTCGGCAAAGCTTTTCTCGGTTTTGTGAGTGAATGTTTTTACTTTTTTGTTTCTGTAGGAGTGCATTCGTCTTGTGTCTCCGATGAAGATGGGAGGAAAAAGGGCGGGGGAAGGGGGAGGGGGGGGGGCGAGGGACTCGAAAGAAGATGTTATTTTCTTTACAGGTCACGCTTTTGTTCGCCCTGTGTGTGCACATATTTCTTTATGTACTCAGGCGTGATGTTATGTCCTGTTACTTAACTGAGTTGTATTTCTATACGAATTTTCTTTCTTTCTTCGGTGGATTCGTTGATAAATGGGTTCAGATGAGAGTGGGACACCTTTGGCGCTCTGTGTGCTGGGTGTGTCGGTATTGGGACGAAATTAAACGGGCCTTTTTTTTCTTTTTTTCTTTTTTCTGCTGCCTCCTTGTTTTGGTTTGTGCACTTTTCGGGGGTCGTGTTGAACGCGTGGCCAAGCACAGGTGACATTTTTGGCGGGCACCAACCTTTTATTAACCGAGTTAAAAGTTGGTGAAGACAACTATTTCACGGTCATATGCATGGATCCTCTTGACCGATATGGATGTGTTCGAGTTAAAAAAAAATGTAACTTCGGACAATTAACACACCAGTCAAGTCATCTCCCGAAAGTGAAAAAGGCAGGTTGTAGTGAAGGGGGGGGGGGGGGGGGTTCTGGGTTAAACTGCACCCCCGCCTTCCCACGAAAACATTCTTCTAACTTTAGGCCCAGCTCCATAGTCTCTCCCACATTACTGAGATTCCCCCGACCCCAGCCCACCCCGAAGGCCTCCCCAAAAGAATTTCTGGCTACGCCGCTGTACCCAAAGAGTTGGGACATTTGTATTCAAGGCGGATCAATTTATTTGCTGCCATATGGTAAAAGCTAATGACAACACAGGACTGGGACAAACGTCTGCTCTATAGCAACTTACAAAGGTCCCTCCTCAAAAAATGCACACACACTTGATCATGCAATCGACCGGCATGTTTCACATACGCTTGATCATTTTTCGTCTGTTTTGGGCGCCTTATTATATTAGATAAGCCTTTGAAAGCGCATATATAACTTCTTCGCGTATATTATTTCCCCTCCATACGCTCATAGCCTCACTGAAGGTTAACGATTATTGTAATTATTGATATTACTATATGAGCAGCGCACAATGAGGGTAATTTATGATATTTAGCCGTTTTAAATGGACCCTATTATTATATAAACATCGATTCAATTTCAGCAGAAATTTGTCTGTTTTGGTCTTAGCAATTCCGATTTTCTGTGTGTCCCATTTCTAAAGTGTACTGGTCAGGTTAGTGTCCCAAATTAGCACTTTCCACGCCAGTGGTGGTTCTGACGGCGGCCCTTTAATTTTAAAGCAAAAACAAGGACACGGTTATAGCTTCTTCATGCTTCTGGAAGCGAAAAAAAAAAAACTGTGGATATCAGGGCAAACACGAACTATCTGTGGCCCTATGAAATACGTCTGTTTACCTGGAGAAACCGATTTCTGACCTTTTGTCAACAAAAAGCTACCAGAAGCAAGTTTTCATTTAAACCTAGAATGTCTATCATAAACAAAATAAAAAGAAAAAAAGACGGTCCGTTTCCCGGAATCATGTTTTCAGCTCATTTTAGGCTTGAACTGTATTCGACTGAATTAGGTTGAACTTTATTATGGCGGCTTCTAACCTCCTTTGCCGGGCGAAATCAATCTAAGAAAACTGGGTCAATGAACAAAAATACAAGAAAACTACAAAAAACGTCAAGCACAATTACCGCGGCATTATTCCTCTTCGCAGTTAACAGATACCCATTATTTTTTTCAAAAAACAATTCATTGTACAAGTGTTTTGTTGTTGTTTTTTTTTTTCGTGCAAACACAAACAGGAACGCGTGCAACGTATGGTATGATTAGTAATTTCAAAATTGGTCACTTCATTTGCGCGGGCACCACCTTCCTTATCATGATTTCACCGATCACAAATGCTGATTCATTGAGATTCTAGCTCAAAGTACGCTTCAAGCTTTCACTAAACCAAACGCAGACGGCGAAAATGTACAAAAAAAAATCCCACAGCAAAAATGAAAAGTTCAAACCAAATTTAACAACCTAAAAAAATAGTCGTTAGCCTGTTTAAACAGCGCGATTTTAGTTTGTTAGATGATGGCGATATTATTACACGCTGGCTATGAGAAATTTAGCCTGTGCAATACGATTGCTTGCCTGTGTTTATTTTTTTTTTTTTACGTACACGATACACAACTTCAAGAGAATAATTTGACCAAAACAAACCCTAACTTCCTCAACCTCAAGAACGATAAGAAGTAAAAAAAGTTAAAAAAAAAAGAAGTGACGGTAAGGTCACGTTGATGATCCATGTCATGTTTCGCGCGGAAGAAAAAAAATCAGTGACTAAATATGATATTAAAAAGAACAGAGATGAAGGAAAAAGGAAGAAAAAGGAGGTTGGTGACAGATGTCGCCTCGAGAGCAGACGAGAAATTAAGGACTCGGTCGATACATCCATGACACCTCCCCTCGTAACACATGTTAGCGTGGCGCGCGTCTTTTGTCTAGCGCTTTTGTTTTCATTTACGCATCTTCTCTTAGCTTCCTCTCAATGTCTTTAAATAGGTTCTCATTGGAAATATACTCCCTTCGTCCGTATCTACACGCGGAGACCTAAAGATGAGCTGAAAACGAATGTAAATATGTCTATAGTTAGGCATATTATGTTCGCAGATCATTCTTCGATATTCGGTCTTTGGCGGTATTACCGGCCAATGCCATAATTTGATTGACTCATTAAAGCGATAATAAAATGCTCCGGATCCGCCACGCCCCGTGTTTCTTAAACAGTCATTGAGTATGTCATAAAAGAATAAACAAATAAAAAATTACAGACGTTTACGCTTCTCCGTAATGCAAAATTAGAGCGCAGCTCTTGAGGTATGTTGGTTTTGTGATATACCGTGGTATTTATATTTAGATACAGGGTGTGTTTTTTAAGCTTTGCAGATTTGTTTAAAAAAAGCCGTGAAAGTTACACTGACGCGGTTTGTGGAGGTGAGTTATACGGCCAGGGGGACATAATATAAGAGAATAATCGTAACGATCAGTCGGCTAGTTAATTAAAATTCGTTAATTAACTTTTTAATTAAGGAAAATAGACATATGGTCCCAATTAGAAACTTGCTCAGCGTCATCGAAAACCACTAAATCAGTAATTTTCATAAAGACTTTGAGCGCGTGAGAAGCGTAGTAGTACACTAAAGTTACCACTCGTGGAGCAGGTACAAGGCATGGTGGAAAATACGCCTAAAAAACACGGACAAAGAAAGAAGCACGCAGGACGAGGCGTCCGTGTTTTTAGGCGTATTTTCCACCATGCATAAGTGCCTGGCGGAAAGCGGATGATTAGAATAGAGAGTTTTCGTAGACCACGCTTTCCCCTCTGCTAAGCCCTCCGCAACGAAGAAGCCGCTACTGCGCCTGCGCGCCGGTGGCCTTGAGCGTAGAGTTCCGGGTATCGTAGCGGGTTTTCGAGAGCGTTGCGGGACGGCTGAAACTAGGGAGTTTAGCAGGTCGTTTCCACACGAACGGTTCGCCCTCCAACGCATCGGCGACGCCACTGCGCATGCGCGCGCGAGTCGTTCGGGACGTCGGGAGGCTCTTCTCGTTCGTTTCTCCCACTCCGGCCGCTGGAGTCGTCACCGCAACGCAGCTAGCACCGTTCACGACTCGGGTAAAAAAAAGATGGCGGTCGGTTCGGCGACTGCCCTCGCCGACCCAGCCGAGCGTTAGGCTTAGGACAGCGGGAGGAGATTTGCCGTCCTGCTGGTCCGCTTCATTTGAGAGGTTGAACCAAATCATTTCGAGGACTGCTCACAATGATAAGCGATCGTGAATCCTGTAAACTACGAATGTTAGTAAATTTTTGCGATCTGCGGGCAGACTAGCTGCCGTGGCGACCGCGAGCTGACGAAATGATTTGGTTCGACGGCGCACAACGTGAACGATCGTTCAAGTTCAGGATGACGGAGACACACCACATACCTTTACGGTCGTTTAGATACTTTTTACTCCATCTAGCTTCGCAGTTCTTGAAATTCCGACCGGCAAATGTTACATCGGCCGTCTTGTTTACATCAGTCGTACGCCGGAAACACGAGCCGCCACTACGGTGTCCACCACGGATTTACACGTTACAGAATGTTTCACATGTTCACTAGAAGATGGCGCCACCGTTAAGCACTATCATCATCATCGTTTACACGGTCGCGCAACTTTCATGATTCGCTAAAGTATGTCAAATTTCACGTACGGTTTCACGGAACAGACCAGCTGTACCGTTCGTGATTTCGGAACCGTGTGCTTGAAAAACGACTCGCTAAAACTCCCTACTATCTACGAAAACTCCTTATTTTCATCGCGTTCCGCAATCGCTAGCCTTGTACCTGCTCCACGAGTGGTAACTTTACTGCACTACTACGCTTCTCACGCGCTCAAAGCCTTTCTGAAAATGACTGATTTAGTGGTTTTTGATGGTGCTCAGCAAGTTTCTAATTGGGACCATATGTCTATTTTACATAATTAAAAAGTTAATTAACGAATTTTAATTATTAGCCGCCTGATCGTTACGATTAGCCCCCTATACTATGTCCCCCAGGCCGTATAACTCGCCTGCACAAACCTCATTTGTGTAACTTTCACGGCTTGTTTTAAACAAATCTGTTAAGGTAAAAAAATTACACACACACACACACACACACACACACACACACACACACAAACACACACACACACACACACACACACACACACACACACACACATATATATATATATATATAAATGAGGTGACCAGTCTTTCGGGACATTACGACAGTTATCGTCGAGCGCTCTCAGAAAAAATGGTGTATTCTTACACCCTTTGTCCCATATAATACACCCCAAAACTTCTGTTCCAACGTTATTAGAACCAACTCAGTTCTGGAACTCCGCTCCGGAGGGGGGTCCCTTTGCGTGGCGCCTGTTAGAGGGCGCGCGCTCCGCATTAATGCTCGCTATCATCATCATTGACGGCGCGCTTGTGGCCGTTGCATCTGGCCTACTGAGTGCTCGTCCATCAAATCAGCGGGCCCAAGATAATAACGGCGACAGAACGAAAGCAATGCCCCAACGCAATCGAAGCGTTCGGATACTTACGCTTGTATTGGTGTGCTGCGATCACGGCCAGCAATGGAATTTCCTTGGTAAGACTGCACATCTACTATTACAGTATGTACAAACTTGCCCTGATTGTAGCCACCGGATTGTGGCGCCGACGAATTTGGGTTGTTCGAAACGCTTCGCGCTGTCAGCACAGCTAAGGCGGATGGCGTTTTGAAATAATACAAAGCGTATGCCATCATGGTCCTACCGTTTATCATGCTCAAGTTGTATTTTTACTGGCGAAATGGCGGCGAAAACCAACCGTAAACCATACTGGTCGCCGAGGAGTCGGGTTGGGACTCGCAAACAGTTGCAGCGGTTGGCAGCCGCAGAGCAGTAGCAGACGAAAATGCGCGGATTAATGCGGCGGCAGCGCCACCTCGCCGCAAAAGAGTCGGACACGGTTCCGGACTCCCTCCAATGTACGGCGTCTATGGAAAGTTCCACAACTGAGTTGATATAGCAACGTTGCTTCTGATCGACATACAGCGCACTGACGTCGATCTGACGGTATATATATATATATATATACCGTCAGATCGACGTCAGTATATATATATATATATACTGACGTCGATATATATATATATATATATATATATATATATATATACGTGTGTGTGATTTTGTTTTGTTTTGTTTGAAGGTAGGTCAAAGAGGACGAAGAGGGTACGATGGGAGCCCCATAATGCAACACGCGCGGTGTTTGTTTCAACGTGAAATGTTTTTGGCTAATTGCTCCGGATTCCTTGAAGCCGCATCTCGTGAAGCCGTGGCCTGTGACGTCACATGACGGCACAGTTTCCCCGCTAAATTTAGCTGGAAAATCGACGCCAAGTGACCTCACCACCGATTCAGTTTCCCCGCCAAATTTAGCGGGCAAAATGATGTCACATGACTTCATGTCACGTGACTGATACAGAAAGTTGGTTTCTCCGCGATATTTAGCGGGAAAAGTAACGCCACATGACCTCAACACCAATTCAATTCCCCGCTAAATTTAGCGGGGAAACTGAATTGCTGTTGAGGTCATGTGAAGTCAGTTTTGCCGCTAAATTTAGCGGGAAAGCTGATAGCGCATTGTTGCATTATGGGACATCACAGACCTCAACACGAATTCAGTTTCTTCGCTAAATGTAGCGGGGAATTTAATTGGTGTATAGGTCTGTGATGTCCCATAGTGCAACGCGCGCAGTTATGCCGACGGCGACGCCGACGCCGCTATACGCGTAAAAGGGCGCCTAAGAGCTGGGCTTCAAAATTGGCTGCGACTTTTATCTTCAAAGTCCCCCAATTCATGAAATGCATTATAGGGGATTGGTGAGGAAATTGCTGTGTCATGTCATGTGACGTACATTTTCCCCCTAAATGTAGCAGGTAAACTGAATCATTGTACAGGTTGCTTGGCGTCAGGTCACGTGAAGTCGATTTTCCCTGCTAAATATAGCGGGGAAACTTGACTGGTGTCAAAGTCACAAGACGTGAAGTTTTCCGCTAAATTTAGCGGGTAACTAAATTGGTGTGTAGATCACGTGACGTCGATATTCCGTTAAATATAGCCGAGAAACAGAATTGATGTTTTGGCCGCAAGACGCGAATTTTCCCGCTAAATTTAGCGCGGAAACTGAGTTGTCGTACACGTCGCTTACCGTCAATTTCACCGAGGCGTATGGGTCACGCGACAACAGGTGACGTCCCTTGACGCACTTCCCGCCAAATTTAGCTGGGGAAACTGAATTGGTGTATAGGTCACGTGACGGTCAATTTTTCCGCCAGTAATTAACGGGGGAAGCTGAACTGGTATGTATGTCCCGTGACGTCGGGTCACGTGACATCAATTTTCCCGCTAAATGTAGCTGATGAACCGAATTCGTGCATAGGTCTCCGATATCACTTTCCCCGCTAAATGTAGCGGGAAATGCACGGACGGACAAAATTATGGGACTGGGAGTGTAGCGTTCAAAAGCATACCATGCTTAAAAAGAGATGTATTCACGAATCTTGTTAGGGACGACCAAAACATGCTGCCAAAGTGTTGTTTCTTTGTCCGATTGTTGTTTTATTTAGTTCCGCTTTAAAGGATAGATGGATCATAGCCGTTATCGCTGACCCGTGGTATTCTCCCCACGTGGTTACGGGGGAACTACGCATCGACCGATCGGAGCGCCACCTAGCCAGCGCGCCTTTCCAATGGCTGCGTCCTCCTCACAGTCGATATCGGGTTCGATACATGTGCACAGGCAGCCTCTGCCTGCGTTTGCACAGCACTCCAGTGTCTCGCCGCATAACGCTGACGTCGGGACGCCGCGAGAAGACCCCTATTTTTATTTTACTACTGGTGGGTTCACTACATTATCTTGATGTTGTATAGCGCCATGTTTGGCACCCTTGTGTATATTCATTGAACAGTATTTTATTGTTATAATCGTTGTTTTCTTCTTTTTTTTTTTTTTTGCTCATGCTTTGCAAGTGTTAAGATGCCGTCGTTGCTTGTCTCAGTCAGAACTTTGTCTCGAAACGTTTAAAGCTGTCGGAAGCTTTACACTCGACGACACAAAAAAACCCAAACACAACTTCGCAATTTTTTTTTTTTTTTTTTTTTTGTCGCGTGCGTTTTTTGAGGTAAGGCATCAACGAACATTAAATTGCACTGCTTATGTAGCTGCCCGGGATGATTATATTTTATCACACAGTAAATTTGGTGATATGAGTTCAACTATCGGAAGAAACTATAGAGTAAATGCCGCAGATATTCCTGTTCCCGCTAGCTTTGTCCTGCGGTTTACATTAGTTTATCACACCAACATAAATGGTACAATCAATACGGGACTTTGCACTTGCTATTGCAAAATTCACTCTAATTTGCCATGCCGCATCAAACTTTGGGACCGCCTGGCGGATCACCCACAAAACTTCTTGAGTGAGGACTCCAAGAAGTTGCGCTTTGAAAATGCGATTAACATCTGTACTCGAAACCTCAACATATCTTTGACACTTCTTTTTTTTTTTTTTTTTCAGCTTGGCGGCAGTCTTAAACGCCATTACCTCCATTCCCGATGTCAGAATTCGGTTTGCTCGGAAAAGGCAATCACCCAAATTTTTGTTTCATTACAAAAAAAAAAAGAGAAAAGCTGTTTTATTTTTATATTTTTAAATAATTCCTCGAGCACCTCGTTCAACTCGTCTCCGGGAACGGACATTCTCATCAAGCTGCCAAAATGACGGCACAAACTCTAAAACGCTTTAAATTGGAAAACAGAGCAAGAAGGGGGAAAAAAATGTAACGGCAAGAACGGAGATTAGAGCATCTAAGGGTGATAGTTGGCGATAAAAATAATGGCCGGGGGGGCAGGCAAAGGGCCCAACGCGACGAGTTTAAATGAGCGCCATCATTGTTCACCCGACGGCCGAGCGAACATGCCTCCAGGATGAGACGAGGGTCCCTCCCGTCGCTTTTCCTGAGAGACGTCCGAAGGCCTGCTTCATTTGCATACAGATTGCTCGTTTTCGACACACTTTGTCCTGACCTCCCCTCTTCCCTATTTCCCCTCAATTCCTTCTCACAACGCTCGCCCTTTCTTCGTGTGGTTCCACTGGCTCCCTCGTTCGTCTTGGGATAAACGATTTCGTGTTTCTTCTTCCTTTTTTTTTTTTTTTTTAATGTCGTCTCTCCACGTTACGTATTATCCGTTGTGATGTGAAGGCTTGGGTTAAGTGCCTCTCAAGCGAGGGCTCAAACATCTTTCAAGCATTGCCTCATAGTTTTGTCGCTTTCTTGGAGTTTAACTTTCAAAAGAGTGTAAGGAAAAAAAACAATAATATGCGGGTTCATGCTTGAGTTTGTTGTTTGCGCGTGTGCAGTGAGCGCGGCGCCCCCGGACTTCATGCTTATCGTGTTTATCGTTTGAATCGACAACGTGAGTGACCAGAAACGTCTCTGCCCTCGGCTCCTCATTACTGACCCAGAGTTCATTGTGACGTCTATAGTACAATATCGCCCGCTTCTGGCAGTACGGATCTCCGCCTGCTACGAAGGACATGACCCACTACCTTCGAATCTAGAGCGCGAATGCCGCAAGCTACAGCCGTGGTCGTCGAACTTCTTCCCACTGCTTCCCAACCTGAGAATAAGAAACCCAGACCCTAGGTCATGCCTGCATACACACTGCACCAAAGTGCACTAGTAAATGCCAATCATTGATGCTGTACAGTAATCAGCTCATCAGCTTGTCACATGTCGTGGTCTAACAGTCATACGATACCAGTGGAGAAAAGGCTGGATGCCTCTTGACCGCGCAGAAACCACCTTTTGATTCCTTGGGCACGGTACCGCCCGCCCTGCTTGCTAACTAGCTGACTGATGGCCAATCAATGATTGGTGTTTTGAGCGCATCGCGAGGCGGTTTGCAGGCAGAAGTTTTGTTTGAGTCGAAGGTGTCGCTCCGTCCTTACAACAGTCTGAACCATGCATAGCGCGGACTACGTCGTACACGAGGCAGGTCTGAGCATATCGCAGGTGGTGCGCCTACATCTCAATGAAATTGTTATTTATTTATTTATTTATTTATTTGTTTTGTTTGTTTATTTATTTATTTATTTATTTTACCTTCAGGGCGTGAGCATTACAGAGGGAGAAGTGGTTGCATGAGACATTGAAAAAACAGACAAAGATACACAGGAAATACAATCAGTGTAGATTAGAAAAAAATACGTTTTGCGTGTGCTAACATCGGTAGTGATGCCCTGCTTCTATTTCCGCCACTGCAGCAGTCAGCCTTGCCAGTTGCTAAAACTTGCTTTTAAACGAGGTCGAAGCTGTGTAGCGAACCTTCTCTAACCGATTTTTGGAAAGAGGCACTCTAGAGAAAATGTTTCCTCTTGCGCTGCCACCTGTCAACAGGCGGCAAACAGTATTGGGGTTTATGTTTTTTTTTATCTTTTTGGTTGGGGCAGCATGGATTACCTCTAAAAAGGGACACATTATCTACTTTAGAATTATACTCATTCGTTTTAAAAACCGTCCAGGTGTTTTAATGCAGCAGTAGCACAGAGTGAGGTCGTTAGCGTTGCCAACCGTCAAATATGGCACTAGCCCTGGCTCGGCAAAGTGTTTCAATCATATGCGGCGTCCAAAAAAAGAAAAAGCTATAGCTCCACGTTTACTGGTGTCAAACAGGACGCCAGACAAAGTTTTATACAAAAAGTAAATGTATATTCTAAGTTACGCATTGAGCCGCTTCATTCGGCGCTGATAACCACTTCCAACCGCAGCAGGGCTCTGCTGTCGCGAGTCGCGGGCGACTGTGGAGCTTCTATTGCCTGCGCCGGCAAGTTGACCAACTGTGAGTAAATTGCAATCAGTCACGTGGCGCATCCTGCGAACGAACATCGTGCGCTGCCGTCCCCTCTGTAACGAGGTTCGCAAAGCGCATTTAACGTTCGGAATGGACGGCTTACTCCTCCAGTACAACGACATATTGCACGCCCATCCGGTCATCACGCAAGTTTTAACCGTCGGTACGGTGGCCCTCGCCGGCGATGTCATCTCGCAGACTTTCATCCAGAACAAACCCTCCTTCGACTTTAGACAGGCGATTATCTACTACATCGTCGGCTTGTTCTTCACCGGGACCCTGACGGTGCTGTGGCTCATGTTCGTGGAATGGCTCGTGGTGACGGACGGTGTCGCAGGAGCTGTCATCAAGACGACCTTAGGACTAGTCTTCTTCACGCCGCCGTTCTTCTTGTGCTTCCTGGTGGTCCACGGATTTCTTTCCGGGCACAGTTGGGAGGCCATCAGGGAGAACATCAGGACTAAGTACTTCGTAATCCTGAAATCTAGGTACGCTTTCTATCCGGTGGCGCAGTTTGTGAACTTTGAGTTTGTGCCTTTCCTCTACCGCGCCATCTACTTGAGTGTGGTCGCCCTGTTGTGGAACATGTACCTTTCGTGGAAGACCAATCAGGTTAGACCTTGTCCGCCCCTGGAACCGTCTGAGAAAACTGAGCTGGACCCGGTGTGATGATCTCTTGACCTTGTCCTGCAGCTAGCTCTTAAGCCTGGGTCCCTCTGCTAATCCTGACGGTCTTGTCAGATTAGTCATACAAACACTGTCGGCAGGAATGTTCGAAGCCTACATATATACAGGGTGTCCCAAAAGAAAATTTACAGGGTTTCTTTAACCGCAAAAATAAACTAGGCATCGCCGAATGCCCATTCTCCGCCCAAAGGTAGCGATAGCTGTCACAACCAGATGCCAAAGTTTCAGCCCGATCCGATACCTTAATCAAAAGTTATAAGTGATTTTATGAAAATTTCAATGGGAAAATGGCGGCCGACGGAGTTTTCGAATACATGGGGCTCTATGGCACCAGGAACCGAGAACGGGCAAAAATGGGCTCCATTTTCCCATTGAAATTTTTAGAAAATCAATCATCACTTTCGAATAATGTATCGGATCGGGCTGAAACTTTGGCATCTGGTTGTGACCTGTAGCGCTACCTTTGGGCGGAGAATGAGCGTTCGGCGATGCCTAGTTTAGGTTTGCACTGAAAAAAAAAAAAACCTGTAAATTTTTTTGTGACACCCTGTACATAAAGCAAACATGATCTGAACACGCGCGATACGTGTGCGCAGATAATCCTGTCTTCATGTCTATGCTAGCACCATGTCGTTTGCATATGATATATGTGAGAGTGTGACTGTGTTTCCAGTTTTTCCGACTGCGCATCAAGGCATACCACAAACGTTCACTTTTTTGGAGTTTTTGTTCAAGGTTCAATGTTTGCTAGAGACCGTCGGCCTCCTTCGAAGGGGGTGACCTAATGACGTAATTTTTAAACTCTTAAAGTAAAACAAGAAAAGTTAAGTAGTAGCGCAAACGTAAAGAATTACACATTTAGATGCCTACTGTCTTTTCGCACACTATTGGCCGTTGACAACAGACCATGTGCGTGCACTACGCGTGCGCGGCAACCCGCCCAGTGAGAGGTAAAGCATTTGCGTACTGCCGCAAGTGGCGCCACCACTGCGAAGTGACGTCAGGGGCGGGCGTTGGTCTATATTCGGTAAACACTCCGCCAAACAAAAACGGAGGATACGCAAAAAAACAACCTCGCTGTACAATCTTCCTTTTGTTTGCTTTGTTTTAAAGCGAGATGTCAGTGTAAATAGACGAGGTTTTTGTTAAATAGATTGTTCGAAGCTTTGACTTTACAAAAAATTAGGCACTGAGCTTGGGGCGAACGAATGCCACCGGAAGCTTATTTTCGCGTCTGTGTGATGTGTCTGCACTACCCCCGCACGAGTTTTCCTTCAAAGGCAGCTGGGGTTACAGATGGGAGCTTTGCTTCAAATCAGAAAACACAATAAAACTCACGAGCACTTTGCTTTCTTTTGTTTCTGTCTCTTTTCACAGTTTATTTTATGAATTCACTCGGGATGCAATTTCTGTGCTATTGCTCTTTCTCTTTTTTATTTTTGTAAACGACATGGTAAAGTTTTATCTTTTGTAGTTTCGTTTACATAGGAGTTGCTTATTCCACTACAATAATACATACGAAAACAAAGTATGAACAAACGAGCATCTGAACACCGTAAATTCAGCTACAATACGCATGATTACTTTTGTATTAAAAAGTTTGTAATGCATAAAAATCGAGTACTTAAAATTTGCCTGAAATTTAACATGAATGCTTACTTCCTTTTGCTTGTCAATTTTTATTTGGATTCAAAACTTGTTCATGTGTAAGATTTCACATTTAATTACGTGTTTTTTGTTTGCAATGGTACGACCGATATGATGAAATAAAAATAATCTATCGTCGTGTGTTACACTTGAAAAAAAAAAAAATAAACGTTCTTCAAAGGCTCTTCGACACCCCTTTCAGACCTCTTTCAGCTCGTGAAGAACGGTACTCAAGCACTATCGCCCCCTGGCCAACTAGAAAGGCAGCTGGGCGATGAAAAACTCTTTCGCTTCAAAAAGGGAGATTAAAAGAACCCCTTTTAGGCGAAGATCCCTTTTAGGGGGTACTCTAAATAACTTTTTTAGGGTGCCAAATATGGACAAGCCGAAGAATCCCGAAGGATTCTTTTACGACTAAATTTTGTTTTTTCAGAGTGCATCCCTCTCGCAGTTATGCATCCAAAAGTTTGCTTTTCGTATCCATGAAATCAAGTCAAAATGTACAATTTTTACACAAAAACAAAAGTTTGACTGTTTTTTTTTTTTTTTAACGTGCTTTTGTTGTGTGACATATCTAAATCCGGCGCCGAAGACCGCAAAAAGTCGGAGCACGAAAAAGGACCTGTCTTGCACTAACGTAATTGTCAAGATTAGCACACGAATTAAGGACTCCAAAATCTTGGAGAGCGTTAATCCGATAAGAAATTGATCGTCATGTTACAAAATCTTTGGGGCGTTTCATCACAAGATGATGGATGATCATCTTACTAGCGTAGTAACAGAGGATCTCTATTTTGTATTCATGGGCATTTCCTCAAAGTTTTTATGCTACGCCGCAGTCCCAAATATTGTTTGTTTTTGCACATACTTTTCAAAAGCAACTAAAGCTGCTCACGTTCTACCAAGAACAAGCCCTAAGCATAAATTAACACATATTTTGCGTCTTTGTTACTTTTAGCAGACGTCTTATTGGAGTGCCCTCACGCAGAACGCTGGATTTCTTTTTCTATCTTTTTTATTTTAAGCAGACAATTTTTAGTGTGGTTTTACATAGCTAGTATTGTACAACTTCCCTGAACTTTCTAGTGCCTTATATTGCAAACAAACAAACAAAAAGCTGTGATTTTTTGTTGTTGTTGTTTTTTAGTGAGAGTTGTGGTTTGATTGGGCTTTCTGCTTTTCGGAGATGGCCGAAGGCGATAAAAGTTGAATGGTCCTTCCTGCGTCCGGGAAGCGTTTCATATTGGACGCGAAACAAAGGAGTATTCATTGATGCTTCGTGATTCCCTAAGGACATGGGCTTATTGTCTCATCAGTAAAAAATTAAAAAAAAACGCGAGCGATTTCAATGGAATTTTTAAGTGTCACTAAGAACCATCGTCTGAAAGGTCTGGAGGACCTGATGTTGTCGTCTGCTTTCTAAGTTCTGCTTACTTTACGGAGTGAGTTGCTTCGGTGAGTTACAAAGTTTGCCTGTTTATTTGTTCTCTTTTGCTTGCAGTTGTGCGTGCTCGGTTATCTGAACGGTGTGTTTGAAAACGCTCAACTTGGTAATGTCGCGAACTAAACAACAATTTCTGGGTGTCTTCGTAATTGTTCGACAATTTCTAGTAACATTTTTTATTCCGGTAAGTAGCTCGCGATGTCTTTGCACTATACGAAACAAGAAATAGCTACGAAGATCACCTCAAAGGTTTTTGTTTGTTCCCCGTTGCAAGTCTCCAGTTCAGTCCGAAAAAAAAACTCTGAAATTAGTGCAGCAACCTCACCATTACAATCTCAGTACTATGTATCAGTGTTCATAAATAAAAACCACATATTTATTTGACGTTTGCACTGCTTTATCAGCATCAGACGACACAAAATTAAAGCCATCCCGCCAGTTATTTTGTTTTTCCTTGTTTTATTTTAGACGCTAAGCAAACGTTAAGAGAGCGATATGGTTTTCGCGAACAAGCGATTGTCAGTTTTGCCTCAGTTTTTCTTGCAACTGAAGAGCTATCACAAAAAAAAAAAAAGAAAATACTACACAGGAGTTGCGGAGACGTCAGAACGCCGAGCTCTGATTGGTTCTGACTGAAAGAATGGTGGCTAGGCCTTAATGCTAGCCGCCTTCAGGTCTACCCACTATCCTTGTAATGATCAGAGCCAATCAGAGGTCGGCGTTCTGACAACATCGCAACCTCTGCCCACGAAGCAGACGAACTTGCACTCCGCATAATTACCGACGGCTCAAAAAACAAACAAAAAAAAAACGCAGGGTGTGACTTATGTTTACGCTTTTATGCTGCCTGCCGATTGGTCCCTTGGAGCTCTTATCGGTTAATCCCGCAACCTCATTGGCTATACAGAGCAATATTGAGATGCGCGGGACTCACCACGCATCTCATTATCTAGTCACTCGCAGCTTAAGAAACGTGGGGCGTGCACGCCTGTGAGTGGCCATGGGACAACTCAACTCTCTGACGTCACGGCGCTGCGGTGGCGCTGCGGTCGGCACAGCGCATGCGCAGACGATCTCTCTCGCGCGAATCTGGTTTCGGGGCACGTGTAGACGATCTCTCTCGCACACCTCGTGTGGGCAATCACGGGCTTGTTTGTCCACAGTGTGTTGGTGTGTACGGGGTGTTTCAGCGAACACTCAAAAATTCCTCCCTATAGGAGGTATTCACTGGCCGCCATATTTGAGGTCACTGTTTAGAGCGCATGCTCAGAACGAGTTCGCATTAATAGGCTGCCAAGACCGGCAATCTTGGTGGTGCGGAATGCACGTGGCGAAAGAACTGTGGAAGCTAGCCGTCAGCACGCGCTCCGCAGCCGAGCACACGGCTATGGCCGCCAGTGAATACTCCCTATAAGGTGATTGAGAAAAAAACAACAACAATGAAATTCTTTTTGGGAACAAACCACAAGCGTACAGCGGACGACCGGGATTGCAAAACTAAACATTTTAAGCTAAATAGTGAACTAAAACGTACTAATAACCTCTTTAATTAATAGAAATAATAAGAAGATTCCAAGTAGAAACTTGCCGAGCGTCCTCGAAAACCTCAAAATCAGACTATTTTAGGAAGATGTAAAGCACGTGCGAGGCGTACGGGGAGAACTATAGTCGGTGACAAGTCAAGAACAAAATGGAAGCTTCTCTCACCGCTTTCCATTTCAGCAAAGCGAACGGAGGAGAGGAGGCGACCTCCTCTCCAGCATTCGATCTGCTTAAGTGGAAAGAGGTGGGAGAAGCTTCCACTTCACTAAGGCTGGCGATGCGAAAACGGGGATGATATATACCTTATCACCTGCGTTTCGCATCTGGAGACCACTCCTCCCCCTTATTTATTTATTTATTTATGTAGTTGTTTATTTATTTACAGATACTTCTACCCTTTCTTGAAAGCTGACTGACGCTGAAGAATAAAGCACACATTGGGGACGGGCAACTAATCTTTCAAACGCTCCTTAGTTCCCTTTCTCCTGCAAGGTGTCGTAGAACTGAGTTTCAAAGCCCAAGATATAGCATACAAGAAACGTTTTGTAAACCTAACAAACAAAACTATCAGCAACAATGACGAAGACTGTTGCACTTGATGCGCATAACCTTTCTCTGACTTTGGTGCCTCTGTCAGGCGACTGGCTTTGCCTCTATAGAACCAAGAATATTTCCAAGGTTTCCCTCAACTTCCTGACAAATCTTTATTGGTAAGAATTAATTTCTTAAAACCCAAAGTCCTAGACCCTACCATCTCACCATTTCTCAGACGTCCTCTCTTTCTCTAAAACGCGACAGGGAATCTTTCCTTCCCTCGAACTTCATTCGCTAAGGTGGACGAACGCCATACCGTCAAGTGACTCCGGTTAGGCCTAGCGCAAGTTCCCTCGATTGGAGCGCGCGGAGTAAAAGAAGAAAAACGAAGTTCGCGAGGAAACTGCGCCCGGTCGGTTCGGGTGGCAGTGTCCCTGCGCCGAGCGCGGCGATTCCCGGGGAATGCAGTAATTAGCTAATTAATAAAAGAGGGAGAGGGGGTTACTAAAGAAAGAAGAGGAAGCGACGTTTCTGCTCACTGTCGTGCCCCGTGATTTTTTGATAGCCTTCGGTGCTTGTTTCTTTTTAGCGAAATTGAACCTCGCAGGCAACTTCGTGGAGAGGCGTCCGCTGTTTAATTTCGGATTTCGTTCGGGTTCATTCGGTAGATTGGTGATCTGACAGTTCGAGTCTGGTTCATCTTTCGCTTATCGCGAACGCTGTTGCAACTTAATTGATGCGCGCGGTCTCACTGAAAACCCGCGGTCAACTCTCTCCACGCAGTGAGAACTCAATATCACAATTGTCTCCATATTCGTTGTCTTATGGGTCATATAAATAGACGTGGTAGATATGATAGATATAATATGAACTGGCTGAAATGAAGCCGCCTCAGCTTTCGTTATATGGTATACATATATACACGATTTTCTAGTTATAGTCATTTAGACGAAAAAAAAATGTCCAGGCATCGATCAGATGTCGCATGTGAGGAGAGCTACGACGCACTCTCAGAAAGTAATTCACATCCTAGGATTCAAAAATGCCAGCATGACGAAAGCAATTGGAATTTAGACGTTTTTGCTTGACCGTATAGGTCTCTGCTCCTTTAAGTTACACTTTAGTCTTAGCGGGAAATTACGTTATAATCACACAAGCGGGGGTCAGGCTTTTGTTACCAAGGTATACATATTTATCATCATGATGTTTAGAACCCGAGACTGGGGTGAGGAAAAAAATAGGAAACTTTGAAGTCGAAGAAAAAGGCACAGGAGAAGACGCAGCTACATTGTTTATTATCTCTCGCTTCTTATATTCCCCCGAGGGACTCCAACAACTCCTCTCACGTTTATATTTTTTGTTCACAATGCACCGATCGGACTCTTGTATACACATGAAGCAGACAATTAATTTACAGAATTTAACTTTTTTTAAATCTAAAATTATAGAATGTTTAGTGCAGCTTATCAAATGCAGAACTTTGTTTGGTAATACAAATAAAATACAATTTCAATATTTTTTTCGTAAATAAGTTTGAGTTAGGCGACGTCGAAACCAAAATAACCGTGAAAAGTCTAAAATTTCAGAAGAATTGTCCTGGCGGGTTCGTACTGTGCGTTTTCAAAAACTGTACATTTTATCACATTTCTTTTGGACCACGTTTTATTTCTAATTAGCTGAATCCACAGGAGTGAGGCTGAATAGCTTTTATTTTTGACACCCATCCTGCTATGAACTCTTTTCTCGTCACCACTCAGAGGAACCAACGTGCTCCCTCGACGGAACTCATGGTTGCCGACCCGTACAAAGTATACGTGCCTTCTGACTCCAATTACACGCGAGACTTAGTACTCAGGCAGTAAAGCACTAAACTGCCAACTCGACAGAAGCAACAACAACAACAACAGCCGGGAGCCGAGATCGTAGGCCCAGTTTTCCAATTGGCTGATTCCAGAGGGTCCGCGGGACTCTTTTCTGATGGTTATACTTTGGCTTTGGTTCTAACTTTGGCTTTGGCAGTTCCCGAAACTGCGGCGGAATTTAGGGCTGCGCTGTGTGGGATCCGCTTGGCTTGCGCCACCTCCCCGCTCGGGCTGGCTTTGGCTTTGGCTCTGACTTCGTTAGGTTTGGTGGGACGTGCGGATCATTTGGGTGTTAGATGGTCCCTATCATTTGGGAACCGAAGGGAAAAAGGGGGAGATTAGCTGCGCCCGCTTTATTCGGTCGGCGGTTTGGGAAGATGGTGGGAAAGTAACGGCAAAAGTCGCCGTGTTTGCTTTACGTGGGCCTCCGATGCCATCGAAATGCATTCTCGCTCACCAATCTGTAATTAGAAGCACGTTCTTTTTTTAAATTATTTCTGACCATGACCTTCTTTCTCATTTTAAAATACTTTCCAAATGATTGCAACTAGAATCCTTCTAATGTTCATAATATTTACCGCTGTCGTGTCTTTTGTTTGTTTACTTCATCTCGAGTTTTAATTTTTCCTTTCTGATGATTTTATGTACAGAGCGTTATTTTTTATTCGAAACAGAATTAAAACAAGGCGCATTTTTCCTACGTAAATGCCGTCTTCACTATATGTTTTTTTTTTTAGCTCGGCGAACATTCGAGGGCTATACAACTGTCACAGTCTGGTGAGTGAATTAACTGAAATTCGTTAATTAACTCTTTTTAATTATCGAAAATAGACATATGGTTCCAATTAGAAACCTGCTGAGCGTCATTCGAAACCACTAAGTCAGTAATTTTCATAAAGACTTTGAGCACGTGAGAAACCGCAGTAGTGAGCTAAAGTTCCCACTCGTGCAACATATACCAAGCGGCAGTTTGATACTTTAGACCCATGTTGCGGATAAAAAAAAAACAGGACGCGGGATGGCCAAAAAACTGTGCTTTTCGTGTAAGGCTCGTCACATTATGAGGCGCTGGAAAAATTCAGCCTTCTGCGTTAAGTCCTTATTTCGAACTCTTTTTGTTCGCCTTCCGCCCATTGAAAAGCATGCGGGAAGGGCCTTAGAACGCACCTGGTATCGCTGCGCCGCAGCGTTCTTCCGCACGTCTGCTTTCCTCGCCGTCACCATGGCAACGAACGCCGAATGAATGGAAGCACGCATGGTACCGCCGCGTGAAGCCAGCAACAGCTGACGCCATTTTACAAGCGCCATGGCGATCGAGCACCGGCGGAGGCGGTTGATCTGACATACCGCGTTCGGCTTTGGCTAGCAGACGGCGTTCGTAAAATGGCGTCAGCTGTTGCTGGCTTCACGCGGCGGTATCGTGCGTGCTTCCATTCATTCGGCGTTCGTTGCCATGGTGACGGCGAGGAAAGCAGACGTGCGGAAGAACGCTGCGGCGCAGCGATACCAGGTGCGTTCTAAGGCCCTTCCCGCATGCTTTTCAATGGGCGGAAGGCGAACAAAAAGAGTTCGAAATAAGGACTTAACGCAGAAGGCTGAATTTCTCCAGCGCCTCATAATTTGACGAGCCTTACACGAAAAGCATGTTTTTTTGGCCATCCCGCGTCCTGTTTTTTTTTATCCGCAACATGGGTCTAAAGTATCAATCTGCCTACAAGGCTACCGGTGCGATGAGGCGCCCGCTTGATTTTTTCCGTCTCTTATCATAGCCCCAGCTTTGTACCTGCTGTACTAGCGATAACTTTAGCGCGCTACTGCGCTTTTCACGCGCTCAAAAGACTCTCTAAAAATTACTGATTTAGTGGTTTTAAATGGCGCTCAGCAATTTCTAATTGCACCCGTATGTATATTTTCAATCATAAAAAAGTGAATTAACACATTTTGGTTATTTAATCACCATACTATGACAGTTGTTCGCCCCTCGAATATTAGCTGAGTTAAACAAACATATAGTGAAGGCGGCATACATGTAGCAGTGAAGACGCCTTTTTTTAAAAATCTGTTTCGAATAAAAAATAACACCCGATATAGATTTTTTTTTCTCTTTAATATATGCATGTAGCAATTGGTTCGATTCTCGTTTAGGTTACGGCACTAGAAGTTTAAACACCAGTCGTAATTTAAACAGCAAATATTGTGTCATTCAAGTTATAGATGCTGCACTGTATACACTGACGCCGCAACAACTGTCAACTGCGTTCACCCACAGAGGGCGTGACCAAGAAGCGCTACAGTATCTGAATTATGTTGCTGCTCCATGAAACGGAGGCTGAAGAGCAATCTGTTTGCTAATTACGTTCCACTGAGGCTAACAAACCCCATAACACAGAAATAGGTATTGTAAAAAAACTGATAATATAAAAAACGATTAAACATTTATGTTTCGAAACCAGGCGCATTTTAGTGCATGACGTTTATGTGGGTCGGTTCGTACAGCTTTTTTTTTATATTTTTGTACGATGCGGACCTTAAAGCGGTATTCACACGGGGGAGAAATCCGCGAAGGGACGTGCGTGACGTCGAGAGCGGACACAATTCACTTTTCGGCTTTGTCGTTCACACCGACGAGGTGCAATCGGGGTGAGGGATGTCAGCGTTTGCAGTTCAATTTAGCGGTTGCCATTATTTACACCACCGGAGTCGAATTCCGATGTCTCTACGTTTGGCATTATAGCGTTTATTGACAAATTATTGTAAAAAAAAAACAACGAAAAAAAAATTATCTGCCGCCGAACCGGGATTGTTTGTACCCAGCTGACGTCACAGCGTCGCATCGCAAGAGCCTGACGTTTTCGTCGCGTGATAAGCGCGCCGGGGAAGAACACCCGGTATTTCTACCTCGTATGAACACTAGCATAAGCAACAATCAAACGAATTGCACGCCGAGACCGTAAGGCGGAATCTTGTACTTAGCGCTCTTGCCCTAAGCAGACGACACTAAAGACCCTTGATGCGTTTGCCTTTGTCTTACAAGTAGCGCCAAATGCGCCTGTGCACGAGTCTTATACCTCGTGCGGACCTTGGAAGAAAATGGCTAAAATGGCGGTGCAGCACCTGAGGAAGAATGGTGGCGAAGCACTCGCTCGGGACACGTGTCTTACGCGTTCTCTCAACAATGGTTGACGAAGCTGGCAGTGCTTGCTAAAAACTCCGAACGTGAACTTTATCCAGTAGCCAAATCAACTTTGTTCAATTCTGCAATGCTACAGAAATTAGTTACAAAAGCAAGTAGGAGAAACTGATATTCAGCGAGGCTGGCACCGACATAGCGGCGTACTGTTAATACAGATGGCACTTTATCGCGAGCTATTTTCTTCAATAGCCCCCGTGCGTAAAAGGGCGCCCCTAGTGCCGCGCAGAGGAACTATTACAGGCCGCCATGTTTAGGTCATTAGCAGACGACACATGCCGCAACGCTTTTCCTGCCCGGCATTTCACGCTGGCCAATGTGCATCTCTTTTATAGTGTCGGCTGGCCACGCCTGGAGGCTATAGAACGAGCTAGGTGCGCGAGACCGGAAAGTGTGCATGTTGAATCGGGAAACGAGGAAGCAGGTCGTTTCTGGCTGGACTCGAACGAGCCAAGGACACGCGATGCTTTTGTACATAGGAGTGATGACATAAACCATGTTGTCAGAAGTAAAGGAATTACGAATATCCCCCCGCGCACAAGAAGGTAACTTCTGCTGCTTACAGCACAGCAAGGTGAGCACCGCCGAAACTGACGAGGTAAAGATAAAGCCCCTCTATCCTGAGAAAGTGGCGCCATTCATTGTTGTGTAAGTGCACGAAACACGTGCCGCGCGCCACTTCTGAGAAGAACATGGCGCCTAAAATCTAGCTCAGTGCCGCGCTGTGCCACCATGATCTTCCCAAGGGCTGCACGTTGCACGTGCTTCGTGCATCGACGCACCTTGCGCTACCTTTATAACATGAAGGGGCTTTAGGCAAAGAACTGTGAGTGGCGAACACGTATTCGCAACTTTCAGCCATGGTGGTACCGCGGTGGGAGAATCGCGCTCCCTAGCTCCTAGATGATCGGCTTCACAATAAAGGTGCTTGCCTACACGTTTCTGACGTGAAAAAATAAAGTAAGACTCTAATACTGCCCATATATAGCAAAGCTAGAATTACTTACGCCTCGCAGATCCAGCATCTTACTGCTGTTCTACGACAATCATCCAGATGACAGATTGATTGATTGATTGAAACGTTTTTTATTAGCAGAAAATGAAATAACCGCCGTGCAGACGTTTTGATAGGCGTGAGTGCGCCCTCTACTAGTAGCTAGTGAAAGTTGCAGATAGACGTTTTCTGATTCCTGTCGTTCTCAGTCACGTGGTTTCCGTATCTGGCAGGGGTTTCCCTGGACATTGAAATTAGGGGGGTGTCTAAGTTTTAAGGGGGGAGGGGGGGGGGGTTATTGAGAATAGAGATTTGGCAGCAGCGGCGGCAGTTGACTGCGTGCTTATACTACACATCTTAATCACAGATTCTGCTTTCATCGGAGCTGCTGAGGCCTGTCGCGACAATCTCGTCGTGGGAGCACATCTGCCTCGCCGCACGCCTAACATCTTCGTGAGCTGCTGACGCGGCTTGTGCGGTGACGTTTCGTGCTCCAAGAACTGTGGTTGGCTACTCCATCAGCGCACCGGCTACAAAAGCGGTGCCGGCAACCACCGGGTCTTCATTTGGCAGCAGCGGCGGCAGTTGACTGCGTACTTATACTACACATCTTAATCACAGGTTGGTGAATGAGCTCCTTGCTGGGATTCCCTTGTTGTTTTCTTACTTTTCCCGCCGTTGCTGCCACTGTGAAAGTGCTTGTCAGTAATCAGCATGACGGCTAATGTCATGAAACGTTTGAAGGAATTTAAACAAGAAATGCGCGACATGAAGGCGGCAATCGAGAGAGAACTTAAAAAGGAGTACAAGGACCTAAAAAGTTCGATTGACTTCGTGAGTCAGCAGTTCGATGGTTTGTCACAGCGCTGCTCGAAAATCGAAAAAGAAAATACAGCACTTAAAAAAGCAAATGCTGCGCTTTCCGTTGAAAACTCTTAACTATTTGATGAATGTAAATCGCTCAGGGAGCAACTTGAGAGCTCAGAGCGAAGACTAACTGACCTCGAACAATATTTAAGGAAGGAGAATATTGAGATCAAGGGCCTTCCGCCCGCTGAAAAGGAAAACCTACCCGCTGCCCTAAAGACGCTCGGTGACGTCATTGGCGAACAAATCGCCGAGTCTGACATCGACGTTTACCACCGCATGCCGAGGAAAGACGGAGGATGCCCAAACATTGTCGTACAATTTCACTCTCGCGCGAAACGAGATGAAGTGATTGAGGGGGCTCGCAAGAAGCGAGTTTGTACTACTGACCTGGGTCTTTCAGGCCGCTCTCCTGTTTACGTAAATGACCATCTATGTCCAGTGCTCAAGAAGCTGCCTGGTCAGGTCATCGCACGAAAGAACGAAAAACAATAGAAATACGCTTGGTCGAGGGAAGGCAAGGTCTTTGCAAGGAAGAACGACACGTCGCGTGTGCTGCGTGTAACTTGCACCCAGGACCTGGACAAGATCCAATAGGTGCTGACCTCGGGTATCCTCCTTCCTGCACTAAGCAGACATGTCTGATAACATGTTGACGCCATCTGACGTAACTGATATCTACCGAACTAAAAAAAAAGTGTACATCTTTCTTTCACTTGAATACGCAGTCTGCTCGAAGTAAGGACAATGACTTGCAGGGACTGTTTTCTTGTTTTGGCTTTTCTTTCGATGTTGTGATGCTTTCCGAGATGTGGTATCAGCAGGATAATGAAGTGTTTAGGATGCCTGACTATGAAACTTTGTACCTTAACCGCTCTGTCAAGAACGGGGGTGGTATATTATTAATGATAAAGAACAAGTTGAAATTCGACGTAGTTCAACATCTTCCCACAATAACAGACGATTTTGAAATCCTAACTATAATTTGCAATCAAAACATTTTTTCTGGCGTGTACCGCCCCTCTGGAGGGAGCATATCTGCTTTCCTATTGTTTTGGGGTGATTTTTTGTGCTGGGTAAACGAAAATAGATATAACCTGGTCTTAGGTGGCGATAGTAATATTAATATGCTAAACGCGACGACAACACAATGTGAATTCGTTAGAATATTAGAGTCAAACACTTGTATTAACACCATTACTTTGCCAACTCGTATTCAGAATGACTCTGCAACGCTAATTGATGTTTTTATTACAAATATAGACACTCAAGAGCTAGTATCAGGTGTTATCAGGGTGAACGTCAGAGATCACTTGCTCGTCTTTCTCATGACTAATCAGAACGCAATAGTTAAATAATTTAAAGAAATTCATACTCTTACATTTAAAGACATTAATCCACTAGCATTAGAACAATTTTGCAATGAACTCTCACACATATGCTGGGATATAGTATATAGTAAAACTACCCCTGATGAAGCGTACGACACGTTTTTAACCTTGTTTAAGTCGGTTTATGTAAGGTTATTTCCTTACAAGGCATCAAGAAGCAAAAAGTCAAGGAAACCTTGGATAACGAACAAGTCGTTAAAAATATTAAAACAAAAAGATGCCCTTTATCGGCGCTTTTTACAGACAAGAAACTCAAATGATCTGCACGCTTTCAATGTTTTTCGTAATAAAGTGACTAGTTTCCTTAGAAATTCAAAAAGGAATTATCTTCACAACCTGTTTAATGCCGACATACTAAAACGAAGTGACATTACGTGGCAAAGATTGAACACAGTGCTTGGTCGTGGACAGCAGCACCCACAGTGTATTCAAGAGTTACTTTTAAATGGCCAAACAACATCGGGAACGGCGCTAGCTAACTCTTTTAATGACGTTTTTGTATCACTGGCTAACGGTACCTACGATCCACGTAGTTTACAATACCTAAAAGCCAGAAACCGTGAAAGTGCGTTTTTAGGACCGACTAATGCTGAAGAAATTTATCACGTGTTTCTTTCATTCCGTAACAGCAACTGTTGTGACGCCGATGACTTGCAAATCCGTTCAGTTAACTACGTCCTAGATCTAATTTGTCCTGCACTTGAACATATTTATAACCTGTCATTTATACACGGTGTATTTCCTAAACGTATGCAGTTAGCGAAGGTGAGCGTTTTGTATAAAGGGGGTGACAAAAACGAATTATCAAATTAAAGACCAGTATCAATTCTTCCCGTTTTTTCAAAAGGTCTAGAAAAATTAATTAATGACAGAATGCCTGCTTTTTGTGAAGAATATAGGATAATCACAGACTTTCAATTTGGCTTCAGGAAGGGTCGTTCAACCGAGTCAGCACTCCTGACACAAAAAGAATTGAATCTCCATGCTATTGAACACAAACTGCTAACATTAGGGGTTTTTGTAGATTACTCAAAGGCCTTTGACAGAATAAACCACGTTACCTTACTAAAAAAAACTCAATATCTATGGCTTCCGAGTGGTATTTTTAGATTTGTTGAAAAGTTAACTTGAGTTTCGTTTCCAGAAAGTCGTTATAAACAACAAGATGTCCGATATCAAAGCGATTCAATCCGGAGTACCCCAGGGTAGCATCCTTGGGCCCTTGTTATTTAATATCTATATTAATGACGTAGTAAATATTTATAATGATACCCACTTTGTTATATACGCCGACGACACTAGTTTATTTTGTAATCCTTCCGATATTAAACAATTAATACATAATGCAAATAATGTTCTCGATAAACTAAACCAATAGACCCTGTTGAATTCACTAGCTATTAACAAGTCCAAAACAAAGGCTGAACTTTTCAGACCTAAAAATCAGAAAGAAAATATTGAGAACCCCCTCATGATAGGGACTTTTACTGTGAATATTGTGCCCTCAGTGAAAAGCCTAGGAATTTTTATGTAAGAACACTTAGTTTGGAGCAAACATGTTGAAATAATTGCTAATAAACTCTCTCGCGTTGTAGGTATCCTTATAAAGTTGTGGTTTTCTCTACCCACTAATATAAAATTTCTTATTTACAATTCCCTGTTTCTTTCTCACCTCAACTACTGCCACCTAGTTTGGGGGAACACAACCACGTCAAACGTTACAAAATTTTTTTTACTACAGAAAAAAGCCGTGCGCGCTATCTCTGGTTCTCGTTACGATGCACATACAGAGCCACTTTTTAAAAATCTTAATGTACGTCCGGTTCAATTTTTATATAATGATATACTGCTTAAGAGGTACTATGCGGGCAAAAAAAAAAACGAAATAACAACAAGATTGAACAATTATCTAGATTAACAAGAAACTCTAACATTTATAACACACGTCACAATGAAACATGGATCATTCCTCGTGCATGCACGAATTACGGAAATCATTCTTTGTGTTACACATTACCATTTTTACTTTATTCGCTCGATAATTAGAAATGAAAAAATAAGTGTTTCATGTTCCGGCACCACGACAGAACAGCACACGACAAAACAGCACGCGACAAAATAGCACGGTCAAAACAGCACGCGTTAAAACAGCACAGCGTCAAAACAGCACGGCGACAAAATAGCACGCGTCAAAATAGCACGCGACAAAACAGCACAGCGTCGAAACGGCACAGCGACAGAAGAGCACGTGCCAAAACAGCACGGCGTCAAAACAGCACAGCGTCAATACAGCACAGCGTCAAAACAGCGCAGCGTCAAAAGGGTACAGCGACAGAAGAGAACGGCGTCAAAACAGAACCGCGAGAAAACAGCACAGCGTCAAAACAGGATCTTGAAAATATAGCTAGTGTTTGGCGTTTTTGATTTTTATTATATTGAAATTCGGCGTACTTTTTTCAGTTTTTATTCCAAACAGAATTTTACGGTTTATTGCGGTGAATATTTGTAGACTCATAAACTTCTCAGTTCTTTTCGGTCTATTGACGACAATTCGTGTACTGACGAAAATGCAATATTTAAAAGCGTTTGTTTAAAATGTATAGTGAGTAAATCAGGTACTGGTTTTCTTTTTTGTTGCTGTCTGTGGCAGCCGACGCGACCTGTTCTGCAAGACGCACTGGGGCCCTATCGTGACCCGACATTATAGTCGTGTGCTCGTATTTGTACACAGGGCGAACATGAGCTTCACTACCGCTTCGGTCGGACAGGCAAATATCAAAATCCAAAAACTTGCAAGCATTGTACTCAGAGCGTTTTTCCCCCCATTTTCACGACGGCAAGAGGTAGTAAATTCGCGCCGACCACAAAAACCACAATAAAACAATCGTATTTTTGTTTCCTCTAGTAGACGGAAGCAATGGGTGGTGTTAAAAATGTGCGGCATTTACGGACGCCCTTGATTTTCAGTGTCCAGTTCACGATTCAACTCTCTTCTTTGAGCAAAGAATTCGGCACACAAATCCCTATCAGCTGAAAAACACAGATTTTGTCTTGAAGACCCCTGCGCCGGAGCTTTTGTTGAAAGTTGAACCGATCTCGGAAACAAGCTGAAAACTGCGAAAGGAATTAGTCATACGGTCATTAATGAGTCAAATCCCCCCCCCCCCCCCCCAACCTACCCCTTCAAACGCCTTCAAAATTACTGACTTTTTTCAGTTAATACCGAATTTTGAAAAATGAATTTGGCGTACTTTTACTGGTTTTATTTGGTTTAAGCCGAAAACGCTGAATCCTAAATATGCTGACTATCAACGATACGGAAAAATCCGACAAACGTACCAACAACAGCTTCGCTCTAAGAGGAGGTCCGAACAATTGCATTTGATTGTTTAGAGCTTTCCGCCTGTCACCTTGCGAGAATGCTTTACGCTGGATGCCGATCGATAACTCCTGTTATGCCTGAAATTGCGGTACACTACCAACTTCCGTGCCTTCCAAGTTCCAAACTGTAGGTCCGACAGATCCAGTGGGGGGTTGCAAAGCAATTGTTGCTAAGAGTATTTTTTTATGGATTTCAGTTTAGCTTGCTTCCGCTTACAGTTTATTATGTGAACTGCTACTACTGAAACTGACTCTTGTAGCCTTATGAAAAGCTAAAGGGGGGTCGTGACGCGGTATTTTATATTGTGTGTGTGTGTGTGTGTGTCTGTGGGGGGGGGGGGGGGGGGGGGTCTCCGGGTTGCGGAGTTTGGTAAGCACTGAAAAAGGCAATAAATTCCTTTATAACCTAGCGACAATAAATAAAACGATCAAGGAGGTTCGAAATTATTCGCGCTGAGAGAGGTGAAGAGCGCGCTCGAAGTTGCTACATGCGTGCTGTTTTGTCTCTATGCTGTTTTGACGCCGTGCTGTTTTGGCACGTGCTCTTCTGTCGCTGTGCCGTTTTGACGCTACGCTGTTTTGTCGCGTGCTATTGTGACGCGTGCTGTTTTGTCGCCGAGCTGTTTTGACGCTGTGCTGTTATAACGCGTGCTGTTTTGACCGTGCTATTTTGTCGCGTGCTGTTTTGTCGTGTGCTGTTCTGTCGCGTTCCCTCATGTTCCATACAGTTTATATATCTAGATCTATAGTTTTAACCAACGTTACTAAAACACTCAGTTGGGAAACTCACCCTTGAAACTTGGGCCGCTGACGTCCACCGAGACCGAGCTAAATACGATAACAGCGCCACCCTTTAGCGATGAGTTCAAAGATGAAAGTTGCTTTACATAGCTACTGCGAGATGGCCCTGCGAGATGGCGCCACCGGCCTTGCCCGACTTGATCTGAACCAATACGTGTAGCCGTGCAGTTCCCGGAGTGGACGCTGCAGGAGAAATGGCGGCGTTGCGATCGCCATTAGCTTGGTTCACGAGTACGGATCGGAGCCACTTTTTTCAAGCAGGCTCTATGGCAGTTTCCCAACTGAGTGGTTCTACTAACGTTGGTTTTAACCTTGTATATCTTCGCGTACATTAATTGTTTAATGTGTAGTAAGTGATGCTGATGTTGCTTTACTTGTTTGTTATTGCCAGTGCTGTTGCCAAATCTTTTTTGCTTGTTTTTTACATTGCAGTGGGACTATATATGCATATGTAGAAGGGGCTCAGACCCAGTCAAGCCGCACCCTTGCGGGTTTTTGACTGAGCTTCATACATCATTTGTGTAGTACTTTGTACTTGGTGATGTTAAATAAACTTTGATTTGATTTGATTTGGAGTTGTTGCGAATTAGGGGGGTGCATTTAGAAAAAAACAAGAAAGTGTGTACCCCCCCCCCCCCCCCCCAGGGTATGTGTAGGGAAATCACTGCTATCTAATATGAGGAACGAAGACATAATAAGACATTTCAACCTGGAATATCCGAGAAATATAGGTGATGCAAGACAACAAGAATGTGTGACAATCACACATTTTTCGTATACACCTTACAGCGGCGTGGAGAGAAAACGATGTTTTACCGGATACCAGAAGTGACGGCATTCAAGAAGGCTGCGCCCTTGTGGAAAAGGTGTAGAGTCGCCACACGTAGTTTCCTGCCTTGTCATGTTCGCCGCACGTGTGGCGAACACGTGCGGCGAGCGAAGGCGGAGAACCAGACGACGTCGCTCATGATGAGGCCGAAAACTACGTGTGGCGAAATATCATGAAATGACGACGCACGACTTCCGGATACAATTGCATGGTAAGGCTACCACCTCATCATGGAGGAAACTGACCGAAACTTGGCGATTTGCTATCCCATGATGCTGTGCAAATCGAACCTGACAAAAAGTCCACCGGTCGGGGGGTGCATATGTGAAAGGGGTCTGTTGCGTCCTCTCCCTGGCAGTCGTCGTGCACCGGCAATCTCGGAGACCAGGCTTTCTCACAATTACTGACAAGGGATATAGTCCTCTTGCTTCAAGAACCGGCGACCAAACACATCATCAGATAGCGATTAGCTTTGAAAGCGGTTAGCTTTCTTAAGCTCTTCAGGTATGTTTCTGGCCGTTTATTTTCCCCGCTACACTTAGCGGGGAAAGTGACGTCACATTATTGATGTCACGTGACCTATACACAAATGCAGTTTCCCCGCTAGATATAGCGGGAAAATGGACGTCACCTGAACTCATTACCAAGTCAGTTTTCACGCTACATTTAGCGGGGAAATGGTGTCACATGACCATGTCACGTGACCTATACACAACTTTAGTTTCCCCGCTAGATTTAACAGAAAAATTGACGTAACGTGACTCAACCAATTTAGAGTCCCGACTAAATTTAAAGTTGAAATAGACGTCACATAATGTGATCACGTGACCTATACACAAATTCAGTTTCCCCGTGAAATTTAGCAGAAATATTTACGTCAAGTACGTAACCTCAACGCCAATCCAATTTCGCCACTAAATGTAGTCGGAAAAATGACGTCACGAATGTTGTCACATGACTTATACACAGATTCAGTTTTCTTGCTAGATTTAGCGGGAAAATTGACATCATATGACCTCAAAGCCAATCTAGTTTCTCCCGTAAATTTAGCGGGGAAAATGACATAAGATAGCCACGTCACCTATACACAATCTTAGTTCCCCCGCTTAATTTAGCGAAAAAACTGAAGTCATAATTTCAACACCAATTCAGTTTCCCCGCTAACTTTAGAAGGGAAAATGACGTCACATCAATTCATGTAACGTGACCTATACATAAATTTAGTTTCCCCACTTGATTTACGGGGAAAAATAAAGTCTCATGATTTCAACATAATTCAGTTCCCCCGCTAAATTTAGAGGGGAAAATAATGTCACGTGGCTTGATGTCACGTTACCATAACACAAATTCAGTTTCCCCGCTAAATTTAGCAGGAAAATTGTCACGTGACCTGCCGCATAACGTTGGGACGCCGAGATGTGTCCTAGAGCAAGGAGCTCGCACTTGTAGCCTTCCCTGCGCTACATCATAAGGTGAAATAGAGTACAATCGCTTAATTAGACAACATAGTTAGTTCTGCCAGAATATTTTTTTAATAAGGCCACTACTGCTACTGGCAGTAGTGGCCTTACGAATGGGCTGCCAAAATGACGTTAATGTCTTTGTCGTCTTTGTTTCGTCTTACTCGAAGAATAAAAGAAGACGGAGAAAAAGCAAGCGGCAACATTCCATCCGGGCAGCTCCCCAGGATACGGCGCCACGAAGATGCACCAACCGTCAACCTCATCCGAAGACAGCGCCTTCCCTTTAAGAACGGGAGCATTGAAGTCAGGACGACTTCCCAACGCCATGTCGTCCCTGTCCAGATTCAGTCTGTCACGGCGCGACGTCATCCTCACCGTCCTGTTCCTGGCCGGAGCGTCTGCCGTCATCGTGATTGTTGCCGTAGCGCTCCACGAGCAACACAAGCCCGAGCCGTTACGCTCCTTCTTGGACCTCAAGCCGCCCAGGGAAAACCCTTGGCAGACGCGCCACTTACCGCTCTACTTTGAGTGCGAGTCGAAGGCCTGCAAGGCGACTGGCGACGACCTCCGCAAGAACGTCGCCTGGACTCTAAACCCGTGCAGCAACTTTTACGATTACGTCTGCTCCAGCGACCGCCTGCGGACGAACGTCTATGATCACGCGGTGGCCCACTACCTTCGCGAGGTCCGCGGGTTGATGGAGAAGTACCTAAACCTCGGTTGGTTCTCAAGGACACCGCTCTCCTCCAAGATAACCAAGTTCTTCGGTGCCTGCGAGTCTGGGGACCATACGCTGACCTCCTGGAAAGACCAGTTGCGGCAAGTCTGGAAGCTTCTTCGGCTGGACGCGAAAGAAACGACGTCCGAAAAGATGCTGGCGGACTTCTCGAGGGCTCTCCACACTTTCCCAGTCGTGCAAGTCTCGGTGTCTAATGCGTCCGCGAAGATGTGCATCGTCCTCACGCGACCGCGTGACCGCGGCGTCGACAAGATCTTCGACGTGCCACACGTCTTCTCGACTAACTTTATAGAGTTTGTTAAGTCACTCCTCGGAGTTTCTGGTTCCAAAGCAAAGTCATATTCGGAGTCTTCGCAACTACTCAATGACACTATTCACGTCGAGACCCTGATCCAGAAGTACTCCGGTCCACATGGCGAGGAGTATCATCCGATAAAGTACTACGGAAATATTCCCGTCTCCGACGTGACCAATGGCAGTAATGCTTTTAACTGGTACAACTATCTGCGCCGGTTTCTTGGAGGCGTCGTGAGTGTCAAGAAGGACTCCTGCGTCATCACGAGGTCGCCGTCGTATGTGAATCACTTGAAGTCCATTCTGCCGCAAGTTACCAAGGGCCAAATGAGATCCTTCTTAAAGGTCAGGGCCGCCATGGCCTTGATTGTCTTTCGAAGACTGGTTTCCGCGAAAACAAAGAACGACACAGAGAAGCTGTGCACACTGGCCACTTACAAGTTGTACCGTTACGCCTTCGTGAGAGACCTGAACGACACGTCACTGCTCGAGGTCTATGTCAGCGCCGGAGAAAAGGAGGTCATCGTCAGGATGTCCTACAGGTAAAGTTAATTTGCGTCGTAGTTTAGTGCTAATGGTGTTCTAGAAGTTTTTATGATGCCTTCTAATTATATGCACTGTCAATGTCACGACCAGGATGTTGCTCATGATCTTCATTATCTTTGCAACTTATACTAAATATGTGATTAAAGAGTTAGGCGTCGACTACTTCCTTATAATCAACATCATCGCCTTGACGTTCTGAACGGGCTCTACTTACTGTTGCTTAAAACAGATATACTGTAAACGACTAAATTTTTGCGAGGACCTAACTTTCGGGAATTTCGCGAATCGCCTACAATTCTCGAAAAATACGTTCCGCGAACAATTCTGGGAATATGTGAACGCTACGGAAGATACACTCGATTCGCGAAAATTAGAGCCCGCGAATAATTTCAAATTTCTGCTTTGGCCCGATTCGCGAAAATTTGAGCCCGCGAAAATTAAGTCGTTTACAGTAGTACTCAGTTGTCCAAGTGAGTTTTAAGCTCACGTGAAAGGTCTGGAACTGCCGCCATGCATGCGCTATAATCACAAACTTTTTAAGGAGCAAGCGTTCACGGCGCGCATTCGCATACACTTTTAGCGGGCACGAAGTGAGAGCCATACACTTATGTCACACTAATTTTTTGTGAATATCTTCCGATAAGAAGATACACTTAAGTTTAGACGGCAGCTGTTTAGACTTCGCTGTAGTATAGAATTACTCGGTAAATATGGAAATCCCTTTTAACCATCGCCTGCTTTTAGGCCTTAAACATCCGTAGGTCGATCGTTAATATTTTTTGTCGAAGTCATGGCACTTTCAGTGACTGTCAACAAAAACTAATTGTCTGTGCGTCGCTAAGAAAGGGCAGATTGCCATTTGGGAAAACCGTAATATTATCTTTGATATGTATTCTAATAAAAGCAAACGGGTATCGTTCGTTGCATAGTTTTGATTCTCTCATGGAACTTATCACAAACGCAGAGGCATCCTTACCGACGACGGACCTGTAACGGAGCTCCACAAGCAAGTAGACTTGGCTATGAAGAAAGCCAAGACTGAATACTTCCACTTGATGAACAACGTTGACAGCTACTACGCCAGCGACACCACCAGCTACGCTGACCGAAAAAAACTGGCCCTCAGTTTCGTCCACGCCCAGCTGGCCATGGCCCTTCCCTGGCTGCGAACTGTCGTTTCCTCCGGTGGCAAGGTCCAGGACAACCAGTTAGACATCCGCTGGGACTTTGATCCTGACAGCCAGGTTCTTGCCGTTCCTGTTTCCATCTCCCCTGTTAGGATAAAGGGTGAGAAGGAATTCTTTCTTGAGTCGACCACGCTGGGAGGCGCCATGGTACGGTTCCTCTACAAGGCCTTCCACGAATCCTCGCTCTTCAAGTCTTCTAAAACTCCAGACGGACGGTACCGCAACGGAACGCCCATGGCTTGCTTCGAGAAGCAGTACGGCTCACGCTCTATAGGCAGCAAGAAGGTGAACGGTCGGCGTGTACTGCGAACGGTTACGTCCGACAATGCCCTGGTACCGGTTTTACACAAGGCGTTCAAGACATCTCTGTACATCCACAAAATCGAGGTTATCAACTACAAGAAGCTGGAAATGTATTTGGCCAACCTCCCTGACGTCGACGCTGACCAGCTGTTCTTCCTAATGCTCGGGCAGACTTTCTGCGATCCTTACGAGGACACGGGAAAGGTTCTGGCACAGGCGCCCTTCCCGCCGGCTAAGATTAGGCTTAACGTGGCGCTGGCGAACTACCCCGCTTTTGCAAAGGCCTTCAAGTGTAAGAACGACACGGCGATGAACCCGAGGAAGCGATGCTCAGCGTTTCGATCCAAGTGACTGATTCAAACGATTTCCTCGTACACGAGCTAGCACTCGCGTTGAGCGATTGAATCGTGATGCCAAGCTTCTAAAAAAGACGCCTCGTTTTAAGTGACTGTTATTTGTGTTTCTTTCAAACAGCGATTGACTTATAGACGCAGTATAAATCCAAATTTTGTGTGCGCAAAGCAACCCGAATTGTGTATCATATTTTGTATTTGTTGTGGACTGTGTATCATGTATGGGGCATTGTAGGACTGTGTTTTCAAAGCTTGTACCTTTCAAATGTTCTTTTTTTTTGTTCGTGTACTTTGGAATAAGTATTTTGTAAATAAACTGGCGTCATTTGTTTAGTAATAATACTTCTTTAAATAAACAATCCCTCGCCCTCTAGGAGCCAGTCTGGATTTGTGAGATATTTTTTAGTGGCAATACCCTTTACTGCGAGTACGACCTCATAATGACGCTACATTCAACATCAAATCTTCAGTGATCGTTCGTTGTTTACGAATTCTTGAACCCTATGTTCGAAACCTGCAATTGCATCACGTTTTGGCTTGCCGTTTGAGAAAGACGAAATTGTTTCGAGCTCTCGCTACTGTTTTCATTGTTTTCACAGCGCGCCAGTGGCTAACAGTTTTTCGAGTTAGACCGAAAATCGGCTACTCGGTGCAATGGCTGTTCTCGAAACGGCACGTTCCTTCGCGCCACTGTCCTAGTATTTTCATTGTCTGCGTTGGAGTCCGGTTAGCTGTTTCTTCGGGGTCGTAGCCCGGGGGGGCTCAGCTGGCTTGGGATTTCGAACCCCTCTTTATGAGAACCTCTTTGTTGTTTTTTGTTTTTTGTTTTTTGTTCGTCCTGTTCTTGTTGTTTTTAGCGTTTAGCGCAAGTTGGTGTCGCTTTCTTTTTTGTTTACAACCGGGGTCATGACGAAGGCAGCAATTCTCCAGGGCCCACTTCCAAACCATGTCTTAACATCCGAGAGCTCTTCTTCTTTGCGTTCCTTTCCTTTTTTGCTACCTTTCTCCCGCACCCTTTCTACGTTTAGTAACGGCTGGATGGCCGTTGAAACGCAATTTGTTACTCTCCCCTTTCCAAAAGTCAGTTGTTGTCTTTTCTTTCTTTTTGTTTCTTTCTTTACACCGTGGGGTCACCATGGTACCTAAGGACGGTGGGTTCTTTCTAAAATGAGCGTTTACTTTATGCGTGGAGCAGGCTGCCTGTTTCTGCTCGTCACGCAGGGTAGGCATGTAGGGATACGACTTCTCGTTTGGGCGTTCCTACGCACATCAGTGGCTTCATTTGTCCGCTCGGCGCACTACTCGAAAAAACTGAATTTCTCGTCTTCTACTCTTTTCCCCTCTTCTGGGTAGACCGTAGAAGTAGTTTAGGGTGCAATGGAACAAAAGATGGCCGGACGGCAGGGGGGTCCCCTTGGGTCCAGTAAGAAAGGCTCTGGGCTTGCAATGTTCTCGCGTCTTAGATGTTTCTCTTCGCTCACTCTCTCTCCCTCTCTTCTTGTCTCGAGTGGTTCTAGGATCTTGGATAGCGTCAGCACTTTCTCTCTCAGAGCAACTTTCTTTTTCGCTGCCGCCATAAAATATTCACAAAAGCCCCAGTCGTACTGCTCATACATCATACCAGAGACACGGAGTTTCTCTGCGGATATTATGACAGAATTATCCGCGGACATGCCTCAAACATGAATGCATTTCTATGCTTTGTATATATCTGCAGACAGTCTTTGTACGACCAATGTGGCAGGACCACCACGCTAGAAAGAAACGTGCTCAGACAGTGTCTGCCGCAGGCGGTCTTTTGTATGCGGTATTAGCGGTGCGGCTTTCGGTTTAACAACGGCCATCCCAGCGCGTGCTGACGACGAGCTTCGACAATATTCCCTTCTGCAACATCGATCGGCCATCGCACACCTTCGAGATAACCGTTCTTAGCAAAACGTTAAGTCGGAGCTTGTTGTCCTGAGCATGCGCCGTGAGCCCCACGCTCAAATATGGCGTCGTCTGGAGAGTACCTGCTATTAGACCTGCCGTAATTGTCAAGGTGCAAACGCATCTTCTTGCGTCATTATTCGTGAGATGCTCGTGTTTACTCTTGTATACTCGTCGGCACCTCAAGAAATAAAGCAAGTTTTGATGATTGTTCCTACGCCATACGAAGTAGTTCTTACATGATTTGGTTGTGGAAGGAAGAAGCGATGTTTATGGCGTTTTGAAACGTGTACGTCTGGATAAGATAACGCATTGTCTAATCCGAAATGCACTTACATATATCTTAATTCTCAGCACAAAGGAAGAAATTAGTAATGCTCCGCGAGCAGCCGGTTTTTTTTTTATTTTATTTTTTTATTATGCTGCTTGAGGTGAAAAGGAGCACAGAGTCACTGAATGAGCTATGTGCCAGAGGAGTGACACTTCAGTGCCCTTGTTGCTTAAGATCATTGTTACGCAGCTGTCCGAAGCTTTATCTGGAAATGCAGGAAACGCTTTGCCGTCCTTCGAAAATGTTACAGTCGTCTGCGACAAAGCGAAACAAAAGGATTCTGACACCGTAACTATCACTCAAAAAGTCTCATTTAAAAAAAAAGAAAAAAAAATTAACTATTGTTAACGAACGTTTACGGAAATTCGAGGCGCTCCCAACCGTCTGCTTGACATATTGTCATGTTCTCATGCATACAGCACGTGACATTCGAAGCTGACGTTGGTTTGACATGTAGCGACTTCAGAACGCAGAGAAGACACCGTAGAATGTGATGACCTCATTCTGTGGTTTCTTTATTTTCTTTTGTTTTTATTTATGAGCTCCGGATGATAAGGCAGAATGAATCATGACACTTCCAGGATGTACGAAGCGTTCGAGCTGGCACAAGCGTTCATCGGAAGAGCCCCACAATTCCCCTCGTCGCGAAGTCTCCTGTGGTTTTCCGGAGAGGTCTATTACGCCTGCTCGGCACTCGGCAACAAAATGGCGGCGCTCGTAAGACAGTCGAAAGATGGAGTGTCTATACTTTGAGCGTAGTGACTATAGGCACTCTTTGCAGACTGGAATGTTCGACCACAGATGTTTATTGTCGAGGTTAAATCGCGGTTCAGCAGCCGATTGGTGGCAGCACCACTGCCTGACGCCAGGCGACAGATGTGAATCTATGAAAGAAACACAGAAAAGTAGGTATCTTGAAAGTTGTAGGCGGTAATCAACTGTGAATATTTTACGATGCCTTACCATCATTATAGCAGGTATCTCACAATCGAATCGGTATTTTTTTTAAATCTGTCGAACGTCCATTAAAAAGAAAGAATGAGCCGAAGCACCAACGGCTGCAGTTGCAACATGACAAACATAGCGATTGATTAAAAATAAAATTAGCATATTTGGTTCATTATCCTGCGGCGGTTATGCACGTATTTGATGTACGCCAGACTCTATAAACTATACCCGGTGAAGATGGCAGATATGTAACTGTTGCTTCCCCTTTTTTCTTAACGTTTCAACAAAAAACAAACATCCATTCATGCATATGGTGCTGCCAAATGCAGCAGTCGAACAATATCGACTGAATCGCTCATCTACAGATAAGACACATAGGAGATCCTTGAGGCACACTAAAGAGTCATTTCCGTAAAATTCCGCACGGCCTCTCAGCCGCCCCACATTGCACCGCGCGGCGCGAGGAATTGTGGGACCGTTACGAGGTACACTTGGGCTGACTCGTACACGCTTCCCTCTTACCACTCTGAGTTTAAAACACACACACACAAAAAAAAGAAAACGAACGAACAGATAACAAAGCTTTACCCTGCTATATCATCCTGCCATTTGTGCGTTCTGAAATCGCAAAGTGCTGAGCCAACATGAACCGCTTCTTCTATTCATGGGTATTTCTTCACGAGCCGCACTTCGTATTGGCGTAATGCGTCGAAAAGACGATAAGGGGCGCTGCATATTTCCGGAATGGTCTATTCCCTCTGTCTGAACACTCGTACAACAAACTTGGTTTAACTGACTTCTCGAATTCTTTCCCGTAGCGTTGAAATTATTCGAATGATATAAAAAACAAACTTTTCAGAAGTCTTGTTCAGAACGCAGGTGTTGCACAAGCAGGTCATTTCACAAAGTACCCGGATGATACAATTGTACTTTTCCTATTTCTCGTGTTTTTTTTTTTCTTATTTTTTAGTTATTCTATTTGTCTATCTAGAAACCCCCCCAAACCTCCTGTCCTCCCTCCCTCCTTTTCATTTCATGAAGAGCGACAAAAGTTCTGTGTTTTCTCGCCGTTTGTTTTTTCTCCGTAAAACAAGCACAAAAACAAAGAGGCGGCGATTTATGAAGCGGGCAACAGCTGACGTTGATCACACCCTGGGAGCTCCACTTTCTCAAGATGGCGCCACTATAGAGAATCGATGCCGTTTCCACGTCTGCTTAAATCTTTTTTTTTTTTCAAAAGTGATTTTTTTTTAGGGGGGTGGGGTAAAGTTCATCAACACCTACTGAAACCTCGAAAGTATAAATATTCTTCGTGCCAAGTGTGTGATTCTGAGATATAATTTGGGAAATAACCTGAACAGTTATAACAACCGTTGCCACTATAATAAGTCAAGTATTTTTTTTTTTTTTTTGCCATGTGAGCAATGAATATAGAACCTGTACATAACAAGATCCTGAACGTTTCTAAAGTAAGTTACTAAAAAACCGGTCAGTGTGTTTGAAAGTACGAAATGCTATACCCACCCACTTTTAGCGGAAAGAGCTTGACTTAGGCTTAGTTGGTAACACTGTGTTGAAAAGCAGAATATGCGATGAGTACGCCCGTTGAGGCAGACCAAATTCTAGGCTGTATAAACATACACACAACCCAATGGACCTTTTTCACATACCGACACCACCAGGCGGTGGCTGCACGAACTAAAAATCGAGGAAGTGACCTACCTGCGCTACCAATCGATAATGGGAGCTACGCTACCAGCTTCTTCGCTCTCTGAGCTGCGGCGCGTGCAATACCTTGGCGCGTGCCTAAAGCGACGTAAAAGAGAGGAAAGCAAAACACGACCCAAACGTCGTGTTTTTCTTTCCGTCCACTTTCTTTTTTTGTGTAACACAATTATATATATGCGGAAATTACGTGCTCTACTCGCTGATCCACAGCCTCCTTCCGAATTTCCTCGATTTCTAGTGCCGACTTCCGCCGCTTGGCATCGGGCGCTCGCGCGTGCGCAGAACGCTTCTCGGAAAAGGTCCATTTTACTCCTCGCCAAGATGGCGCTTGAAGGCCGGTTCACACATACAGCGGAGCGCTAAGTTAGCGCTACGTGAGCGCTCAAAGGAGCGCTCATGTGGCGCTTCCTAGCGCGTGATGTAGCGCTTGGTTAGCGCTACAGAAGCGCTTTGTTAGCGCTCTCACGCTCCTTGTGCCGTTCTTGCTGCTCTGGAACAGCGCGTGCACGGCGATTTCTTTGTTGTTGTTTTTCCTTCGGCATTGAAAGAAGAGGAAGTAAAAGAGCCGCTCTCCAAGCAAAGGGTCGGGCAGGCGATCCAGACTCATGGACTCTGAGCGACTAATTGATTGGGTACGACCTCATCGCTTTCTATTCGATATGCGTAACCCTGGTTTCAAAGACACGCAGTTAAAAAGAATCGCCTTCGAAAGAGCTGTGTGTCTCAGTTCCTCAGCATAGGAACAAGGTTCGCCGGGTACCCGTCGGTATCTCGGAGGCGAAAGATTTCGCGCACCCAGAAGGCTCTTCTGGGCGTTAAGCCGTCCACACACATATTCACTAATCGCGTATGTAAGAGCATTTGTTCGCGTTTCTATTTCAGCGTCCCACATGTCCGCCATGATGCTGCTGATGCACACCCAACTACAGGAACCGGAAGGATCCGCAGCACCGCCGTACAAGAAGCGCTGAAGCGCTAACAACGCGCTACTGGGGCTACTAAACTAGGGCTACTGGGGCTAACTAGGGGCTACTAAAGTGCTAATCACGGGCTATATTAGAACGAAGTCACACGCTGGGAAGCGCTACATGAGCGCTCCTTCGAGCGCTCACGTACCGCTAACATAGCGCTCCGCTGTATGTGTGAACAGGCCTTTATTAAGTTTTGTGATGACTCAAAAATTTAATACTGGTAAGTTCGGCAAGTAACTTGCAACCCCAAGCCGAAACTTGATAATCACTTAGACTTCTCGTCAAATCTGTATTTCTCTTTTGTATGACTTACTATAACAATAACATAAAATTCTGGGAAAAAAAAGTTAAATGTTTTTAGAATTAGATTTAACTTAAATACTCCGTACGAACGATTTTTAATTTAAATTTTACACACCCGTTGTAACATCGGTTGTATTGACTAAGATTTCACTAGCTACTTACTGTTCTGGGAAATAAGCGCCAAAGGAACACGGACAAAGAGTAGAAATTCTACTCTTTGTCCGTGTTCCTTTGGCGCTTAGTTCCCATGATGTACCAACTGGCCCATCTAAGCATTTTATTGTAGTTTATTTCTACTTACTGTTCATATACTGAAGACCATAGCAATTATGATGATAACCATTATCACCATGACTTCATTCTGCGGCGAATAATAATCAATGGTCTAGAATATGGCACATCTTACATATACAAATCCGGACAATACACTATAAAATAAAGGCCCACACCATACTCAGTCTAAATACAAAAAGTGGTAGCTTCAGTTTGCAGTTTGAAATGCTTGGCTTTTTTTTTTTTTTATCGTGCTTTTTTAACTATTTTTTTATTGGGCGAGCTTTCAAGTACGAGATATTGTACTCTACACATTTATCCCCGCTAGAATTGTGTCTTTATTAAAGAATTTACGACCCGTCAATTACTTCGCATCTCGAATCTTCTCGTGCTCCTAACCAAATGCGCAGAACGCCAATGTTCTTAAAAACGATAATATATTTTTTTATTGAGTTTGCTTTATTGGCTACCATGAGAGGTCTTGCCAGATTCACCAATCCAGGCCTTGGAGAAACAACAATTAGAGACGAAATCAAAAGGAATTTACCAGAAGAAGACGATCGCCGGGTTTCCGAGGGAAAAAAAAGATCAATAATGTTTCGTCATTCCCTATTTCTCCTTTCGCCGTATGTTTTGTTTTGCTTCTTTCTTTTCTTTTTTTTTACGTTACCTACGTTTGATGTTCGTAAGTATTTATCCGTTTCAACGAGAGGTATTACTAATGTGCTTTATTTGTCTAACTTTTTTTTGCTCTATTTTCATTTATTTATACTAACTTTTATTTTATAAGAAGCTAGAGTACAATTCGGTTGAAGAAAGAAAAATATCTAAGAAAAAAAAAAAAGATAAACGGGAAGCCGCGGCAGCAGGAACGAAATTACAACGAAATTCCGTCGAAGAAGTCGTCAGTGCGGGTCCGAGATTGAGGCTCATATTACGCGGTCCATAAATCAGGCGCCTTTATAATTCTTCCTCCAATTCCAATATTTCCCTTGCTTTTAGAGGAATGTTTCTGCTTTCAGCGTTATCCTTTCGCTGTGCGCACGCCTCAAAAGACGACGCATTTCAAGATCGGCGCCGCTCGAAAAATCTCAGGCGCGCTCTTGGAAGGCGGCCATCTTGTCTTTTTGCTCGCTGTCACGTGACCGCCGTTTATGCGTTATGTCAGAATTTCCGTGGTTGTCACCCGTCCCTTCCTACTCAAAAAAAAAAAAAAAAATATATATATATATATATATATATATATATATATATATATATATATATATCATATTTTAGTTACTTAGACGACTGATCGTTACGATTAACCCAATATACTGTGCCCCCCTGGCCGTATAACTCACCTGCACAAACCGCATTAGTGTAGTTCTGACGGCTTTTTGTTCTTTTCTTTTTTTTTTTTTTAGCAAATCTGTTAAGGTTAAAGAGAGACACTCTATATGTCACTTCAGCTTCTTTCGCTTTTAGCCGACGCCGTACGCGGTAGTTATTACCCACCGAAAACTTCTACAGACACATCATCGTGTCGCCAGCGTTGTTTACTTGGCTGATTTTCGAGTTCTGAGCACAGGCAGAAGCACTGTCCTGTGAAATATCGTTCACCGCGCGTGTGCTCAGAGCACAGTGACTGTGCATTTTTGGCCTGTCAAGCGCTAGAATCGTGTACAGACACTGTCAGTTAAAAACAGGCACACACACACACGCGCACGCACGCACGCGCGCGCACGTACACACACACACACACACACGACATCAACAGCCGGCATCATCTCAATGTGTTGGCAGCCAATGGGGGATCGCAGCCACAAGCAAGAACAAACGAGAACCAATACCGAGGCTCTGATCGCCGCCATTAACTAACCCTGCTCTCCAGTTCTCTATGTCGTCAGTGACCATTGTGACGACGTATTGATCCATGTGCAAATTAGAATGATGCGCTAGGCCACCCCTATGTGAACTACAATAACAAGGCGATCTTCATCCGAATCCATGATCATATCATAATCTGCTTGAGGTTTCTCGCTCAAAAACCAGAGGTTATACGCCTCTGTTTTCACAAGCGCAACGTAAACACTGAATAAAGCGACTCTTTAAAAATCTATTTTTAACATATTCCAACTGTTCACCGTCTACAGCACTAAATTTGTTTTTTTACTCGGCAAGAAACCGAGCTTCGCGCACTGGAAGGCTACTTTCTATAAACATTGTAATGAACTGAGAAACGATGTGAGAGCAAGAGATGAGAGCGTGTGGGGACGCCAAGCTCTGATTGGAAGGATTAGGGAAGAGACGCAAAAGGCTAGCAGCCTTTGTCTATACTCACTGTTCGAACGCCGAACGCGGGCGTCCGGCGTTCAAACACGAGACACTGCTCCAGAGGCGGACGACGCTCTTCTTCGCTTCGATTGGAGCGAGACATGTGGGTAGAGACAAAGGCGGTTAGCCTTTCGGTCTACCCCCTAATCCTTCCAATCAGAGCCCGCCACTCTGACGTCACGTCGCTGCAGTGGCGCCGTTGTTGTCGGCACGGGACAGACGCGGACGCTTACCTTTGAATGAATCTGGTGTACACCGCACGCGCAATGACCACATTCGGTCTGGGCAAACGCTGACTCGTTTGTAAACCCGTTTACATAGACAATGCCAAGTTTCTCAGCCCAGCGTGCAAAAATCATTACGCCCCCCTAGGCGAGAGTTCTTCTTTTTGGCAGGCGATCGCATAGCCTGATCCGAACGTTTCTCTCCGAAAACAGGAAATGGTAGCGACCAAATGCCCCGTTCTTTAAAGGTTAGTAATCCCTGACAAGATGTGGGCGCGAGGAACTCTCAGGCGTCCTTCGCATGCCCCTTGCCACGAGCCCCCAGTCTTTAGATACTCCGTTTCACACAGTACACGACCGCAGTCGTCGCTCCAATGCGAAAACGCGAAAGGTGCATATCTCTCCACGCCCGTCGTTGTGCGTTTACCTGACTTAACCAATCACGCACTATATATGCTCCATAATCCGCTTTTTCTTAGTAAACTGTGGGGGATTGGTTTAGATACTGATAGCAAAGGCACAGAGATGACGTACGTTGTGGTGATTCACTTGTGGAGCTCCTATTTGATTGGAACAAAATGTTCACTCTGGCGATAGTTGGTTCCGCGTCGTCGCTAACCTTGTTCGTTCTGTCTCAGTCCTTCTGCGCTTCTATCCAGCCAACTAATTGACGGGCTTCAACGGATGATTGCGTCAGCTGCGTTCAGACTTAATATGAAACGGAGCATAGTATACGGTATTGACAACACGCGACATAAGTTCCGTGCTTCATAATGAACGCTCGAATGGCACCTCAGTGGCAGTCTGCAAGACGAACCTTCGGGAAGCCTCAAGGTGACGGTTCATTCGTTTCGCTTCGAGACCCTTCTGCAGGGCGCCAGATGATCATACGAAAAATATCTAGGAACGTATTGAAGTTGCGGTTATGATGAATGACGAAGATTCCCGTAGGAGTTATGCTTACAAGAAATGAATCGATGAAACAGTAGTGTTACAGAAATTACAGAAAGACACGTCGAAGTTACGGGTCTGTTCGAGTATGGAAACAAACTATAGAGGCTTCCAGCTTTCGAGGCATACAAAGAACATCTTACCCGATATATTAAAGTAACGAATGATAATCTTCAGCTATGATACGTATCTTACCAAAATGTCAACTTTCGTTTCTAAATGCATAAAGTGTTTTTGTTATTTTTTTATGTTTTAAACGTTTGTGTGTAGAATGAACTTTCTCAGCAATCTTATCAGGTCAGTGCTTGCATCGCAACGCCCTACATTTGCAATATGTTTCGTACATCTAGAGGTGATGTTTCCATCTTAATGCCGTCTTGGTGCAAGCGTCTGGAACGTCGCACGTACACCTGGAGTGCCCTTATTTGCGCCAATGACATCACGATGCCGACAGCGACATCTGCCCAACAAATGCATCGTCCTCCGAGCTCTCGTCGTTTCTCGTTCCCGACAAAAAACAAAATCTCGCGATGTCGCACTCGGAACCTCCCACGTGACTCTTGAGGCCTACTTAGAGAAACGCCTCCTGGCGGCCACTAACGCAAGCATCTTGAGGGGAAAACATAAAAAAAAGAAAGAAAAAGAGACACCGTGAAACAACGACTCTGAAAGAAAACAGATGCACAAATCTGAGTAGGGGGCGCAGATTGCATCGATCGCGACTAGCCAATCAGGGACCCGCGTCACGTTCGGCCATCTTGTTTCTCTTGGCCGCGCTTGTTGGACTGTTCTGATTGTTTTGCGACTGGGGTTGGCTTGGAGGCGCGGAAAGGGAGAAGGGAATAGGCGCATCAAAAGGTGTGGAGATGAAGGGAGAAGGTGGCGCGAAATGGTAATCACAGTTCGCCTCCGCGCACGCACGTGTGGGAATGTGTACTTTCGCGTTCGTGCGTGTGGTTATGTTAGGCGTAACTGAGCGGAAGAGCGCGTGTTTTTCTTTTTTTTTTATGTGTACGTTTACGAGGAGAGATCTTGGGATTTACGTCCGCGAGTTGGGTAGAACCTTGTAGAGCTGTACAAGCGTAGAGTGTGGCTCACCTGACTATATCGTTAGGACAGTGCTGTTGTCGCTGTCACTGTCAAGGGGCGACCAATAAGATTAACAGATGGTTCGACGGAAATGACGTGGACCCCGTCAAGACACCACAAGCGTGGACACAGCACTAATATTATTCTTTCTTATTTCAGATATCGGTGGAAACTGCGCGGGACTGAGTTATCGTAACGTGTATTAGACAAAAGGTGTTAACTATACAGTTAACGTCCTACATTACTTTGACCGCGAGCAAGAACCAACGCAGATCAGAGAAGGTTGACACGAATAGCCCCACCAGTCGCCTGTTGAGGTTTTTCAGCTTCAGTTCTGAGGCTCTACTACCGGTTTGGAAGTAGGGAAACCATACTGGGATTACCTTTACCCAATCAATAGTCATTACATGGCGTGAGTTCTGCATATTCTAAACGAAAAAAGTACACCGTTTTTAGACATTTTTTTATTCATGGTGAGTTTATAAAATGTGAGGACTCGAGGCGCAGTAAAATTTTCTTAAAACGTGCATTTCAAAGGTACGGAATTTGAACTCTTTTATCCGTAAAAATTAAGATAATAACTCGTACCAGCTCGAAACATTTCGGTAGCTTGTTTAACAATAAGTAGACTGGCGCGGTTTCATCGGGACATTTATCGAGTAACCTTTATAATAACGCAGTTAAACTCACAAGATGCGAACGAAAAAAAAACTCGCCAGCAAGAGTGAAATGGATGTGGTGGTGGTGGGCTCCAGCAAGTCGAAAATTACGGCTGGCAAAAGCTTGACCTTTGCACCGTCGTGTCACGAACGTGAGCTTTCAGGAAGTGACCCCCAAAAAAGCAAGGAACGTATCAAAGCGGACAGAAAAGAACGCAGGCAAACGGCGCTCGGGAAAGAACAAAGAGGGAGCGGTGAACGCGAACGCCAATCAATACACGGACCAACAAGACGAACGAGAGATTAGAAAACGCTAAAATGCTACTTGCTCGGGGCCTGCCGCTTTCTGAACGACACTCGGGATAGGATAAATAAGAGGACGAGTGTGCCGTTTTAGTTTCTTTGTTGTTGTTGTTTCTAATACTCATTGAACACGGTGCTGCAAAAGTAATCGGGAAGTACGGAACGTCGAAAGCCACTCAGGACTCTATTTGATAAGCAGAGCGCAGTTCAATGCCGTACGCCGTGTGTATGGGGTTCCTACTCGCAACTCGCAGACACGAGTGCATTTATGCCTGCGTCGAATGTCGACGAACTCATACTCGAGAGAAACTTAGTTTTGGAAAAGTTTCTTTCGGAGTTAACAATTAATGGTCTCAAAATAAACACCGTAAAATCTGAAGAAATTGTTTTTAGATCTGTAAGTAGGCACGTTACTAGTAATTATGATCTAAAGTTTGGTGCCGACAAGATTGAAATATTTGTAAACGACTTATTTTTCGCGGGCTCAATATTTCGCGATTTAGGTCAAAGCTGAACTTTTGGAATAATTCGCGGGTTCTAATTTTCGCGGCGCGATGGGGTCTCAATATAGATTCCATTGTGTTTACATTTTGCCGGAATTGTTCGCGGGACCTATTTTTCGCGAATTGTAGGCGATTCGCGAAATACGCGAAAATTAGGTCCTCGCGAAAATTAAGTCGTTTACATAGACAAACGGCACAAAACACTTAGGTGTCATTTTTTCAGAAGATAAGCAATTGGATAATCACATAGAAAACTTAGTTAAGAAACTGTCAGAAGTTGTTGGAATAATATGTCACTGTCGATCTTTGTTGCCTGTAAATATTAAAACGCAAATTTATCACTGTTTAGCACACAAATTAACTATTGTCACTTGGTTTGGGGTACCACGACTAAATGGAATGTTAACAAACCTACTATCACCCAAAAGAAAATGCTGCGTTTTATTGCAAGCCTGCCTTACGACACTCATACCGAACCATTATGTTCAAAATTCAACGTCATAAGAATTGCTACTGTATACGAGCACCGTTTGCTTTGTTCTTGTTTATTTCCCACTCATGAGTTTATTTATTGTTTGTCTAATTTATTTCCCCTGAAAAAACGTGAATCTTCTATCCATATCCGACGCAGAGAGTACTGGAATGTGCCTCATCTTTGTACCAAGTACGCACTGCAGTCAATTGCTAATGACCTGCCAAGATTACTTAACAGGTTTATTATAGACCGCGTTGATATTCAGTGTTTAACAAAAAAAGATGCACACGCGTGTTTTTTTTTATACAATTGATATTGTATAGTGTTTTATTGCCATGCCCTGTAAGTGCAAGGGCACCAGACCCAGTCAAGCTACCTTGTGGAAGCTTGTTGTCTGGTGCCCTTAGTACAAAAGTGCTGAAATAAACAAGTTCAAGCTTTTGCCTTTGGCAATTTTTAGGAAAAAAAAGAAAAACTCCAAAGGACGCGACGCTACCTAGCGGAGGGCACGTGAAATCGCGAAGCAAGAACCGTGCGATGCCGCAAGAACTTCCGCCACGTTGCGGCGAAAGCATGAATTTCAAAAACGTGGGTCCCGAAGCACGGTCAAAGTTGCGAATACGTTGGCACATAAAAGCGTTTCTCCTGCCTTGAAAAGTCTAATGATTACCTTACTACTTTTGTTTTCTTTTTTTCTTGTTTTTTGTTCTGGCATTGTTATAGTGAACGAAAATCACTTCCAAGTGACCTGTGCCCGGTTTTCTAACACGAGTTTCCTTACATTTTTACTGCGCTGCAAATGGGTGCAGTCTAATACAGTCCACTTGGTGCAGCATACTCTACTATACGGCATCTGGAGCTTTAAATATGGCGACCGGCAAGACAGTCATTCGAGCCACTAAGGAACTATGTGTTACATACAGGGTGTTTTTTCAAGCGCTATTCGGCCGCAAAACGTTAGTATAAATAAGCTGATAAACGAAGTGCAGTGAAAAGTTTCACGAAGGCATTTTCAGGTGGTGTAGTTTCATCGGGAAATTTTTGTGAGTGTAAGTTTCTGGGGGAAAATGCAAAAAAAAAAAAACAAAAAAAAAACTAGCTGCCTGTTTTGTCATTCTACCAAACGCGTTTAATAGCTACAAAGAGTGTTTTTTAAACGACATAAAAATTTATAGAATTACTTTTAATGTTCCACGGGTCCTTCGACCTTAGGATTGGTAATGTGGTGATTACGCGATTTCTCCGCACGCGAACACAGTCTGGTGATCGTTGGAGGCTGTCGTGGTAGCTGTGGCTGTTTCTGATTTTCTCGACAGCGTGGCCGCTGTCTTCTGATTTGAACGTTATTCAAAGCAACGGTTTATTTGGCGACAAGTACGCCACAAAGTCCACGCAACATAGTCCGGAAACGCCTCGCGCGAAGACGCATTCGATGCTGCATGGCGCCGCTGCGGGTGGTCGGGATTGTGGCGCTGCTCACAAAGTGCCTCTCGAACGATAAATCACGGATTGCGTTGCACGTTCCCGTTAGAATCTTCGGCAACACTCATCGGCGTTGTGTCACAGTCGGTCTCCTTCATGCATACGAACGCTTTCATTGGTAGCGTATAGCTGACAAAGTGCACCGAGAAGAAGCGTTCCAATTTCGCTTTGGTCGTATTTGGCCATATGTAGACGTACGCCGCAAATGGTCGTCCAGATGGTGCAGACGTCGCCGCAATTCATAATACAGGAGACAGTCGGCATACAGATTGAAACGCGAGTCACCCCGAGAGCTATGTTTCAAATGCCGCGCGGCAATGACTCCAAGGAGGAAACTTGGCACGCGGCATTCGAGCCACGGATATTGCGGTGACTCGTGTTTGCGGGCTGTCTTTTGCATGATGTGAGCACTGCGACCCCGGCTTTAGGGGGTGGTGTTGGCAGTGGCTGTGTTGGTACCCGCAACGATTTCCACCTCCGACTGCTTGTCAAACTGCGTGAGGCCCCTTTGGCATTCCTGAATCTCGCTTAATTTTCTGGGTCAGCAAGAGAGGTGAAGCGCGCTTTCCGGCCCTTTCCACTGCTCCTCGGTCCGCACGCTCTTTCTACACCACCTGTTTCTGCTCCTCTCTTTCCTGTCCTTCCCCCCTGCCCTCTCCGCTCCGCGCGCTGTTCCCCACTACCTGTTTCTGCTCCTCCTGTTCCTGCGTGCTCCTCTCGTTCCTGACGTTGGATGGCCCTAGACAGCTATCGCTTTAAAACGTCTTTCCTATGCGCGGGAGAAAAACAGAAGCAAACCGTCGGATCGACGCTGGTACTCGAATATGACACCGGCACACCGGACATATTGCACAAAAACTTGAAAATTTCTTAGAGGTGAACACTCTAAACCAGATCCAGCAGAATCAAGCGTGCGTGGTACGTTATATGTGAGTAGCAGCGTCAACCAGACGGTTTGGTTTCTTTTTCTCCGGTTGCAAAGGCAATATCAAGTTTTTCTTTTCTTGCATTTTATTTTACAGAAGCCTACACTCACCAAATTTGAGTATGATAAATGCGCTACTTAAAGATATTATTGTGAAAAGTCTCATTGGATTTTGTTCAATTGCTTATTTATACGATTTTTTACGTCCGCGATTCAGTGCGTCTATATTGTCACCGAGAGCTTATAAGAAACGAAAGGCGTGGCCAAGTCGGAGCATCTTGTTATCACTCCGTAGCCAATAAGATCGCGGCATTAGCAGATAAGCAGGTCAACGAACCAATCTCGAACCGATAAGCGTGAACATTTCACGCTTATTGCGTGAAATGTATTTCGTTTTTTTTTACATTGTCCCTAGACACGCGCGCATCGGTACGTACGTCGGATCAAAATACTACGTGATTTCCAACTGGCTCGTAATTGGACCTGGCGGCGCGCAGTGATATGACCTTTGTAGGGCGAGATGAAGTGTGGCGTAAGTTATAGAGATGACAAACACGACTTACCCACAAGTAACGGCATTGTTTCTTTTTTTCTGTTTTTTTGTCGCTCCATTCCATCCTGATAACAACAATTTGACCCAGAAAAGTGGGGAATGAAATCAGTTCCGTCTTGCCGCAAATCGAACGCGACATTCTTTTTTGCTTGTTTGTTTTATTATCATACTAGCCTGGGTTGCTGCTCCTAAACTAGTGTGCTAAAAGAAGAAGAAAAAAAAAACGAACAGAAACCGCTGGGGAATAAAAGGGATTTCCTGAATTCCCTTTCATTTCCCTAGGGGCCCCGAGTGGTTGGCAGTCCCGCGTCTCCTTGTATACATCGGGGACAATCCAAGTTTACAACCGCGAGTAGAATCGCTAAAGCTAATAAAACATTGCTACTCGATCAGAAAAAAAAAAGAACTTATACCGTATAAAAAACAAAAGATTCCAACAATTGTACGATGCCATCGATAGGGGGAGCAGTGCTCCCAAACAAACAATAAAACTGGGACGAGTCTCCGATGCGGATGTTCCTAAGGGACCTCCCCCGCTTTCAATTGTTCCGGGTTCGAGATGTCATCCCTAGACACCCTGTGCTCACGTAATGTCGCCATTTTTGCCTATACGCCAACAGTGTTTATACAGACAAGACCGCGTTTGGTGCGCAGACACCAGTTCCGGGAGAAGTGAAGCTTCCGCGCATGCGCGGTGCCGACAGCAGCGTCACCGCAGTTGTGTGAAGTCCGAGAGTCGCGGACAACGAGGCCGCAATGCCGGAGTTTCTACGTCACGAGACGCGGAGCCCAGCGCGGGTCACAGATTGGGCCCGAGTGCCGCGTCCGCGTTCGGCTGGGACTCGGGTTCACAATGATTGGACACGAGTCCCAACCGAACGATGACGTCGCACTCGTATCCAATCTGTGGCGCCCCGTGCTGTCGTCGAATCGTATCAATACCGGGAGTTCCAGAGAAAAGAAAACCGTGTTTTTTTTTGTTGTTTTTTTTTTTTAACAGGATAAATAAACTATGTATCGCAGAAAGCTCAAACTCCGTAAGAGCGTGACGCTAGCGGTTGAGATACAACACGAAAGTTTGAGAGCATGCATCGTTACCTGCATCTACGAAGATAATCGAGAAAAACGAAATTTCTCTATGGGCCGACGTCCACCAAAGCCTAATATCGTCAAAACAGGAAATGACATTGTTGGTGCCTGCAGCATCCAGCGCGCTTGTTCCAGACAAGCTGAAGAGACACGCCACAGACAGTGACCGCCAGACCGTGTTTGGTATGACGCATCCGCAGCGTGACCGCGGCTTTCCACCGCAGTCCGCATAAGGGCAAAACTTTCTGCGGAGACCCAGCCGCAGGCATGCCACGACAACGGTCGACAGAAATAGCGTTCGATTAGCCACGGCAGCGCGCCGTTTCATGAATAATGGGCACCTGGCGCCCGTTGACAGAGGGAAACATGATTAATTCCGACGAATCGCTGAAAGTTTGTGTGCGGAACGGTGAAGCACATTTGCGCTCCCTTGGCAAGAATCGAATACGTACCACAAAGGCAGCCGCCCCAGAGTGCAAACGTTGACTCCCCCGCCCCCTACCCCTCTCTCTCTTACCTTTTTCCTCCACCCTTTGTACCATAATCGAACTAGCATCGCCCATTATCATAGCGTAATATTTTTCTTCATTGACTTACAGAGGGTACCTATTTGTGAGGCGAGCACGCCATACTTCTAACGGGGAGTGTTTCTAGTAAATCCAGAGTTTTTTTTTTTTGTTTAAAAGAACGAGGTAGAGTTTTCTTCTTTTTTTTTTATCCCTGGGTTAAGTTGGGGGACGTGGGTTCACTAGAAAATAGGCGAAATTGGTTCATTACTTCAATAATTAACTGAAACATTTAAATACAGCACTTGCTAACTCCTAAGCACCCCGGCCCGCACTCGAGGAATCATGGGAACGATGTGCCTTCTATTCTCTGTTGATCGGTAATTTCGACCAATTCGACGCCTACACACTTTTGAGTGTAATCCGGAGTCACCCCGAACAAACGTCGTTCCAGAATCAAAAGGCTTGAAATATCACTTTTAAAATTGCTCGTCAATGTCAACGTTTTTTTTTTTTTTTTTTTTTTTTTTTTTTTTTTTTTTTTTTATACTGTACATGCATGCAATACACAATTCAATCTGGCTGAGCTGCAGAAATCTCTTTGTATTAGGATTCTCGTAATTATTTGTTTTGGCAGGAATTGCTTAAAGAGTCGAAAATTCACGACAACCAAAATTAGGATTTAGCTCGGAGTCAGCGGGGCTGTTTATAGCATTTTTAGCGTTTCCTAGTTAAGATCAACGTCTTTGAGGCTGTACGAAAATGCTAATATTATAAAAGATTTCTGCAGCTCAGCCAGGTTGAAGGGTGAATGGCATGCACAGTATCAAATACGCTGACATGGACGAGAAATTGTAAAAGTGATATGGCAAGTCTTTGGGCTGACGCTTATTCAGGATGAATCGGGATTACACTCAAAAGTCTGTAAGCATCGAATTGGTCCAAATTACCTACCACTAGGGAACTGAAGGAACACCGTTCCCATCATTTTTCGAGTGCGGGCCGGGGCGCTTGGGGGATTTAGCAACTGGTCTATGAACTTTTTTATTTTATTTATATGTTGGGGTATATTGTAGTTGCGAATTGGCGGGCGACCTCATCTGGCTGGGACGTGAAATTTGGATAAAAAGACTCGTAGTGAATCTTAATTAATCACGAGTCTGCGTGTCGAGAAATGTCATTTTTGTACACGGCTTCAAACCGAAACTAAGCGAGCAAAGAGCGCCCGCGACGTCGATCCTTCCGTTCTGCGCTGCGCTGCGTCGCGCTATTGCCATCTCCTGCACACGCAGACACCCGGGTCGCAGGGCTGTACAACACTAGAGCACACGACCCAAGAGTGCCGACATAAAGGCCGGTTCTCACATGCAGCTGATGTAGCGCTTCTCACGTGCCGTCAGCTACTTATTGTCTGCCATGAGCAACAGTTTTGATGGTGCGATACAAAGCTGGTGAATGCTTCCATCAGCACGCGCTTAGCGCGAGGTCAGCGCTATGATTGTAGCGCTCCGCTGCATGTGTGAACAGGCCTTTAGAGTGCCGATAGTAGAGCGCCACGATGTTAGCGCGTGCGACACGAGAGCGCCACAATGTTAGTGCGTGCGACACGAGAGCGCCGCGACGTTAGAGCGCGCGACTCGAGAGCGCAGCGACATCAGCTCGCGTGTCATTAGAGCGCCCGTCACGAGAGCGCAGAACCAGTCCAGCGCGAGTGGCCCGACTCGACCGACCACTTGTTCGGACATCGCATCTTTTACGGGAAATTGGTGGGGATTTTCGCCGCGGCATTCAGAAAGGACATTGCGAAATGAGTCGGCAAAATATTTTCGCATGACAAACCAAGAAGTGTTACAAAAAGGTGACAGCAAAAAAAAAAAAAAAAATATATATATATATATATATATATATATATATATATATATATATATATATATATATATATATATATATATATATATATATATATCTGTAGCGTGTATTTCCGCTGAAAAAAAAAATATTGCAACTGATCTAGCTTCATTAGTTGTTTTTTTTTTTATATATATATATCACAGATTTGCTGGGGAGGTTTTCCTGTGTCCGTCAAAAGGCTGGATAGCTCTGCATGCGATGAAATTGCGCTGTGTTTTCCTTCCACGAGTTTTTTACTGATACATTTTTTTAGCGGTGAGCTTTCTTCATTACGGTCATGGACGTGACAATACTATTTAAAAGTATGCGAGGGACGTCTAAATAGCCACTAAAAAGATCGGAGCCCAAAATGCCTGTCAAGAATGGACCAAATATTGCAAAAAGTAAACTATTTCTAGAATATCCGAGAGGCGAACCGCAGCAGGTTGAAGAAATCTCAGACTCGCTGTTCCACCCCACTGCTGAAATTCCCGCTGCCTATATGCCCCACTCCCCTGCCCCCTTTTCTCTCCGATGTCAGTAAACAATTGGTTAGAAAGAGTCGTACCCGTTTCATTTGTATTTTTTTTTATTAAAGGCATATTTAATCAATCAAAAATCACCAATGCTCCGGTCCGATGAGTCCAAGTTTACCATTGTTTGGGAGCGTGCTCTGGTGGGCATGTATTGGGCACGAGTGTTGACGTCAGCGTTCCGCGAGGACTCGCATCCAATCACACGCTTCGTGTCCAAGCAATGGTGACCGCCACTGTTGCTCGACGGGTTCCTGAAAAGGGCCTATGCTCTACTGCTTCGACGTGACGCCAAATACATTATTTTGTGTGTGTTGTGTGTGAGTTTAAGGTATGCTGAAGTTCGTTAGAACTGCTGTTTTTGTTCGATGGTAGCTGCTTAATGCGTAGTTACACGATGCTAAAAAAAAAAAAGAAAGAAAAAAAAAAAGGTTACTACATAAAATATTGCTACTTTCGAACTTTCGTGAAGCAAAAAAATGTGTAGTTCAGAATATACACTTAAGAGCGGCATGCTATAAGCAGCTACTTTGAGTGCTTCCACCACCTAGTGGTCGGACTCGGTTGACGGCAGTACCAAACTTTGTACTCGCACACGCCGCATCACTAAGCCGAAAAAAAAAAAATCAAGCGTATTCTTCAGCTTTTGAAAGTAAACTGTGTTGTACTAAAAATGTACTTCAATGTCACATTTGTCGTGTTTCATAAAATAATTCGAAATGGGTACATTTTTAATTGCCTTTTTCACACGAGCAGAACTGTGGATTCTCGGGCTTACTATAGTTGCTCTATGCGTATTGACCTTGTTGCCGTATTTAATATTTACACAGTGGTTGCTGTACATGTTTTTCGTAGGTTCTGCCTTTTACCCATGGGCATGACTGCAGATTCTTGGTGCTAAGAGTAGGTGGTCTATGCGTAGAAACTTTGGTCCCGTATTAAAGGCATCGACACTGGCTTTTCCTTCTCCTAAGCCAAGTTCAGTACTCATTGTAATATTTCAAGACACACCAGGGAAAATATTTTGCAAGAACGTTGAAAGTTTCCAGGCTTTCTCTTGAATGGGGTCCTATTGCCTATTTATTTAGAGCAACATGCTGCGGAAATCGAAACTACCACAATGATGATCTGATGTGAGAGTTACCTCTGTAACCCTCACAGCAGCAAGAGTCATCTAATCGCAAGCATATACTGTTATGCTGTTCCCGTCCACTTTTTTTTAATTTTTGCCATCATTTGTTTATAAGCTCCAGAAGAAGAAAAAAAAAAAGATTTTTGTCTCTTCCGGCTGGTGTCCTCACCACGTTGAAAAAAGGAGTCATGAAACTCCTGATTTGTTGACACTCTTGAATGAAAAGCCAAAATGAAATACGATGAAGTCGAGAGATAATAAATACATTGACTATATACATATATATATTTATTATTTTGCAAACTTATACGAGATTTATGTATAGATTGAGTGCCCGTAATGGCAAGAGATACGGGCGGTCTTTGTTTAACATGGAGTCGTCGTCTCATCCCGATGTGTATTCAAGATGGAAGGGCGAGATATAATCGAAGCTAAAGTTGACCGTTGTTTCAGTTTCTTTTTTTTTTTTTTTATGAACTCTGATGCTGGACTAATGACACTGTACGCTCGGGGGAATTTCAAATGAAACCAACACGAGTTTAACAGATGTTCACTTCAAAAAAAAAAAAAAAATTTCTGAACTTGATTCGATCGTTTCTCATTCTCCACGTACTTTAAATTAGCCTCACCGGATTCGGCTTGTTTGCGGAAGGAGGGCGTAGCCGGTGTTCAAGCCCGAAACAATAGTCGATACGATCCAAGCAGATCCAGAAGGCAGGGGGACCGTCAAAGGGACACGTGACTGCTACGGGGATACGTTTGCACTTGGCGTCGCCCAATAGGTGTCGGCTAACGATCTACGGCAGTTCAGTGCACCCGCTAGGTGGCACAGGTCATCGCCCGATTCAAAATGTTTTAGCTGTATTCATTCGTCTCACGACGAAAACCTGATATACTCTCTTTCCCTGTAGTTGAAGGTCTGTTAAGTCATTTAGTCCACAGTACGTCATCTAAATGAGAAAAGAGCCGTTACGTCGCTAGATACCAAATAAGAAAAGTTAAACAAATCGCGATTTTTATTTAAATAAAACACATCTATTCGATTAAATCAAATTTATTTGATTTAAATCAAACTTAGTTTATTTGAGACCCTTCAGCTAGAAGAGAGTGTCTGATTTATCACTAGATAAATTTTAATGGCTGCTTGAAATAAGTCTTTTCTGCTTAATCATTCTTTGCTTCAGACACATAATAAATGCCCATGGGAAGCAAACATTGATGGACGAAAGGTAAATAAAACATATTTTCAGTATATGTTTGGGGAAAAGTTTGATTTAGATCATTATAGCCAAATCGGTGCGATTTAAATCATAATTTAATTCACAATTTAAATCATCTTGATTTTATTGCCGAACCTGCCGAATAGTGACTAAACGCTAAAAAGAGCGACGAAGAAAAAAAAAGAAAAAGAAACGTAACTTACGACAGGCAAAATGACTGCTTCCGGAACCCCAGATGCTGAACCCCAGATGCTGAACAGGCAGGTGTGAGAGGTACACAACCGTGTAAACATATATTAAGACATCACATTTGATATATACACATTTTTGAACAGCTATAAGACATACACAATTTGTGAACACATACTAAGAGATACATAATTTTGCGAACATATAGTATATATGTATTACACATTTTTGCGAATAGATTGTAAGAAATACATATTTGTGCGAGCAGATGGTAAGAACTACACATATTCGTGAACAGATAGTGAGATATAGGGTATATATTATTGTGAACAGATATAAGACGTACACTTTTTTGTGAGCAAATAATAAGAGGTACGCATTTTTGTGAACAGATAGTAAGGAATACATATTTTTGCGAACAGAGAGTAAGGAATGAACATTTTATGTTGTAAGACATGCACATTTTTGTGAAAGGCATACACATTTTTGTGAAAACATAATAAGAAATACACATTTCGTGAACATATATTAAGCGATACGCACTTTTGCGAACAGACAGTAAGGAATACAATTTTTTGGGAACAGATGTAAGACGTTCACATCTCTGTTCACATTATAGAATATACACATTTTTGTGAACAGACAGTGAATAATAAATATTTTCGTAAACAGATAGTAAGAAATACATATTTTTCGCGAACATAGTGAGAAATACACATTTTTGTGAAGAGATCGTAAGACATACACATTTACGTAAACAGATAGTAAGAAATACACATTTGTTCGAACAGATAGTAAGATATACACATAATTGGAACAGATAGCAATATAACTATACACATTTCTGTAAACAGATAGTAAGATATATACATATTTTTTTAGAGAAAAGTAGGTGACCATAGCGTTAATAGTGTATTCGCTAAGCGTTAAATGGTCTAGCCCTAGTGAAAAACCTTATGTGTATACGGACGTTTTTGGTCCAATAAACACTTATGCACAGATAAGATCATATAAGAGCACAAGAACCCTATAAGAACATATAAGAACAATATAAGGTTATATAAGTGATACGAAACCTCTCAATTTTTTATAACTTCCTGTATACACTTGTATGGTACTTATCTGTTCTTATATGAGCTTATTTGATCTTATGCGTCAATTGAAACAATAAATTTCTTTTACAAGTAAGATTTTTCACTACAGAGGGGAATATCGCAACGATCAGTAGACTTAACTTTCTTATTAATGATCTATGGCCAGAGTTAAATTATAGTTTTAAAGGCAGCCATTATGAGTGCTATTTTAATTTATACAATTCGGAAAAAAAAATGGAGAGGGCCATGAAATATTTTGAATACGTTTATTTTTGCCTTTCTGATATGATATCCACACTTGCGAATATTTCTCAATATTCGTCAGGGTTTATTTTTTCTCGGCCAAGCCACCAATAAAGTCAAAGTTTCGGGAATTGTGACACTTCACGATGAAAAGCCTTAACTGTATTCGTGTCGTTAAATTCATAAACCGCGGGAATCAGTAGCTCTACTGTAAACATTTTATTTAAGTAAAAATTAATGTCGAACATGTTACTTAAAAAAAATAATTGTCTTTTCAAAAATATTTTTCTATTTATTTTTTATTTTGCTAAGAAATTTTAGCTGGAGCAACTTTCTACGAGGGTGAGTGCGCGTCTTTACCTATACGTGTTGTTGTACTTTATCTTGCTTTTGTACACCGCTGTTCGAAACTGGCTTGAAGTGTCTTGTCGCGCCACTCATGGCTGTAAATAGCTGCCATTTTCTTCCTGAAATAAACTCGTCATCTTCACGCTAGATTTGGCAAAACAAAACAACCCGTAGATCAAATGTCTTACAACAAGAACAAAAACCAATTATACTTACCAGATACAAAGAAAAAACAACTTTCTACAGTGCCCAAATTAAAAGTCGTCATTTTCAACAAAAAAATCACGTTCCCTTTTTTGTTTTTTTATTTCGGTGGTTTATAAAAAGTACTACTGTGTAAAACCTCACATTTATCTGAAAGTATTTTGAGAGCTGCTGAATTACTCTAAAAAAATACTGGCTTATTTTTATTTCTTTTTATTCACGTTGTCTGCTTTTTGCACGTATCGATTACAACAACAAAAAATTCCCGCACTTTATTTTTTTTTTTTTGTGAGATGGCGCTAAGAGTTAAGATTTGCACTTGTGATTGAGTCTACGTTTTTCACGTAATTCGATTGATTTTTTTTCTGTTAGATGTCGAGTTTATATTTTTTTTCTTTTTTTAATAATCACTAATCGGATTAGGAGGATTTAAGCCGCATCTCCGCTGGGCGCATGTATCGCCGACACTGCAACTTTGATTGCGGGGGCCGATTTCTTAGTTTTATTTTAACATGTATACCTTTATCCGTGCAGTTCGTTTTTTTTTTTATGTGCGATTTATTTTCTTTGGTGGGCTTTAAGCCGAGCTTAAAGAAGTCGACGGAACACGCAAATTCAATTAAAGAGTGTCGTCCGCGTTAAGAACTGCACCATAAAAATAAGCGTGATATTAAGAGTCGCTAATACGATGCCGTCGACTCTTTAAATGTAAACATTGACGCCGAATCGACCTGAGATGAATATTTTTTTTTTCTTTTTTTCAGCAGAGGTAAGGAGTTAGGTTACTTTTATTTATTTTCTTGTCTGTTTTAAACGGATTAATTGCGTACAAAATTATTGTCAGTGACAAAATATATAAAATACCTGTCAATATAGTCCGGTGTTTTTACTTGAACTGTAAAGGAGATTGATTTTAAAATGAATATTCAGGGTGTTTCAGAGAAGACTTTAAGGTGGTCGAGAAAAAGAAGAAACTCTTTCCGGGAACAAAATGCCAGCCACAACGGCCGTCAGAGATGGCAAAAAAAAAAGACAACTAATTATTGAAATAATTAATTGCCTTAAGTTTTACTAACGTTTAATTAGCTAAAAGAAACATATAGTTCTAATTAAAAACTTTCTGAACATCATTGAAAACCACTCAATCCGCTCATTTAGAAAACAAATATAGGACAGGTGGAGCTCTTAACGGCGTTCCAAACAAGTTCGCTCAATTTAGAGGCGTTTCTAGGTTTCCGTTTCTAATCGGAGGCGCATCTCTGCTCTAGCGGTACTGCCCTCACCTGGCCAAGGCGCGAAACCACCCCCCCCCCTCCCCCCCCCCCCCTCGAATTTGTTTCAATCTTTTATATAGGTTATGATGTAATTTTACTATGCCTAGCATGTGGTGTTTGGGCGGACGAGTTTCACGATGTTGTGTCAAAGAAAGGACCCACAAACCTTGAGGCCGTGCCTTGTTCCTCCAGTTCATCTTTGAGCCGCTGTAGTGGTTAACGTGGTGAATAGGACGTCAGAAGACCCGGCGGCAGTGCCGTCGGAAATATTATTAACTTTGGTGGTGAGGAGCTGTTCGGATCCCAGTGCCGGCCCATGTTTTGTCGATTGATCTCATTAGTTCAACGTTACGGTTTATTCATCTGCACACTTCGAATACATGTTATGATGAACTTTAAAAATTAGTGACTTAAGCAATAGAAGAAAGGTTAACGTTATTATCAGAGGTCAAAAATACAGCTAATGACGTGTCCCTTTCGCAAGAGTACCATGAAACACGAGAAAAGACAGCCCTCAGTATTCTGCGTCCTTACGCGGACTGTTGGACAAAAGATTAGGTCACAATCTTTCTGCAGATTCAGTCCAAGCCGTCGCCGATCGATGCGAAGAGACGATGGAACGTTCTCTTGACTGACAGGGAGGTTTCCGTGGATCGTCAGAAGTGCACGTTCCAGGAGGCAATCTTGAGACGAGGACGCTCTTGTGTAATTTCCCAGCCTTCCCATTTTTCAAAACGGGGGCGGCGGGTGATGCTTGGCCTGCCAGAGGTTCCTGCATCCTCAGATCAAACTCCTATACCTATCGTCTGTCAAAGAACGCCGATTTTGATGGTGTGGAATTCACGTTGCGATAGCACTGTGGAAGCTATAAGATATACAGGATGTCTAAAAAATCGTTTTTGTTTGTTTGTTTTTTACCGCAAAAATAAATTAGGCATCACCAAACGCCTATTTTTCGCCCAAAGGTAGCGCTAGAGGTCACAACCAGATGCCAAAGTTTTTTACCGAAGTTTCAGCTCTATCCGATACCTTATTCAAAAGTTATAAGTGACTTTCTGAAAATTTCAACGGGAAAATGGAGTTCATTTTTGCCCGTTTTCGGTTTCTGGTGCCATAGAGCCCCATGTATTCGAAAACTCCGTCGGTCGCCATTTTCCCATTGAAATTTTCAAAAAAATCACTTATAACTTTTGAATAAGGTATCGGCTCGGGCTGAAATTTTTGGCACCTGGTTGTGACCTCTAGCGCTACCCTTGGGCGGAGAGTGAGCGTTCGGCGATGCCTAGTTTATTTTTGCGGTAAAATAAACCGTGTAAAGTTTTTTTCTTTTTTTTTTGTGACACCCTGTACAGCGCAGTAAACTCGTGAGCGTTCTCCGGCAAGTCACATTTAGGACTAAGTAACTCCGCAAGCGAGCCATATGCTGCCACGAACTGGTGCCCTTTCTTAGAGGCCAATGACTTGCGGCATTTTAACGGAGTTTCACAAACCGCCACCAGCTGAAATCTTGAAATCTGTTCATTCGTTTTAAAAGTCGTTTTCTTGACTTTTTTGTCGATAGCCCCGAACCACTAGTCTAGACTACTGTTTCTAGACTGCCGGCACAACGTAGGCCTCATCTAAACAAAAAAATAAGTGCAAACATTTCGTTTCCGTGCCTTTTAAAACACTTTACAACCGTTTCAGTTAAATCACATGCACTTACCGCCGTGTCCGCGCGGTTACAGATCGCCGACGAGTGTTTCTTCAACCGGATCGGGGCCAACAAAAACTTTAGAACGAAAGCGAACGAAAATAAATGTGTAAATGATATCAGGTTGTACGAGACTTTTAAGTGTTTCCAAGAAAATCTGCTTAAACTCAGAGTACGCCCAAAAACGAAGAAAACAAATTAAAAAAAAAACTTTATGCCTGGCGTCGTAGCAGGTGTCGATGTCCTGTCTTATACTGTCTTATTACTTAAATCGATTTTTTTTTTTTTGTGTTTCATGACCAAAGCTAGTAAGGCACTTAGAGTGTTTTTTCTTTATATTTTGACTGGCCTTCCTAATTGAAAAATGGATCCCATGAACGTCAGATTTTGGGACAGGTAGAAGTTCAGAGTTCACGACGGCAAGCTTAAGTTTAGTAGTGTGATTATTTTGTTTTCTTTCTGTGTAGCCTTTCATTGACCATTTCGCTTTATTTCGTTCTTGGGTTTGATTTTAAATTAAGCAACGGCAGACTCCTTGCAATCGATTTTTTTTCTTCATTATTATTATTTTGGGCACCCTCGAAAGAATATGCCTTCGGGGTACTTTCTGCGATCGGTAATTATAACAACCTGCCTGCCCAATTTTCTTTTTTTTTTTCTGTGTATCTTTGGGTGGGACAGGCACCTCACTTTCAGCACACGAGTATGTCATTAGAAATTGTCGGCACACCCATGCGCGCAAGACCCGCAGAATTACAAGGATGTGTGCAATTGTGAATGAGAGATTCACACATTCCGACAACTCCCCTATCATCTTGAAATTCGTTGTGGAAGCGTCAATTCATGCTTAACATGCAATGCTAAACGTGAGTGAATTGTTAATCATTATGATTAAAGCATGAAATGCCTTTTTACGGAACAACCCCATTCCCAAAAATGTGTCCCTTCATCCGTTCATTTCCCGCTAAACTTTGCCAGAAAACTAAAATGGTGTTTAGGTCGCGAGAAGCCAATTGACGTCACATGACCTTACGTCACGTGATCTACGCACCAGTTAAGTTTCCCTGCCAAAATCAGCGGGGAAATTGACGTCACGTGACCTGGTGCCACGTGACCTATACACCAATTCAGTTTTCCGTAACGCGATTTTACGTCATGCGACCCATTCTGCACTTTCTCCGCTAAATTTAGCGGAAATTTTGATGCCACGTGACCTGACATCACGAGACTTGCACACCAATTTAGTTTTCCCGCTAAATTCAGCCCCTGATGTCACCCCCAACCTGATGTTACGTCACCTATGCACCAATTAAGTTTCCCCGATAAATTTGACGGGGAAATCGATGTCACGTGACCTAGACACCTTCAGTTTTTTCGTTAAATTCAGCGGGAAAATTGACTTCACGCGACCTGGCGAAAGGCGACACATCAATATAATTTCCCCGTCAAGTCTTGCGGGAAAAATTGAAATCACGTGACCTATACTCCAATCTAGTTTCATTGATGCCACGTATACCTCAATATATACCGGGGGGGGGGGGGGGATTTTTGATACAAATAAAAGTTCTACTTCACTCCCCGAAGGCACGATTCATAGTGTCTTATAAATTATTTTAAACGATCGCAGCTTAAATACTGCATTTCATGCATTACAAAAAAATTGCGGTGGCTTATCTCGGCTATGCCAGGATATACGTAGCGTGAGCTTATGCGCACAAAATGAGAGGCGCTATCAAGCGGCTCCGGTGCAGCGTGAGACTTGGCTACTGCGCAACGGAGGCGCACAGCTGGACACGCGGCGGCGCCAGTGCGTCTGCCGCGGCTATGACGTCACTCCTCTGGAGTGCACAGACCGGCGAGGGGGGCGAGGCGGGCACAGCAACGGAGGAGCGCGCGGCGGCGGCGGCTCTGCCGCCGCCACCGCGCGCTCTGCATAATGAGCACGGCTCGCATAATGAGCATGGCTCATTATGAGAGCCACGCGAAACTGCTCAACCTCGGCCAGTGTAGCTCACGCTACAAAAATAAATGGTTGCAGCCATTTGTTTATGTAATAACGTTCAGAATTGACGACCGTATATCAATTATTTTGTTATAGCCAATGACAGCTTAAGCAACGCAGGGCGTGGCAATCTACACGCATCTCATTATCGCTCCAGGGCCAATCAGATTGCTGCATTCATCGATTAGAACGCCGAAGGATCAATCATGAAGCAAGAAGCTGCTATCGACTATAGAATCAATGTTTAGAATGGCAGCCCACAGTTGCTACTCAATCGTGTCGTATGTACCAGGGTTTAACGACCTACGAGGTGTCCAAAATATGTGGGAACAAGCCATTCAATGATCCGTATGCAAAACGCGCAACACCGTCCGCGGCGCCGAAAGGAATGCCGGGAACATCCAGTGTAAGACCGGCTGTATACCTATTTTCGAGGGTAAAAGAGCTAAAAACAACGGACAAGTAAAAGAAACGAACAACACAGAGCACAGACGACGGGGGCCAGCTGATAAATTGCGATAGAGGAGACGCAGGCCAGAGGGTCAGGTCAGGCAAACAACTGAGGTACCTTCTCCTCCTCTCTATCTCGCACTCTTCGGTGTCACGTTGTACATGCGGTCGACATTCCCATGAATCGTTGCACGCCTCGCGCACGGCCTCTTGGGATTTTTGCAAGAAGGCTTATGAAGACTGACTTACACGCTTGCACCTGCTTACAGCCGAATGGGCTGAAAACCGTTTTTCTTTCGTTAGGCTGCGCTGCTACGCAGCCGGTCGTCAGCAGTCGCAAGAGGGTTAAGAACAGAATTTTAGCCTATCCGCTCGTAAAGTGGTCGTAAGTGTGGGAACCAGCTTTTATTCGACGACACGAAGTAATTCACTCTGCCACAGCGTTTGCAACATGCATTCGTCCGTTTATTTCAAGTACACTCATCATTTGCATAATGCTGACATACTTTTTTTTTTTTTTTCAAGAAAGGTAAGGATTGTCTGTAGCCAGGTCTCCCGCATTTCAGTTTCTAAACACAGCTCTAAAGACAATATTGGTGCCAAGAATCATCTCTAAATTCGTGTTGCGACGTGCTTTCCACTTCAACTTGTGACTGTTGAATTGACGTGATGCCTGCAGTGTCCCAAGAGAGGACCAACAAGAAAACAATGAGACTGGAGCGTACGATAGCCGCGCATTTCGCTTTCCAAACTAAAATTAATCTGAGTTTAGTTTGTCATTAGACTCCACAAACTAAAAGACCAAGCTTCGAGCAAAGACGCTGCCTATATGAGACACTTTGATTTCGTTCGTTTTAAATTGTGAGCTTGTATTTAGCCTTAGTGGGAATTTGTTTTTATTGCAGTATAGATTTTTTTTCAAAATGAATTGATTTAATGCGTATTATTTAACTGATAAGTTTGCTCTATCCGATCATTTTAACATCTTCTAAAATTTCGGCATTACCCTGACAATCTTAAAAATGTAGCTCGCTGCCCGTGGTTTTGTTTTAAGCTACTTTGTAAATCAAGAAATAATGCCCCAACAAAGACAGCTATGATATGTCTGCTAGCTGCTTATGGTGACGTCGGTTCTCGGAGCCCTCGTAGCAAGCGGTACTCCTCAAGTATTCATTGAACCAAAGGCTGTACGCTTTCTTGCCCAAAATGTGGTTTGTGGACAAGCCTTTAGGTTTTTCAGATTTATTCGGAATCAAGCTGTATGAATCTTCAAAATTAATATTCAGACAAGGTGCTGATCACTTCCGCGTCCAAGAACAACCAACCGGTCGCGACAAGAAAGAATTGCAAGTGCACTGCTCGGGGACCCCCTGGACACTTATATCTATCTAACCGCCCCTCTGAAACTACTACTTAGAAACCGCGAACTATTTTAATATCTGCAACATTCCAAACGACGAATATCTAGGTAGATGCGTTATCAAGTCCCGCCGAACCTTCACGCGTTTTGTTTGACCAAAGTTGTTTTATGAAAAATTTTGTTTTCATCATTCGAATCTGTTTTTTTTTTTTTTTTTTCGCCCATCGGTCACTGGACAGTCTTGGGGAGTCTGAAGCTGCCACCTTGCGAAACCCCTTTGCTCTAATATTTGGAGCAGAAATAAAAAGTTGAAAAGCGTTTGTGCGGACACTTTTAGTGACGGCTTTGATTGCCCTATTACTTTGACATGATTTGCGGGGTGTTGGATCGACTGCCGAAGCTTGAATCTTCGTTTACAGCAGACTTATTGTAGAGACTTAGCTGTACGCCTTGTCGGGACACGTTCATTTCTTTTTTTTTCCCCAATCAAGCTTTCTCATTTTTTTTTGCATCTTCGGCAGATTGTGTATGTAGTAGTCTCAACTGCTGAAGAGTCTCCTGTTTCTGAAGCAGTGGCAGCAGCCATGATCCGAATCATACTACGTTTTACTTTAGGACCGAACGCAGACGACGCTACGGTCTTAGGGAGCCAAGCAAACAGCGCTAAAAGGGCATCATTACGGCGTTCGTTGTCATGGTGTGTTTGCTATCACAGACTACACCAATCGGGCAGAGTAAACGCGCCGCCATTTTTTCGTGTGTGATTGGTGTAGCTGGTGATAACACACGTATAAAAACAACTATTGCCGATAAGAGGCGTTGGTATATTGGTCACGGGCAGTCTAACTTTCAATTATACAAATCACTACATTGTGACGGATTCCATCCCCTGGAGTTAGTGTTGACCTATCACCCTCGTATTTCAAACACTTTTCTCCAACCTGTCTTTTTCTCTGGTGCGCTACTACACCATAGTATACAACATTCGCCTCAAACTGTTTGTGACGTCTCCGAAGTTCAAGAAGGACTTAATAAACCAAGAACTGAAACTTAATTAAAAAAAAATTCATTATTTGATTACTTACAGTTTGGCCATCCAGTGTTTTACTGCTTAAATAAAAGTACTTTAATGAGGTGGGAAAGGCGTCATATAGATGAAGCCACAAAATGGCCACGCGCGATAAATGCTTCCATAGAAACTGTTATGTGTGTTTAATATTAGCTGCCATTCAATGTTCGTTGTTGTTACTGTTTTCCAAGAGCGAGTCAAGATTTTAACTCCAAAACATTCCCAAGACCATGAATGTTAGATGCCGCACCGCTGACCTCATCACTATGCTGCCTCGAGTAATTTCAATGATATAGTTGCCAGGTTATTGTTTGCAATCAAGACGGAAATGTCTTTTAAATATTCTTGTATTGCCTTTCTCTTAATACTTCGATAACGCATACCTTAACGTGTTCTGTCTCCACGCCTAACAAAGGTTCCCAACCTTCTCTAAAGTTACCTCAAGGAGATAACGTCCACAGTTTTGAACCTGACAAAATTCACTTCGAACTGAGCTCTGCCTCGCTCATTGCCCTAATCATTCATGAAAGCTCACGCACGGCAAAACACTTCTGATATGACTTTACATGACACCCTGAACGCCTGCAGATGATATGTTTGCCTACAATCCGGCTAGCGTTCACCATTCCATCCAAAGTCTCTTCCGACCATCTTGTAGAACCTTCGGTTGTAGGGGTCGAAGAAGGATCTCAGCCTTCGCAGGTCACTGTCACAGAGTCTAGGATGCGTCCTCCCTTTTGTCTTACCGAGACAGTGAGGACTTCCGCTGCCCTCGCTCTTCTTGAGACACGGAAAACCCTTGGTCCGATTGAAGTAGAAGTGGTCGTGGGACACCAAGCGCCTCAGGCCCAAAAAGTCTTGCACCAGCGCCATCTCTTGAGCGGGATCGCGAACCAGTTCCTCGCCGCTCACCACATGTATCTGTCCTGGTGCAAAGTGTTCGAGCCATCGGGACAGATGGCGCTCGTAGAGTCCGATTCTGATGGCCGACCAGCTGGGGTCGACGCCGTCTTCGTCGAAGGCCAGATCTTCAAAAGGCAGTGTGGAGTTTGGACGCTTGGAGGACGTCTGGGCGTAGTCGGACAGGGCCCTGGTCACGGGGTCTCGGACCACGACCAGAAGACGCATCCTCGGAGACAGGGTGTGGATTCTGGCGGGCGCCTGTCTGGTGACAAAGTAACTCGGAGTCTTCTCCATGGTTACCTGGTCCGGGAGGCTCAGAGGCATCTGCTTTCTGGGATTTAAGGGACAGAATTTCGAGAAAAGAAATGTCACAAATCGAAGGACCAATAGACACTTTCATATACGTAGCAGTGTCACGATAATCTCCTGCTCTCCAACACTGACCTTACGACATTTTCCGCTTCAAGGCGTGGACATAGGTTCTTTGGAACACTTATTAAGATATTTGACAGAAACCCGTCAATAATCCAATTACACTTGGTTTCACACTAAACCTGAGCGCCGCCAACGCTACAATCCGATGGAACCAAACGGGCTTTAGTAAAATGTTGCCACGTTCCGGCCTGTCTTAATAGCCATTTAAACCTTCTTATTCGCTGTTTTGAGATCCAACCTTCCAGAGGCATCTGGAATACTATCACATTTCGGCCTGTAAATTTCTTTTTCTTTTTTGCATGATTGTCTAAGGTGTTAGTCTCGCCGTTAATTTTAACGCAATTTTACGTGACAATATTTTTTTTTTTCGAGCTCAATTCGTAAGCGCATCAAAAGTGCACCCACAAATGTATACATACTCATTCAGAAATATACCCACACGCGTGTATGTCTGAAGCGTTCGTAGTATGGTGGTATGCGCACTTCGACTGGTAGGTGTGCTCTACACAGTAATTGAGAAATCCGCTTCTACGAGCGATAACCTCTCTATATTCGTGTCTTTTTCGTTTTATTTATTCCGTAGTCATTAAAAATAATTGTAATTCTGAGCCGTTTCATTATGCGCCTGGACAAAGAACGAGCTGCTATTCTGAGACGAGACAAACTTTCCCAAGGACCAGATTGAAAATCTAAATGATCGTGCGCTCGGGACGGAGTAGCTGAGCAGAAAAGAAAGATTAAGGGGATGTCTTCACTATTTCAAATGCAGACGTCGTTTTGCATTTTTATAGTATTCATTTTTCATGCACGGCAGACTGAAAACTTGCTGAAAATATAAGGTAGATTTGTTCGCGGTAATTTCAAGAAAGCAGACGACCAAAATGTACTTTGCGCATCTGCTGAATTTCTCTCTCTCTCTCTTCTCTCTCTCTCTCTCTCTCTCTCTCTCTCTCTATATATATATATATATATATATATATATATATATATAACAGTAGTAATATAAATGATGGTGATGATTTCGCTCGCAATAGTTGGCACCGAAAAAAAGAGAAATAGACGAAATACTTTAAATGTATTTTATTTGGGTGGATTTATTAGTTTTTGCTTGGAAAATGAAGAGAAGCACTCTATGCGTATTTGTCGCCAAAATAAAACTTGGTAAGCACACAACAGGAAAAATATTGTGATAGAAATTGCGACGACAGAAAACTCAATTTCGTTCCCTGTCGCTCGGCGTGCGTGGCATTCAGCCTTCTTTATGCTTTTGCTTTATTAGCGTGAACGCAGACGCAATGATTTGTGACGTCATCTTTGAACATGACCCGTTCCAGCTTCCCCCCCCCTCCCCTCACTTTTTTTGCTATATTCGTTTCTTTGTCTGCTTTCGCACGCGAACAAGGAAACAACTTTATTAGCAAACGTGACCTAGCATTTTTGGGGGGAGACCCAAAAAATCAATTCGCGTATGTTTTTTTTTTCTATCTTCCCGGATTGTTGGTTGCCCCCCTGTGATTTACCCGACTGCCGTTCCTGTTTTTTTAGTTTTCTGTTTCTTCTTCCGAATCCCCGACAAAAATAAAGCACCACGTGACCCCAGTCAATTTATTAACACGTCCCCTCTTATAGGGTGCTCTAACGCACCGAGGGCATGAACTTCCCTGGAAGGTCGGCTTTCGGGCAATTCTTTTACTTTCTGCTTTGGTAATGATTGGGTGGTTGTAACTGGTGTCGTTTGCGATCTGTCGCCCCCTAATCTGTGTCATTTACTGTTTATTAATAGGCTCCCAGCTTCCGCATTAGACTGCCTTAATGACGGCGTTATTGCGAATGCTGCGAGCAGTTAGAGGGAGAAAGAGAGAACAAAAAAAAACCTAAAATCTACCCGAGTCGAAGAGCGACCCGGCTTCCCCACGCAACAGCTGTGCTACCGGATCTGCCAACTGCACGGAAGCGATCACTGGCCCCTGAACTAATAGAAGGATGCTGCCCCCCGTTGCACCCGTGTTCGTAGGAGGTGTCAGCTTCGGGGTTGTGAGAGAGATTTGGAGAGCTTGCCCGTACGGCTTTTTGTTCTCAAGAGCATTAAAGGGGGGGGGGGGGGGAGGGGGGGGGCGGTGCAACGATATTCAGTTTGAAAGCGTTTCACCTTACACGAGCTTACTGGCACAAGTGGGACGAAAGTATACTCGCAGGCAACACCACTGACCAAGAAACTCCTTTGTTGCGGTGTAATTTCAATAATAAAAGCGAGCGTTTTTTTTGCTTTTTTTTAAATCTCTCGTTGGCATCATATGGTCGGCTCCATGACCACACGGTCGCTTATTCTGGCTGCGAGCCGAAGGGAAAAACGCTGCTCAATTGTTTTATTTTTTTTCTTCGACTACCAGTGCGGGAAGACGAAAAAATAACCCGGGTTTTATAAGTTATTAATGTCAGGGATTCATTCCAAGTGGTATCTGCGCAAAGTACGACAATAGTTGAACCGCATCTTTATTATGATCGCAACGTAATTACGAGTAATTGAGCTGCCGTCTTAGTTACTTCAATATTCTGAAGTACAGGGCTCAAGAATAAAGACGATGCGTCTATAATATTAACTTATTAAGGTTCTTATGTCGTATTAATCAGGTAATCAGGTTTTGAACATCCTTTATTTCTAATCGTCTTTTTTGTTTTGTTCTTTAATCCTAATAAATGAATCATATAGTCATTCCCAAACTGTGATAACCATCCGTATTTTCAGGATTGAATGGTGATGCTCAATTCTTAATGAGAAAAAAATATTTTAACGCGCGAGTTTTAACGTGATTGAAATACGACATCGCCAGATGTCACTTAAGTTACTTGCCATGCTGTTCTCTGAAATTTCTAAAATTTACGTAAAAACTTGCTCACAAAAAAAAAAAGAAAAAAAAAAGACGCCATACAATTTTTTATTATTTTGATAATTAAGCTGGTATCTACTTTTAGTGCTATTCCCTTGGGTCTTGATGATTTATCTTTAATATTAAAATCTAGAATATGGCATAATAAAAAATCCGGTGCCGTAGAAATAACAGATTGTAATTGTTGGAATATTAAAATGAGTATTTCACTTTTACAATGCAAAGTTGGTGCCCTCTACCGAGTGGGAAACCATTAAGTCAATAATTTTTTCTCTCCATATTTTGCTTGTTTTTAAACGCACTTTATCCTAAAGGTACACTAAAATATCAAAATCTGAATTGGTGTCTTGGTCACTATAGAGGAGAGGTCACATGGCGTCAAGTTTTCCCCTAGATTTAGTGGGGAAACTGAATTGGTGTGTGGGGCATGTGCTTCAATTTTCTCGCTAAATTTAGCTGAAAGACTGAATCGGTACTTAGCTCACGTGACTTCAACTTCCCTCGCTAAATTTAACGGGAAATGCACGAACAAAAGGAACGAGAAACAAAATTTTGAATAGTGTTCTTCGTCTTTTTTGGGGGAGAGGGGGGGGGGGGGCGGAATACAATAAAAAAAAAAGTTTCACGCTTTAAACAAAGGTTTCTTTTTTCTGCAAAATAAAAATTTTTCAGCGCAATACATACGTTGCGAGACTCATTTTGGGTTGTACAGCATGGTTCTGTTTTTGGGTCGAAGTCTCGAAATAGTTTCTTCCTAACTCAAATTCTATCCCACGGCGTAGCTATTTTGTGTGTGTGTGTGTGCGTGTGTGTGTGCGTGTGCGTGTGTGTGTGTGTGTGTGTGTGTGTGTGTCTGTGTGTGTTTTAAGACGTATATATTGTGCAAATCTTTTTATTTATATTTTTTTTTTTTTTTTGGGGGGGGGGGGACTTAATTTCTCCCCGGGAGTCTATATATGTGTCATTATCAAAACTTACCAAATGTTTTCTTTTTCTTGGGGGAGGAGGGGGGAGGGGGAAAGAGTTCAACGTCTCTTTAAGCGCTACCGTTGATGCTAAGTTAACCTTACCTCCGCGTTCGAACACGCTCCAGATAGCTGCCCGTAACCCCCTATCGATCACTGCCGCACGAACAGTTGCTGTCAGTTATCGTGAGGCGTTTGTTGTCTGGAGAAAGTCAGACCACCTCAAGATTCGCTGTCAAGCACCGCAAACATAAAACCCGGCTCGAAAATGTTAGTCTCTTTTTTTACGTACACACCTGCTTCAGAAAAGCATGCCCACAAAATAAACACTTTCCAGCAATAAATCTGGGAACACGCTACTAAACAAGACTACGCGCGCGAACTTTGGAGAAATGTTAGCTTATTCGAAGAGTGCTATCACTGCGGATGTTTTTTTTTTTTTTTTTTTATGGACGGATGGCAACGGCAACACCTCTTGTGTCGGGCGGTAGCTTGCGTCACCTATAGCACATTCACTGTTTGCGTTCGCAGGCCCTGTTCTCTACTTGTATGCGTATAACGCGTTCGTTCAAACTGCAAACAGTAGTAGGTTTTTTTTTTCCTCTAATATTCACAACTTTGGTCAAGTTGTTGGAATACTTAAATTCAGCAGCATTTATTATTGAGTGTGGGCTCACAAAACAAAAAAGACGAGGATTGGTTTACGCTTTATAATCTCTCCCTACACTAGAACCTGCGACATGAAAACCGTACCTGCGAGGTGTTTAATTACACTACTTAACTTATTGCAATGTAGTCACTCCTTGGTAAGTTACACTTTTACTTATAGCTTATCAAAAGTATAATGTAATTTAGTCACTTTTTGGCCTTAGTAATTGCAAGGAATCGGTCTTTTTCTTTTTTTTTCCTCCGGCAAATTCGCAACCGCCATTTCTCCCCCCCCCCCCCCCCTAATAACCTTGGTGGCATGACGGAGCGACAAAAAGAATAGTACCTCCTTTTCATGGGATTAATTAACGGTAGAAAACATACCCCGCAAGACCTAACGAGTGTTATAGGCTGCGTAGTCGGACCCCGAAACAATATACCCTTTTCAAAAGTTCATCGAGCAACACTGGCGGTCGCCATTGCTTAGACACGAAGCGCGTGATTGGATCCGAGTCCTCGCCGAACGCTGACGTCGGCACTCGTGTCCAATACATGATCAGAGTGTGTGATCAGTCAATGGCGGACAGGCGTTGGCGCGGACTTTTGAAAAATGAATATTAAGCAGAAAAGGACCGACTAGGTTTTTAGTTAATGGAGAAGGTCCGTCGAACAGATGTCGGCCAAGTAGGGTGGCTAAACCAATTGTGAAATAAAATGACAACACTTTCCAAATGTGGTGGCACCACTGTTAATTTAACTATACTTTCCTGCAGTTCGAATTGTAATCGACTAGATTTAGAAGCAAATATTGATGTTGTAGTCATGTTAGCTTTAAAAAAAAAAAAGTACTTTACCGAAGCAGTATAAAAACATCCGTGGTTCAAAATGGTCAGACTCCTTCACAAGCATTTACAATATGCACTTTGTCCAGCTCCGCCATAATGAATACCTTAAATTCTACAGAAAACTGTAGCATGTATATATTTTTCAAAACTAAAAATATTTGATGTAACCAATTTGTTGGAACCCAAAATACTTCCCTTTCTTACCTCTTTTCCACGCGCCAGCTTTGGCGTAAGTTCGATTAATTTATGATTTCACTAATTTAGTAAGGTTTGGAAGATTACTTTGCGCTACGTTCTGATATGTAAACATTCGAAGTCACATCTTACAAAGCACATATCTTAAGAAATAATTAGCGGCAGCAATGCATGATAACGCAATTAATGCAAATGTTCGAGCGAGCTGCACAAGAATCACGATAATAATCCATGGAGAAAGAGAAAAAGGGCGACAAGGGACAAACACAAATCGCCAAACACAGCTAGGTGACTGGTGCGCGTCCGAAAAATGACTCAGACTGATCACATCACTGGTTCAGATATTAGTTCTATGTGATGGTAGCCTCCAATGAAAAATGACCGCATCTCCACGTGCTTTTGAGTTACTACCACATCTCAGAGCCCCCTACTCGTCCCGCAGTCGTGGCCGAGTGGTTAAGGTGATGGACTAGAAACCCATTGGGGTCTCCTCGCACAGGTTCGAATCCTGTCGACTGCGCAAATATTTTTTTCGTTTTTTGTGAGCACGAACGCCAAACGGACGGACGGATGGACGGACGGATGGACGGACGGACGGACAAGGCTAGACCCTAAGGAGCTTCGCCTCTAAAACATCCGCCATGCATAACTACGTTCTTACCTGTACCACTCCACACCTCGGTTGTAGTGCCTATCAAAGAAGTGCGTCTCCGGTCCGCTTGCCCTCACATCCGGATGCAGTCTCAGAAATTCCAGAAGCGCCCTGGTACCCGCCTTCTTGACCCCGATGATGAGGCTTCTAGGAAGCCTCCTTTCAAGACTTTCTGGCCCAGACGCCTTCACTAACGCCATCTCGTTACCATCTTCATCGTCCGCCCGATGACGACCATCAGCGGTCTCGAGAACATCCACGTCCCTGTCCTGGTACGTCTTCTGAAACCTGGCCGCGGAAGCAGACAACACGCTCGCGCCGTCTGCTAACGGGAGGCGACAGACGAATAGAGAGATGAAACAAGCCGTGAGGAGCTGCCGTGACGGTGGTCGGGGCATCTCACATGGACGAGCGGTCGCGTTCGGGTCGCCTGTGCTGCATCTGGTCCTATTGTTCGGGGACAGCTGGTTGCAGACGGTGTCTTTCGACCGCCGGTCTGAGCGCCGACTGAACTCGGGTTAGGAGCTCCCCTGCGGATTCGCGCCGCTCGGCTGCCTCTCTCCTCCCGTGTCGCCATCTGTTTAGCCGGGGAGAGGGGGACAGGGGGCGACGATGGCGCCGTTTCTTCCCCTGCTGGTCGGAGCTCGAACTATTGGTTCTCTTCGGCTACCGCGCCAGAGCATTCGTGTTTCCGCTGTGCAGGAGAGGGGAACGTTACACTCGAAAGTTTACAGCACAAATAAAATGATTTTCAATTTTTTAAACAAGATGTGAAAGAGAAAAAAAAAAATTCGTCAATGCAGTTATTGACTCTCCCCTGCTACCTAATAGAATCTCATTCCATGCTTCTCCACGACAAAATAAAATCCACGACTCTTTTTTTTCTCCTTTTGACTTAGAATATGGCCCTCCTTCGACACGCATGCAATCCATGTACGACAGGCTTGGTAACTCTAACGTGAACTTCTTCATTCATGGTGAAAAGCTTCAAGAAAAGTTTACTGCTCATGTTTTCTCACTAGTTATATTTTTTTATTATTATTTTACCTCGTGTACGTGCACCCCTCCTTATGCATGATAAAACACATGATTGATTGATATTCTTTTCTTGTGGAATCACCAATTCGCGCATGAGGTGCCAGTCACCGCTCTAAGGTTTCTGACAGTCGCCACGCTTAAAAAAAGTAATTGGTTTCAGTTCGTTGGCAATAAGCTGCTAAACAATTTTTTTGTTTTTTGACGCTTGATATTTTCACATTAAAAGATACTGTAGAGTGCCAAATAACATCGGTCACTTACTAGTACAGGGTGTATTAGTAAGTGGTAAAACAAAGAAAAAGTAAGGGAAACTCGCAAAAAGTGTTTCTGAACATGAAAATAAATAGGGGTTCAAAAACCTTTCGTATATTTATAAAAAATAGTAATCACTGTTTGTTATCGATCACTGAAAACTTAGACTGCTCGAACGTAACTCCAGACTTTGAGAAATAATAAAACTTGAAAGGCAAATTCAAAAGTTGGCAATCGCCTTCAATGTTCACTTTAAACATAGCGTCCAGTAGAGCTTGACAATCCACGCGGAGTTCTAAATAACCGGTTTATTGGGACAAATATTTTGTTTTCGGATGAAATGTTTTTTTTTTTTTTTATCGCTTAAATATGCTAACCTTATAATCGAAAGCATTGGTACTTCGTCCCAATCGATGTCGGCTTCTTCAGAAGTAACCACAATCATGCTCCTCCGTAGTAACTATTTATGTTATTGAACGCACGAGTGGCAGAACTGGCCGTAGCTAGTATACTACGCACAAACAAACGTGGTATTCCTCTGCAGAACCAGTCAGCTCTATAGAACTCGACCGCATACCGCTATGTGGTCGGCACTCGACCGCGCACTATTCATCCAAATCACGACGACACTCTACAGAACCACCATCAATCCAATAACATACATTAAACGAGTTAAAAAGGCCTCGGGGAATATGGAGTGGGGAGCGCACACTCTCGACCGTTATTACTATGTAGTGTTTACAATCAAGCAGACGATAAATTTTAGTCGTCGTCTCCCCGCAACCCCCAGGGGGAGCCACCGTGCTTTTTTTTTTTTTTTCCTGTATGTTTTTTTTTTTTTTTTGGTTTTGATTGTGGGAAGGGGAGAAAATGTCAATGACTGGGGGAGCTATTGTTAGCGTCCCCCCTTGATCTTCGCGGATTAGGGGAGAAAGCGTCTTTCTATATTTGCATAGATTATCCGCTTCCTCCCGCGCTTTGACCGTTAATCCGCCTGACCCTGACTCATCGCGGCTTTTTCGCTTTTGGGAGTTATCTCCTCCGCCTAGCGGGCACGCGTTCGCGAGATTCCCCCCTCGACACTTTTTGGCATTACTATAGCTTTTTTTATTGTTTTTTATTAATACTTACACATCAACTTACATGCAGCTCTTTATATGTACCTTTCATTTTTCACATATCTCTGCTCATGTGATTTTTTTTTTCTTTTATGGAAAGAGAAAGGAAGCAGAAGACTAAAGAAGAGAGAGAGAGAGAGTAAGAGAAAAATATGATTTCCGGTTTCGGATGCGCAGTTTCGGTAAAGCAGATTATGAATACGAAAATGAGGTTTGCGGCTTAACACAATCGGTCTATGACGTATTTTCGTTGGTTGTGCTTGTATGGATTGGAAAGGCTTCGTTGGTTCTGCTTGAATGGATTGGGAAGACTTAACCCGAACAGGAATCCATTGAATTTTTATCGTGACGCAGCGAAAGGTGTACCACTGAAGACTTGTCCCCCCCCCCCCCTGCCCCCCCCCCCCCCCAAAAAAAAAATGTTACGCTCATTCTCCGCCCAAAAGTAGCATTAGCCGTTCGGACCAGATGCCAAAGTTTCATAACAGATCGCCATCTCACTTAAAATTTATGAGTGACTTTCTGAAACTCTTTAACGGGAAAATGAGGCCCGTTCTATGTATCTCACGCCATTCGTCTTCGTGTTTTCGTAGGCCTCGTCGTCGGCCGCCATTTTCCCATTTAAGGCTTCCAAAAATCGCCTCTAACTTTTCAAGCAAATAGCAAACCTCTAGCGCTACATTTGAATGAAGACTAAGCTATCGGCAAACCGCATTTTAGTTATTTTGGTTTTTTTGGTGGGGCAGGAAAAGAGGGAGGGGGGGGGGGGAACGCACACAGTGGTCGAAGCACAGTAGTCACGAAGCAACATGTCAATCCAATTTCTACGATCAGACTGTTTTTTTTTTTTCTGTTTACTTGATGTTCCCGTTCCCAACAAAAAACAAAAGTGAAATGGGGAAAAAAAGCGTTATAAGGAAGTAAAATGTAGAAAGGTTGACACGTTAACGTGAGCTCACATACACGTCAAAACGACGACTGTATGCTCAAGCGTGTACATGAAGGTATGTCCGCATCTTCGAGCCCCTTGTTCTGAACGCTCATATCTATGGCCCGTGTTACACTGTCCTTATAGTATCACCAGTGGTGCCGCGAACATGAAATTTATCCAGCAAGGAACCAGTCACGGATTAGGCCTTGTATGAAGCCTTCTTTATATATATATATTTTTTTTTATGACCCTCCTCAGCTTTAAATTCCGCGGTTCTATCTTCAACGATCACACAAAAAGATTGCAGTCCTCCCAGTTGAAGATCAAGATACATAATATCAGCATTAGCTCAGCTGATTATACGAAGGCCTTTGTTCTGGGCAATAAACATTTCTGATTGATGACTCTCTTTCCTGGCAGGCGCAGCATAAATACGTGCGATTTTTTTTTCTCCCGTAATCGAGGATCTATGCAAGTCGTTAAGTTACGTCACTCGCAATCTATTGCACTTTTCCTTTTCCTTTAAATCCCCGCTTTATCTGTATACTTGTTTTGTGTGTGTGTGTGTGTTTTATTTTATCCTAATATATTTGGGAACGAAACAATAAATTAGAGTTATAAACGGGGAGGACGGTGCGACACGGCGGTGTATCCAAGCGTGTGGAATTCGCGTGGCGAGCGTCGCCATTAAAAAAAAAAATTGAATCGAGCGAATCTTTTTTTTTTTTTTTCAATCGACGTATATGTTGGGATGTGTATATATCTCCATTTCTAACATTTTATTAATGGAGATTTAGAACCAGGTTTGCAATTAGATAAGTTCTAGTCGAACGATCTTCAACTTAGTTCGTTTTTTTTAGGCCGTCTGATCCTTGATCGAATTTATGAACGCGGCGTTGCGCGTTGTTTTGTGTGTGCATTCGTTGTCTGGGCGCATTCGTTGTATGGGTATATTTTTTGTCTGGGTGTATTTCCTTATCTGAGAGTATTCATCGTCTGACTGGGTGCAGAACACTCTATTTGGGTCGGAAAATTTTGTTATTCTTGTGAATGCCTTTAGGGAGATGTGTATTGTTGAGGACACAATTAATTTGGGTGGAAGCAAAGAAGACTGGGGTCTGGTGTATCTAGACATTGCTAGACATTCATTTTTTGTTTAATATTTTCCAGACTTATAAATAAAAATCTATTGGACTGTTCGGGTACTTATTGGCAAAAAATAAAAATGTAATGCAGTATAGAGTCCGCTTTTAACGCAGTTTTTCGACTGCGTTCTAAGCGGGCGTCATATTGGATAGTGTTTTATTGAGCTTGAAAGGATGAGTAGTTGTTTGTAACGCTCTGACTATTTCTCGCGAGCCGATCAGTTGCGTTGGAGACTTTGGCTAATCAAAAGCAGACACAAAGATTGCGCTGCGTGTACTAGTATCTTGCGATAAAAAGCTTTCAACCGCGCGATAATCTGGCAACCCTGACAAGACGTGTACGGTGTGGTGATGTCACTGATCTCTATGAAAATTGCTGGATCGCGTTTGCCCGCTTCGCGAATGCGGCCACTGGCGGCCATCTTTTTGGTAGAGTCATATTACCTCTGGCCAATGTACGGCTGGTGCAGCCACTATCATCCATCCATGCATGGCAGACAGCGTTCTGGCCAATGTTAGTTCTGGCAGTTGTGGTGGCAGGCTGCCATCAAAATAGCGTGGATGATATTTCGTGCTTGATTGAAATTGTTCGACGAAACATATTGTTGAAACTCGGAGTGAACGGTAGTCCGATCTTTGAGGTCCCGGTGAAAGTTTCACGAAATCGCAACACCGGGGAAAAGCAGCAATGCACGCATCGAAAGTCGCATCGAAAGAAGCGCATCGAAAGCAGACGCCGGTGTACGGAGTCTGCTTTCATGCGAGCTGCGCTGCTTTCCCCCGGTGCTGCGCTTTCGTAGAACTTTCGCCGGGTCCTCAAAGATGGGGCGACCGTTCACGCCGGGTTTCAAGAATCTGCTTCGTCTAACAACTTCTTGAAAAATACAGTTTAATAACTGAGTCTCAATTTGGCTTCCGTCAAAATCGTTCTACCGAATTTGCTTTATTAAAACAGAAGGAATTAATATTAAAAGCACTAGACAATCGCTTATTAACAATTGGAATTTTTCTAGACTTTTCTAAAGCTTTCGACACAATAAATCATGACATACTTCTTGCAAAATTAACATGTTTTGGAATTCGAGGTAACTCGTTAAAGTTATTAAAATCATATTTGCAGCATAGAACTCAATTTGTAGTTATATCTAATTTTAAGTCGCATATTCTAAATATAACCAGTGGCGTTCCCCAAGGTAGTATATTAGGCCCATTACTTTTTACTATTTATATAAATGACATTGTTAACGTAAATCGCGACCCTGACATCAAGTTTATTATCTATGCCGATGATACTAGTATTTTTTTTCCTGGGCGAGATATTAATACACTTGTAGCCAAATGTAACAACTTGCTTGATAAAATCAATAGATGGACGACGAGCAATCTGCTTAAACTAAATTCACAAAAAACCAAGGCCATCATATTCAGCAGTTCCAATATTCCAGTTGTGATCTCAAGCCCCGTGGTTTTAAACAATGAAGAAATTGAATTTGTAGATAAAATTAAAACTTTGGGTATCTGGTTTACTAAAACTATGTCCTGGACCGCACATGTTGATTTTATTCTATCCAAATTATCAAAAACAGTTGGATTACTCATGAAATTTAAGTCATTGTTACCTCAATCTGTAAAGCTTTTACTTTATAACTCATTGGTATATTCGCAGTTTAATTATTGTCACCTTGTGTGGGGCAATACGACAAAAGCAAACATGAACAAGCTGTTTATTTTACAAAAGAAAGCTGTGCGCGCTATCGCTAATTGTTCATATTATCACCATACCGAACATTTGTTTTCCTCGTTAAAAATTAAACCTATTCAAAATATCTATGAATATAAGCTTTTAGTCACGTATAAGAAATCATTGCTGATTACAGATAGCTTTCTTATGCGTCTATGTAGTCTTGTCCCATTCACTTCACCATATCAACTTAGACCAAAAGAAAAATGGTTTGTTGCACCATCACGCACATTGTATTTTAATCAAACATTAAATTACCAGTTAACTACTCTATTAAATTACTTATTTACCAAAGAAATTGATATCGATGGGATGACACTGACTGAGGTACGAAAATGTTTTTGATTTTCTTTTTCTTTGTATTGAAAAGTCCCGTATGTGTATAATTATATTTACATCTATTTTTCTTAGCCGTATGTGTGTAATTATATTTATATGTATTTTTCTTTCGCCTGCTGTAAGAGGGGGCTCGGACCTTCGTCAAGCTGCAGTTGCAGCTTTTTGTCCATGTCCCCTGTTTCGTCTCCGAAACGAAATAAAGAGATTTATTATTATAATCAAGCACGAAATATCACCCACGGTACAGTGTACTAGACCCACGGCTATTTTTATGGCAGCCGGCCGCCATAGCGCTGTCCGCCATATTACCCCTATGATGGTATAGAGATCATAATAAAACACTACCAAAAAGATGGCCGACCGTGGCCGCATTCCCGTCCATAGGCGGAGCTCAAGGAGGTTATAAGTACTAGGAGAGGGCACGTTGCAATGTGTGTGAAGCCTAGTCATAAAAAGTTTAAACGATGTTGTGCCCAACGTGACTCCGGATCTCTCTGGCAATTGGTGCGCGTGACATGTCACGTGCGAGATGGATGGTTGATTGTAGTAGGATTCCTTGCAGGCTTGCGCGCGCTCCGTCCGGTAGGTTTTATCAGATCGAAGGCTAGACGTGAAGCAAGCAGCTCCGTCCGCTAGGTCACGTGCTGGGCCGATAAGTGAAGAGAGTAAGGAGAAAAATGAAACATCTCCACGTGGTGAATGATGTCGATTGCGGCGAAGCTCTGGTGGTGCTTGTCTGCGTAGACGCTGAGCCGCAGCATGCCGAGCCTTTCGTTCGTTTTCATCCATGTCAGAAAGAGAATGTGTGGTATGGAACGTGGTTATATACACATTTGAGCATTTGACCGCAGCGCCCTCTCGTCTATAAACGTTGAGCCAATGAATGCAAAGTTTAACGCGATTATATACGCATTTGACCGCAGCGCCCTCTTCTGTATAGACGTTGAGCGGCTACATGCAACGTTTCATCCATGACATCCCCAGTTCTTGAGTTACTACCACAGCTCAGATCCCCCTACTCGTCCCACAGTCGTGGCCGAGTGGTTAAGGCGATGGACTAGAAATCCATTGGGGTCCCCCCACAGGTACGAATCCTGTGGACTGCGCAAACATTTTTTTTTTCTTTTTCTTTTTTAGAGCGCAGCTCTTAGGCACCCGTTTCCGGCTTGAGCGGCGTCGGCGTCGCCGTCGCCGTCACCGCGCGGTGCATCATGGGACACGTGACGTCACTGATGACGTCATTGGCATCCGCATCGTCATCGTCACTGATGACGTCATCAGTGACGTCACCGATGACGTCATCAGTGACGTCACTGCTGACGTCGTCGGCATCCGCATCGTCATCGTCACTGATGACGTCATCAGTGACATCACTGATGACGTCATCGGCATCCGCATCGTCATCGTCACTGATTACGTCATCGGCAGCCGCATCGTCATCGTCATCACCACTGATGACGTCATCGTCACGTGACCCCCCCTCCCCCGAGGTCACGTGACCCCCAGGTCACGCGACCCCCCCTCCCCCGTACCCTTCCCTCCTCCTCCTCAAGTGCTGCGCTCGAATTCGGCGTTACAGGGAGTTGTAAACGGCTTTCATTTTTTTCTTCTTTCATCATTTTTTTTTCTTTTTTTAATTTTTTTTGCCCTACACGAGCACGTGAGCACGTGCTCACGTGCTCGTGAGCACGTGAGCTCACGAGCACGATCACGAGCACGAGCACCAGCAAGATCGATGTGAGCACGGACGCCGGACGGACAAGGCTAGACCCTAAAGGCTAAACTCCATGGAACGAATTATGTGACGAATAACTGGCGTACGCCGCCCGACGCCACGCTCGCTTTGCGCGCGGCGTAGCAGTCACTATGTTGATTCCACGCGCAGAGCAAAGCCGCCGGGCAAAATTCGTCGGTTATTCGCAGCATATTCGTCCCATGGAGTTCAGCCTTAAGGAGCTTCGCCCCTAAAAGAGGCGAGGCGTCAAGGGAGCTTGGCTTGTGGTGGCTACACGGCTGACGTCATGCCCCCTCCTACCCTTCTAATATCCCTGGCGGAGCTGGTCAAACGCGATCCAGCAAATAGACATAGAGATCAGTGGGTGGGATATATAGGGTGTCCCAAGTCACCAGACTCGATATAAAATGAACCGTAGAAGTCGACGCCTACCCGTAGCAATCTAAACTTTTCGTCAAAGGTGTATTTCACAAGTTGGTTTTTTTCTGTCAAATTAAAAAAGCGTAGCTCCATTTCTGTAAAACATAGGGCCAAGAAACTTGCCAGGGTCGACGGCGGACGGCGACGCAGACGACCGTGTCGAGTTGCGGGTGCGTTTGGCGCGCCTGTTGATAGATGGCGTTGGGGGCATCGCCCGAAGGTGTAGTCACTGTAGTGTAGCCGACAGCGAAAGAAAGCAGACGACACGCAGACCGCTGGCAGCAAAAGCGCCGTCGTTATGCAAGCGCGTTTTTTTTTTTTTTCCGGTAAGTTTTGTTTTTACTGTCCGCATTTATTTTTTAACCACAGATACAATACAGAAAGATTATGTTCATTTTAACAAACCACTGTGGTCGCGAGCGGTCTCGATAAAGAGGTAACGCCATCTATCAGTACGAGTGCCAAACCCACCCAGCTACTCGACTTGGTCGTCTGCGTCACCGCCCGCCGTTGACCCTGGCAAGTGTCTTGGCCCTATTTTTGACAGAAAGAGAGCTGCGCATTTTAATTTTACAAGAAAAAAAACGACCTGTGAAATACACCGCTGACGAAAAGTTTAGAATGCTATGTGCAGGCGTCGATTTTTATGGTCCATTTTAGATCGAGCCTGGTGACTTGGGACACCCTATATATGCGGGCAGGCTGAACAAGATTCCAGACGACAAAGGTAAAGTGCAATATCCGAGATATTTGACCTTTTAAGCAGGCGATGACGCACCGGGCGTGATCCGGATTTCTGAGCGAGCTCAAAGACACCGAAAGCGAAAAGCAGACGACGATATTGTCGATTCGTCGCGGTTGCACCCACCGCATTCTTATACCCATTTCATTTCGCCTTTATTTTCGCATTTGTTCGTCTTTCTTTTTAATGCACATTTCTATGTCGCGTTCTTATAAAAATAAAATTCGGTTTTAGTGTCAGCGTTGTTTCACCGCCGTTCTTATAAGACATTATTCTCTACTTTTTTTTATAAATAAACCACTACAGCGCGTTTTTGCAGGCAGGAGACATTGTTGAGTCTGCGTTGTTGCCCTCACCGCAGTTTCGTAAATGCATTTGTCGCATTTTTTTTTTCTAACGGGTGGGTTTTTGATCGTTTTGTATATGTTAACAACACTGAGACAATCTAGTTTTTTTTGTTCTTTTTGTGTGCTCTTGTTTCTTCTACAGAAGCGGGGATTTAGTTTCACCGTTATTTCACCGCCCTGGCTGCTTGCCTCTGTTTTGTTTCCTTGAAAGGCGCGCGCCCTGCTTTGTGGAGTGTCTTGTTCCACGGGGGTGGATATTGCTTCGATTTTGCCCTCCCAGCGTCGGTGAATACATTTCGAATGCCCCAGGGGTTGCAAACGCTTCAAAGTCAATCCAAGTCAAGCCGACCTAAATCCTACAGTTCTTTTTTATACAAATACATTTTTCCAATCTTTTTTTGTTTATGGTGTGTAGAGGCATTTTTCACTGACATCATCGGCGTACCAACCGAGGGGGCAAGGAAGCGCTCGCCCCCCCCCCCCCCCCCCCCCAGTTTTTAGAGTGGAGGGAAGACATTATTTCCCCCCCGCCCCCCCTTGAAGCAGCCGCCACTGGGTAGGGCAAACACTGGCCGGCAGCGCTCAAGGGATACCAAGGGCACCGCCCCCCGGACCTTGGGGGGGTTCTGGTTTGCCCCCCCTCTCAAAGACAAGTTTTGTACGCCACTGACTGACATGCATTTGCATTAGGTGTGTGCAGTATAGACGCTTTACATAGGCGCCAGGTTACAACCGTCATTGTTGACCTCTTGTTTTGCCGAGATGCCGAGCCACTGAAGCGGGCGTTGATGAGCCTCCACAAAGAAATGACACAGTATAGAATCTTAGATGGCAATAACCTGTACTGCTGTGAAAGTGACGACGTGAAGTAGCCGCAACAAAAGGAAACCAAACCTGAGGGTCGGTTATGGCTGCGAGCCCGTGCACAGCTGCAGCATAGCGCTTATTATATATGTTTCTTTTAGAGCAATTCTTTATATGGACGTTTGCAAGTACGGCATCTGGGCGTCGCCATCCTGCTGCTGGTGTGGGTAGATAGTCTGATATCCAAGCATCGCTGAGGCCGTGGGTACGCCTCAGCAATGCTTGACTATCAGACGATCTACCCACAGCAGCAGTGAGATGGCCCGGTGCCCGGGGGCCATACTCGCAAACGCCTATATAGTCACTGATACTTTAAAAGCACGGGGCCTTGGCGAGTCCCTGGTATCTTATCATCGCTCCGCTGTCAATCAGATTGCTGCATTACTTGATAAGAAAACCTGAGAACGAGGAAGCGTGAACATATACACCTTTTCCACAAGCGCGCAGCCATCTTGAATATCGTCACTTCTGGTATGCGGTAAAACATCTTTTTGATATATCCCCGAAGCTAGAAGGTGTTTACGAAAAATGCGTGATTGTCACACATTCCTGATTTGCCTCAGCTATATTTTCTCGCATATTCCAGGTTCAAACGTTTTATTATTTTTTCGCCCCGCATACCAGATACGGAACCCACGTGACTTTGCGGTGCTTCGCTGCCTAGTCTGTTAATTTAGTTGAGGCAAAGCTATTTCCCTCATTTAGCCATTCATCATAGCAGAACTAGCCATTGTGAAGACGACCAGAACAGTTCCAGCAAGCGTATACGTATTCTATCCTAGGATGAATGAATGTATGGATTGCGTGGGCTGCATGCACCCTTTGTGTCGGACGGTAGCTTGCGCCATCTAGCCTAGAAACATTTACATCCCTCCCCCTTTTAAGTGTAGGTATAAGTTACGTCTATCGTTAAGTTATCTACCCCGTCAACTTTGTGCACTATCACGCTTCTCTAGACCTATATAGTCCACCAATCTCCTAACCTCCTTTTTTTGTGATAGTCATCCTCGTGTTAGTAATCATTTATTACATGCTATCGCATTTAAAAAGAAATTTGCCTGCCTGTATACACCTTATCAGCGCTCACCACCCAAGCTAAAAATAAAAAAAGCCGAACTCACTGCGTTGCGCGAGCGATGCGCGGCATATCTGATATTCCGCAGGAAGGAGCTAGCGCCCATACACAGAACGCAGTAGCGCTCGGAAGGAGATCACTGAAACGCACATGTGCGGGCAGAAAGTGTGGGAGAGGAGAAGAGGAGAGAGTGCGGGGACGTCAGAACGCCGAGCTCTGGTTGGACTGATTAGTGGGGAGGGGAAGAGCTAGCTGCTACTCGTGGAACGCATTCGAACACAGCGCAGCAGTAACAAAGGCGTCTTTTTTCGAGTAGTTCTCTCCGTGTGTAGGTGAGTGGAGGGAATTCAAAATGAGAGTGGACGATTTAATATTATTTTTATTCGATAACGTTTGGAGTCTAACACCGAGTAAAGCAATTATTCAACACCACAACCGCAGAAAATTAATAGATAGACATCGCATGCGTCAGCAACCAGTCTATCGTGCGTTGCTATAGCTAAGAACGAGCGTGGTTTCGATGTATTACTTTCTATCAAAAAGTTTATCCGACATCGAGAGCAATTACCGAACAATTACCCAAGTGAGTTGTTTCAATTCAATTCAATTCAATTTTTATTTCAGATCAAGTATTACAAAATAAAGAGCTGGCCCACAAAACCAGCATTCTGCTTGCATGTGCGGCCATGCGACCAAATGATATACATGTTGTTAACGAAAAACGCTCCGCGGCACAAAAAGAAAAGTAATACTGCGTAACAATCAAAAAATCACAAAATGAGCACAAAAAAAGTAAAGGAGCACATTAGGGCATGAAACATAGGCACTCATAACCAAGTCTAATCATTCAACATTGAGACAAAAGTACGAAATTTTTACAACGGTTCGTCATCGAAGCTGCATCGAAGCTTGACTGATGGGTGAGTTCAGGAAAGTGAAGAGGGACCAAGGCCGGCTTGATAGAACAGCGTTTCACCTGAGACTGGGTGAAAGAAAGCACCGCAAAGGCTGGGACGCGCGAGCGTCTTGAAACGCGGCTTGAGTCCCGCTTAGCTCGTGCGAAGGCTTTCACAGTGCTTTCTTTTCGCCAGTCTCAGCTGAGACGCTGTTTCCAGCAAGTCGGCCCTGGCTCCTGGACACCGGAGAGCGGTTATACCGTATTTTCATGATATCTTACACAACTTAAAGGCTTGTGCAAAAAAGTTTTGGTGTTGACACTGTTTACACTTCGGACTTCAAGTCGAGTAAATTGACACCCTTTCGATGCGCAAAGCGCCGGACACCTGCGCTCTGCGTTTTCACGGGTTCGACGAGTTCAGTGGAGACAAAGGCAGGTACATTTGGGTCTACCCACTAATCATTCCAATCGGAGCTCGACGTACTGACGACCCTTCACGCTCTCGTCTACCTCGCTTTCTCGGCGCATTGCATCAGTCAAGCGTAAAGGCAACTCACAAGCCAGTCGAAAAAGTTTTTGAAATTGTAACTGAAATTGTACGACTCGTGTTTTTACAGCGGAGCTGTTTAAGGGCTAGGTTCCCCAGTTTCGTGTCCGTGGACAAATAAATCTTGACACAACCCTCTGGACAGCTACCGCCATCTATGAACGCGACGGCGGCACATAGTACAGCTCCGCTGCTCTTCCTTCTTCACCAAAGTAAAAAGGCTGAAAGTCTTTTTTTTTTTTTCTTCTTTAGTGACACTTTATTTTGTATTGTTGTAATAGACCGATCTCACCAAGCGTTCGGCGCATGCGTGGCGCCGCCATAACTTTAGTTCGCAGGGTGCAGGCAGCAGTGCACAAGACGGCTCGTGCCGCCTCATGCTCCACACGCGCAGAGCTCCAGCGAGGTTGTCGCACGTGCAGCAAGACTAAAGCTCCCTCGATGCATTGCGGCAGTATACTTCGTTTCACCTTATGTGCGAGCGAAGGCAAAACTGGAAGCGCGAGCACGGAAGCTCCGTGCGTTCAGGCTTTGCTCAAGCGCGCGAGCTGGGGAGAAATGCAAAAAGCGCTGGTCTCGCGCTTCTAGCTTTGGCTTCGCTCGCAGATAAAGTGAAACGAAGTATAGTGGCGTAGTCAAACTTGCTGGTGAGATCGGTTTATTGGGTCACAATGTTTACTGCGAATCCTCGCTTTCGTTGCATATCTGCGACTGTAATAAACACACCAGCTAGATGGTTCCCCCCAGTGTTTACGTTGCTGAATCAAACTCGTGTGGTTGTGGCCGACGTTTTTTGTTTTTTTTTTTATATTAACTTTTTGTACAAGAATATTAATTCAACAATAACTACTTACACCTTATTGGGATGAAAGGAAAACAACTAGGCGCTATACTCTCCAAATCACGACAACTACAATAAGTGTCTGACTTCCTAAAGCAACCGACGTGTCTGCCCTGCTTCTTTCTCAACAGAAAAGTACGAAATCACTTATAAAAATTACCATTTGCAATTTTATGCTTCTTAGTTTCATATATTTAGTTCTTAACTCCTGACATATTGTATATAATGCTGTATGGTTTCTTAGGGTTTAATCAATAATAAGGATGAATATAATTAATCGGATTACACGTAATGCGGAGATTTACGCGCAGTCCGAACAAGCGTAGTCAAAAGGCTGCTTGACAAAACAGAAAGTTTAATAATGACAATCAGGTCTTGCAGTTCATCCTGGAGACAAATTTCACACAAAAGAGATTACTCGTTAGTTGGCTTTAATCTTAATTAGATCACTCATATGGCGCATTCATTGAAACTAATGTAATCCTTACACGTATTTTCTTGAAGTGTTGCATTATTGCTTTTTTTTCCCTTATTCACGAGGTTCCTTTTTGAGACAAACCCAAGTACAAACGTAGCGACAAATTTTATTTCGTATAAAAAAAAATATTCAGAACATTTTTTGTCTACATAAAAACTATAGATGACGGCTCCATCCACAAAAAAGGGAAAAAGAAAAAACAAACCTCGCCAGAAAACAGAACGTCATTTTCCGCCTCCTAATGGAATGGGGAACCCCCCTTAAATCGGCCTAGATGTAAGTGGAGTGACACTTTCCAACTCAACAGCAATTTTCTTTTTGTATCTCGTATATATTTTTTTTAGTATAGAATGGGAAGTTTTTTGTTGTTGTTTTTTTTCCTCGACTCTTTTCGGCAGAAATCAAAGTGCGAATCGGCCGAGCGAAAGCGAACTTTTGTCTTCGGCTTGTATTCCGGCTAGTGGCTATATATGTTGTCAGAAAGACACAAAAGGAAGCCATTTGACACACGGTAAGAAAGCCATTTTCCGAGGGTCGTTCGGACGCTTCATCGATTTTCAGTCGATTGTCTCGTTTGAATCGGAAACGCTACCGTATCGGAACCCTGTCGACGTCTTAGTGTGCAGTTAAATCCAAAGACTCTTTTCGATCCAATTCGATCCAGCAGTTTGGTTCGTTCTTATCTCCATCTGTGTACTTATCGTTTAGTGCCAGGCTGTAATGGAAAGATGTGCTGATTGTTGAGTCATTGTGGCTCCTTCTTTTTTCTTTTTTCTTTCGCAGGGACTGCGTTGCGCAGACACCATATTCGCGTGAGGTGGAGTGCCTGCTCGTGCACCTTGGCGTGACATCATGGCGTGACATCATGGCCACGTGTTGGTTATAAAGCTACAGTTTCATAAAATAAAAAAAATTAAAAAATGATGTAACGGGATTGTGACGCAATAGAGGAACATGCAATTTTTCCGCTAAATATTGAGGGGAAATTGAATTGGTGTAAAATTATGCACCAATTCAAATTTTTCCCACTAAATCAAGGGACGATAGGTTCCCCCGCTAAATTAAACGAGGGAGTCGGTGTGTCGGTGTAAAATACATACTAGAGAGGTACAAATGTACCAGTTCGAATTGAATACCGATTGCCGTGGCTTTCCCTTACACTGTGAAGATTATGGACGACGCATTGCTACTCGATTCAAACCGATATTCGGGCACACCTATTACACATCGATTCAGAACTCACTTTTAAAGGGACCACGCAGTGAATTTTCGGTAAGGATAAATTGGGTTTTTACTAATCTCATATCGTTTAGTGCGCCGAGATAAAAGTAGTGCACGAGCGTAGACAGCCTGCTTTTCGGTACAAAAATTTGAAAATATAGCGGACTATTTCGTGCCTCTTGTCCTTCGAAAGCTCTGCGACTTTTCACTGGGATGCATTCGCTGTGCCCATGCATGTCAGCCAAACTCAGGTTACGCATTAAACACGAGCAGTGCGAAACTCGGACGTATGCGCTCGCCAACAATCAATCCGTCGACGAATATTTGAATTTGTGTGTGTTTTGGGGGGATCGGTGGCCGAGTCAGCTAGCGCACACCAGCTCAGAGCACGTGGAGCGAAAGCTCGCGCCGCAGAGCCCAGGGATCCTGGGTGCAATCCTCATCCTCTGCCCGTTTCGATCTGGATGAGCATCGTACCGGCGTGCGGGCGTGAATGCGTGGTGCACGTTGAAGACCCCAGGCTAGCGGTTGTACCGCACTGGCTAAATTGCTCATCTACAGCTGGGAGACTCGTCGCCCGTTGTGGCAGACAAACTTCAGTCTGTATAAATATAGAAACACCATTTTTTTTTTTTAATGCGTTCGCATTAGATTTCTCGTATTGACGAAAACCCGGTCGGGGGTGTCTTTCGTTTGTCAGCTACGGGGAGAAAGGGAGAAGGAGGGGGAGAGGGTGACGCGTACGACGCTCCCTATGGTCCGAAGTGCTGACGTCAGCCCGCGTCAGCCTATCCCCCCTGCTCCTCCCTCTCTCCCCGTAGCTGACAAATGAAAGACCCCGCCGGGTTTTGGTCAAAACGAGCCGTTTGGTTTTCGTCAAAGTCACGCGCACAGCTGGCTCGGAACCAGAAAGGAGGAGGCGCCGTGCACCACCTCCTAGATAAAAAATCTGTAGTGCTGAATGAGATGGCGTCATCAGAAAAGGCCAACGCTGGACACAGATTGGAAACGAGTGCCGAGTCAGGGCTCCCCTTTGAGTCAAGTTTGAACTTTGAGCCGAACGTTGACGTAATAAACCGATCTCACTAAGCGTTCGGCGCATGCGTGTCGCCGCCATAACTTTAGTCCTCAGGAGGCAGACGGCCGTGCGCACGAGGGCCCGTGCCTTCTCATGATTTACACGCGCAGTGCTCCAGCGGTGTTGTCGCACGTGCAGAAAGACTAAAGTTCCCTCGATGCATTGCGGCAGTGGTGGCGTAGTCAAACTGGCTGCTGAAATCGGTCTATTGTCGTGTCCAATCTGGGCCCAGCGTTGGCCTTCTCTGATGACTCCATCTCATTCAGCACTACGGATTTGTTATCTAGGAGGTGTTGTGCCGCGCAGCGGTGGAATGCGGGCGCAGTAGCGTCAATAAGGTCAGCAGACCCCGAGACGGTAGCCCGCCGCAACCCCCCCCCCCCCCCCACCCCCCTTTTCACCCTCCCCCGCCCCGCCCTTGTGACGCCACTGTGCGCGCGTGCACAGTTGCCGCTCTCGCCGGTTTTTCTTTTTTTTTTCGCTCTGGCTTTCTTGAATGGCGGTGCGTGGGCTGTGATGTCTGTGTGTAGTTAAAACGATGGGTGCAGTTCCCTCTCAGGCTATGTTAAAGCATAGCCTCCTCTATACTGACAAAGCCTAGCAGATCGCCACGAAACGCGGCTGCCGAAATTGAAAAGGTAGAGCGGAAGGCAAGTGTCATGTAACAAGCGCTCCGCTGCGGCGAGACGCCGAAACACACTTGTCCCGAGCGATGGAATGTCCGCTCGTGCTCCTCGCGTTCCTCGGGCTACCGCTTCTTTTCTCGTCGGGTTTGAAAACCGTGTTTCGGATCCTCGCCGCTGCAAAAGCTGCGCGCTGACTACAGGCTCCCCGAGAAATGCTCTGTGCTACCAGATCCTCGCGCTCCAAATCTGCGACCAGGCACTCTATGGCTCCGTCGTCAAACTGCAAGGCTTTGTGAGTATAGAGGAGGCTATGATTAAAGCTTCCACAGTGCTTCCAGAACGTGCATTCCAGGTCGCCGTTCTTTGCAGACGATAGCGCCATTGCTGGGCACTGACGGTTCTTTCTACTTACTGATTCCCTCGAGCTACTTCTGCGGTGTGAAACTATTACGGTGTGCCGAACGTTCATCGCGCATAAAATGCCGGCATAGCCGCGAATTACGTTACGGGCAAGCCATAGGGCGTACAAACCTCGGATATTCCTAGCAGGCGAGGTTGTCACGCGTTACCTCCACCAAGCGGCAACGCTCGCAACTACAGTGCCCTTGGCCGTGCAAGGCCCTTGACGTCTCGAGCGCCCCGAAACGTATTGTTCATTTCCGTACCCCTTTAAGCAGATTACGATACGTTAATTTTGTATTACAACTGTCTGCGACGAGCTCGTTTATTTGGGAGTACTGTTTGCCATAACAGGAAGCGGTGGAAAATGGCAATGCAGAAAAAACAATGACACCCATGTTATAGATCTCTAAGAAACACACATCAACAAAACACTAAAAAGGCTACTTTTATTTCTTTTTTTTTTTTCTAAGGTGTTTTAGTAGCAAAAGCACACGCAATTTATGATTTAACTGCTTCAAGCAATATTCGGATAGAGAAATATTTGAGATATCATAATTGGGACATGCTGTAAGCTCATTCTATCCTTTAAATCTCTATAAAAAAAAAAATACTAAATACGTAGAGGGACCCTGCAGCGAATCTCTAACCAGTTTTGGACTGGCGCGACTTACGCGCAGACTAGTTCGATACGCTAGTGACGCTATAGTGTAATAATTAAATGCTTGAACTATCTGGAAAGTTACTAGCTCGAAGAACTACAACAGCTAAGCACGCAACCGCAACAAAAAGAAAATGTTTATATATATATATATATATATATATATATATATATATATATATATATATATATATATATATATATATATAAAAGGAGAGGCTAAGTGGCGCAAGCTGCTGCCCAACTCTATAGACCTTTTTCGCATAACCTCAAACCAGCCAGTAACTGACATACCTTCGACCTGGTGCATTTTTGGATTGCCCGCTGACACAGGGTATGAACCGCCAAGGGTATGGGCGAAAAGGCTTAAAAACGGACGTCGTGCATGAGTTAGTTCCGAGTGCTCCATTTTACCGTGCTGCAATTTCCGAAAATCTACGGTTGTCTGGCTACCACTGCGTGGTCGTCGGATGGATAAATAATTTTAAAGGGGTCATGAAACGATTTTCCTACTTCTTCCTCCTTAGCTTTAATCCTCAACTCAAATCCGAATTGTGAAATCACGTGGTCGTGACATTCCTTCGGCACCGGTGCGATGAGTCTTAGCTTCCACCGTGCTTTTTATGCACACCATAGAACTTGTCATTCCCCAGTGACAATAAGTTCCGTCAGGGCACTCATTGGTCACGAACGCGAATCCAAATATTTGTCGCCGGATTGATTGTTGACGAGCGCATACGTCCGAGTGACGCAGTTCTCGTGTCCAATGCGTGAGCTGGGCTCTGCTGACGTCAGTTTGGCGCCGGTGACGCGCTTTTGGAACCGCGGATGTATCATAGTGAAAAGGCGGAGAGCTTTCGAAGGCAAGAAGGTACAAAATAGTCCACTATATTTTCAAATGTTCGTACCGAAAAGCTGGCTTTTGACTTTCTAACCTCTTTCTTTTGGCCAACTAAACGATATGCGATTAGTAAAGTCCCAATTTAAAATAATTCATCCCAACCCAAAATTCGTTTCATGGCCCCTTTAATAAGCTTAAGGACAATTTGCGGAAAGTGTGCCATGGGCACAAGAAGCTGCAGCGCGAGTGTGGCTGCAATGTTATCGAGCTTCGCATTTTCCCCAAGAATCTTTATTTATGAAGTCAGTCGATTGCGAGCTTGAATCGCGAGAGATTCGTATCAGACTCAACGTCACGTTTAAGCTCACGACCACTTCGTCTACGACAAGAGGACCGATTTTATTTCCCGGTGGAGGTGGTCCAATTAGGTTATCTGCAAGCCCCATGGTATGTGAAAGGTGTGAAAAAGTCTACATGCCACCACTCAAGATGGAGCTATCAATAGGTGAGCGGCGTTTGGCAACTTCCGGTTCATTATGCAATTTTGTTTTAGTAGCAAAAGCACACGCAATTTATGATTTAACTGCTTCAAGCAATATTCGGATAGAGAAATATTTGAGATATCATAATTGGGACATGCTGTAAGCTCATTCTATCCTTTAAATCTCTATAAAAAAAAATACTAAATACGTAGAGGGACCCTGCAGCGAATCTCTAACCAGTTTTGGACTGGCGCGACTTACGCGCAGACTAGTTCGATACGCTAGTGACGCTATAGTGTAATAATTAAATGCTTGAACTATCTGGAAAGTTACTAGCTCGAAGAACTACAACAGCTAAGCACGCAACCGCAACAAAAAGAAAATGTTTATATATATATATATATATATAATATATATATATATATATATATATATATATAAGGAGAGGCTAAGTGGCGCAAGCTGCTGCCCAACTCTATATACAAAGCGAAACCTCCGTTTTTTTTTTTTTGTTTTTTTTTTGTCATTTCAATCGCAGATAGTCTGCTTAAGTGCACACGCAGCCAATGCTACAAGCGCGAGCATGTGAACCCGAACAGTGACGAGCGCGCGTACTTGGCAGGGACGCTGAAAGCCCGGAGCTCGCGCTTGTAGTATCGGCTGCGTCTGTACTTAAGCAGGACAGGCGTCAGAAACTTCACCAGTTTTGGATCAGAACGTCAAGGTGTCGGAACGTAACAGAACGCCGCGACGCCAGCGACCCTGGCTGCTCTGGCGTTCGTTCTTGTATGACGTTGCTTCTACGCAAAACCAATAGGATCGTAACAGGCGTTTAGTTAGGCTTGTCTATTAATACCGCGTGAACTTTTAATGCAAAATAAGGTTAAATTAGAAGTGGTATGATATCTGGACAGCCGTCGCAAACTACTCCAACTTCGGGTTGTGATGCGTAGGGGACGGATTCGAACGGAGCACCGCGACGCCAGCGACCCTAACGTTTATTTTATGACATCGCTTCTACAATCAACCACGAGGATAGCGACAGCCATTCAGCTAGGCTTGTCTAAAAAAAAAAAAAAAAAAAAATACCTCCTCTGAAAACACTTCAAGAACCAAGGCTGCCTAGACTCCTCTCCTAGTTTTCTTCAGAAACACCGGACTGACTTCACGGCTTTGAACACGATCCCTCCCAGGGTGACCAAAAGCTCAAATCCGACCTCCCGCATCATGATATACTGCACCCATCATCAACTGGACCAGTTGCCAGCCGGACAACTGGTCCAGGCAAACCTCTCTGTTTTTGTATCATCTCTGTCCTCGTTTCGGTACTTTGGAGTAAGATTAAATTCAAAATCTGGCAAACAATGCGGAGCGGAAGTTCGTCTGCTTCTCCCGCAGGGGTTGCAGTGAAGTCAGAAGGGCGCCGAGCTTTGATGGGCTCTGATTGGAAGGATAGTGGGTACACCTCAAGGCAGCTATCATAGAGGTCTACCCACTATCCTTTTAGTTGGAGCCAATCAGAGCTCGACGTCGTTCTGACGTCACCGCACCCCCTGCGCGAGAAGCAGACCAACCTGCGCTGATGAGAACGGCAGGGAGGTCTTTCAGTTGCCCCGCCTCGAGCGCAAGTTTTCTAACTTCGATCCTAGCCTCCTATATCCTGACATAGCCTGGCAGATCGCCACGAGAAGCGGCCGCCGAAATGGAAAAGGTGGAGCGGCGGACAACCAGTGATGGCATTAATGACATTACTGTAATGAAATTACAGTAATTAAATTACTTTTTGCGGTAATGAGTAATGTAACGCATTAGGTTTCTACGCTAGTAATTTAGTAGCCTATTGAACTACTTTCAGGCAGTAATTTCGAAAAAAATACTCATTACTTTTTAAATTACTTTTGTCCCAAATGAGAAAGTTAGTTTGCGAGCTTTAAGAAAAAGAGAACAAATAATTTGCGTGGTGAAATATTGTGAGACATCAGAGCAAATAAACGACGACCATCTGAGCGCAAACCCTCGTACGAAGAACGCTAAAGACATACAAAGGTGGGCTGCAAGTGCGAAGGAGAAAAGCTTGTGTGTAAAGACATCGCTGGAAGGCCACGGCTCACTAACTGCACCAAGAGACAGATTCACGGCATCACGTTATCACGACGATACTGTACTTCGTTCATCCCTAAGCTGACAGTGCGGTGGGATCTACGAGCTCACCAAAACCAATCAAACGCCTCCCTTTGATCACCTGGCCCGTCCCTTTCTCTGCGCGTGGGTATGAACCAGAGCGTGGTTACGTGGCGAGAAATAGACGTGTGACTGTTCCCAACGAGCACGTAGCTTCCACCGTACTGTCAGCTTAGGGATGAACACCTCATATGCTACAAGGCAAAGGGCACATCACCAGTGAGATCAACCTATTTTAAAACCTGAGAGGACAGGACAAACAGATCCCCAGCCTTCTTGCTTTTTCGTCAAGCAAGGTCAAACCGTAAGCTTCGACCACTGTGAGGAATAAACCACCGGAATGAATTGTTCATCCCAAATGCCTTGTCAAGAACTTAGAACGTTTCGTGCGTATCCTTGGCATTAAAGGTGCTTTTTGTAGTTGAAAAACACTGGAATCGAGCAAATCAGATGCCGCTCGCGCGTATGCCTCGCTGCCTTTCCTTGGGAAGTTTATTCGGGAATAAGCCTACGAGTACGAGCAGATATCGGCACCCGTTTGTTGGAAAAGTACACAATTTAGAAAAATCGCGCGGTCCCTTTCCTGAGCCTGGCGACGCTTCTGCCTAGCAAATATCCAGCTCCCTTATGTGACAACGCGCAATAATTTGGGCTCTTCGGGTGTTTGGGAAAAATAATCCTTGAGAGGGATGACCGGGAATACGTCAACTAGTGCTCTTGGGAGAATAGGATTAGATTGCGTCCGAGGGGGAAGGAAACCGTTTCACGTTTCCCTTCTCCCTTATAACTTCTTAAAAAAACAAAAACGGAAACGTATATTTTTTTCCCTAAGGACTTTCACCGTTGAATTAACAGCGAAACCGGTGAGTCAACTGTCTTTGAGTCACACCTAAAGAAGAAGCTATTCATAATGTTTAACACTAATATCGTGTGCGCCAGCAAAACACCTGTTTAGTATGGTTCACTTTGAGGCGCATAATGCTGCTGCGGTGTAAGCAGGGAGATCAGAGTTTTGGTACAAATAATGTAAATAAAACAAGCACAAATTACTGCCTCAAAGTATTGAAAAGTAATGTCAAAGTACTTTAATTACTTTTGCAAAGTAATTGTAATGCAATGTCATTATTTTTAGTCTGCGGTAATTTGTAAGGTAATTTAATTACATTTTTGCAGTTTTCTGAAAAGTAATTAGTAATATAATTTAGTTACTTTCTGAGAGTAATTTTGCCATCCCTGCAGAGAACTGATAAGAGGAGAGAGCCACGTGACTGGCGCCCCGCTGCAGCGAGACGCCGAAAGACACTCCTCCCGAGCGAACAAGTGTGTTTCGGGGCCTCGCCGCTGCAAAAGCTGTGCACTGGCGTCCACGTTCCCCTAGAGTTCCTGTATAGGCTCCCTACGGGAGCCAGAGTTGCGCGTTTGATTCCACATGCCGCGTGCCGCCCTCACCGCTATTCGCCGAGATCCGATCACGTGAGGAGCCGTATCAAGTGTCGTGCAGCAAAGTAGACGTTGCACGCGCCCCGGCGTACGTTCCCAGGCTTTTGAGCCCGCCGCGCGCCTCGAACGCGCGGCGCTGCTATTCGCCGAATTCAGTCACGTGAGGAGCTGGATCCACATGCCATGCGTGAACGCGCAACTCTGGCTCCCGTAGGAAGCCTATACAGGAACTCTAGGTTCCCCTAGAGTTCCTGTATAGGCTCCCTACGGGAGCCAGAGTTGCGCGTTTGATTCCACGTGCCGCGTGCCGCCCTCGCCGCTATTCGCCGAGATCCGATCACGTGAAGAGCCGAATCAAGTGTCGTGCAGCAAAGTAGACGTTGCACGCGCCACGACAGTACGTTCCCCTGCTTTTGAGCGCGCCGCGCGCCTCGAACGCGCAGCGCTGCTATTCGCCGAATTCAGTCACGTGAGGAGCTGAATCCACATGCCATGCATAAACGCGCAACTCTGGCTCCCGTAGGGAGCCTATAGACGATTGCAAATAAAGCGACTGGCCGCCGCCATTTCTCTGCTCGTGCGGGAAAGCTCATGCCATTTCAAGCTTGCCAAAGGCATCTTCACACGCACGTTACACGTGCTTGCACGCCTGGGGCACCAGTCGTGATGCCTTGCTTGCAATTGTCTATACAGGAACTCTAGGTTCCCCGAGAAATGGCTCTTTGATGTTCTGTGCTACCAGATCCTCGCGCTCCAAATCTGCGACAGCGCACTTTATGGCTCCGTCGTCGAACTGCCAGGCTTTGCAAGTATACAGGAGGCTATGCTTCGATGAAACTTTGACGTCTCGTGAGCATCGAGCGTGGACGCGACGCCAATGCACGGTGGAAGGCAATGGGCTAGAGGCTGGGCGTCTGCGAGAGGTGTCCTGCCCTTCCCATCCTGTTCGTGGCAATAAGAACTGCGTTCCGTTGGTTCCTCGTTCCATAAAGCACCTTCAGTCATAGGTTCTGCCTTACCTTCCAAGCTACGGTTCATGTATTTTGGGCTGCTTTATCAGTCCCGAGAGCCGAATTTCATAAGCCGTTTATAGACCTAAATCAGGTACATATATATATACTTTTTTTAATTACCCCAATAAATATTTTTAAAGTAAATCAATATTTGCAGTCTATAACGACCTAAATCAATAGTGCAGTAGTATTCGGCTTACTTAGCTCATAATCTTACCTTTCTCTATCCATGTACTCGTTCTTTCACACAATACCAATCAAAGCCCATCATTCCCGAGAGAAAAAAAAAGAACGGAGGCTTTTATGATAGCTTTCTTTTGCCCTGTTCTTTGTAGTTAACCGGTTAACCCAAGCGGAATATAAAGAGTGATCTAACCCGTCTGCGATTGGTCCGGTTAACCAATCGCAGACGGCGGCAATGCCCCGGAGTTCCTGTCCCGCTTGGTTCCGCCGTGTAGCACAACTGAACAAAAAAAAAAAAAGAGCAACATGACATTAGTATTTATTGATATCTATTGGACATCTAGAGAACTTGAGTCCCGCGGGGGAATCTTGCACACCGAGTGAGTCACTTCACTTTGCACAATCTTCTGCAGGCCCCAACTTCTGGAGCTTGACCACGGGCTCGTCGACCACGTTGCCGGGACACGTTCAGGACGATGACTTAAACTTCAAGGAGCAGTTCTAGAGAGGCAGCTTGCATCAATTCACAGAAGCCAGAAACTATCTTTCGCACTCATCGGATGGAGACACACTAAAACATGCACACCGAACTAAAAAAAAAAAAAAACGACATCAGTATTTATTGACATCTATGGGAAATCTAGAGAAGTTGAGTCCCGCGGGGGAAACTTGACCACCGAGGGAATCGCTTCACTTTGCGCAATCTTCTACAGGCACGAACTTCTGGAGCTTGACCACGGGCTCGTCGACCGCTTAAGCCGGGACACATTCAGGGCGATGACTTGAACTTCAAGGAGCAGTTTTAAAGAGGCAGCTTGCATTAACACAGAAGCCACAAACTATCTTCTGCGCTATTCGGAAGGGGACACACTGAAGTCGTCCACGGCACCAACCACAAAGCATGGAGGCTGTTCCAGTGCTTTTATAAATTTCGGATGCGACTGATGCCAACGACGACATTTCTCCGAAGACTGCAGATTCTGAGGCAGCACGGCGACAGTGGAACTTCACGTTGTAGTTGTCTGAAGATCGGCAACTCCGTGATCAGCACAGCCAGTCAGTCCTGCAGCCACAGGGCCAAGAGTCCCTGCATCGGGCCAGAACCCCGGGCGGGACGCCAAGAAATCCGGCAAGACTCGCTCAATGGAAACCCCGGAAGAGAGAACCTGAAACTAAACGAAAAAAACGAGACAGCCCCAACACAACCACCAGCCTTCAACGAAGTCTGAAAGAAAAGGTATCTATTTAGTCACATATTAGAAAGTTTTAGGTGCCATCGTAGTGGAACTCGCGTTGTCTCCTCAAAAACTATTTGTTTAAACTCCCAATGCTCAACTCCGGAGAGGCTGGAGAATCCATCTGAACTTCACCATCGAAGCACAACGAATCCATGGTCAGCCACAGCCCATCTGAAAAGAAACGAAAATACAAGACAGTATACCAGTAAATACAATTGCAACCCTTCCAATGTCCCCAGTGGACAGTGTAGAAGTCCCCCAGTCGATATCTAGCAAATCGCATTCAACGGGATGCCACTTGCTCGAATATCGGCTAACTGAAAAAATAAATAGGCAATACAGCGACAGGGAAAGTCCTTTATTTTCAAGAGCTGCGCACTGACACAATCGCATACTGAAGAAACGTTCCTGAAAGGCAACGAAGCACGAGTCTACGGTCAGCCACAGCCCATCTGAAAAGAAACGAAAATACAAGACAGTATACCAGTAAATACAATTGCAACCCCTCCAATGTCCCCAGTGGACAGTGTAGAAGTCCCCCAGTCGATATCTAGCAAATCGCATTCAACGGGATGCCACTTGCTCGAATATCGGCTAACTGAAAAAATAAATAGGCAATACAGCGACAGGGAAGTAATTCCTTTATTTCTGAAAGAGCTGCCCACTGACAACAACGTGAATACTGAAGAAACAAGTTCCTGATAAGCAACGACGCACGAGTCGCTAACGGCAGCCAACTAGCATCAAATGCATACTGAAGAAAAGAAACGAAAAATACAAGACAGTGATATACCAGTAAATACAATTGCACCCTCCAATGTCCCAGAGGAGTGCTAAATGTCCCCCCAATCGCTAACTGAGCAAAGCGCATTCAACAGTGGATGCCACTTGTCGAAGCAACGGCTAACTGAAAAAATAAAATACGGAATACAGCGTCAGGGAGGAAGTCCCCCAGTATTCTTCAAGATGCACGCTCGACACAATGCATAGCGAAGGAGAAAAAGCTCCTGAAAGGAAACGAAGGCACGAGTCTACGGTCAGCCACAGCCCATCTGAAAAGAAACGAAAAGACAAGACAGTATACCAGTAAATACAATTGCAACCCCTCCAATGTCCCCAGTGGACAGTGTAGAAGTCCCCCAGTCGATATCTAGCAAATCGCATTCAACGGGATGCCACTTGCTCGAATATCGGCTAACTGAAAAATAATAGGCAATACAGCGACAGGGAAAGTCCTTTATTTTCAAGAGCTGCGCACTGACACAATCGCATATGAAGAAAAGTTCTGAAAGGCAACGAAGCACGAGTCTACGGTCAGCACAGCCCATCGTCGCCGACGGTATCTACCGGGCTTTGTGATTCTTTTTTTTTTTTTTTTTTTTACCCTTAGTGTGCGCTGATTGGTGAGTCGAGAAAAGGCGCGGTGACGACGGAAGGAAGAATGGACGAGACGGACAGGTTTTGGTGCTGGAGCTGGTTCAAGCAAGACTTGCTTGAACCAGTGCAAGAAAGGGTTGGGATCTGCAACAAAATAACGCAACCCCCCCCCCCCCCCCCCCTCCCCGGGCAACTGAAGATCACAAAAAAAAAAAAAAGAAATGCCACCTACAACAAAAGATTACAAAATAAAAATCCGCAACCTGCAACAAACGATCAGAATAAGAAAATCGTAAACTGTACAAAAAAAGAACTTTCATGATTGAAGCAGAAACGCATGTATGCTTCAAACATAACTGCAGTCCTTCAAATTACAAGGAAAGGCCGAATCCCCAGATGACAGTGCGCTATTTGATTTTAAGCGATATTCGCACCACCATCAGAAATAGTGAATACCACTCACTTGCAGCCGAATGTCCCAGCCGACAAGCGGTGGATACAAACAGCCTGATGCGAAGTTCTCGTTGGTGAAGGCCACGACGCCGACGAGGGTTCTCGACGCCGAGGGTCACGTCGACCTGAAAAACCCCCTCCCAAAAGCCAGGCCGCCTAAGAAAGCACTATACGCGCTTCAACCGCGAGCGCTGGAACTTGCATTTTACGACGCGGAGCACATGGCTTTCGGGAGAGGGCGAGCGTTGGCCCCGCTATGCGCCCAGTCTTGCGGCTAACCTTAGAACCGGTACGCAGGACTCGAACCAACATCGCGACCGCGAGCTGACCTTAGCCTATGCATGCCCTAGAGTTCCAGTCCTGTGTAGTTTCTTTGGTTTTACACTATAGGGCCAACGCTCGTGTTGTGTGGGGGACTTGAGCCGAAAATTTGGCTCGTCCTCCCGGCTTACCCGAGGTAGATTCCTGTGGCCCTCGTTGGAAGTCGGCACGGGCTCGCACAACACCGCAAGTTAGTCAGTCGCTGGCACAAGACCGCAAGTCAGTCACTGGCACAATACCGAGGAATGGTCGGGCTCGTCGCACAGCCCCGACGATTGGACGGTCTCGCCGTCACACCAACGAGGATTTGTAGCTGCGAAAGAGAGACGCAAACGCTCGGCGAATGCAGCCACCCCACAATGCCAGCGAGCCAACAGACTTTTGGTAGACCGTACGCTAGAGCTGACGAAAATAATCCCTGGAGAAGGGGAACAGGAGGAACAAAGGTTTGTCCAAACAAAGCTAGGGGACTGGTGCGCGACCGAAAAAATCCGCCATGGTTCGGATATCGAACCCGGGACCTCTCCGTTTCCAGTGAGCGCTCTACCAACTGAGCTAACCAGGGATTAGACGGCAGTAGAGCAAACAGGTTTTATCAGCTGCCACCAGTCCAACACCAACAAGGGTGAAAGGCTCGCATTTTAAGGTTATGATTATAATGCAATTAAATGCAAAGGTGCAAGCGAGCGCTCCGCTGGAAATGGAGTGGTCCCGGGTTCGATACCCGGACCAGGCGGATTTGTTCGGTCGCGCACCAGTCACCTAGCTGTGTTTCGAGGTTTGTGTTTGTCTTTTGTCCCTCTTGTTCCCCTTCTCCAGGGATTATTTTCGTCATTCTTGTCCAGCTCGCTTGCACCTTTGCATTTAAATGCATTATAATCATAACGCTAGAGCCCAGTATAGAAGGCTCTGGCTAGAGCTACCCGTTGCTATAAGGGGAGCTGGCGCCTCGCTTCGAAGCATGGATTGAACGCGCGCCCGATAGGCCCGCAATCTGCAACGCAAGGCCCAGAGGCAACTGCAAGAACAAAGAAACCATACTCCCCATACCCCACTGTCATGCATGCGGCATGCATGAGGCAGCGGATTCAGCGCCGTCGCCGACGGATCTACCGGGCTTTGTGATTCTTTTTTTTTTTTTTTTTTTACCCTTAGTGTGCGCTGATTGGTGAGTCGAGAAAAGGCGCGGTGACGACGGAAGGAAGAATGGACGAGACGGACAGGTTTTGGTGCTGGAGCTGGTTCAAGCAAGACTTGCTTGAACCAGTGCAAGAAAGGGTTGGGATCTGCAACAAAATAACGCAACCCCCCCCCCCCCCCCCCCCTCCCCGGGCAACTGAAGATCACAAAAAAAAAAAAAAGAAATGCCACCTACAACAAAAGATTACAAAATAAAAATCCGCAACCTGCAACAAACGATCAGAATAAGAAAATCGTAAACTGTACAAAAAAAGAACTTTCATGATTGAAGCAGAAACGCATGTATGCTTCAAACATAACTGCAGTCCTTCAAATTACAAGGAAAGGCCGAATCCCCAGATGACAGTGCGCTATTTGATTTTAAGCGATATTCGCACCACCATCAGAAATAGTGAATACCACTCACTTGCAGCCGAATGTCCCAGCCGACAAGCGGTGGATACAAACAGCCTGATGCGAAGTTCTCGTTGGTGAAGGCCACGACGCCGACGAGGGTTCTCGACGCCGAGGGTCACGTCGACCTGAAAAACCCCCTCCCAAAAGCCAGGCCGCCTAAGAAAGCACTATACGCGCTTCAACCGCGAGCGCTGGAACTTGCATTTTACGACGCGGAGCACATGGCTTTCGGGAGAGGGCGAGCGTTGGCCCCGCTATGCGCCCAGTCTTGCGGCTAACCTTAGAACCGGTACGCAGGACTCGAACCAACATCGCGACCGCGAGCTGACCTTAGCCTATGCATGCCCTAGAGTTCCAGTCCTGTGTAGTTTCTTTGGTTTTACACTATAGGGCCAACGCTCGTGTTGTGTGGGGGACTTGAGCCGAAAATTTGGCTCGTCCTCCCGGCTTACCCGAGGTAGATTCCTGTGGCCCTCGTTGGAAGTCGGCACGGGCTCGCACAACACCGCAAGTTAGTCAGTCGCTGGCACAAGACCGCAAGTCAGTCACTGGCACAATACCGAGGAATGGTCGGGCTCGTCGCACAGCCCCGACGATTGGACGGTCTCGCCGTCACACCAACGAGGATTTGTAGCTGCGAAAGAGAGACGCAAACGCTCGGCGAATGCAGCCACCCCACAATGCCAGCGAGCCAACAGACTTTTGGTAGACCGTACGCTAGAGCTGACGAAAATAATCCCTGGAGAAGGGGAACAGGAGGAACAAAGGTTTGTCCAAACAAAGCTAGGGGACTGGTGCGCGACCGAAAAAATCCGCCATGGTTCGGATATCGAACCCGGGACCTCTCCGTTTCCAGTGAGCGCTCTACCAACTGAGCTAACCAGGGATTAGACGGCAGTAGAGCAAACAGGTTTTATCAGCTGCCACCAGTCCAACACCAACAAGGGTGAAAGGCTCGCATTTTAAGGTTATGATTATAATGCAATTAAATGCAAAGGTGCAAGCGAGCGCTCCGCTGGAAATGGAGTGGTCCCGGGTTCGATACCCGGACCAGGCGGATTTGTTCGGTCGCGCACCAGTCACCTAGCTGTGTTTCGAGATTTGTGTTTGTCTTTTGTCCCTCTTGTTCCCCTTCTCCAGGGATTATTTTCGTCATTCTTGTCCAGCTCGCTTGCACCTTTGCATTTAAATGCATTATAATCATAACGCTAGAGCCCAGTATAGAAGGCTCTGGCTAGAGCTACCCGTTGCTATAAGGGGAGCTGGCGCCTCGCTTCGAAGCATGGATTGAACGCGCGCCCGATAGGCCCGCAATCTGCAACGCAAGGCCCAGAGGCAACTGCAAGAACAAAGAAACCATACTCCCCATACCCCACTGTCATGCATGCGGCATGCATGAGGCAGCGGATTCAGCGCCGTCGCCGACGGGTTATCTACCGGGCTTTGTGATTCTTTTTTTTTTTTTTTTTTACCCTTAGTGTGCGCTGATTGGTGAGTCGAGAAAAGGCGCGGTGACGACGGAAGGAAGAATGGACGAGACGGACAGGTTTTGGTGCTGGAGCTGGTTCAAGCAAGACTTGGAACCCGAATAAAGCGCTCCCCCCCCCCCCCCTCCCCCCCCAAAGCGCCGACTCCCTGCCTCCCCGGGACCCACGGCGCCCAAACCACAAGCCGTGACTCCCTCAATGAATCCTCAGCAAAGGCTGAACGGAAAAAAAGTTTATTGCGCCAAGGCCCTCTACCTCGTTAACAGCGAGGCAACGGGTTAAAATTTAAATTCCATATCTTCGTAACAGACGCAAAACGTTTAGTTACTCAAAACCTTTCCGGGCTGATGTTTGCCTTCCACAGCCAATCGTCCAATAACATTTTACCCAAGTTCGTGAAAAAGAAAAAAAAAAACGTCGAGCATGGCGGAAGAGCTAACGTTGGGAAGAGCCGCCGACGATCGTTCGCACATAATAAAAATTTAAAAAAAGAACTTAAAAAACGAGCACTTGCACATTACCGCTTTGATAGAAAAAAAAAGGAGCAGATTACTACCGCTCGTAATCACTCGATGTCAAAAAGAAACAGACGTGAAAAAAAAAAGAAAAGGAATATGGCCATAAACTACGTTTGCATCAAGCGATATCAGCAAAAATAAACAACCTCAACCGCGGACTTTTTTTTATTCTTTGTTTTACACTTTCCAGTACCCACGCGGAAAATGTCGACTCACTGAGCTGCGACGCGTGCGACTCAGATCGCGCCGCACGGCAAACAAAAATAAACAGCAAAAAAAAAAAAACGCCACCATTGCGTTTGCCTATTCGTTTGCGAGCGAGCATTACGATTTACGTACGACATCAAACTGCTCACTCCAGCATTCGCAACATCTTCGAGTTCAAAGTCAGCACTTGGCCCGTTACCTCACACAAGTACACAAATTACGAACGATAAACTCGAGTCTTTATCGCCATGCTTTCTTATTTTTCAGAGACCCCCGAAGTGACTCAGTTGGTATACGGCCCCATGGCTACGAAGCACCTCGGCTTGCAGACGTTCCTGCTTGCGACTCCGACGTTGCGGAGTTGAAAACAGGACAGTGCGCCAGTATACGAGAATCCGAACTTCGAACTAAAACGCCGTTCAGCACACTTGCAACCGAGTAAAGCGCCGTTCACATATACGCAACCGAGTAAGACCAGACCGGTTTTTAAGCCTCTTGCGACGTCTCAGGACAGATCCGCAGCAGCGCATCCGGTCCTAAGACGTCGCAAGAGGCTTAAAAACCGGTCTGGTCTCTCCCGGTCTTACTCGGTTGCATATGTGTGAACGGCACTTAAGACCGAGAGAGACAAGACCGGTTTTAAGCCTATTGCGACGGCAGACGACCTTCTCCGCAGCAGCGCATCCGGGCCTCCGGCGTCGCAAGAGGCTTAAAAACCGGTCTTGTCTATCTCGGTCGTACTCGGTTGCAAGTGTGTAAACGGCGCTAGACTTGCACGGCACGGCACGCGACAAAAAGCGGATACGCTTAACCAAAAAACGCTGGGTCGCAAAAAAAACCAAAAAAAAAACAGTAATAATTAACTTACCTTCGGAAGCCACTGGCTCGTCCATTCCCGTAACCCAGTGCCGGTGAGTATTCTCCTTCTGGCGACAAGAGACTGCAATGTGCGCACGCACACCTCTCCAGACCTGACCTTATCACCACAGAGTTATTATAATGTACGCTAGAGGTTCAACTGGCGCTAGTGTCTATGCGACTTTCGGGAGGAAAGTTGAAGCAGATAGCAACCAATCTACTTTTGCGGTGTTCCTGTGCATTCCCATGGGAAAACTCGCGTGCATTTTGTCTTTTCGCCGGATAATAACATGGATCACTTTTGTTATGGGTCTTGCCGAATAGTATGTAGTACCTTCATTAACATTGTATAAGTGTAATCGTTTTAGCTAGCGAATTTTTCTTCATCAGTGAATGATATTTAACTTCGGTGTATGTCATTCCCAAATCTCTGTTGCACAGCAAGTGTGTAAACACAAGCGACGATTCTAAGCAAAATACCAATCGAAAGGAATATAGAATGTGTTCAAGCTTCGCCAGCATTCCGGTGACGCTTTTATATTGCTAATATGCCAGCCCTGTCACTATATGAAAATGAGCCCGCCTTGCATCTTTACAAGCGGTTAAAAACATGCAAAACTTAAATAATAAAGTACGTGGGCTCTGAAAGGTGTCTCTTTTTATTATTTTCTATGCCAGGCAGCTTTCATGAGGCACTTATTCTTAAACATTTTGAGCATGCGGGTGATGTTTTGAACGTAGAACTAGCATCTTCGCACAGAGCAGAAAGAATAAAGCAGTATACTTACTGAAAACGAAGTATACTACGTTGCCTTCAATTTTGTTCGATCGTGCATGCACAGGGAGTTACTGATCCAGTGTTACTGCGTAGTTTTTGCCGTCTTGCTTGGTTTTCCAGAGGCCCTTGGTTCGTTTGACACGTATATACCCCATGCTGAAAAGCGCCGACGTCGTGTTCACGCTAACAGTGTCCGACAGTGCACATAAATACATGTAAGAAGCGGTTTGAGCACCGTTTTTAATGCAAAGTATTGTAAAGAAAAACACCGTAACTGACCAATTATTTCGTCTGCCCGACTAAGAAATGTTCCAAGCTACCCAGTACGTACGAGCTATAAGGGATATTTGCTCTTATAATCGAGCGCAGGGAGAAAATACAGTCACTTTTTTCCATATAAAGGCATTACCGGAAGTCAATTTTCAACTAGTTGCCGTCTGCTTCAATTTTCCACAGCACACTATGCGCTATTTGAACATCTAGCGTACATTATAATACCTCTGTGAATTCAGCAGTGCATTAACTGGCGCATTCAATTCAAACAGAAGTTGCACGTGACCGCCGCACTGGTGCGTTCGATTCATCCCACTTCCGAATGAGTTCAGACCCAGTTCCTCACAACCTTGCAGCGTCTTTGCAGCGTCTTTGAAGTCAGTCCAGCGTCTGTGCAGAAGCAGACGACGAGAGCAGCGACACTCCCGGTGCCATTTCTCAGAGCTCTTGCTCAAATGGCTGCCATGTTTAAGAACAACGCCGAGACAGAGGTTACATTTCTTCTCACGAATTAAACAAAATGTACCCCTGGTTAAGGCAAAAGCGTTTTTTTTTCTTCTTCTTTTTTGTTTTATTGTCTCATCTTATGGGTGTTGATTGCTGATAATTTTGTTCAGGACATTTTGTTCTCCTTAGGCGCCGCGCGCCTTGCGAGTGGCAAGTCAATTGGCGCGATTGTTGGAAGGGATGCACGATGATGCGCGATCAGTGCAACGAAAATTCGTTACCTCGCTTATCTCGAAACTCCGCTTATCGGGAATTTTTATGCCTTTGTTTACTTAGAGTTGACAAGAGTTTACTGCACGACTACTTTGGGCCCACCCGGATGTTATAATATCTAAAACACTAACGTACTGGCAGTTTTCAATAGAACAATGGCAAGCACAACGATCAACGACAGGGCACGCGAGCATGCCCTATCTGTTAGAAGTTCTCCATCTGGTAATCAAGCAATTTACTGTGATAGGTGTCCGTGTGCGCCTAATCTTGACAAAACAAAAATAGTTGGAAAACTAAAAAATAACTGAGAAAGAATCGTTTTAGGCCTACAGCATTAGAGTAAAGGGCGAGGATAGCTGCGTAAGTGCACCTTCAGTGCACTAAAAAGGACACTGACACCCCTTAAAAACATTTCATTTTTTGCCAGGCGATTTAGTATGGCGTCAGAGGACTATCCAAGTAATATTTTGCTACAGAGTCACGTATATTTTTAATAAAGACAAGAAAGGCAACTGCTCGAAACCGAAACCTGCACACAGATCTACACCCGACCGCGCTTTCATTTTCTTTTTCTTTTTTTTTTTCCGTGAGCAGCAGACGACGCGGGTGCCGTTCGCTGTGCGATTGCTTTGCAGTTATTTTTGTTCCGCTGGCTGTTCTGCCCTTCAAAATGAGTTATCTTGTACATTGAAGAGTTGGAAATGAATAGTGAATGCCAGTGATCGGCTCCATAGAATGTCCTCTAGATGTTGCGTGGGGAGCTGCCTCACAGGTTCTGCATCCAAAAGTGGCATTGTGCGGCAAAGTCAGCACAAGTTCCCAAAGATCAACGGGATCGGGACCAATGGCTGAGTGCAGTTCCGGCAGAACAGTATCGGGCTCCTCGGAAAGCGGACGCTATCCGATTTATATGCTCCTTGCATTTTGTGCAAAGTGACTCTTGAGTTCACAGGTGTCAAAACGGGAGTCCCATAGCATTTAGTTCAGCGACGCTTCGTTCACAATTTTTGTTTTTCAATAAAAATTGTAAAAAAGAAATGTATATATCGCAAAAATGTTTGACAAAAAAAAAAAAGAAAACTACGCCACACACTTGGCGTCGCACCTTGGCGCTGCGTGTGAAGCGGACATCTTATTACTGAGCTACTGGGGGAACTATTCCAACTAATGGCGCCGATCGACTGTAGGTCGGAAAGTTTGCTTCCGATTTCGCTCCAGAAAATGGCGCTCCCGGCATTGATTTCGCTCCAGCAAATGGCACTCCCGGCTCTAAGTCGGGTAGCACCACACACTGGCCACATTCGCACCCAGTAAAGAAATTGTACGCGTGCATATTCAGCTCGAAGTACACACGTCGTGCTTGACGTTTGCGCGAGCGGTGTCTTCAGCCACGAGAAGGGGCGACAGCTCGGCGACGTCTCCGTGCTAATCGGCTAGGTGGTCTGGCTTGGTGGTCGGGTGTGCCGTACGGGATGAATACCAATTCTTTTGATCGGTCCAAAATTTGTCTTTCAAAGGAAGACAGAATTCGCCGGCACCGCGAATGACAGTTCTAAAGTAGAGGTCGCACGTTCGTCGTCCGCTGCCATCGTCGTCCAGCCAGCGAGCCCCACAATCAACCGCGATACGCGAAACGACGCCACGTTGAGAATTACGCAGCGAACGCACAGAATGCTTCCGGTTCTCTGTGAAACTTTTTTTTTTTTTCACTCAACGTATTTGCGGCTTTTTAGAAGCCACAAAAAAAGGGGGTTTCATTTTCTTTCTATTTTTAATATTGAGTGCGTGCCTTCAATTACCCACGACTTTGATTCAATTTGGTGGTTGTGTTTAAACCCTAGAAAACAGCCCGTGACCACAGAAAAGAGAGTGAGCGCGATTCAAACCGGCCAGTTCTCGATCGGCGGTTTTCGGACGGAAAGAAATCAAATTTCGAGCCGCAAATTCTGTTCTGGGTAGTTGGGCTCTCATATGTCACGTATAACTAAAAACCTCGGCGAGCATAAATACCCTGTCAGTGTCCCTTTAAGCAAGAAGTAAAGAAAACGACAGGCAAGGCTTACGTCTACCAAGCCGAATCGGCTGGAACGCAAGGTACCTTCCACAAAGCCGGTCACACGACCGGCTTTGTGTCTTCGTTTTTTAGGCGCTTTACAAGTAAAAGCACACCGTCCTTGCCCTGTCGCACAATGGCTCAACAGGCATAAACACCCTCTCTCCATGCGGCAGTTTTTGCTTTCCTGACGAATTTTATAGTATCATTATAAGAAATGTTTTAAAGGTATTTTTCTGACGACCGGAACCTCGAGCACATAGCTTTATCGTTGGATGTCGTTCCTGCTGAGCGAGAGTTCGCGCAGCCGAGGTGCCTTTTTGAGCAAAGAGCTCGCACTTGTAGCCATAGTAGTGGTATTGCCGTTCCGGTTGATTTACATTAAAAAGGGTTGACAGACAAATATTCAGCCAAAGCAATACGGATCCCGAAAGAAAACAGGATAGTGTGCATAATGTTTGAACAAGTTATATGAGCAGAGATCCTTTTCTAGCTGAAATTAATCGACGATCATACAACTATTATTTATGCGCATGTATACGCTCCAGGCATGGGAACGGGGGTTCGCAGCTGCGGGATGTTTGCGGGCCGCGTGTTTGCGCGACGGCTTTGTACCCATCAGGATATCTCTACTCGTCGTAGGGAAACACACCGCTCGCTTTTTCCGGGGCACGATCGAGCAGGAGAGGCACAGAATCCTTCCCACCCTCCTTCAACTCCGTCCAACCGGGCGTAGCGTAGTTTCGCTTTGGCCAGCTTGAACCCTCACGGAGACGACGCGCAGTTGACGAAGCGATCTTGTGCTCGCACACGCTCTCCCGTGCACGAAAAGCACGAAACAATTGCACGTCTCTCTTATATATATCTTACACCACTACACGAACGCAACCGCAACAACAGACACGATTTTCCGGACGAGTCGCGGACAAACGCTTACTGAACAAAAGCTCACTGTTTCTCCCACGGACCTGAAGTAAAGCTCATATCATAATCGCGCCGCGACAAACGCTCACCCGAAAACGACGACGAGGATCTGATGGCGAGCGGACGTGTCTGTGAAGCGCTCTTCCATTCGCCCTGCCCGCATTCATTTTTTTCTCTACGAATACTTCGCTTTGCTCGCGCTAAGCGACGTAGAGAACACCGACGTTGTGCGGCTCGCACGCTTGCGGGGCCGACCTTCTACAACTCCGGACCGGGGACAGCAGAGAACCCCAGCTACGCAGACGATGGATACGCCAATTAAGGACAACGCATGCACGACCCAGGCAGCAGAATACAAGGTTACGGCACCGGACGGCAACCCAGCCATGCCACTAGGACCGCCACACAACGGACCCGCTGCTAGCGACGTGAGATCTATTGGCGCCGTGCCAGCGACGCAAGTACTGCAGTCGCAAGAAAAACGAGGGATGTCTTCAACTTCAGCGAATGACATTCCTGCTCAAACTGTAAACCTAGAGCAAATCAACACCCAGGGCAACAACGTCATTGTACACATAGTAAGCGACACTCACTTAAAAATTTGTCTCGAGAACAAAGACGCCATCTCAAACTTCATCACAATGAAAGAAGATTTCGATTACTTTATTCGAAACAAAGAACAACTCCAGTGTATGATGAAAAAATTCCGTGAAACGGATTGGGAATCCTTCGAAGCTTTCACAGTCAAACAGAACCGCAAGAGAAAGCAACCCCGTGGAGTAAGCCCGATGAGAGAAGCAGTAAACGATCCCATAGCCACCTCTTCAGAGGAAATCGAGATGGTAGAGGACCACCAGACCCCGGATGATTTGGCAGATTTCAAAGTGGTAACATACAAAAAACCGAAAGCTAAACAACCAAAGACCGCCACCAATGTAGCAGTACAAGAAACCTCAACTAACAAAAGTTCGAATGAAAAAAAGGCAAGTCAACAACTTCTGCCGCCGTCAATAAAAGTTCGGTACAAGAATCCCAGGAAGTGGACAAGCGTTCAACAGAAAGAGAATCAGCGCTACCCGCAGCTGGTGGCAAACCAAAGATGCAGGCAGTAGTTTTCCGCCCAACTTTCAAAAAGGAACGTTATGGAATTCACTCCAAGCCAAATCAAGTTCGCCGCTGCAGAAGCGGGAGTTAAACATCTAGAAAATTTTACGCTCAAGTACAACCGAAAAGCGAACACGATAGCTGCAGTTACGAAAGACACAACCACCGCAGACGAGCTCACCCAATTCAAGGAAATTTGCACCTCTGACGGAGCTTTGGAATTTCAGGCAGTGAGAGCACAGAATCCCAACCAATGCAAGTTCATTGTATACTTCAAGAACATCCCAGAAGAAACAGACGAAACACTTTTGGAGGAAGTGTCCTGCCGAACACACAACATTATCCAAGCCCATATCTTTGGCCCGAAGAGATCCACTGTCTTGCTTACGTTTGAGGGAACGACAAGGCCGCGCTACGTACGCTTCTGCAATTTTACATATAAGGTGCACGAATACAGGCCTAAACCACTTGTATGCTTCAATTGCCACCGATTTGGACACCGTGCAGACATTTGCCCCAGCGAAAACAGCTATTGCGGCAAGTGCGGCCACGAGCACGACGAAAGTAACGAGTGCACCCAACCACCAAAATGTAGGAATTGCGGAGGCAAACATCCAGCTACAGATAGGAACTGTCCCAAGCGAACCATCCCACCCTCTTCAGACAAGAACGCTCCACCGAGGATACCAAAAAAGCCGCCCCCGACTAAAGAGGACATAGAAGCCTGGCCGGAGCTTCCCGAGAAGCAAGAGAAGAGTGGCCAACAAACAACAAGAGAGACTCGCTCTTGGGCCGACATGGCTGGGGGTAACCACCAAGGAGGCTTCATCTTGGAGCAGCCGATCGCTGTAGGTCTTAATACGGCAATGGAAGCACGATTCCAAGCGCAAGATGCGCGCCTGGACAAACTCGAAGCTATAATAGAAAAACTCTGCGAAACTGTCAACACTCTAGTCCGCGCCCATAATGGAGGACACTGAACAGGGACAAGACACGCAGAAGATGGCTGAAAAACCCCCATGGATTTTACAATGGAACTGCAGGGGAATGCGAAACAAAATGGCAGAACTAAAATTAAAACTCCAACGCATGCAACAAAACACGCCGATAGTCATCATCTTACAAGAAGTGGACATGATTCAACCCAAGATCACCGGTTATAAGACATATCAACTCCCCACTATCATATACAAGAAGAAAAAGTTGGACCTCGGTCAACCATGTGGAGCGACAGCCACGTTCGTCAGAGAGGACATGGCTCAGACTGCACTTGACACCACGCACGTCTGCAATGAACTTCGGGAAGTCATTGCGGTGAGAATTCGAATCAAGAAGATGTCATACATTGTAACAAACGCTTATGTAAGACCTCGTAAGAAAGACGCAGACGACATGAGCTGGATCACCGATCTGGCCCGTAAAAAAAAGAAAAAGGAGCAGCTCATTATTGCGGGCGACTTCAATGCATGGGCAAAAACCTGGGGCTACCGTAAGAACAGTCAGAGGGGGGACAGCCTAAAAGAACACTTTAAAAGAGCCCAACTCCGCCTACTGAACAAAAAGAAATCCACGACCAGGTTCGGAAACAACGGACGGGAAAGTTCACCGGACTTAACTTTTTGTTCATACAATACGAGGATCCAGTGGCAGACCCTGCCAGATGCGATGGGAAGCGATCACTTTCCGATAAAGATCACCCTCGCTGCTGAAAGGCCAGTGACGAGAGAGACAAAATTTATCCAGTGGGACTGCTTCAGGGTGGCCTTCGAAAAAGAAGACCAAGAACAGAGCATCGAAAGCAGAATCTCCGCAGCCCTCAGAGCTTCAACCAAAATTTACAACGTCAAGGAAGAGGCCCCGGATCCGGACATTCACCTCCTTAACCTATGGGCAAGCAGGCTACAAGCGCAACAACGATATCGAAAGAACAGGAAGAACAAAGTCTTGAGAGTTAAGTTCAATGCAGCCTCTGCAAAAGCCAAAAGGTACACGATTCAGCTAAAAAGACAAAACTGGCAGAGACACTGCCACAGTTTTAACGAGAAGACCGGATCAAAAAGAATGTGGAGAACTTTTAAGGGTCTCAACAATAAGAAAAAAGCAAAGAAGACAGGGGAGAGCATCGCCCTCAGGCTGGGGATATCGGAGCAAGAACTGGCGGACACCGCTGGCTCCCAGTTCTTCCCCCCTGACAACAACAAACGGCCACTAGAGGACAAACCAGAGTATTCTGCAACGACACCCATGGACGCTCCCTTTAACATGGGGGAGCTAGTCCAGGCACTAGCGAAGGCAAGGAACACGACGCCGGGCCCAGATCGGATCACCGTGGCCGCCTTGCGCAATCTTCCGGAGAAGGGCAAAGAACAACTGCTCGAAGTCTTCAACAAGGTCTGGGAAAGCGGAGATATCCCGGGAGAGTGGAAACACTCAACAGTGATTCCCATCCCGAAGCCGGGAAAACCGCTCGATTCTCTGCAAAACTTAAGACCAATATCCCTCACTTCAAATATGTGCAAGATTATGGAGAGGATGGTGCTAGCTAGGATCACCTGGATGTTGGAGGACAAGGGCAAGAACGAATCTCCCGCCTACTCTCCATTTCAGACCGGATTCAGACCTGGCCTTAGCACCACGGACAGCATAGCCCTCATTCACAAAGACGTGCTGTCCAAACAACCTTCTAACAGACCAAAGGCAGTGGTGGCAATTGATGTAAAAAAGGCCTTCGACTCGGTACCTCATTGGGCAGTGATTCGAGGAGCCATCAACAGAGGCCTCAAGGGAAAATGCCTACAGTTCATCAGGTCATTCTTAACTGAGCGAACATTTTCTGTGCAAGTCGGCAGAACAGAAGGGAAGACGACTGTCCTTACCAGAGGCGTACCACAAGGCGCAGTGATATCCCCCACGCTTTTCAACATGGTGATGGCGGACCTTGCATTCGAACTGGACAAGCATGAATGCTTAAATTATACCATCTACGCCGATGACATTACGTTGTGGTCAGTCGCCCCAACCATCTTACTGCAGCAACACTACCTAAACGGTGGTCTGGACGCAATAACCTGCTTTTTGGAGAACATTGATATAGAAATATCTGCCGAAAAGACACAGTATGTAATAGTAGCCAACAAAACGGGAAGAGAAAGATTCAACTCAATGCGGTTGGAGGTAAACGGAACGACCATTCAAAGGGTCCCGGAAGTCAAAATTCTTGGCGTGATAATCCAAGAAGACGGCAAAGCGACTAAATGGTACGATAACATTAGAAGGACATGGAAGAGCACCATTGGAACAATCAGCAAGGTCACAAGCAAATCATGGGGGGCAGAAGAACATACCCTCCGAAGGCTTGTACGTGCCCTGCTGGTCTCGAAAACAATGTACGGGTGGAACTACCTTCGCCTCTCTAGGGCTCAGAAGGACGGACTAGAGCGTTTGAACAACAACGCCAGAAGGCTCATCACTGGGCTCCCTAAGTGTACCAAACTTGAAGATTTGATTGAAATCGCCGATATCTACAGGCTGAACGAAATTGCGGCCGAGGACAAACTAAGCCAAGTATTGAGACTACAGAAGACACCGGCGGGGAGAAAGATTCTTAACAAGCTAGGATATCAATACGCCACCCACCTGTATGAAACTGCATCCCCGCCATGGGAAGACACCTTCATTACAGAGACAAAGCCCGTCCCTCAAAATATGGGCAAAGAACAAGAAAATAGAAGATGTACTATGGCAAGGGGCCATCTCAAACAAACGCAAGCCGAAGTAGAATCGGGAAAGTCTGTTTATTACTCGGATGCGGCCGTCTCCAAAGACGTCGTAGCTTTAGCGACAGCTAACAGCAAGGGAGACTTGGCCCTCTTAAAGCTAAACGAGTTCATTGCTTCTCGAGATGCCGAACTCAAGGCTATTCTTATGGCAGTTGAAAACTCGGACCCTCAACAAGAATGCCTCGTCTACACGGACTCTAAGGCCGCATACGAAGAATGCAGGAACCCATCCACTTCCAACAAGACTGCAAAGGCCATCAAAGCACGCGTCATGAACCGACAAACAAAGCTTAGTGTGAGGTGGATCCCAGGCCACCAAAACATTCCTGGGAACGAGGCAGCACATGCCGCAGCACGGGTCATGCTCTCTTCTCCTTCTTCTGATCCCGGCTATGGTGGCCTCACGTGCTCCTCGGAAAGACAAGACCCTACAGCCCTCAAGGACGATGAGCGGGCAGAGCGCCGAGAGAGGCTCCATGCACTCAGAAAACAGGACGCACACCCTTTGCCGGATGGACCCTACTCCCGATGGGACAGGGTCTGCTTCAGGCGACTACGCACGGGAACCGTACTGCAATGTACGCTTGGAACAAGCAACGACTGAAAAGGTACAACGAAGAAAACTCAGACCCCGCAGACGACATGGACGAAAGTCTCTGCCGACACTGCAAGGTCGTGGCCTCAGAAAATCACGTTTTCTGGGACTGCATAAACATTTTGGAGAAAAAAGAAGAAATTTTACAGACCATTCCCGAGGATCAAAGACCCAAGAGCTTGGCGGAATGGACCAGACCATCCGGCTCACCCAAGCATCGAAAAGAACTATTCGACTCCCTCCTTCGGTTCATTAAGGAGGCTCACCTGACTCACTTCATTTAATCCCCATCCCACACCCCAGGACAGCACCGACGGCTTAAGTCCAGCTGACCTGGCCCTGATATTTCTTTAATCTTACTATTATTAAAGACATTTTCAAACAAACGCTCACCCGGTAAGAAATTGTTTTTCGTGGACGATGAAGTGTGAATTTTAATGCGCGTAAATTTTCTCTCCATTCCTGCTATTATCCCTTCATGTGCTGGCAGTATATTGAAAAATTAGAAATAATAAATAAATAAACAATAGCCCTTATATTACGTTAAATAACGTGGGAACAGTCCCAGGTAGCACAAGACGTCGAGATGACGTCAAAATAAGGTCCTAGACGTTCGGCGACGTCGAGGTCCTCAACAAACTTTTTATCGACGTCAGTGGTACGTCCACATGAGAGGTTCTGACAACGTCAAACACGGGACGTAGTGACAACGTAATAAGCTTCACCTCGACGGCTTCAGCAGTAATCGACGTCTGTTCGACGTCTTGTATGAGAAGTTCTTTGAACGTCGAGCGCGAGACGTCACAACAATGTCCTCAGCAACACCTTGACGTCTTCGACATTAATCGATGTCAGTTCTATGTTTTCTCCAAGAAGTTATTTGAACGTCGAGCACGAGACGTCCCAACAATGTCCTGAGCAACACCTTCACGTCATGAACATTATTCGACGTCAGTTCCACGTTTTCTTTTTCGGGAGGTTCTCTGAACGTTAGCGCGAGACGTCCCACATTGTCCTGAGCAACACCTTGACGTCTTCGACATTACTCGACGTCAGTTCTACGTTTCTTTTTCGGGAGGTTCTCTGAACGTCGAGCACGAGACGTCCCAACAATGTCCTGATCAACACCTTGACGTCATGGACATTATTCGACGTCATTTCCACGTGTTTTTTTCGGCAGGGTCTATGAACGTTGAGCGCTATACGAACCCCTTTGGTTCGTCTCGCGCTCAACGTTCATTGCACGTCTCTCTTATATATGCACGTCTCTCTTACATATATCTTACACCACTACACGAACGCAACCGCAACAACAGACACGATTTTCCGGACGAGTCGCGGGCAAATGCTTACCGAACAAAAGCTCACTGTTTCTCCCACGGACCTGAAGTAAAGCTCATATCATAATCGCGCCGCGACAAACGCTCACCCGGTAAGAAATTGTTTTTCGTTGACGATGAAGTGCGAATTTTAATGCGAGTAAATTTTCTCTCCATTCCTGCTATTATCCCTTCTTGTGCTGGCAGTATATTGAAAAATTAGAAATAATAAATAAATAAACAATAGCCCTTATATTACGTTAAATAACGTGGGAACTGTCCCAGGTAGCACAAGACGTCGAAATGACGTCAAAATAAGGTCCTAGACGCTTGGCGACGTCGAGGTCCTCAACAAACTTTTTATCGACGTCAGTGGTACGTCCACATGAGAGGGTCTGACAACGTCAAACACGGGACGTAGTGACAACGTAATAAGCTTCACCTCGACGGCATCAGCAGTAATCGACGTCTGTTCGACGTCTTGTATGTGAAGTTCTTTGGACGTCGAGCGCGAGACGTCACAACAATGTCCTCAGCAACACCTTGACGTCTTCGACAATAATCGATGTCAGTTCTACGTTTTCTCCGAGAAGTTATTTGGACGTCGAGCACGAGACGTCCCAACAATGTCCTGAGCAACACCTTGACGTCATGGACATTATTCGACGTCAGTTCCACGTTTTTTTTCGGGAGGTTCTCTGAACGTTAGCGCGAGACGTCCCAACACTGTCCTGAGCAACACCTTGACGTCTTCGACATTAATCGACGTCAGTTCTACGTTTCTTTTTCGGGAGGTTCTCTGAACATTGAGCGCGAGACGTCCCAACAAAGTCCTAAACAACACCTTGACGTCATGGACATTATTCAACGTCAGTTCCACGTGTTTTTTTAGAGGTTCTCTGAACGTTGAGCGCGAGAAGTCACAAGAATGTCCTCGGCAACACCTTGACGTCTTCGACATTAATCGACGTCAGTTCTACGTTTTCTCCGAGAAGTTATTTGAATGTCGAGCGCGAGACGTCCCAACAATGTCTGAGCAACACCTTCATGTCTTCAACATTAATCGACGTCAGTTCTACGTTTTCTCCGAGAAGTTATTTGAACGTCGAGCACGAGACGTCCCAACAATGTCCTGAGCAACACCTTGACGTCATGGACATTATTCGACGTCAGTTCCACGTTTTTTTCGTGAGGTTCTCTGAACGTTGAGCAAGACGTCCCAACAATGTCTGAGAACACCTTGTCGTCTTCGACATTAATCGACGTCAGTTCTACGTTTTCTCCGAGAAATTATTTGAACGTCGAGCACGAGACGTCCCAACAATGTCCTGATCAACACCTTGACGTCATGGACATTATTCGACGTCAGTTCCACGTTTTTTTTTGGAGGTTTTCTGAACGTTGAGCGCGAGACGTCCCTACAATGTCTGAGCAACACCTTGGCGTCTTCGACATTAATCGACGTCAGTTCTACGTTTCCTCCGAGAAGTCATTTGAACGTCGAGCACGAGACGTCCCAACAATGTCCTGAGCAACACCTTGACGTCATGGACATTATTCGACATCATTTCCACATTTTTTCGGGAGGTTTTATGAACGTTGAGCGCGAGACGTCCCAACAATGTCCTGAACAACACCTTGACGTCATGGACATTATTCGACGTCAGTTCCACGTTTTTTTTCGTGAGGTTCTCTGAACGTTGAGCAAGACGTCCCAACAATGTCTGAGCGACACCTTGACGTCTTCGACATTAATCGACGTCAGTTCTACGTTTCTTTTTCGGGAGGTTCTCGGAACGTTGAGCGCGAGACGTCCCAACAAAGTCCTGAGCAACACCTTGACGTCATGGACATTATTCGACGTCAGTTCCACTTTTTTTTTCCGGGAGGTTCTCTGAACGTTGAGCGCAAGAAGTCACCAGAATGTCCTCGGCAACACCTTGACGTCTTCGACATTAATCGACGTCAGTTCTACGTTTTCTCCGAGAAGTTATTTGAACGTCGAGCGCGAGACGTCCCAACAATGTCTGAGCAACACCTTCACGTCTTAAACATTAATAGACGTCAGTTCTACGTCTTCTCCGAGAAGTTATTTGAACGTCGAGCACGAGACGTCCCAACAATGTCCTGAGCAACACCTTGACGTCATGGACATTATTCGACGTCAGTTCCACGTTTTTTTTTTCTTCGTGAGGTTCTCTGAACGTTGAGCAAGACGTCCCAACAATGTCTGAGCAACACCTTGACGTCTTCGACATTAATCGACGTCAGTTCTACGTTTTCTCCGAGACGTTATTTGAACGTCGAGCACGAGACGTCCCAACAATGTCCTGAGCAACACCTTGACGTCATGGATATTATTCGACGTCAGTTCCACATTTTTTTTCGGGAGGTTCTCTTAACGTTGAGCGCGAGACGTCCCTACAATGTCTGAGCAGCACCTTGATCACCCTGAACAAGCGCCTTAAAGAGCCCAAGGTCCAGTCATATCACTTTTAAATTTTCTCATCAATGTCCGCATTTTTCGATGCTGTGTGTGCGATCCACCTTTCAATCTGGCTGAGCTGCAGAAATCTCTTACGATATTATCATTCTCGTAATTGTTGTTTTAGCAGGAATTGCTTAAAAAGCCGAGAATTCACAACAAAAACCAGGATTTAGCTCGGAGTCAGCGGAGCTGTTTATGGCATTTTTAGCATTTCTAACTTAATATCAGCGTCTTTGAAGCTGCAAGAGAATGACAATAACGCAAGAAATTTCTGCAGCTCAGCCTGGTTGAAGGGTGGACAGCATGCACAGTATCAAAAACGCTGACATTGACGAGAAATCTTAGAAGTGATATGACAGGTCCTTGGGCTTGTTTAGGGTGACTCCGCATTACATCCAAAACTGTGTAACCATGGAAGTGGTCTAAATTACCGATCAGTAGGGAGCTGAAGGAACACCGTTCCCATGATCCCTAGAGTACGGGCCGGGGCGCTTGGGGGATTTAGAAAATGGTATATTCCGCCCGAATATACATGCTTTCGCGAACATACTCCTACCTTCGAGCAACGACGCCAGATCCTATTGACTCCATTGTTCCACGGTGACTTATATCGAGACCGTTATCAATTGACATCCCGTTCAGTTTAGACGTATGCTCGACGTTTTATGTCGTTAAATGGGACGTTATGTCAACATTGATATAACGTTATCAATTGGCATCCCGTTCAGTTTAGACGTATTCTCGACGTTTTATGGTTGTTAGATGGGACGTTATGTTGTCGTTAATATGAAGTTATCGATTGACATGCCGTTCAGTTTAGACGTATACTCGACGTTTTATGGTCGTTAAATGGGACATTATATCAACGTTGATACAACATTTCACTTGACTTCCCGTCCAATTCAGACGTGTACTCGACGTTTCGGACGTTATGTCGACGTAAAATCCACCCCTTTTTCCAGACAGCTTTTCCATGTTACGTCAAAGGGACCTGACGTTCAGGCTTTCGACGTTCTTTCGACATGTGGTTCCTGACGTCATCGACGTTCTTTCGACGTCTTTTCAACGTGTCTGTGCTGCCTGGGTTAGTGGATTTTGTTGGAGTACTTCGGGAACGGCATTGCCGATAACTGCGCGTTTTAACACTGTATAACATAACTCGAGCAGAGCGCAACGTTGTCAAGGTAGCTTACGCTGTGCTCCAACGTTCTCCATCATATGAGAGCTAGTGCAAATGAGACGCGAGATGAAGCCTGACCTTTGCCAACAGGTCACACCGCCACGAACGCGATGTTCTTCTGCAGAGGCGAAAGCCGGACCCCACCGGATACTCGAGATGAGCTGCAACGGCTAGACGTTATGAAGAACTTGGCCTCAGTCGGTGCTTTGTTAATAAAACACATTTGGATGTTTAGACTGCATTCGCTCGTGACAATAATAAAAAAGCTTTACCTATATATGACCGTAACTACTGTATGAATTGTTTTGATTATTAAAACAACGCTTTGAGGTATTTGTAAATAGCAGTGTGTACCTAATAGAGGCCCGTTCCACCTGTTATTGTGTACCTGTGTATGAACCGCTTCTTTTCTTATAGCTTGTTCGTTTTGATTACACTCATAGAATGAGTTGAAACTGTAAAATCCTTCTGGTTGTTAGTTACCTGCCGCGTCCCACGCACAAGCCTTATTGGCTTATGTGGGTACCAAGCGAAATGTATTCAAAAAGAAAATAAATTGTATTGTATTGTATTGTATTGTATTGTATTGTATTATATTGTACGAAACAAAGGTTGGGGACCTCAAGGAAACTACTTGTCAAAAGGGATCTTGTCTCGCGATTGACAGAGCCTACACTCAGGCCAAACTCAAGTTTCACGGACTTTTCCCGTGAAGGGGGGGGGGGGGGGGGGGGTTCGAAATGGTTTGAATGGCGCTCAAATAAGGAATGACGGTGGATCCAGGGATTTATCCAGTTGGACACTGGCCCCTGGGCAGCAGTGACGGTGAGAACGCCGGTCACCGCGATTGGCCAGAGCCCAGGATTGCCAATCGAGGGGGTTTTACACCTTTCTGGGATGAACAACACAAGGCGCCTTGTGTTGTCTTACATGGTATGAGTCTTGATTGTTTTCAGGCGCTTTGGTACTTTTTAAACTATGCACCCACAAGCGCAATGCGGAGTGCCTGTCGCATGCTTCTTGTGCTGGGGTTGCGGGGACGCCAGACCGACGCCAAGTTCTGATTGGTCTGGTCGGAAGGATAGGGGGGTCAATGCTAGATGCCTTGAGGTCTATCCACTATTTTTTTTACAATCAACCAATAAGAGCTCGGCGTTCTGACATCATCGCAACGCCTGTGCAAGAAGCAAACGAACTTGCACTCCGCATTAACCACTTTGCTGCAGTATACCATAGGTTTGTATGCATTGGCGAAGGAAACTGTGAGAAAAGGGAGGGAAGAGGGGGGCGGGGGGGGGGGGGGGGTTGAACTCATCCTGAGGGTTCAACCCCCCCCCCCCCCCCCCCAAACATTTGAAGTTGCCTTTATTTTGGGGAAAGGTGTTCGCTCGCTTAAATCGAAATACCGATTTCACGAAGACATAGCCGGCTGAGAAGCTTAGATTGACAAGAAGAACAAAAAAATATATATTTACATTAATGACATCCACAACATCAAGTTGTGTGTTGACTACCAAAAGATGTTAAATGCCTATCTTTGCATAGATACAAACGCAGACGTCAAGCCTAGATTAGACGACAATGGGTGGTTAGAAGAGGAATAGAGAAAAGGCTCGGGTCAGGAGTGATTAGATACCCTATTAGTTCGACGTGCCATGTAAACGCAGCCAATGCCCGATCTCGTGTTACCAAGTCATCTGGCCATAAACACACCCGACTGATTTATTCTTATGCTGAGTGTCCTAGAAAGCAACCGATAATCAATTGGACAGGCGTCATCCGCATCGTGTCCCAAAAGAGAACGTCGTCTTCTAACAAGGCTCCCGATCCGTGACGCCGATGCTCCACTAGTCACAACAACAACCACCAATCACAGCACAGCAGTCCCAAGGCATGTTGTCGTCTGCTACCAGCAGAGAAAGGAACCGCTGGTAACAATGCGCTTCGTCGCCCAAAGTGTATTCCGCTCCATAGAGTGTAATCCAAAGTGGCCGGTGCACAATGGCAAAGAAGGGTGGGAAGGTCATTGGCGTTATCGCTTTCAGAGACTCCCCTCTCTCGATCCTCTTTCTTTACCTACCTTTTGCGCTGTATTTCTACTTACGCTTGTTGACGTACACTCATTTTGACAGACGATGTCTGCCCTGCTTCTAGACCCTGGATCATCTTACGATGAACCGCCAGACACCACGAGCCATCTCCCAGCCAATCGAGCGCTGTGAACGTACCACGTGACTGTGCGCTCTGCGACTAATGGACCTCTTCCCAGTAGGCTTCTGTGCATGCGTACACACTGCATGAGGCATAGAAGAAAAAAGAAAAAAAAAAAAAAAGCCATACAACGGCCGGATGCCCGTGTTTTTTGACGGGCGGAGACATGTTGGACTGTCCTTCATTTATGGTTCGCAGAGAACCTCCCAGACAACGCTCGTCACTTGAAAAGAAAAAAAAAAAAGGTAGTTTTGTTTTAACGTGCATTACGCAGTATAGTGATACACGACCGCAAGCCGGTATACGATGCTCATCCAGACCGAAACGGGCAGGAGCTGGGATTGAATCGCGTGTGGATTGAACCCAGGATCTCTAGGCTCTGCAGGGAGAGCTTTCAATTACCCGCGGTGCGTCCCTCTTGGAGGTCACGTGACCCTCCCACGGCTTCGGATTGGATTGGATGACTCGGAGAGTCTACCGCGGTCCATCGCAAACTCAAACGGAGTACGGAGCTCTCTGAGCTACGCTCCCCATCCATTGTACGCTCCCTTTCGAATCGGGAGGATATCTTATTGATCTTTTGTACCTTATTGATCAAGGGGGGGGGGGGGGGGGGGGGGAGGAGACTTTCTGGGGGTTTGGTGGAGGGGTATACGCCCTGTTCCCCGAAAGTTTCTCTCCCCGCCTGCAGAATGCCCATGCACCCCCGCCCCGCCCATCAACAACGCCGTTTTCAGTTTTCGTTTGCCATTTCATCTTCCACAACATGTCCGAGTGTTCGTTTGGAGTACTTGTGGTTTGATCTTGTTAGTTAGAGAGAAAGAGAAGGTGGACGCTGAAGAGGCGTCAAGATCGAGAGATATATGAGCTAGACGTGCTCAGAGGCTACATTTGTTCAATGGAAGGGGACCGGGGGGGGGCAAAGATTGCTAATTTATTTTTATTTATTCATTTTTTTTTAACTTTCGCGCTTGCAGACGATTTCGGCGTCTGCTGAAAGGAAACGCAAACTTTAGCGTGTAAAGCAAGTCCGTTTGGTCAAAGAAAGTAAAAAAGATTGGAAAAGACTCGAACGCTGCGGCCCCCTCGAGTCAATCAGAGGGACGGAGGGAAGCACGTGACAGCTCTCCGCAGGAGGATACGCGCGTTCTCCTTCTTGAGAGTTGCAGGAGTGGAGGATGTTGTCAAGTGCATCGCGTTTATCTAGCTCACTGCAGGACCGTATGCTTTCGCCGTTTGCCAAGTTATTGTGAAAGGGAGTGTCGAAGTGCCGCTTTCCAAGGTGTCCGCTTGAGCTGGAGAGTCAATTGGCCGATGTCGGTCATCTCAAAATTAGACGAAAGAAAAAAAAAATAGATAAAAAAACTGATGTAAAACAGTGGCTTTGGCACGCTCCCACAGTCAATGTGCGTTTCACGTTACGGCGTGCGTTTGACGTACCGCTCGCCGTCTTTTGTGCGTAAATACCGGGTTGCTCATTGTGGGTTGCATAACAACCTTGTGTGTCTGTATTTGTCTCTCTACAAAATATTTATGTGTTTATTATATTTAAACCGAGAGAGTACCGCGCCAGGACAAACATGTATGCATTCTTTTGTTCTTGAAACTGTTTTGCAATGGGACCGTCTCGTAATGCAATGTGTGACGTCCCAATAAATATTTTTAACCCTGTAATTTACTACTATGATGCCATCTGAAACTTCGGGGTAATTAAATGAAGAAACAAAGAAAAAAAAAACATGCGCACGGAGGATATAAGTTATTCTATTGCAGAACGACTGGCTGAATTTTCCGGACTTAGTTTCCCTAAAAGAAGAAAAGTAAAACTGACGTATTGCACCCTGGAGCGACGTGAAGAAGAGACGGACAAACACAAAACCAAGTTCAGTTCTGTGTTACTCCGGCTCTTGCTTCAGTCTCAGGAAAGTGATGTTTTCACAAAAATCACGGCTAGCCATAGCCAGCTCGAAAGGCTTACTGAGTTTGTCTGTGTACGATTAGTACGGTTAGAGCGTCTACGAAACTTTATAGTCGTACCTTTAGAGGCGCACATTCCCTGTACGTGGAAATGGGAGATGTCCGCCACATGAACGAAACATTTGCAGTTTAAAGTTCGCGCTAATACATTTTTTTTAATGTTTAGTGCTTTTATTACTAGATGGCGCCACCAACAAATTATCTTTAAATAGTCGAAATACGCAGCAACATTACTTATTACCGCAAAATAAAATGAAAACTCTATTTAAACATCGTGATACGTGTTATGGTATTTTCCTGTAATTCTCAAAGCTACTAGATGTTTAGTGGCGCTCCAATCAAACAAAATGACAAAATGGCGTCGACAAGTTCCCAGCGAAAAAAGTAGCAGACAACCTTTGTGCCAAACTTCGGCGGAATGTCTCACGTAAGCGATGAACCGAACTGATGCTCCTTGTAAAATTTTGTGAATTTTTAGTAGTTTTAATTAGCTTCTGTAACACAGCCATCAGGAAGCGTTGCACTGAACAAGTTGTCGAAGCGAAGTACAAGTTCTGAGTTATCCGATTCAAACAGCCGTTTTCTGAAGGCTTCTCAATGCTCTACATCTCGCTAACCTCTCGAACAGAAGGCGTTATTTTTGGTATCTTGGCTTCGCGGCGACGTTTTTAAATCGTTCAAATCGAACCAAGATCGTTTTGTTCACGAGAAGCCATAAGTTGCTTCACTAAAAGTGTCTTCTCACTTGATGATCGCAACAGGTTATGAAACGGTCCACATGACGACATTGTCAGAAAAATCATAAACTAGTGTCATTTGTGTCTTCTGCTACGCAAAACATGGCTCCTGCACTTCAAACGTTCGAGACTTATGTTAATTGTGTTCGAATTAAAAAAAGAAAGAAAACGCGGAGTATGTTATCTGGAAGATAAATATTGTTATCTTTGTGTGACTTGTAGCGCCGATGGACTAGGAGGATGTTGCCTGCAGTCCAAAATGACGGCTTGGTGATCTAGCAGACGACGTTTCACAATGGAGTCGGTCGGCTTGACGACGGCTGAAGCACTATGTCGTCTTCACAAATGTCTCAAAGACGAACTGGACATCTTCAGAGTAAGCCAGCAGCTTATAAAATTTTCTACGTCAATCCATTTCCTAAGAACAAAACCCAAAGCCTTTTTTTTTTTTTTTTTTTTTCAGAGCAAGGAGAGAAATTCAGTATGGCTGAGAAAAGCTTTTCATCACGAGAACCCACATTCCGTCTTCCGCTGGCCAAGCGCTCTTCTCCTGGTCTTCGAAGTCGTTGCATTTGTAGTCGCATACTCCCTCGGAGGGTTTGTATGTTTTCTCTTCGACATCGCCACTTCTTAATTTCCTCGAGAGAACATTTTCGTTCCTGTCACATTATTTGAATTGACGATACATAAGCCTTTAACCAATGACACCTCACAATGTATTCACTGTAGAGAGGTGTTTGACGTGCATCACGCATTAGTGATCATATGCCAGCATGTTGTCTTTGAACTAGAAAGTCGTACTACACTACGTCACATGTCCTTTTACGGTTTCTAGAAATACTGTTCTGCTTGCCCCGTAAGTGACCAATTGCGTTTAGCTCAATTTCTCATAGAATTCTTGGTCATGCCTCCAGCACAAGCTTTTTATCTTCAATATCACTTCAACGTCTCGCAAGCTTCAAGCATGCACGTGCGCACTCAAAGCACCATGGTAGGTAATGGTGCATGCTGGAAGCTGGGCATTCAAAAGAATGTCCCGCTCTTTTTTGTATTGTCAGTAACTACTGTAAACGACTAAATTTTCGCGACTTTCGCGAATCGCCTACGATTCGCAAAAAATACGTCCCGCGAACAATTTGGGCAATATGTGAGCGCTACGGAAGCTACACTCGATTCGTGAAAATTAGAACCCGCGAATAATTTCAAATTTTCAGCTTTGGCCCAATTCGCGAAAATTTGAGCCCGCGAAAATTAAGTCATTTACAGTATATGTAATCCCGCTCAGCTCAACTGCTTTTGGAATTTGCGGTCAAAATGTTTTGCACCATTGTACGACGCACTGCGGTCTCAGGGGTGCCGTCCTTGTTGGAGACTCGCTGTTCCTCTGCTGCGTCCTGGCGCTCAATCTTGTTGTCGTCGGCTGGGATGCCAAGCTACATCAGGTGGAGATGCGGAATCGTGCCGATGCGCTTGTGGACACGCTCGCAAGTATGTAACCCCTTTTTTTGTGTGCCTTTGCCTTATGATTTCGAACGCGTGTCCTCCTGCACAAACTCTGAAGAAGGCGTTATCGGAAATAGAAACCAGGTGTTTGTCCCAGCTGACTTTGAGCGCACTTTGTGTGCACCGGCCAATTGTACAGTTATGGACGTGGGGACATAGTGTTTGTGTAACAGTTTAGGTAATGAGAGACCTAGGCCTCAAGAAGTGCCCATTTAGGCAACTTTTGGGGACACTAGTGTAGCAAACAGGCATTAGGAAGCATCAGTTGCATCAGGAGTACTTATATAGTGCAGGAGGCTATTCGTCATGAAGCACCAGTTTAGGAAGCAGATGTGTTGGCATCAGGAAGTAGCAACTCGAGAACCGGATAAGTAGTGCATCTACAGCGCAGGTTTATGCTCATTATTCTGACTCCGGAGTGTGAGGTGGGGATTGGACGGACACGAACACAAAGCTCCAAACACACTGCAGAGTTACAATGTCTGTGTCAATCCAGCTTCGATGTGGCCTCAGTTAGTCGCTGGATCCTGGGAAAGTAGAGCGAAGCTCCCCATATGGTTACCATCTTGGTTAATGGAATGAGCAGTTTCTTCGTGGCATCTCTATTCTTGGTGAGCCAATCTAAATTCGCTAGTGACAAGTAGCTTTATAGAGACGTCTTTGGTATACCGAGATTTTGCTATTCACACACCGGTGAAACAAGTGTACATCTTTGTACTGCCACCACATGCAGCGTCGGTGCTTGGAGGCTTTGAAAAAAAATTTTCTTGTCTTGAAATACTTAAGAGGAGCAATATCATTGGAAGGGATCTGTGGAGATAAGCATGATTGATGAGTTGACTGCATACACAGCGCCAAAGACGCCTATATTGGCGAGGAACGCTTTCAGTACGATGATGCTCCATAGCAATCTTGGAGTGACTTGTTTAGGACGAAGCTATGAATATTAGAATGGACCGAAATGGCGATTGCCATGGCAACTGAGACTAATCAGCCAATCACCTTGCCAGGTTTTGTTGTCTGTATGTTAGTATTTGTTTGTATCCGGATAGCAGGCCATGAAGGCAATGGCCGGGGAAACTAAAGTCACCGGATCCTTCCCAGGATCCGGTGACTTTAGCCTCAGTAGGTTTTGTGCTATCAAACTTATAACCAATCAGGCGAACCATCTTGCCTGCATACTTGCTCTTACTTGCCACATTTTTAATTTTTAATTATCATTGTCATTATTGTCCAGGCTGCTTGGGAAGTGGCGACAGCCCGGCGTGGAACATCGAGGACCACGCTCCACTTTTCCAACCGCAGTCGCCATGCATCAGCCTCCAGTGGGCCATCCGCGACGGCGTCCTCGTCAACGTCCCTGTTCAGCTGCTGGTCGAAGGCGACGTCGTTGTCATCAGGCCCGGTCACCAAGTACCAGGACGCTGTTCTCTCATTACTAAGGTATGACGGTTTTTTCGGCATCCCATTAAAAGTATCTGCAAGACACCAGCTGGAAGTCCTGAAGGATGTGCGAGACAGCAGAAAGATGTTGCCAGGAGGATGTTTGACAACAGGAGGACATTGTCCTGAAAGGATGTGGAAGACACCAGATGGACACCCTTGTAGAGGATGTTCATAACATTCAAGGAATGTCCCTCTGGAGAAGTGTGGAAGACATCCTCTTGGAGGATGTCAAACACACCAGGGCCAATTTGCTGATCAATGCTGGTATCTTTCCCGGTGGTTAACTCACCTGCAAAAGAAATTTCGAGGTCATGTGACCGGCTTTGTGGAAAGTACCTAGCGTTCCAGCCGATTCGGCTCGGTAGACGTAAGCCTTGCCTGTTGTTTTCTTTAATTCTTGCTTAACAGAACGTTCCCCAGAATTAACTTTACCTTGCGCTAAAGTACATAAAGGCGATTCATTTCACTTAGCTTTCAAGCATGTTCATCCTTTTTCTGCTGCGCTCAAAATCGGACTTGAATAATCGGAAGTGAGGACGGACTTATGGCAGCCATTTGCCTGGAACGCTACATACTTTCAGTTTCTCGTCCCCACGGTGTTGGTCACATGACATCAAAATCATCCCTCTTTTGGGGGTGAGTTATAACCGCAGGAGAGATGCCTGCATTGATCAGTGAACCGACCTGGGTAGGCGTCTTTCTCCAGAACATGGAAGATACCAGACATACGAGCTGTAGCTGAAAAGTAATGAGACTGGCAACGCTGTGCACGAACCGGTAATGGTGCTGTTTCCCCTTTCACGTGGCAGTTGGGTTAACTCCTGATGTAGACTTAGTATAACTTTGAACTTACTACAATTGCTACGCTGTTGTTGAGAGCATCTCAAGTAAAGTTGTTTTTGTGAGGTGCGTTACAACAATGGACCGGCAAAATGTTTAGCAACATTGTGCCCTCAATTTGAAAACTAAATGAATGCTCATTTGTTTTTTCGACAGTCAGGGGATCGTCCACAAAGAATTTGTCTCCAGGACAAACTGTATATCAAACATTTTTATCGGGAAGTCCTTGAAAGGCTCAGGAAGAGGTGTGGCTCGTGTGCGGCTTTGTACGCACTTGGACGCTGCACCACAACAATTCGCCAGTGTTACACGGCAATCTTTATCAGTGAAATTTTGGCAGAAAAAGGCATTCCTGTGGTTCCCTAGCCCTCCCTTTCTGCCAGATCTCAGTCCTTGTGACTTTTTTAATGCGAAAGTATTAACTGTCCCATGGAGCGAACCGGTGTTTTTTATTCCCCCGGCTCAAAGACCAGCGTAACCGACGAGCTGAAAGGCATTCCAGCAGAAGCCTTCCAGCACTGCTATGTGCGATGGAAACATCGCCTACTTGGTTCTGTGGCTGCCCAATGGAACTACTTTGAAGGGGATAACCTTGATTTTTTAAAAATAATAAAATTCATGGTTAAAATAAAATCAGTCTCCTTGCTTTTCTGCCACTCCTCGTACGTCCTAGTAGGAAATGACCAAGATACCAAGAGGATGTCCCTCAAGAGAAACGTGGAAGACATCCTCTTGGTCAATGTCAAATATACCAGGAGGGCATCTTCCTGCAGAATGTAGAAGATACTAGACATTTGTCCTAGTAGGGGATGACCAAGACATCAAGAGAATGTCCTCCTATACTTCGTTTCAGCTTGCGTCCGAGCGCAGCCAAAGCTACGTGCGGCCGGAGCCAATCACACGCCGGCAATAGGTCACGCGATCTCGCCTGCACTTTTGTATCCCTCCGCTGCGCCGCGAGTCGTCCGCGCCGCCCGCGCTGTCCGAGTATTTCGTCTGCTACGAGTGTATCAACGGTATTGTCTGCTACAGATCTAAAAAGTGCCCTTTCACGTTCTGAAATTTACTTACAGGGGATGTAAGTACGTAAGCTGGCCGCTGGCGTCTATGTCCGAGCTTTCCACCCTGTTCGGCGTTTCGGCATAGTTTCGAGATGTAAGTACACGTTGCAAGGTGACCGATGACCCGGCCGTTGATGTTTCCTTGTATTGTCTGCATATACCAAGGCTCGGGGCGCAGTCCTTTCCACCAGCTTTTTGGCGTTCAATGTGATCGACAGGTAAAGGAGTGCCCTGATTTCGCCGCGTATTAGTGAATTGTCGTGACTCGGACGCTTTTCTTGTTTACAACGTATTCGCGGTACGACGCGGCCGGAGTCTCCTGCCGAATTCGAAAGCAGACATTCATCACGACCTCTCGCGCCTGATGCCCAAGCGTGCCTTTTCGAAAGGACGTTTTGAAGCGACCACAAAAAAACTGAGCGCTGCAGCCGTGTTGCCAGCAGATGTACGCGTTTTCACCAAACCACATGCATTTACATATATTAATAAAAACATAAACTTCAGATGTTTAATTCCTTTAGTTGCAAATCATTCTCAGCACTACACATCTGGAATATTGTGCAATGTTTACGCACAAAACAGTTATTTTTTTAAAAAAATTACTTTTGCGGACTACTTCGTGGTGCGTAGGAATGCTCTTCTCGAAGTTGCAAACCGTCTGTCAGCCTTTGGCTGCGCTCGGACGGAAGCTGAAACGAAGTATAGAGAAGCCTGAAAGACATCCTTTTGGTTGATGTCATATATTCTAGGAGGGCATCTTCCTGCAGAATGTGGAAGATACCAGACAGATGTCCTAGCAGGGAATGTCCAAGACAGCAGAAGATTGTCCCCCTAGAGAAGCCTGAAAGACATCCTCTTGGTGGATGTCAAATATACCCGGAGGGCATCTTCCTGCAGAATGTGGAGGTTACCAGACATAGGTTCTAGTAGGGGATGACCAAGACACCAAGACAATGTCCTCCTAGAGAAGCCTGGAAGACATTTTCTTGGTGGATGTCAAATATACCAGGTGAACATGTTCCTGGAAGATGTTTTACATCAGGAGGACATTTGACTGCATTTTTGCTTCGACTTCAAAAGAAATGTGTGTGTAGGTTGTGTTTTCCCAAAATGGATTGAATGCATGATTTACTCCAACTGCTGGCCTAGTCTGAAGACATCCAGTTTGTCTTTTTGGTGCACCTAACAGGGCAAGGAGCAGCCAGTGGTGCTCGATGAAAAGGAGACCTTTGTTCCTGAAACAAGGGTTGCGGCAGGTGCCAGTTTTGCGGGGGCACGGCTGCGACGTCCTGTCGAGTCTAGGCGCTTCATGATGCTGGAGGCGCCGTTCCTCAAATACTTCAGGTGCACATTCTTTGTTGTTGCTTTCTCTGTCTACTGTTATGTCTCGCGCCTGTCAAATCAGTGCTTTTTGAAGGCCTTTGAAGAGCCCCAGCCCCAGAAACTCATATGAGTTGGCAAATGCTTCCCAAACTTTTCATCTAGTGGTACCCATGCAAAGGGGAAAGGGTGCAAGATACTCATCTTTCCCGAGAAAGGTTCCTCTGGGCTACCCATAGCGTCAGGATTGGTTGCTCGGCCAACCACAAAGCCAATCAACAAAGCGACTCAGCTTCAAAGCTCCACCAGCCTGTTTTTCTATACGTACGTTTAGGATGATCTCTGGGTGCTCGTGTGCATGGACTGATGTCCGGCAGCTTCAGGCATTCAAACTCTCAAGTGTAAGTAATTCACGTGACAAAAAAACATCCTTTGTGGGTCACTTTTTTTTTTTGTGTGTGTGTTGTGAGCTTTAGCTGGAAGATTTCTAACCTGTTTGTTGTTTTCACGTAATATATTTTGTTGTCCTTCCCTGAGCCAGTGTCTGGTGTTTATTTAGAGTTTCTTTACGAAATGCATAATGAAGAACATCTGCCCCTTTGTCTGCCTCCAGGTTGTGCCTCGAGAACTCTCTGATGCGTCCCGTGTCCACATTCAGCAAGGAGCGCCACGTCATCAACTGCCGGTACCTCGAGCGCATCGTCATTCCCGTGGTCCTTGTGAGTGGTCTATGTTTCGCGGTTTACGCCGTGCTCTCTTCTCGCCTGGCCGCCCTTCTGTCGTCGTTGCAGTTCCTTGCACAATGGTTTGTCGTCATCATTGCGCTTTTATTGTCGTCGTATTTTGGAACTTGTGGATCCCTATGCAGCAAGAAGGCAGTCCATCTTGAAACGCTGCCTCACATCTCTGACATAAAATTAGAAATTTTCCCATTGGGGTGTGGTTGCTAACCTCCGGTATTTAATGTGCACTATGCAGCAGCATCTACACAAATCCGTGGCAGTTTGAGGCCCATTTCTAAGCAAGCCGGCAAGGGTAAGGGGAAAATTTCTAATACCTGAAGCACTGACCGGAGCTTCTGCTCTGCACGGTGCCAAACCGTGGTGCACTAACTCACTCCTTCCCAATTGCAAATATAGAAGTTTCGTTACGTTACATCCCTAAGAATGTCTACATTAATTATTTCTGAATTGCCTACTGTTCAGGGAGCAGCTTTGAAACAAGCTAGTGACGGTTAACCAGATGACTCTTTTCTTCCGCTTTCGATTGTGTCGTCCAGGGCGTCGTAGGCTCTCTCGTGCGGCACGTCATGTTCTGAAGCAGTTATTGGATGCAGCGGATTTTTGTTTTTAGGATTTCGTTACTTCAAGGCTTACGGCACATCTGTGTTCACCTTCAGTAGGGAGATATTGTTACCCATCTTTGGGTCATCTGGAGGGGGGGAGTGAAAAACAGGTGGCTGAAAAGGAAATGTGAAGCTCATAAGTGCACTAAGCACGTGCACGTATCTAGACAGACATAGTTGGAAGGTCCAAGAGCAACGTGCCTTCCTTGTGGTGCGTCACAACACTGATGAAAAAGAGGCACCACCTCAAGCACCCTAACATTATATTAGCTGGGTTCTCAACCCAGCTAATATCAAACAGATATATATTTTTAGAGGAAAAATTTCCAAATCACTTTTGGGTATGCTCGGAACAGATGCTTGATTGGACGCGTTTCAGTTGTTTGAGAGCTGGACGTTTTCTTAGATAGCGAATTGAAATTTTCTGAGCACATGACATATCTGAGCAATACATATTACCGCACATAGGGCGCGATCACCAGAATGACTTGCCAGTTTAAGAGTTAATTTTGCTTCATACATCTGTATCAATCACTGATCTTGCCTAAATTAGATTTCTCTAGCGTGATATGGAATTTGTTGAATAAGACAAACAAAAATGAAATTGAAAATACTATACAAAAGAAGTTGGTTCGACTGTTCTACAATTATTATTTTAATAGGCGGATTTATTTCAGTCATGAGCAATTGTTGAAACTTAAACTTGTGTTAGAGCCTCGACATGGGAAACGGGGACCAGTGAAGGTTTAAAAGGGAGCGTTTAATACACGTCTGGCGGGTACGCCTGCCCAGCAAAAAGAGATGTTACGGTCTCGACATTGAAGACGGGGGGGGGGCGGCGGCCGAGAGAAGGTTAGGAAAGGACGCTTAATATACGTCAGGCAGATATGGCTACCGAGAAAAGAACCCAGCTAAAAATTCCAATAAGATCCAATTGGAATTCTAACTGGTTTTAATTGGAACCAATTGGTTTTAGTGGGTTCCAATTGGAAGCACACTGGCCAATGGGTCTCACCAATTGGAAACAATTTTCCACTTGGAATCTTAATGGGTTCCAATTGGCTCCCATTGCAGTGACCAATTGGTTGTCCCAAAACCTAGCTGGTACCAATTGGAAATTCCAATTGGAATCTAATGGGAATTTTCAACTGGGAACTCAAAGTCACGCGGGTCGTGGAGCGCTCTTGGGGTACTCTTCGTCGTCTTCGAGGACGGCGCTAACATTCGGCCATCCTAGCAATCAAGTGCCCTCACTTGATGTTTCTTCACAACTTTCTTCACTGTCCACATCGAATGTGTTGAGTCGTTTCAGCTTATCGACGGGGGCTGTTGAAGTGTAGAAACGTTGAGTCCGCTGGTGGCCAGGTATGTCCTCGATGCGATAGGTATCGTTTGGAAGTCGCTTCGTGACCACGTACGGACCTTTGTATTTCTCCTGCAACTTGCGCGATTCTCCTATCGACGTCTGTTCTCGCTGAACCACGACGATATCTCCCGGTTCAAACGTTGGAGCATGTCGTCGCTTCTGGTTGTAGCAACGCTTCTGCCTCTCTTGATCAAGTCGGATGGCTTGGATAGCTGCCTTCCTTCTATTTGACAACTCTTTGCTAGTTTTAGTAGACAGGTCGCGCAAAGCGTCATCGAGGTGATCGCCATTCAAGCTTCTTGACTCGAAGTTGAACAACAATCTGAACGGTGTGCTGTCTATCGCTTTGTGGTACGTGTTGCTCAGGCTCCACTGAACAAGGTCAGCAACTTCATCCCAGATCTTCTCACCTTTGTCCTTCGTCAAAGTGGCAGGTTTACGACGAGCTGAAAAAGGCTTTTCCACCCGTCGTAAACCTGCAGCGCCTACACCAGGAAATGGAAGTGAGGCGAAAACGTCCGAACGAAACTGTCGAACAGTATTTTCATGAGAAACTCAGCCTGGCACGTCTTTGTCAACTTCCGGAAGATCAGATCGTGGACTACGTCATTACTGGCATCAGTGACGAAGCGCTCGTTCGGAGTCTGAGCGTTGTCAAGTTTTCTACTCCGGAGGATCTGCTGGAGTGCCTCAAACGTTTGGACGACCGACTCACCGCCGTCGGGGAAGCGTCCCACCGATCCGACGCGGCAACCGGTTCAAGGGCAGGAAAGAACAGTTCACCCAGTGACCGAAATGCCCACATAATCCCGAAACGAAAACCGCCATTCAACTCTAATGGTGAACCGCGATGCTTCAACTGTGATGAATACGGACATATGTCTGTAAACTGCAGTAAACCAAAGAATCGAGAACACTGTAGCAAATGTCACCGAACAGGACATAAAACAGCTGACTGCAGATCAAGCGGCAGAGGAAGTGTGTCTGTAGAAAATCATCACATCAAAACAAAGAACAAGTAAATGCGCAAAACGAAAAGTATTTTCAAGACGCTGTCGTAGACGGGAAGCTTGTCCGAGCTTATGTTGACCTTGGAAGTCAGTGCGTTACACTGCGCAAGGTGGATGCCGATAATCTGGGCATCAACTATAACAAGCCTCCCCGAGGATGTAAGATTGGAGGCTACGGTTTTGGTCAGGTCCTACCGTGCGGAATTACGGACGCAAGTGTCACCGTAGACCAAGCGACAGCCCGCGTTCCAATCTCGTTGTTCCCAGTGAAGCACAAGCGATTCCTCTTCTTGTTGGACAAGCGTTTACAGAGCAACCGCATGTTACCATCGTGCGACGAAGGAACACGCTTCGAATTTTCGAGGAACAAGGCAGTTCTACTGAGGATGATGAACGGCTCCAACACATTCAGGTCCCTGATCTTCCACCACGTTCCCTGGTGTTATGGGCCAAGGAGTCCGTTGTGATTCCGCCGAACTACGTGGGTCTCGATCATCTGACCAGCAAAAAGTCTGCAGCAGGACACGTCTTTGTTGACGCACAGTTGCGGATGGAAGAAGGCAAGGAACACTGTTTGCCTGCTTGTGTAATCAACGTCACAGAAGATGGCGATACGGTTTTGCCTATTTTGAACATATCCAGTTACAACGTCAATATTTCGAAAGGCGATGGAGCAGGCAGAGGCTCCTGGTGTTCAGAAACGCCTGAAACCGTCATCAAGTGAAGGGCAATGGATCTCCTGGAACCGATCAAAGCGGAAGATGTACAAACAGGACCTCAGCTTTGCCTTGATCTGTGGAGGAGATACCACCTTACAACAGAGGACGGTCCTATCGTGCGAGCGCCTTTCAAGACGAGGCCAATTAAGGAACGTTGCTGCTACAACTGCGCAGGCCAAAGCCACTTTGGTCACCAATGCCACATGAAGAAGAGGGGAAATCCAGGTACGCCCTACATCATTTCTTACGACGACCCTCACGAGCCTCACCATCAAAGTAGACAGTCAGAAGGAAATTGGCGAGCACCACCGAACAAGCAGAAAGGAGGCAAGGACAGCCGCAAGCGGGTGCACAGCGAAAACGCGTCGGCAAGAAGACAACCAAGGGAACGACCTCACCGCAATACGAATTACCAGCACCAAAACAATGACGGCGGCTACGACAATAAACCTTCCGTGAGATACGGCGGAGGCTCGAAAAAGAAGAAAAAGAACGAGAAATTGCACCTATAGCGGAAACCCGATGCGACTTTCTAATGAAACCTCCCGCATTGAGGATATGCCTGGCCACAAGCGGACTCAACGTTTCTACGCATCAACAGCTCCCGTCGACAAGCTGAAACAATTCAAATTATTTGATGTTGACAATGAAGAAACATCAAGTGAGGACACTTGAATTTCAGGATGGCCGAGTTTTAGCGCTCTCGCAAAAGAAGACGACTGACCCCAAGCTCGCGCCACCACCCGCGTGGCACACCATTCTTTTTGCTGGGCAGGCGTACCCGCCAGACGTGTATTAAACGCTCCCTTTTAAGCCTTCACTGGTCCCCGTTTCCCATGTCGAGGCTCTAACACTTGCATTATTACCTCTCCAAATGGAGGCAGGCACGGGATTTCTCCTCTTTACACAATTGTATCCACAGTTTCATTAATTGTCCAAAACTAATCTCTTCTGTTTCCTTGGCTGTGCCTAAAAGGACCTTTCACTTTCATTGCGTATTCCGTTGCTCAGAGTCGAAAAGCATAGGACCCCTAGAACGTATTCGGTATGCATTTAATCCATTGGCTGTGATGAACAAGGCTGAGGTAGACATATTTTTGCGGGAAAATTAGACTACTCGATGTTTGCTAAAATCTTTTTGGATTATTGTTTCTTTTCTTTTTTTTAGCCAGTACTGTTATGTAGAAAGACACTGTGTGAACTTTTCTTCTTTTAGCTTTCGTGTCTCAACAGCGTATACCAGACTGCATGTAACTGTGCTGCAAGTACTGTTTTGTAGACTACAATGTGTGCAATTTTCTTTTACACTGACTACTTATTTTTTACGTACTTTGCAAACGCTGCCTATGATGCTTTTTTTCTTCCGGCTATGTTGTGTACTGTTTTTTCTTCATTTGCAACGACTTTGCATTGTTTCTCCAACAAACATTCTGCTTCAATGCGATATGTATCTGACAATCGGTGCACCCTTCCATAGGACCAAGGGCCGTTTGAGAGCACCAGAAAAACCAAATAAATAAGTATGCACATAAATACCCATGTTTGAAGTACTTTAGGTACATTGTACTTAAAGTACTACTTCAAGTAGGTTTAGAAAACTTGTACTTTACTTGAAGTTCATTCTGTGAGCATGCACTTGTGCTTAAAGTATTTCTTCTTGTACTCCCCTAGGAAAGTACTACTCCAGCTGATTTCAAAGTACATTCTCCAAATTTGGTTCGGTGAAATTAAGCTCTTTCAAGGACCACGTGTTTGCGTCCTTGGCTTTCCCATGCTTGCGTCCTTGGCTTTCCTGGTGATATGGTACAAAACTTCTGAGGTTGAGTATAAGAGTTTACCAACCTCTAACAAAAAAATGGCACATCATTGTGTGAAAACATGCTATCGTCTTTCAAGACGTCATCCAATCATTTCTCTGAGTGAAGTAATGACAGCTACAAGACCGATACAAATAAGTGCCTTATAAGTTGATTGTGTAAAGTAGTTTTTCAGTAAGAGTAAAACAACTACTCCGCGGCCACTTGACTTTGTCCAATATTTGCCATTTCCAAGAATAGCTGATGCATGCCCCCCCCCCCCCCCCCCCCCCCCGTCTTTACCCCATAGGCATTGCATACCAGTTTAAAGAAAAAACTATAAGGGAATGAAAGATTGTATTAAGAAGTACTTGTACTTTACCTTGAAAGTAGACCGTATTTATAGTACTTTACTTTAAGTACATTGTGCCTCGTGTACTTACTTGTTTACTTGAAGTACATAACCTTTCATTTACTTTGTACTTTACTTCAAGTACCTTTTAGATGTGCTTTACCCAACACTGTAAAATACCAAACAAAGCAAACATGACAGAAAACAAGACCACTTACTTTACTATACTCCTGATATTACTACTAAGCTTTTATTATAACTTAAAGGCATAAACACATCAACTGAAGGTGATGAAACACCATTAAACAAAACTTCCATTTGGGTGACAGGCAGAAAGCTGGGAGTGCCCACCAACATAAAACAGTTCCATTGACCCCAAAGGGAAAGAAGGCAAGCAATAGCTCACGGTGGATGATAAACGTTGCCGTTTAAAAGTCAGTATAGAAATGAGAAATCGTGAAGAGCTCTTCTTTCGGAAAGTGCGTCTGTGCCCATTCGGAAGCCGCCTCTTTCTCTGCCGCACCACGCAGGTGCTGACGGGGGTGCTGAAGCTGGTGCAGTGGCGCTACCTGGGCGACCTCACGGGGGGTGCCAAGGACCTGGTGCTCCAGCCTGCGCTGACCGTGCTGCCGCTGCTGCCGCTGTCCCTGCCGGTGCTCTGGCTGGGGCTGCATGGCCTCGGCAACGCACGGTTGCACCTCATGGTGGTGCAGGCTCAGCCTGGTCGGGACACGCTCGGCGACGTGAGTTGCCGCCGCATGAACGGGATCTCAAGAGACCTTGCCAAGGCGTGTGCTCGTGTTACAGGTCCTGCGCCTAGGCAAAGTGTTTTCTCAGTTTAAGCTTCGTTTCCGGCAGATCCAAGTGACCAAATGGTAATCTGAAAGGAAAACTGCCCGGCGCCGCCGCACTCTCCATCCCTTCGAATTTGACACTCTGTCACTCTGTCGCTCATTCGGAGCAGTGTGGTGAGCTGGGCCAGTTGGTATTGAGACGACATGATGAAAAAATACTTTCAGCCTTTCCACTCTGGTGAAGAAGGAAGACCAGCAAAGCTGTACTATGGTGGGACGACCTCAATAACGACTTCTGGAACGACCTCAAGGACAACACCTAGAGGATGACGTCTAGGACGACCTCAAGGACGACTTCTAGGACGACCTCGAGGATGACGCCGAGAGGACGACACCTAGGACAACCTCAGGAACATTGTCTAGGGCGACCTCAAGGGCGATGTCTAGGACGATTTCAAGGACGACCTCAAGGACGACTTCTAGGACGACCTCGAGGACAACGTCTAGGACAACCTCAAGGACGACTTCTAGGATGACCTCGAGGATGATGTCTAGGACGACCTCAAGGACAACCTCTCGGACGACCTCGAGGACGACCGCAAGAATGACGTCTAGGACAACCTCAAGGTCGACTTCTAGGACGATCTCGAGGATGACTTCTAGGACGACGCCTAGAGAAATTCAGCCTTTTCACTCCGGTCAAAACCAGAGTGGAAAGGCTGGAAAAGTTGCCGCCATCTATGAGCAACGGCGGAAACCAGATAACAGGCAAGCCAGTTGTCTGGTTGCCGCCGTCGCTCATAGATGGCGGTAGCTGTCCAGAGTTTTGTGTCAACATTTATTTGGTGACAGACACGAAACTGGAGAAACTAGCCCTTAATAGCTCCACTGTAAAAACAGTCAGACCGGCTGGTGTACACCCAACGTTTGAACAAACAACAATTTTAGGAAACTTTCCAGATCGGAGCATCAGGGAAATTCTGGAAGCAAGCCATATAGCAAAATTAAGGGGGCGTTGCGTTAGCAAGCCGTCGATAATAGCCGATTCATACAACTACCAAATCACGACTTTCATCTGCGTACCGTGCACCACGCACATGGCCGGCACATCACCGATTCCTGCGATCCACGCCTCATCCACGGACACGTGGGCTGATAAAGTCGAGCGCCTTTCACTCGCGGATTTTTGGCGGGAGATTGACTTGAAAAGCGTTTAGTCTGGCAACAGTAGAATGTTTTCTTGGTTTTTTTAATTTTGGCGATTTAAAACAAAAATGGCGCATTGTTTTATTTGTACGTTCTCTGGTTCATTTTGTTGCGCGATTCTTGGTTCCACGCGTGAAAGAAACTGGAAAAACATTGTCCGGCTGACGCGACGCAGGTTCCGGTACTCCTCCGGGGTCGTGTCAAGAAGCTCCCATCAAAACTCATCTAGCACGCCGCGATAATTCTCGCACGTCCTATCAGGCTTTCACCGACCAAGATCTTTCTTGTGGATGTGGTGTACTTGAGTGTTGTGCACGAGCGCGGAGTTCGTGAAGGCATCTCCAAACGCCCCTCCGCGAGCCCAGAACTTCGTCGCTTCCACGTCGAACCCTTCTCGAGCAGGACCATGCCTGTGTCATTGTCATGCCTTGGGTTAGTAAAGCTAGTAAAGCTTCGCACGAAATTTATCACGTTGTTTTGTCTCGATCCGTACGTAACAGCGGGGTACGATTCTTAATCACGGTAGCAAACGTCGATTTCTTTCTTGGACAACGGTGCCACGGTGCAATGTGGGAGTTTCGCGGCACTGCGGGGTGTCGAAGAGGTGTGATCTGTCCTTGCTGGCGTCTTCTCGTCGTCTCCCTCGTGTGGATGCGCTTGGGAGACGGACGAACCGCGGGCATGTCGTCACGTGATCAATCCCTCCGCGGATCAGTCCGTCGTGTGAATCGGTCTTAACGATTGATAATTATCGATCGATCAATGAGCCATCGATTGATAAAAGAAGGAAGTGCTCTTCCTAAGCCAAAGCTTTGAACGACTCAGTGTCGCCTGACCCTGTGATCTGTCCTGCACGTGTGCCTCTATAGTTTTCATCTAGTTTTCTTAGTTTCTTACTATTTTTGTAAATATTCATGGTGTGAATCCTACCTGTCTCTCCTCTGTTGTCCTGTCCTTTGTGCGCTGAATTTCATCATGCTGTCGCTCATCACATTTTTTTTTTTTTTTTCATACTGCAAGAGACACGGATGTTGTTGCCATTCTTACTATTTCCTGTACCATACTTGCCATGCTCATCCTTCGACCCATTAAGTACCTTTCTCCTTGCTACAATGCCTCAAGGGGCACAGCAGGACTGGGTGTAAATGAATAAATAAATATTGATGCGTAACTATACTATAGGCCCTTCCTAGTATATGTGTATTACTGTTTACAAGGTCTGTAGGCTCCTGAACTGCTTTATTACCTCAGTGCCGAGGCTGGGACGAGTTCCTTGGGATTTCAAGTTTGAATATCCCTGTATCGAGTTAAAGCTAGGAATTGAGAAACGGAAGCCAGAGACAAAAAAATTTCTGTAAGCTTCCTGCCTTTTTTTTTTGCAAGAACCAGCATGGGCATGTGGAAATGGATTCCTGTTTTGTGCTTCACAAATGTAAAGAGTATACGGCTCTTCACCCGCACAGACGATGACACCATGTTTCTCTACCTAAAGCGTGGATTTTTACAGGAACACTAAGTCCCCCTTTTAAACCAACCGTCGAGAAATGCTAAATACAATAGTTTCTCTCTAGTAAACTCATCAAGTCCACCTTAGGTTCCCCCGTTTGTTTTCCTCGGTCACATCTTGATTAAATTAAAATTTTAAATTACAAGCATCATTGCTTACAAGTTCTGCAGGTTTATCGACTGCTTTATTGTGTCGGCAAATTAAAGTAACGACAAGACCAACATTCATATTTTTCCGCGCTCACCAGCAGGGTGACGTCGCATGTTGCATAACTTGCAAATCAAGCAGGCAGCCAAAAAAAAAAAAAATTTGTTGTTTCACGCTAAGCGTGTGCATATAATGGATTTTGAGTTCGAAGTGAGTAGTGGTTTTGACTGAATATTTTTAAATTAAATGTTGAATAGTTCCTCCAAGCCTTTCACTACTGCAGCGCCCAGCTGAACCCGTGAAGGTTGTTTCCAAGCTTCCACTCGTTCATTTCTGAGCTACGAGTTAATTTTAATTCATCTATATTTATAGATTGTGGCCTCAGATAGTTCAATGACTGTATGTAGAGATTCCCGGATATGGCTAATCGAGAGAATGTGTAAATCTTCTGTCTATATGCAGCAATCCTTTCTTAAATCTCAAACGTGAGAAAAAAAAAAAAAAAAAAACAATCTCAAATGACAAATGCAGGTTGTCAGGACATCTGTGCCTAACATGAACTCTTTCATAATAACCGCAGTTTATTTTTAAAAATTTACTGTATCGTAGACATAAACATTCACGAAACGTTTCCTTTTTTTTTTAATATATACCAGGCACACACCTGCACCATCCTGCTTTGAAAGTGCGCTTTCCTACTAAGCAACTCGACTGCAATATTTTTGTTTTTCGAGGTGTTGATTGTGGCAGATTAGCCCCGTTGATGAGCGCGCTTCTTATCGAGCACCGGTGCACAGTGGTGAAGCAACATCCGCGGAAGCGAGCTCTGCAGGTGTGGCGGCTTCTCCACGGTGCGCTGGTGCTCGTTGTGTTAGGGTGACCACCCGTCCCGCAACTCGGGGGACCGTCCCGCATCGAGGGCTGGTGTCCCACATCCCGCAAGAAATACCAAAATCTTCAAAATGTCTCTCTTTTCACACTGTCGCGAAATTCGCTGTGCAACTTGTGGGGCTGCAGAACAGCGGGGCACAGGGAAGGGCAGAAGTCGCTGGTAATCGTGCGAATCTCGATGGTGCGCCATTTTCTAGCCAAGCACTGCGGGAAGCGATTGTCGTCCTTGCTTGAGAGCCGACGTGCATGCTTCGTTGTGCCTCTTCCTTTGGTGGCAAAATATTGCCAGAGAAAGTCGCTTGCCAAACGTTGAAACATAAATTATTGTAATTATTTACAACCGTGCTGTGTCACTGCAAAAAAATTGCTGCGGAAAGTTTTTTTTTTTTAGTTTTTTAGGGAAGGCGGACACACAAGGCACGAACCCTGCTACTCCCAACGGTCTAGAAAAAGGCCTAAGGTTCTAAATTTGTGTGGGAGCGTGTAAGTAAAAGTATGCATGTATAGAAAACAATAAGCCGAAAAAGATTTACTGTTTCTTCTTCCCTCTTGGTGCATTGAGTTCTGCTGCAGTCAATCTTTATGTGTTCGAATTGGGCTCTTAAAAACATATTTGACATTAAAATTGAAAAAAAATCTATCATTGGGTAGGCAAATTCTTTGAGCTTAATTGCTGCGATACAATTTGCAGGTGTATAATACGCGTTCGGACAGCACAGGATATTAAATGAGTTTGCAGAGCCACATTTCGTGGTGTGCATGTTGATAAATTTCCTCTAATAGTTTCTTTTTCAGCTGCCACAGTCGTGACAATACCTGTCCTTCTCTTACACCTCCTCCCGCCCGGCCAGCGTGTCGCACATTTCGCTAGCAGGAATGTGGTCACCCTAAGTTACGAAGTGCAATCAACGCTTCGAAAAACACAAATATCGGTGTTCGTCTTAATATTCTTAAAGCAAATATCGAATAGCGTGTTATTTGAAACTACTATTTGAATATTCGCACAATCCAATATCACACCACCAAGCTTCTTGCAAATCGTTGGAAACAAAGCTGTAATGCCCTCATATAGCCCCATATTACAACATCTGACATCACGTTTTTACTGTTGCCAGTGGAGTCTCAAACTCCCGGGCCAAGTTTGAAACCTTAATAACTTTGCAAACCAAATATTACCGTGACTTGTGTTTTGGGTTACTAGATCAGATGAATCTATTAGTCTGTTGAACCAAATTGGACGCAAATTTGTTACTATCAAAGTTTCGCCTTCGTCGCCGAACTCGCCTACCTGCCCCCTCCCCATCCCCTGATCCACGCAGTGCGATCCGGAAGATCCGTTTGAGGCAGAGGACGAGGCCAGGTCGACCCAGCCCCAGGCCGTGTCGCCGTCGTGGAGTGAGCTCCGACCGCTGGTGGTGGCCCTGCTCCGCGGAAAGGCACCAGACCTGTGGCGGACGTCGAGCCTACTCCACGTCCTTGGAAGCGTCACGGTGAGGAGGGTTTACTCCGCGTGGGCATGTCGAGGCCTGCAAAATCGTCTCTTAAAACCGTGTCTTGCGACGGGCGTTTTCTGGAACGGAAATTGGCTTCGGGGAACCGACGTAACTATCCTCTCCTGCGTGCTGTTTTCTTCTCACGGTGTTCCCCACGTCCCGTAGCCTCCTACGTAGGGAGAAAGCCCGCGCTTTCTGTGCCAAATCCGGTCACAGAACCGAGGGCGAGAAAACGGCGGAACGAATCCGCTGGCCCTTTTCGATTCTTTCTCTTTTCTCCTTTGTATTTTTTTGTCAGCTGCATGAATGTTTTTTTCCTCAAAAAACATTCATGCAGCTGAATAATCTAAGCTGCACAAATACAGTCGAACCCGTTTATAACGAACAGCAGGAAACACTACGATCAGTTCGATATAGCAAGTAATTCGATATAGCAAAAACTATTTATAACGAACTTCCACGATGCGTTTGTTGTAAGGCGAGAGCTTCTCTTTCTTTCTCATCTCTTCGCTTCCGCCTTGTAACAACGCGCTGGAAAGTTTTTTTTTCATCTTTTTGCATGCGTGCAGAGTTTGTCTTTAGCTTATCTCCACTTCTGAATCGCTTCTCTTCGTGGGCAATGGTTTTGGAAGGAAAAGTTTTTTTTTTATTTTGTGCGTGCGTGCAGAGTGTATTTTTTAGCTTTCTCCCCTTCTGAATCGCCTCTCTTCGTTCAATTTTGTTCGCAACTTGAGCTTTAGGAATTTTTTTTCTTTCTTACTTTTTTTTTTGTGGAAAAGGGACAGGCTAGAAGACGAATGTTTGCGCGTTTTTGGAAGCCTTGCCGGGGAAAAAAGTTCAATATAGCTAATATATTGTTCGTTATACAAAGTACTTTTTACACACATTTTTATTTAAATTTTTCGTGAGTTCGATATTGACAATAATTTGCTGTATGTGGCTTCGTTCTAAACGGGTTTCACTGTATGTCCACCTTCTGCAAGCACCATTGCATGTAAACAAAAACTGTCCCTCGTCTATAAATGCTTTGTGGACATGAAGCATTTATTCTGCAAACTGGTTAGTCAAAATGAAGAGAGTAATTTCGTGGTCTCCTTCGGGGCCAGAATACAGACTTGGGTATTCCTGCACGGAAGGTGATCATCTCGGCATCTTCCACCGAGCGAGAGCAGGAACGTTGGTACTGAGAAAGAGGTACAAGGTTCCGTGCGAGCTGTTCGCTTAGCGACGCACGGTTCAAATCGTGGCAGAAAGAAAAACAATGGTGCACCGAAACATCGACGTGATTTACATAACTTTCGTTTCCAGGAGCGAGTTTTTAGCGGCCAGAAATGCAGACACAAAGACGGGCATCATTTTAGATGGAGCTGCACCCCCTAATTGCAATGATTGTTTTGCTCGATCGCTCCGAATATCTCCCTGTGTAAAAGACAAAACGTTCCAGACGCTGTGTTGTGTGGACAAGAAGGGCATCCTGTCGTGGCCCAATCCGACGCCGGAAAAGGTCTTCTTCCTCAAGCCTCCGCGGGCGCGCAGCGCAATCCATGGATCCAGCCTCGACAGTCCGGATGCCGCAAGGCTGCCGCCGCGGCCGGACGTTGTTCCGCAGGACGGACCCGAGAATCCGGACGTCACCTCTGGAGCTGGAGATTCCGGACTCGAAGGTGGGGCTTCCGTTACGAGAGTGCGATTCTTCCGAGCGTTTGTGACCTCAGGCAAACAGGGAAGTTGTTGTGATGTGTGACAGAAGAAAGGCGGAAGCTTGTAGGAGGTGCTCGAAAAACAAATTTCTATCTTGAAGTGCCTCAAAATGGAGCAAAAGCGGTAAGAACGGGAGCGGAGCTCACAATATTGTGAGCACTAACGTCGATGGTTACGAGAGATAGAACAACGGAGAGCAGCAGAAAAGCGAAAAAAGAAAGTTTGCAGTGACACGTCGAAGTCGCTTAGTTGCTCGTCACGCTTTTCAACTTTAGTTTTTGCTTCCAGCAATGCATGCTGCCGGTGTTTTCCTGCAAGATTAATCTGAAGAAAGCAAGGTAACAACCTTGCAAGTGTTATTTTGCTACTGCTTTAGGTTTGTTAAACTCTTGCCAGCAATCTGGGCCCACCGAAACCATGAGTGTCGACAGGTATTTCCTGCTGTTCCGAGACCCGACAGATGTGGGAATGTGGTGCACATTTTTTTCAAGATTTACTATCTTAACTTCATGGACAGCAGCTGACGCTCCACTGAGACACGCAGTATCTTCATGTATTTCCTTCACTAATACAAATGATGAAGTATGGCCAGGAGTAATCTTGAAGAACATTTATGGCAGTTGCCGTAATGCGGTTTGCACGCAGAGTCGTGCTGTGCTCGCGCAGTATATTTCTCTACAATCTCCGTTTTGTGTCCCTGTGATTTCCTTGGAGGTCATCCCAATGGTTAGGCAACTGCCATTACTACAGGGTGTCTCAAATAAGCCAGGCTCTTTAAATCGACCGCAAAAATCGCTTTCTTAACCTATACTGCTACGATTTTGCGCAGCGTTGCCCACAGGGGGTGCATTTTTTCTATAAAATTTGCAAAAAGCAAACTTGCCTCAGGAAAAAGTAAAAGAAGAAAAAGGCTTAACTCCTATGGAAATGCAGCAAAGTCACCGGTCTTCAAACAAAAGGGTGCCGCTTGGCACGAGAGACAAGATATGGCACAAGCGGTCACGCCTTATGCTCGTTCATTGGCGGCAGCTGTCATTGCGACCGCTTGCGCCATCTCTTGTCTCCCTGTGCCAAACGGCGCACTACTGTTTGAAGACTGGTGGCTTCATTGTGTTTCCATAGGAGTTATCCTTTTTCTTTTTTCTTTTTCCTCCGGTAAGTACGCTCTTTGCAAATTTCATAGAAAAAATGCACCACCTGTGGGCAACGCTGCACGAAATCATAGCATGATAGGCTAAGAAACCGATTTTTGTGGTCGATTTAAGGCCGGTTCTCACATAGGAGCGAAGCGCTGATGTAGCGCTCCTCACGTGCCGTCAGCTACTTATTGCCTGCCACGAGCAACAGTTTTGGCGGTGCGATTCAAAGCTGGTGAACGCTCTGGTCAGCACGCGCTTAGCGCGAGGTTAGCGCTATGCTTGTAGCGCTCCGCTGCATGTGTGAACAGGCCTTTAAAGAGCCTGGCCGCTATTTGAGGCACCCTGTACATCCCGAGAAAACACCAAGCTCAAATTGAGGGTGGGCGGTCAAGTGAATCTACATTATCGCCCGTCAACTTGCGGGCCATCGCAGTGCATAACCGAATCTATGATCCAGCCCACATCTCTTGCAGGTAGCGGATACGTTCAGGCAATCCCAAAGAGCAGTCCGCGCCTCGACTCGAGGCACGCCACGGGGGGATCCGCCAGCTACGATCCGACGGACCACATGTACCACCCGGGGAGTCACGTGGAAGTTCTGGACCTCACCCACAGCATGTCGTCGGCGTTCGGCGTGCAGTTCGATGACCCCCGGTGGAAGGACTACATCGCCAACCTCAAGCCCCTCGTAAGGGCACTCCCGTTGGAAGTGTCAGAATCGGAGACGTCTTCTGAGAGTGTGGACATCTGCTGCTTTAGTTGTCTATAACCTGCCTGGTTTCGTTCGTGGTGTCTCGGAACCGGAGACGCGTATCAAGAGCGCAGACAACTGCTACTTTGGTTGTCCGTACCGTGCCTGTCTTCTTTACAGGGCTTCGGAATTGGGGACACGTTCTGATGGTGCGAACAACTGCTACTTTGGTTGTTCGTACTCTGCCTGTTTTCTTCGTAGGGCCTTGTAATCGGAGGCACGTTACGAGAGTGTGGACAACTGCTGCTTCGGTTGTCTATACTCTGCCTGTTTTATTCATGTGGCCCCAGAGGTGCTTTTGGATAGCGCAAACAACCGCTGCCCCGATCGTCTGTACACTGTCCTTTTTCTTTGTGGGGCCACGGAATTGGAGACGCATTGTGAGTGTGAATAGCTGCTGCTTCAGTTGTCCATACTCTGCCTGCTTTTGTTCGTAGGGCCTCGGCATCCTGCTGAACACCTGCAACCCGGCGACGCAGGAAAAGTATGCCTGCTTCTCCGATCACATCGCCTGTGAAAGTCTGCACAATGAGTCGGCAGTTCCGGTTGTCAACAAGAGGTGTGTGTCCATTGTCTCCTCCCTCCTCTCGTGCCTTGTAAAGGAACAAGAAGCAATTTTATGGCCGAAAGGAGGATTGAAGCAGTTGGAGTGTTGAAAGGACCACTGAAGCAATTTTATACTCAAAGTGGGTGCTGAAACAATTTCATGGTTGGAAAGCACACTAAAGACTTTCACAGTTGATATGAACTCTGATTAAATTTTTGTATTGTATGGAACATTGCGGTAATTTTATGGCTGAAAGGTGCATTGAAGCAGTTTTATGGTTGAAGGTGCCGCAAAACAATCTCGGGTCAGAAAGGGGCATTGTAGCAGTTGCATGGTTGAAGTTACTGAAGCAGTTGCACGGCTGAGAGGGACACTGGGGCAATCTCGCGGCTGAAAAGGACACTGAAGCAGTTTTATGGCAGGTAGGGACGTTGAAGCAATTTCATGGTCGCAAGGAACATCAAAGCAATTTTGTGGCAAAAAGGGGAGATATCTAAACAATTTCATGGTTTAAATGGGTAACAGAGATATATCCAACTGACAACACTGCCCACATTCTAGTTTGAACAGATGATTCATTGATGTCGCAAATTATAACTAGGGTTCTGTGTTTTCGGATAAATTTTAAAAACTCAGAAAAACACCCACTGGTAAAATTTTGGTCAATTTGGATTTACCCGGTAAACTCCGAATCCCGAAAAACTCCTAAAAATAAAAAAAAAATAAAGAAGACGGTATTTTACAATTAAGTTTGATCAGTGCATAGCGTCAATTCAATGGTCCTGGGAAAATGCCACCACAGTTATCTTTCAAATCTCGCACCATTGTCAAAAGGGGTCTTATCTCGTCAAGGTTTATTCAGGACAACAGGTACTTTGGGGTCACGTCAAACTGAGAGCATTGGGACGCTCTCAGTTTGGGCCATTGCATTTGTACGTTAGAGGAAAGAGAGGTTATATTTTTGCAACATTGAAAGCTGTGGTAACTGAGATTGCATAAAATGGGGAAGAGGGGCAGTTGAAACTGCTCTATTACATACTTTACCCCTCCATCTTGCGCAACTGCGGTGTAGGTTGTTGGAATAGGATGAAATGCATACGAGCTTCCCAGCGACTACCTCCAGGAGTTTATTTATTTTAAGGTATCAATGTTTATCGAAGCAAGACTCGTGTGCAACTTTTGTTGTGGGACAAATTAGTGTTGCCGACGGCAATGGCACCAGTGCCAAATCAGGCTGAACAAATATTAATTGGTTCAAGCGCGTTTTATTTTTTATCTAGCATACGTTTACACCCGAATATTATTTATTTACTTACTTATTTTTACTAGACAACACTGTGAAATTAAACTCCGAAATTCGGAGAATTGGGAATCAAGTAAAACTAAACTCCGGCGAGTTCAGCATTTTTGGCAAAAAATTAACTCCGAAAAACACCCTCCGAATTCGACGAAACATTAGCTTCGAAAACATGGAATCCTAATTATAAAGAAACGATTAACAAAACCGATCGAGTAAGGTCGACGACATCCACGGCAGTCGAAATTCACGAACGTTGGGCGTGGCGCCGCTAACAAAGTGGACGTGTTGGCAAGGTTGACTATGGGGGCTTTCGATTCCAGGTGTCTGTGCGACCTGGCGGTTCAGATGGGCTTCACGGACCGTGCGGTGGAGGCTTACCAACACCTGCAGCATATTGCGCTCTTCAGGCACGTGGTCAGTCGCAACTTCATCGCCTTTGCTGTCCCGGCAAGCGCTCCTGTCTCGGCAGAGGCGCCTGCTCTCGCCCTGCCTCGGTTTCGTCCTTGGCCTTTGAGTATAATTGATTAACGTTACAGTGCACGAACATGCGCTGTAACATTAATCAACGTGACAACAAAGTAGCGTTAATCAACATGAACTACCAACTCGCCCACTCAGCAGATCTTATCAGAGTATAATTGACTTTTTGCGTCGGGTAACGAAGCAACAAAATGCTAAATTTTAACATTCAAGAGTTTGTATTTACTGTATTTTGCCATTGTATTTATGAGTTTATTTTGTGTTCCCTTGCTGTAATGCTTTGGCGCTGCAGGTTGTTTCTGTAAGTAAATAAATAAACCAGGAGAAGTCACCTAATATTTTGTTGACCGCAGTCACAGTCTTATGACCAAATGTTTTGGAACCTGTACGCTCGTAGACATGGGGAAACTAGAATGCTCCCATGTGCTTGCTTCGCTTGTTGGTACCACCTAGTGGCAACACAGGAACTACTTGTCACATCTGAGCTGGGGGACCGCTTAACGTGCCCCCTCAGGACTTGAGCAAAGATATTTTACGTATCACCACCTAGTTTGTGGTAGAATAGAAATTAAACGGTTCATTTTGTTTCACTATACTTCACCGTCAAAAAAAAAAAAAATTCCAGCTATGATTACATTTCTATTTCTGTGCCATTTTGTCATAGAAACGGGACGTTTACTGAAAGTTCACCCTATTAAACCGTACTGATACCTTTGCATTGAGCTTTACCATCTTCTAACGAAGATTTTTTTCACCTTGCAGCAACCGGAGGTTGTCCAGAAAGGTCGTCTGGCACGGTCGCTCAACTTCCCGCGACTCAAGATGCCCTTCCCCAACATGTGCTGCGCCGTCGTCAAAGAGGTGACGCACCCAAAAACGCATTCGTCTCAGGTCCCCGTTCTCAGTTCGGGGTTTCTGTTTAAAAAAAACGTTCACCAACTTTTTACTTTTTCATTCATTCATTCATTCATTCATTTATTTACCCTTAAAGGTCCTCTTTCGGGGACATTACATAAGGGGGGGGGGGGGGGGGGATCAATCACATATCAGTCAAGGAAAGAAACAATGAAACAGCAACAAACAATGAAACAACAACAACCATTTCATCAACAAACACGCACTCAATAATAATCCACCAGGGAACCAAAAATAGAGAGCAAACAGGCAGTCATTATTCCCCTTGAAAATGCAAAACCAAGGAGGAACGGAAAGTGTCCGGGCATATTATTGAGGCGATGCACTCAGGTAGTACGTTCCATTTTGAGATCGCTAGTGGAAAAAATGAGTTAATAAATGCATTAGTGGATCCAGAGATGCGCTGCACACAGTTAGAGTTTGTTAGTCTACGAGAGGGTTGGGGAGGAGGTTGTAAAGGCATCGATCTAATGTCCGGATGATGGTGGAGTATTTTGTGAAATAGGCAGAGACGCGAGCATTTATGGCGGGTAGCTAATGAAGTTAGGTTTAATTGAGACTTTAGAGCCGTAACGCTAGCAGTATGATCATATACAGAGAGTATGTAGCGAGCGGCACGATTTTGGATGGCTTCAAGTTGGGTTGTAAGGTAGATTTGGTGAGGGCTCCAGATGGCGGCGGCGTACTCAAGTTTTGGTCGGACGAATGTCTGGTAGGCTAAAAGACGAAGATTTGGAGGAGCAGAGTGCAGGCAGCATCGGATGTATCCCAAAGTTTTTGATGCGGCGACTGAAATGGATTCGATGTGAGCGGCCCAGGATAAATCGGAGGTAAGGAGTACACCAAGGTACTTATATGATGGGACATCTTCAATGAGTTGGGTGCTAAGAGAATATATGCATGACGAAACAGAGCGCTTGCGAGTGAAACGTACGAGTTTGCACTTTGAATAATTTAGGCTCATCTGCTAGTCGGAACACCAATTCATTATGGCAGACAGGTCATTCTGAAGGAGCACATGGTCGTCCGGAGAAGCAATTGGTCAGTATAACACACAATCGTCTGCGAAAAGACGCACTTTGGAGGAAATGGAATGAGGGAGATCATTAATAAATATTAGAAAAAGGAGAGGGCCGAGGACCGACCCCTGGGGTACTCCTGACGTAACGTTGCATAAACCAGATTCGTGACTGTTCACAACTGAAAACTGTACTCGCGAAGAAAGAAAATTGTGAATCCACGAAATGACGCTATCGTTTATTTTGAGTGCAGAGAGCTTTTTTTTCTTGGATCCGTCTTGCAGGCGCTGTCCGGGATGCTGCAGATGTTCACGCAGGGCACGGCGGACCTGATCCTGGACCTGTGCTCGGAGTACTGGGACGGCCGGGACCTGTGTCCCCTGAGCGACTCGGACCGCAAGCGCATCCTGGACTTCTACCAGCGGTCCAGCCTGACCTCCTACTGCCTGGCCTTTGCCTACGCCCCGCTGCTGCCCTCCCTCCTCCTCCACCCCTCCCTCGAGGGGGCTTACCTGCAGCTGCCCCCTGACTGGTGAGCGATGAGTCCGCTCAGTTTGGGACGGACGACGGCTCCGGGCGCAACCTTCAATAATCGACCGGCGTACGAACCTGCCATAATGTCCCGATAGATGGCCCGCCTAGGATCGAGGGCAAATGGGGTGAAAATGGGAGTGGGCTAAGTTTCGGCATGCGGTAGACCCTTTTCGTTATTTCGAAATGATGCGTAGATCATGTGCGGCTGGCCGCCATTAGTTGGTCGTGCACTGCGAGCACGGATTGGGTACGAGCGCTTTGTCGGCGTTCAAACTGTGCCCGGATCGAAATGCGTTCCGCACGAGTGCTGTGTCAGTGCTCGGTGTGAACTCGGAACCAGTCACGGGCTTCACGCCGGGAGCGATGAGACCAACTAATGGTGGCTGCGCAAAATCTATGCATCATTACACAATTTCAGCAAGGGTTTATCGAAAAAGGCTGGAAAACAATGCTATTTTTAGGTCATTTTATTTTATTTATCTTTTTTCTCGGGGCTCGAAGGCATTACTGAGACGAGTAGGCACTGTAATATGGACATAAAAGTAAAAAGAAAAAAAAACACAATAAAAAGGCAAAATACAAAATAGTACAAAACATTGTTTAACAAATTAGTTATTGCAATTCTAAAGTTGGCAGTATTGGTAGTAAACCATTTGCTGAATTCCCAAGCGCCCCAGCCCACACTCAAGGAATCATGGGAACGGTGTTCCTTCAGCTCCATAGTGATTGGTAATTTTGACAATTTCCTATGGTTACACGGTTTTGAGCGTAATTTGGAGTCATCCTGAACAAGCACCTTATAGAGCCCAAGAATCTGTCATATCACTTTTAAAATTTCTCGTCTATGTCAGCATTTCTGATACTGTGCATGTGATCCACCTTTCAACCTGGCTGAGCTGCAGAGATCTCTTACAATAATATAATTCTCGTGATTGTTGTTTTAGCAGGAATTGCTTAAAAAGCCGAAAATTCACGAAAAAGAAAAACCAGGATTTAGCTCGGAGTCAGCGGGGCTGTTTATAGCATTTTTAGCGTTCCTCACTTAATATCAGCGTCTTTGAAGCTGTAAGAGAATGATAATAATGTAAGAGATGTCTGCAGTTCAGCCAGGTTGAAGGGCGGACAGCATGCACAGTATCGAAAACGCTGACATTGACAAGAAGTTTTAAAAGTGATATGACAGGTCCTTGGGTACTAAACGACGCTTCTTTAGGGTGACTTCCGAATTACAACCAAAATTGTGTAACCATGGAAATGGTTGAAATTACCGATCACTAGAGTGCTGAAGGAACACCGTTCCCATGATTTCTGGAGTGCAGGCTGGGGCGCTTGGGAAGGCTACAGGAAGGCTATTCCAATCAATTGAGGTTTGGGGTAAGAGGAGGCTTTAAAGTAGATGTGCTGCAATGGGGAATTCTAACTTTTAGTCGATGATTGGTGCGTGAGGATATGTAAGATGGTTCCGAAAACGGCGCTTGGTTAAAACCAATTTCACATTTATGGCACCGGCGGATGTTTAACAGTGTTTTCCAGTTAAAACCAGAAAGCCTACAGCCTAGTTATATAAATGCATTTGATACATTTTTAACAAAACTTGGAAAACTCCCCACTTGCACGTGTGCGTTTTTGTGTCGCACTCCACTCCTTTGGCGCGGTCGTGCCCTCCGCAGCAGTCACCTGTTTCCGTCGTCGATGAAGAAAGCTGGCGGGTCAGACGAACCTGGAGGTGGAGGCTGCCAAGCAGAGCCACCACCTGAGCACCGACTCCATGTGCATCGAAGAGGAGCAGTCCCAGGAGAGGGAGGCTAGCACCAAAGGCGGGGAGAGGGCCCTAGATGCCACCGTCGAGCGCCTCAACAACCAGGTCTTCATCGGCATGGTCACCATGCAGTACCAGGCGTGCCCCGTGAGTATGCACCTACGGTGTATAGGGTGCAAGGAATTGAGAGGCTCGCTGTAACGGGAGCCGGAAGAAAAGGCGCCTGCGCGTAGGAAGCTCAAACTTGCATGAAAGGTGTATTATAGGGGTGGATATAGGAAAGGAGCGGATATAACTCAAGCCCCGACCAGGGTGCCCCTAGTGGCAAACAGATCATTTTCACCGGTAGGTCGTTTTTAGCCGCTGCACTCGGATCACGTTCGCTCAAGTTTTGCGCCACGAAAAAAGCTTGCAGGATTTGTAAGAACCTTAAAGCCCGTCGTAATAATGACAGGCACACTAGGCCCGCGCAATTCGTCACAATTGTTTTCGGCGAGTAGGCGGCGACGACCGCTAGGTGGCGGTGAACAATCAGAGAGCCTGTATTACAGAGAGTTTCCGACTGCTCAATCATTGTCGCGTAGTTTAATTATGGGCCGCATTTGCAATACAAGCTGCAGGTGGTGAACACGTTGGTCATCCAAGAGCGTTTCCACCTTTCCGCCTGCTTTCCTCCTAGCCGTGCGATAATGCAGTGCAAGCGCACTTGCGACCAATGTCTGATGAAGGCGTCCGCCATTAGACTGTAAACGCTCCCCATGGTTTTAGTAGAACCCTCTCTACAATCTAGGCTCTTTAGGAACAATAGGCGACAGAGGCGACGCGGCCACCGTGCTTCTTTTTCATCACCTTGCAAAATTTAAAGGCATGGTTCCATTCCTATAAGAAATTATAACATCTTTGACATACGTATAGGGTGTTAGGAATTGAAGGGTTCGCTGTAGAATGAGTGGAAAAAAATGGCGCCTGCACGTAGAAAGCTCAAACTTGCATGAAAGGTGTATTATAGTGGTGACCTTGCAAAATTTAAAGGCATGGCTTCATTCCATTAAAAGTTTAGAACAACATCTTTGACTTACGTATAGGATGTTAGGAATTGAAGGGCTCGCTGTAAAATGAGTGGGAAAAAATAGTGCCTGCACGTAGAAAGCTCAAACTTGCATGAAAGGTGTGTTATAGTGGTACATATCACCTTGCAAACTTTGAAGTCGTGGTTTCATCCTATTACAAGGTAAGAACAACATCTTTGACGTGTGTAAAGGTTGTTGGGAATCAAAGGGCCAGCTGTAAGATGAGCGGGAAAAACTAGTTCCTGCACGTAGAAAGCTCAAACTTGTATGAAAGGCGTATTATACTGGTGGATATCACCTTGCAGAATTTAAAGGCATGGCTCCATTCCTGTAAAAAATTAGAACAGGTTTGACATATGTATAGGGTGAGGAATCAAAGGTGGCGCCTGCATGTAATGAGCTCAAACTTGTATTAAAGATACGCCATAGTGGTTGATATTACCTTGTGGAATTTCAAGGTTGAGGAGAGATGCGGTTCGAAAAACGGCAATATTTTGCGAGAAATGTGATTTTATTATTTTTTAACCTTTATATTTGACATATAATAATAACTAGAGCCGGTTATGATCGTGAGTTTAGTCAAATACGCATTTGAAGACTCCAGGAAACCCAGACCAGCATGAATTTGAGCCATTTTCTCTGCTTGGCTCTTCAAGTTGTGACGTCGCCCGCCGTCACATTTACTTTGACAAGTAGGCCTAGCTGTCTCCTCTCCATTGCAGTGCTGTAGCTTCAATTTCTCCGGGAAATTAATTAACAAAATATATTTTCCGCATTGCGAAAGTATATAGTTTGACATCAATGGTTACATTCGAACGCGTCTTTCTTTTTATGTAATTTTGGAGCATCTTCACAGGTTGTGCACAAGAATTTCTGTTCTTAATGTTGTCCTATCACAACTAAATTTGGCACGCATATATTTTAAAATATGTAAAATCCGACTATCTAGGTTTTGGTTAAAATGTACATCTTTTTTTTTTTATAAAAAAAAGTGTTTGTTAGCCCCTTGAAATGGCAGTTTTGCTATTTTTAATTATTTTAAAATGAAAGAAGCGTCAGACCGAATATTTCTATTGTTCATTGCACTCAGTAATTTAAGAAGGAGTGAATTAGTTTATTTTACTAGGCTTTTTTAAGTGTGTTGCCATGGCTCCTGTGTGCACAAGAAATCTTTTTTTTCTGCATATACATTGCATCGAGAACCTGAAAAACGAGCTATATCCAATCTAACACCAGATTAATAAAGAGAAGATTAAGCATCATAAACTGTAAAACTTTAATTAAACTAAAGTAAATAATAATAAAAAGAATTTCCCTTGGCACATGTGTTCTTAAGCTTTGTGCCTGTGAAAAATTTATTAGAATAGAGACCTTTACATTTGTAATGGTAGGCTCCGATACAGACAACCGAGACACCGTACAGGTGCAGCAAGCAGATGCCAATGCTGTTCGCTTGCTGCAGAAAAAAATCTTGTGATTTTTTTCTGCAGGAATTTGATGTGGCGACATGTCACTCGGCATGTATATTGCATGAAAGTGGGATGTAACTTGCGGCACCTCTTAGAAATGTCGGCAAGCACGCCTCAGCTCACCGAGAAAGTACAAAAACATGCACAGTTACTGGGGTTTCTTATAACCACGGACAGTTGTGACTCTAGGTGCACTTCAGGCAACGGGTTTACCAATGAATTTGCAGTCCTTTGGAACACAGCTGTCATGATAAACATTGCATGAAGCCTAAAACAATCGCCTAATCTTTTTTCTTTTTCCGCGGGACACACTTGCAGGACTTTGTGAAGTTGGTGGAACAACTGGAGGCTGCTTGTATCCGCTTTGTCCATTTCTCCAAAGAGAATGAGCTGCGGAGTCGGGTAAGCCGGTGCTCTTCCATCTTCATGTTTGCTTTCAACATTCAATGTTGCTTTTCATAGCTGTTCAAAAGCATCCCAAGGTGATCAAACTACCTCAGCTGTGTCTTCCATTTTTTGTGCACAGATCGAGCTGAATGGTGGTTCTCATAACTCCAACATTCCAGAGCACTAAGATGGTGTGACAATACATTTTTAAGTTCAGACAATTTTGTAACCACTCTTGCTATAAATCCCTAGCTAGTAGCTCCATAGTAGTAACTTCTGGGAAGCTAGCTGTTCTGTTGTCAGTGACCTGTCCCAAACTACAAAATGGAAATGTATCCAAGATTTGCTGAACGAGAAGGTATTTGATGAACATAAGCAGCATTACTCATTGAGCTGCTGTGTCAGTAAAAGACTTAAAAGGTCTCATAATTTCGACTAATTTTGTTGTGTTTGTTTTGTTAATTTGTTTCTTTCACCGATTCCATTGTTTCCCTCTCTGACTTCATGGAATTTGTGACTATGATGACTTTTTGACTGTACGATGCAGAAAAGGGAAACACAAAAGACAAAGTTGCATGTCGCTTGCTCAGGGTTTCTCGGAGAAGATGGGACTCGAGTCTGGCTGGAACTGTCATGTGTCTCTACTAAGCGAGAGGCACAGGTAAGTGCATGCTGTCCCAACAGTTTTTTTATGAAACTTAATCCATAGAAAAAAATATTAGAAAAAAAACTTTTTCATTTTTTACTTGACTGAGTTCTTCCTTCCATATTTCCGCTAAAATGTACACCATCTCACTATTCCTCTATGCTGTATTATGTCGCAGTCTGTAAACAAACCGATTTATAGTGTCCCTTTTGAAGAGCCAACAGGCCATCTGGCCACCCTGTATATTTCTATTGTAAGGACGTTGCCTACACAACTGATATACTTATGATGAGTACTGTAGGGATTTTGTTTACGCAACTGAAACTTATGATGAAGTTACCATATTGTAGAGATGCTGCTTACACAACGAAATACTTACGACCAAGTGTCTTAGAAACTAGGCATGCGCGAATAGTGGATTTTGAGTTTGAAGTGAATTCAAAGCGAACGGTGGTTTTAGTAGAATATTTCCGAATCGAATACCGAATCTTTTCTTCATGCCTTTCGCTACTGTTGCACCATGCTTAATTGAAAGCCCAGCTGAACTTGTGAAGGTTGTTCCCAATCTTCCACTTGTCCATTTCTAAGCTAAATTAACTAGATTTATGGACTGTGACCTCAAAATTTCCAATGCCTACATCGGGATGGTGAGAATCGGCAGATTGGACATAAAATTAAATCTACGTGGGCAGAACCTGAGGGAGAGGAGGAAGCAATAGCGCACGGGGATGCTGGAACAACAAACTCTGGTTGGAAGGATTAGCGGGTATAGGCAAAGCTAGCTGCTTTTGTCTCCACTGCTCACGCCGAACGCGTCGGAACGCGGAACTCCGGCGATTGGCTTTTGCGTTTGAATGCGTCCGACGAGTGCAGTGGAAACATAGGCAGCTAGCTTTCCCTCTACCCACTAATCATTTCAATCGGAGCTCGATGTTCTGGCGTGCCCGTGCATCATCGCTTCCTCCTTTCCCTCATTTCCTGTCCGCAGAGGGATCCTCAGCTATACCTAATCGAGGGGATTTATAAATCTTGATGTGCAAATATCCTTCAATCTAAAATTTGAGGAAAAAAAAAGAATGTCTCAAATAATAAATGCAGGTTGTCAAGGCATCTCTGCCTAACATATTTGCGTAATAGACGCATGATGAAAAAACAGCGCACAAGGGAGAGGACAAGGAGGAGACACACATAGAACACACAAGCGCTGACTCGCAACTGATGTTTATCGAAGGAAGAAGAGGAAAAGGACGAAGCACAATGCATTCACACTATGAATATTTACAAAAATGTTAAATCTACAAGGGCACACATGCAGGACAGATCGCAGGGTTCAGGTAACACTTGCTCGTTAAAAGGACCGTCTAGAAAGAGCACTTCCTTCTCCTGCAGCATTATCGATGGCTTGCTGATACAACACTCTCCTAATCTTGCTATATGGTATGCTTCCAGGATTGCTCTGGTAGTCCAATCTGGAAATTTTCCTAAAGGTGTTGTTTGCTCAAAGTTTGGTGTGCATCGGCAGGCCTGATAGTGCAGTGGAAGGTGTCCTCCTACAGTGGCATGAAGGAAATAGCAGTGTTCGTGGAGGCGGTCATTGACACACTGATCTGTCTGGCCTCATAACTTTTACTACACGTAAGGGGTAATTTATACACAACACCTTCTGTGCACGGAACGAATTGTCGCTGATGTCGCTTCGTGCACCCAAGTTTTGAGCGCTTCTCTATTTTAGAGCGCACTTAGAGCAAATTCTGGCGTAAAAGCCACAATTTCATTTTAATTTTTTTTTGCTGCAATGCAGGTATCAACATTCACAAAGTTTCGGCTTCTTTTTATATACACCAGGTGTGCACGTGCACCATCTTGCTTTGAAAGTGTGCTTACCCCTTACACACACGACTGCAATGTTTGTACTTTTTGAAATGTTGATCAGCCCCGTCAAGCACGCTTCTCACCGAGCACTGGTGCGCTGCGAAAAAGCAACACCTGCAGGAGCTCGCTCCCGTGGGTGTTGCTTCTCCGCAGTGCTCCCATGCTCGGTTAGAAGCGCGCTCGACGTGGCTTATTGCCGTGATCAACACTTAGAAAAATAAGAATATTACAGTTCATCTCGAAGCGAATATCGAATAGCCTATTATTCGAAACTACTTTTCGAAAATTTAAATATTCACATAACTCTAGGTAGAGACTGTTTCTTACATAGTGGAGGCTTACCACAAAATTGAGTGCCCCATCAATTGTTGCAGGACAGACAGCAGTGCTTCCACATGCCATCCTTCGCAGACGTCAGCACGTAGCCTTGTCTCTGCGCCGTTGACTGATCTGGCGACACAGAAAGACCACCACGGAAGCTGCCCCACCGAAGGCAAGACTGCCGGCGTGGGTATACGCTATTTTCGTACTGACGTTTCTTGGTGTTGGTACCACTTTGACAAGTTATGGCTGTGTGCTGCAAGCATCTTGTCTTCCTTTTGTGTGTGAGTGTTGTTTTGATATAACGTGTGTTACTTTTGTAGTTGTGTGATTTTTCATGGGAGTCATTTTTGGTTTGGCAGTAGTTGCAATTTTTTTTCTTTATGGAGTCGTTACCTTGTTTTCTTTTATCGAATTTGAGTGTAGTAGTCTTTGTGTCTTTTTAGAGCCAGTTGCGGTCTAATGCATATCTTAGCTTTGTGCAATCTCTCAGGTTTTTCTTTAAGCTCTTGTTCTTTGTTGCCTGGCTTCTTTGGTAAATTCTGTACCGTAATATCCTGAGTCATCGCCCACCCTACTTTTTTGGGTGAATATCGATTTCCAAGAAAACACAGAGTGATCACCCACCCCTACAAATACCTTAAAGGGATGCTGAACCGAAAAACAGAATCTAAATTCTTTGTCGTTTTGATATTTACAGCACACGAATGGCTCTTAAATGACGGTACTTGAAACAATAAAGTAGTCTAAATTATATGATTTATGTAAATAAATATTCTAAGGTGCACCTGGTGAGTTTTTTGAAAGCTCGTTTCGTGACGACAACAAACTTGTAGTACGCAGAACGCGGCTATGGTGAGCCATCAAAGTTGGCTCGGTTGGCTCCGACCTACCTCGTTGGCTCCGGCGTGCGCTCACGCCGCGTGGTGGCGCGACGAAACGGAAATGCGACGTGCGAACCCCGTCCCGAAACGATGAGATATATTTTTAAAAGAAATGCAATTTTATCTGATAAATTTGTCGAACAGTGTTCATCATGTCGTTTTTGACACGACACCTATGCGGCGCCGAACGGCCTAGCGAGCGTCGCGAGCAAGCGGCATCTTGGCGGCATCAAACATCAGCGCTGTCGAAGTCTCCGTGGTCGCCGTCGTCATGGCCAAATTATCAGGACGGGAAAGAAATCGCCGGACTCCGAGAAACCCACAAACCAAAGTCGCCGCCGTCGCTACGACGCAGGTGCAGAAGTGGACTGGGGGTGGCAGGGTGCAGGGTGGCTGGCAGGTAGTGCGCAGCTAACTTGGCTGGATTAGTTGGCAAACTTCCAACGCGACGGGCATCCGTCTACTATTATTCAAAGCGCAACTTTCTTCCACGCTGTGGCGCGTCGGCAGCTCGACTTGTTCACGTCAGTTCCGTTGCAGTTTGTTGACGTCAGTTCCGTTGCGAGTAATCCCAGAGGGCCTCGCGCGCATCGGAGGCTTCTGGCGCTTGTGGCTCAATCAACGGTCGTCATTCCAAGAAATATAATAATCCGATCTCCATCCCTTTACATGAATAGCATTTTTAGGTATAGTGCGGTCCCGGGAAGCTTGTCCGGGGCTTATTTCGGCAACTTCAGATATCGGTTCAGCATCCCTTTAAAGGGGCCCTCCAACAGTATTTGAGCGTCTACTTTTTTTTGCGGTTTCTCCACGTTAGTGGTCCCGGAAACCCAGTGGACAACGAAAGAGTTTAAAAATATTAGCGCATCATATTTTAATTTGACAACTCGGAAACAACTCCTCCGACGGTGGCGCCGCGAGGTGCCGAATGCGCGCGCATAACGGCGCTCCCTTTCACTATACGTCACATTCACTGGTTTTCGTGATTGGCGAGAGCCGTCCCAGAAATTCTGAAGCGGAATAAAGTATATCACACGTTAACCGTCATTATTTCTCTAAAAAGTCGTTTTTATAGAGCTAATAAAGTTGCAAATTAAAGTTCAAAAAGGGCGAAAACAACGCCTCGTCGCTCATGCGCGCCTCCCAGCGGCGGAGTACCTCCTACTCGCTGAGGTGGCTCCGGTGGCGGAGTTGGCGGAGTTGCGGGAGACGAGGCTTCCGCGGCTGTCGAAGCGGACTGAGGCAGAGACGCTTCGCGGCGCTTGCGTGGTGTGTCCTCGTACGGCGCGACGCCCAGCTCCGCACTCCTTTTTAAGAATTCGGCGCTCAAAATCCGATAAGCCCGGTAAATTCATCGATGATGTCAACCCGATTCCAAAGCTACGATGGTTGCAGCGAGG